>BTPG01000004.1:26812380-26905213 GCA_036245525.1 Semisulcospira habei
TGGCTCCCGCTCGACTGCAGATGTTTGAGTCGATTTGCCCTTGTGAAGCATAGTACTGCTGATCGCAGGTTACTGCTCGGAAAAAAAAGAAACATGTATTATGTAAACTAAATGAGTAAGCAAAAGCCCACGACATTTAAAAAAACTGCAAAAAACATGTGAGCAGTTGACGAATTGTCTCTGCCTAAACCTTCCCTTGGCACTGAGAGCTTTATAATAACTCCTCAATCATCATCATCATCATCATCATCATCATCATCATTATCATCATCATCACAATCATCATCAACAACAACATCATCGTCGTCGTCGTCGTCACCGTAACACATGCATATTTTAATATTTTTTGGTATACTGTTTCGAGTCAAGACAAGTGAAACAACTTTATTTATGCCACAAAGGGGCAATTCCAATTTCTGAATTTAAAAAAAAAAAAAAAAAAAAAAAAACTTTTGCTTGAACTTTTGGCTGCTGCTGACTTTTCTTTTTTGTATGTGGTTTTTAAAATATCATAGACGTTTTGCTCACTTATTTAGTTTACAACTTCTTTACTGTTTTTGACACTAAAAAAAAACAACAACAAACAACAAAAAAAACAACACTTTTCCTTGAACGTTTGGCTAAAGCTAAGCACAGTTAAGCTAAGCCATGAACTGTGCAGGGCAAAGCTTATTATAGTTATTCGAAAACAGAATTGGACCAGGCGTCCAATGCATTACGACTGATATTTTGGAAAAGGTCGGGCTAGGCGGTTATGAAAACGTCGGAGACCTGGCGCAGATAAGAAGCCCTGGCTGACTGTTAATGAGCAGTAGGCCACAACTTGCGACCAGGCCCACCGTAATTTAGTCCGTCTGTCATGCAGTGGAAATCAGCTCTGAACACTGTCACGTGTGCATACCGACACAGGGTGTGCGGTAATGGTTCAACTTGTTAACCCTTTATGTGTCGGTAGCGGTTATGGTCGAGGCGATTCAGTTCTGCAGAACTGATCATCGTGACAAAAACCGTGACCGACACCAGAATGGTTAATAAGAATAGTTGTGTACATACTGTCTACAAAGACTGTCTCAAGAAGTCACTTAGTGCCTGCCAAATCGACCACCACCAGTGGTCTTCGCTTGCTGCGGACCGTGACACCTGGCGTTCCACCATTTACAAGGCAGCTGTCTCCTTTGAGGACTCTCACAGAGCTAGCCTTAAGGACAAGCGGCTCAGGAGAAAAAACAGAGATGCCGCAGCTCAGAACCCTGTCTATACCTTCCCCTGCAGCCACTGCGGTCGAACCTGCCTGTCTCGGATTGGCCTCCGCAGCCACGAACAAGCCTGCAGACGTCGTGGGCAACTCCTATAAAATCTTCGTTCGCGAAGTCAAGCCAAGAGAGAGAGAGAGTACATACCTGACTGTGTCTGGCGCTTTTCACGATCCACGTGGTCGTCGACAGACTGATTAGGAAAAACAAACACACGTACACTGACGGTGAGTGACGACCCGGCAAAAGGTCTTCGGGTCAGCTAAAAACCGACGTCGACCCGAAACCCTTAATCCTTTGACTGTCGGTAGCGGTTGTCGTTGCGATGATTCCTGCAGGAATCATCGCGGCGACAACATCCACCGACAGCTGCCTATTGTCAGATTATTTCCTACCTGCCGCTGACATGAATGATTCAACGAACTAGGTGAACTAAAATAGGGTTTAACTCATTCTACCCCAGACACACCACAGCAAGATAAGGATCGACCATGATAGTTCAAGGGTGATGCCAGAATAGCTTGGCGCCTATGGGCGCCAAGCTATTCTGGCATCACCCTTGAACTATCATGGTCGATCTGTGTCCTGCACTGCAATGCAGTCTTCGGAGGACAACGGCAAAATTTAAGGATTTCGGTCTTGGGGTAGAACGAGTTAAAAGGTGTTTCAGGTTGGTTTTTAGATCGGTTTTGTTACTCTATTTTTTTTTTCTAGCTCAACTAGGACATTCAGACTAAATTCTGAATTATATATTTCCTGGACGACATTAATATAGTCCTCAGGAATAAAAAGACTACCACACATTAGTATTCTTACATAGTAACTATAAAATAAAATACTTTTTCTTGATGCATTTATAAAACCAATGAAAAGAATGGTATAAAAATGTCTTCTTTTTTTTTCAATGTATAAACTGCAGTGTTTCACAAAATCAAAGGACAATAGCAAACATTTTAGAAACCTTTTCGTTGAGTTTTACATTCGCTGTTTGGTTGTTGTTGTTTTGTGGGGGTTTTTTGGTGTTGTTTTTAAAGAGCAATAAACAAAACCTGCGTACACTTTACCTTGGCGGCAGAGACGCCCAAAAGCCCTACGGCCAAAGCGCAAACCAACACAACGTGAGACCTCATGGTTGATGCGGTGCCTTTGGTGACGAGGCTTGTGCTGCTGCCGTCTTTTATAGCAGCTGTCCAGTTGTTTACACATCACCTGTCCAAAGTGACCTGACGCTGCGCTTCTCCGGTGACAAAAAAATCATAGGCGCGAGTGTGCACAGCTTTCGGAGGAAAGAGTCTTAAGAACTACTGGTCATCTGAACGGGGCGTAGATCCTCATGAGCTCTTGCTGCTTTCCTCGAGGCGAGTGGGGTCGAGGTGGGTATGTCTTTAACCCATTTAACAAAAAACCCGCATTTCCAAAATTTCATAGGTGTCATCTAAGGGCTATGTACCACTTGGCGGAGATGGAGCGACCATGATATTCAAGGGTTGTGCCAAATTAGCTTGGCGCCATGAGGCGCCAAGCTAATCTGGCACTACCCTTGAATTATCATAGTCGCTTCATTTCCTGCTGTAGTTCGTTAAAGAAAATTCATCTCCTGCTGCAGTGCGCTAAATGGGTTCTTTAGCATCGCAGCATCTCATAGCGTCTCATCTGAATAGAAATATACTTGTGTGATGTACCTCCCCAAGTGGGTCTAATTGGGGAGTACTTAGCATCTGATTTGAATAGAAGAACAGAGATGCTTAAAATCTCATTTGAATAGAAATGTAATTGTTGCGTACGTCCCAAGTATGCAACAATTTGAGAAGTACAAAGCACTTAGCAGAGAAGAATAGAGATGTTTAGCATCTTGTTGAATAGATAGGTACTTGTTGCGTGCTCCCCGAGTCCCGCCATGAGATGGCCTTAGTCGCCTGTCCGGCGAAAACCCCAAATAACTAACTAACTACTCCCCGAGTGGATCTATTTAAGAAGTACTAAGCATCTCATTTCAGTAGAAGCGTACTTGTGGCGTACTCCCGATTGGGTCTGTGTGTCGGTACTCCCGCAAACGGTACGGGTCGTGATTCGTGAAATTTTGTTCGTTGCAGAATCGTGATGGCTAGAGACAAATTCCAGATTCAACCAACTTCATTCATTTAAAAACAGCAGTTGCAGTCGGGGCTGAAGAGGGACTATACCAAGCAGCAAAAGGCTGTCTGGCCCTAGGGCTTTCTGCTCTAGAGATGAATTGAACTGCTGTCGATGTCGCACCGAGAGAATCTATGCAAGCATGTAAGCAAGGGGCGGGCATAGTTCTTTGCTTCTCTCGTCCTTCATCGAAGGATGTCATGGAAGGTTTAGCCTGTGGAACAGGTGTTGGTAACAGAAATACAGTACCTAGTTTTTTGGGAGTTTGTTTTTCAGGAGGAGTGGGCGAGAAGGGATAGAGGTAGCCAGCAGTAACGTAGCATCACAGTGGTTCAGGTAAGGCCGGGCTTTCCCACCTCTGGGTAATACATGGCCAGAATACCCTTTCGCCATCCCTCGTTTCACTTGGCCATCAGTCCTCTCGTCTTACCGTAACTACCGGGGCAAGACGCACGCTAAGCAGCTGCAAGAGACATAAACCCTCATGGGGCCCCTCAGTCTCTTGTTAGTCCTATGGTTGGCTCCATTTCATTGTGTCTTCTTTGCGCAAATGTTGGTCAGTGTGCTGTGGTTTCAGGCTCGATATCCGTGATCACTGTCAGCGAAGGGCATGACAGTCAGTATCTTATCTTCCCCACCACAGGCAAAATACGGGCGTGCTCCATATAGTATGTCCGTTAACCCTTATCATTCGGAATACACCAGTGTGTGAAATAAGCTTGACTAAAATAGTTCAAGGGTGGTGCCAGAATAGCTTGGCGCCTCTAGGCGCCAAGCTATTCTGGCACCACCCTTGAACTAAAGCCATTGGTCTATATCCTTATCTGTAAGTACTACAATGTAGCTTGCATATGGCAGTGTACAAATTTGAAGCTTTTAGCCTCAGTATGGTATGGGTTAAATCAAAGCGGCACAGTTGGAGTGCACCTGAATTGATCGTCAATAGCTGTCCGCGTCCCTCCACAACTGGCCCATTTATTATCACTCCGGTGCTGTGCACGTTAAACCCGGAAGAAAAACCAGCCACCCGACCAGTCAACCTTCCCAAGCCCCTACCTATATACTTGGACCATACCTCCTTTGTAATTTGACTTGGTCATTCATCCTCTTGCCCTGCCTACATAAAAGTATACTAGGTCATAATAATAATAATACCGTTATTATATAGGCGCTTTTTCTCAATTTTTTGGCAAATCGACTCAAAAGCACCGCGAACTGAAACCCAACACGCACACTCACGTAACAGACACGGATTTACGCCATTTAAGACAAATACAGTACAAGACAGACAAAGGGCCAGTTCAGCTACTGAATTTATAGAGATTTTTGATCGCTTGTATTTTAAATTTATAAAGTGGCCTGAAACCGGTACCAAAGTGTGGGGGGTGGGGGGTGGGGGGGGGGGGTTGGAAGAACCGGAGTACCCGGAGAAAGAACCCCCGACGGTCCCCCCCGAATTAAACATTGACACTTACCAGAGGAGAAAAGTCCGACGCCGGAATCCGTTTTCGAACCTCGCACCTTTGGCATTGGTGGCAGGCGCCTTAACCACTGCGCCACGGACCGCCCCAGCCCCAAGGTCATACCTTCACGGGCCCTACCTATATAAAAGTATGTACCCACTCCATATTTTGTCCCCTTCTTTGACACATGTACTGATTTATTGTATAACAAGCAAATTAGTTATTCATGAGCTTGCTCGCTATACTCTCCTTCCCGAAAAGGCTTGCGGCCCTGGCAAAGTTGTTGATGGATTCTCGAGCCAGGGTCTTACGAAATAAAACACAAAATACTGTTCTGCTGCAACACTAATGCATCCTTTTCGACTATGACAACGTTAACACTTTGATTAATTTTAAACTTGCCGTTCTTCACCAATGCCAAAGATATTTCTCGTCCTTGTACGTGTCGCTGCCATCGTGTGCTTCGGCACTCGCATTGAACATGGAAACCCGTAAAAAAATAAATAAATAAATAAATAAATAAATAAATAAATAAAAATAATTTTTATTTAAAAAATACAAAGAGTACAAACAGCTAAAGACACTAACCTATAACTTGAAACTTTCATTGTTTTAAATATGTAACCAAAACTAGAGTCGCGAAATGCAACATTCCAAGCTATATAAAAATTAAAAAAAAAAAAAAAAAAAAAAAAACACCGAAACTGTATTAGCTTAGGAGGCAGACGGAACAGCCAAACGCTCAAAAATCACTCAACACAGTTAGCTCCCTTGCGTCAAAAAAAGCTGTCGTCTGCTTCACATAGAACCTATAGTGGAGTCATGTTTTCTTGTTTGTTTGCTACTATTTTCTTTTTCTTTTCTTCCACATTGCTGCTACGGGTGTATCATTGTTAAACTTTGCTTATGAATTAAACTGAATTAAAATTAAAATCATTTTGTGAATTTGCATATGCCGTGTTGTTTCGGTGTGCATAAGAGTCTCGGTGTGCAAACCTAAAATGGTCGCACAGAATGGAGGGCACGAAGCGAAGGTAAAGTTTTGTTTTGGACTGGGTACATAAATTATATTGAGCAGCAATTTGCTTGATATAGTGCCGAAAACAGACAGGTGTGCTTACTTGACCCGATCAAAATGTCCTCGTCGTACGACTCGGACACTGATTTTTGATTCGGGTCTCGTAATCACATCTGCCGCTGTTGACACTATATCAAGCAAAATGCTGCTAGTGCTCAATATAATATAATACTTATGTCGTACCTCCTCTGTGCGACTTGGCCATCCATCTACCCTACCAATATATATAAAAAGTACACTAGGGGCATACCATCCACACGCCATACACACACTTGGGCCGTACCTCTTCCAGGCTCGGCTATCAAGATGCACAGTAGAGTAACTGCCCTACCAATATATAATAAAGTACACTAGGGACATACCATCCACAGGCCATACACACACTTGGGCCGTACCTCTTCCAGGCTTGGCTATCAAGATGTACAGTAAACGTTAATTCATCCGGATACGCGGCTTCGCGGAATGAGTTAAATGTTTAGGGATTTAACGCCTTTTGTCCGCCGCGAATGTGCTTTGAAAGATGCGGCACCGAATATGGTCTGAATAAATCGACATCACGGTTGGGTTTGAACCTGCGACCCTTCGGACGAGAGTCGAACGCTGTACCATCTGAGCTACTCAGCTCCCTTGTTCCGTAGAGCATTTGTAACAAGCGCTGAAAAAGGCAAAGTGTCATTACTCTAGAAAAAGACAGATTTATGAGTTGTATGTGTGCGTTGTTAATGTTGGACATGAGACACCTGTTTGGTATGTACCTTATAAGCAAAAGCGATCGGACCGTTGTCGGTCACAGTGCGCGGACTAACTGTGATTGGCATCGGCCCAGTGATCCCTCCGTGTATACACTGGTCAAATCTAGCTTGACATGCTTGACCAAATTTCAGAGGTGTTACTTAACCCATATCATTCGGAATACACCAGTGTGTGAAATAAATTTGACTAAAATAGTTCAAGGGTAGTGCCAGAATAGCTTGGCGCCTCTAGGCGCCAAGCTATTCTGGCACCACCCTTGAACTAAAGCCATTGGTCTATATCCTTATCTGTAAGTACTATAATGTAGCTTGTGTATGGCAATGTACAGATTTGAAGCTTTTAGCCTCAGTATGATATGGGTTAAACGACTATGTACCACTTGCAGGAGACGAAGCGACCTTGATAATTCAAGGGTAGTGCCAGATTAGCTTGGCGCCTGGCTATGTGCACTTATGAGTCAAAGAAATGCCATAGCCTGACATGGTTCTGTATCATAAATTTAAAACAACGAATTCGTATTGGGATTTATTTGAAACTAAATTTTCATAGCATTGTTTTAGTCGGCCTGTTGTGTCCAATATTGACTATTTTTAATCTGCGAGCGAAATATGTCTGCGGTCTGACACCGTCACCACATTGTTTTAGGTAGCCGATACCTACAACGTTCATTCGACGTCTTTCCCTGTAGTTTTCTTCTTTTATGCGCCATCCCTCTTGGATTCGCAATGACGTAAAACTAAAAAATAACGTCACAACACAGTGTAAATGTCACAAATCGAAAGCGAGGCTTTTTGAGGCCTACACCTCATGAATATTCCAAAGCCGGAATGGTGAATATTATCCTCACATGCAAATTGCTTTTCCCGGTCTACGTGATAAAGGCAGTATGAGCTTCCGGTGTGAGGCCCAATGGCGCCAAAACAGCACGAAAATTACACTGTCAGCAGACTTCCTATCGTTTGATAACTAATACAATTGTTAAAATTGGTGGAGCAAAGTTGACATCAGAAGCCATTCATGTTAAACTGTTTTAAAGCTCACTGTAAATTTGCCGCATTTCTTTTGTTCTTAAGTATAAACGTGTAGTTTGCATTGTTTAAAAACATTTACGCCACTTTAACCCGTTCTGAACAACTGAGAAAATGTGAACATCACCTATCTGCAAGAGGAATAGATCATCATGAGCCCCCGCAGTCGCGGGGGCTCATGAGGATCTATACCTCGCTGACACCACTTTGAATTCAGGTCCCTGAGACAGTTACAGGGTGTTTGGGGTGTTGAATGAACAAAGATTGCAGGAACACAGTCGGCGTCACTTGGCACTGAAGGGGTTAATTGTTGCTAATTTTATTCCAGTCACGGAGCCCACAGCAAGGATCGCTGCACACCTGCACTGAAAACTTGCTGACCCCATGCTGAACCACCAAATACGGCCCACGCCACTTTCCACACCGCAAAGTACGCAAAAGGCCGTCGGGCCGACGTCCGCCGCAGTTGGCCAGCGCACGACCAAATGCGATCAACGTTGGACCGAAGACCTTCTGCTTATTCACCATCTGCGGCTGACGTGGGCCCAGTGAAGTTTTGACACAGAACGGCCATCCTCATCCCAGTCAGCCACCCTTAGCAAACAAAGGGGGGTGTGTGTGTGTGTGTGTGTGTGTGTGTGTGTGTGTGTGTGTGTGTGTGTGTGTGTGTGTGTGTGTGTGTGTGTGTGTGTGTGTGAACCCCTCCTAACCTCAACGAAGACACACAGACAGACAGGCAGGCAGACACGGATACAGCATAAAAAGGACTTTCAAAATGATAACTTTTCCTGTCATGTTTCGTAAAATAAAACACAAACACACACTTCTTCTTTTTTTAATTTATTGATCAAGAAAATGCTAAAGGCGCCTGTCGTAACATTGCACATGAAACAAATCCATAACTACCCCCCCTCCCCATCCCCCACGCACACACACACACACACACACACACACACACACCTACACACACACACACACACATGCACACACAAAGTCACACAGATACACACACACACACACTACTCGCACAAACACACACACACACACACACACCGCACACACAAACACACACACACACACACACACACACACTACTCTCACAAACACACACACGCACACATCACACACACACACACACACACACACACACACACACACACACACACTCGCAGGCCCGCGCTCATGCGCACATACATTACTAAAATCGATAAGTTAATATTGAGTTCTGTCAAGGTACATGGTGACGCCTTCCCTGACGCTGAGCGTGTCTGGCACTAACCACCTGCAACTATAGCATACGGATTCGTATTATAAAAGAATTTGTGCTGTTTCGTTTGAAACGAACGCTCCCCGAGAACGAACGCTCCCCGAGAACGAACGAGAACAAAGTCACGGCGGATAACCAGCGTCTGCTATAAGAATAAACAACACTCCGAACATCTCCAAGAGGCAGAGATCCTCATGAGCCCTCCGGGCTCATGAGGACCTATGTCCCTTGGAGATGTTCGGAGTGTTGTCTATGCCTCTGGTACCCATTTGCGTTGCACCGTGACTTCGCTCTCGGTCATTGTTGAGATTCGTTTGGCGCAAACGTAACCTCACTAATACCTCCATCGCTTCCTGTCCACATCTGTTGAGGTATTTTAACCCTTTGGCTGTCGGTAGCGCTAATTGTCGAGATGATTCTTATTGGTTGGTTGCTTAGTTCGGGGTTTAACGTCCACGGCACCGACGTGATAATGGACGGCCCTGACGGGCAGTTATGGGGGACAGGGAAATCTATTGCCTATGGAGTACGACCTGAACATTGATCAATTCAGGCGCACTGCAACTGTGCCACTTTGATTTACCAGGACCTTTCAACAGACATGATGTGGAACAAGTCTGTCTTTTTTCCCCTGGATTGCGAGTCCAGCTACCGGGGCCGGGATGGGGACTCTAACCCACGACCCGGCGATTCCCTTCGCTCTCTTGCTCCGACGCCGCTTAACCGCCTGAGCTATTTCGGACTTTAAGTGTTAGCATCTGTGTGGACAATGGGTTTAACACCTTAGTGCGTGCAGCAAACCGTTACCGGCAGTAGGGCTCGGAAAGTTCCCCGCGTTGCCTAGAAGCGTCGGCTGCCGCGCCGCCATCTTGAGAGAACACGCTAGTCTGGCGATAGACTTCAGATAGTAGCGAAGTAGTGTTCAACACGTTTTCATGTTTCTTCCTCTAAAAAACAAACAAAAACAGATTCTGGTTAGCGGTTTCCTACGGTGATGGCAATACCTGCTGTTATTGCCGATCGTAGCACTGACGTCAGGACTTTCCTGACGTTGTCCTGACTGCGATTTCCCGATGAGCGCCGCATGAGTCGCGTGTCCTCTTAAGATGGCCGCCACGACTATGACGTCAGCTTCGCGAGCCCTGTACTGGTAATCAAGTTATGTAGTACCGACGGCTGCATTCACAAGGCGCTTAACCATTTTGCGGCTGCCAGCGGGCGCAAAGTTCGCGTCTGAAATTACTGCACACCGCTGGCCCACGTTCGCGTGAAAAACACAATTCAGTAACGGGGACCCAATATTGGCATGAAGAACATGGGACTAACAAGAGACATAAATCCTCATGAGCCCCCCCCCCCCCCTCCCCCGACTGCGCGGGCTCATGAGGATAGTTAAGGGAGTTAAACAGTGCTTAGACAAAAGGTTAGTCATTTATTTGGGTTTAACAGTGCTCAGACAAAAGGGTTCGAGTGGGTTACGGTGATATTTTTCACCCAAGAGTATTAGTTTTGGACGCCGGCAAGCTTTAGCGAGCATTTCGCCAACAACAACAAAATAAATGAATAAATAAAACAACAAAACAAATACCTGAGGTTCACCGCCTGAAAAACTGAAAACGACAGAAAACGGTGCAGACCCGTGGCTACGAGACTGGTGACGTCATGTACTACTTCGCGCCCGTTTTTTTCTAGGTCATGGTTGCTAGGGCCGGGACAATCGTTGTCAGTTAAACCGCAGATTGTTTCTCGACCCCTGAAAATGGCCCGCGAGTGGTATAAAATAACATATTTAGGACTTTGATTCTTCACGTCGTTTCATGCAATGTCACAGTATCCTCTGTTTCCTCAGTATCCGCACTGCCGATTGAGGTGTTTTAACGTCTGCGTGTACACGAGAAACGTGGCGGCGTTGACCGGAAACCCCCGCAGACAGGTGACCAGAGTACCCCTGAACAGAACCCGTACTCCCTCCTGCCGTACGGCTTTGACCGCGCAGTCCCTTATTCCAGTGTACCGGCCCACCATGTCCGCCTGAAAAAAGAAAAGAGGCCAGACAGTTGCTCCGCATGTTAGTTGTCACCTTACACCTGACTGAATCTGTGTCTGTGTGTCTTTAATTTTTTTATTATTATTATTATTATTATTATTATTATTATTATTATTATTATTATTATTATTATTATATTTTTAAAATTTAATTGTATTTGTCTTGTTACCTTTTCTGATGTTATTTTTTTTTTTAATGTTATTAAGGACAGACGTGTAAAAAGGCCTGCGTGCCTACTGTCTTCATCCTTACGAAATAAAGTTCAGTTCAGTTCTCCCTCGATTCGTTACCGCTGTAGCACCGGTAGTGAATCGAGGGAGAGAACTAGCCTGAGTGTGGGTGCTCCGCTGTCAAGCTGCGCAAGTTCCCACGTAAGTTTGGTATACATGTACAAATATGTTAACTCTTTTCATCCTGATACACCCACTGCTTGAAATAAATTTGACTGATAGTTCAAAGGTTGTCCCAGAATAGCTTGGCGCCTGAGGCGCCAAGCTATTTTGGCACTGCCCTTGAACTAAAGTGGTTGATCTGTCTCCTAATCTGTAATGTAGCCTGCATAGGATAATAAGCAAATTTTCAAAAGCAGCCTCAGGATGCAATGGTTTAATGTGCTGTATTATATACTATAATGCAAAGATACGCCCTTCACAGAGCAGCAGAACACTATAAAGCTAAATGAAGTAACAGCAAATTACAGTTAGGAGTCCATAATTTTATAAATGAAAGAAAATAGAAATCTGTTGACAAAACCCTATTCAGAGAACAACAAAAAACAAAAACACAAAACATGACTTGTAGGATTCTAGATCCGCCCTCAGGGAAAATCGAAAATGTTTAATCATGTTGTTCCTTTTCAACTGAGGACGAATATGGGATCCGATACGTCGTCTTTTGTGGTTTTATCAACAAATTTCTACTTTTCTTTAACTGTCAAACAAACAAAACAAAACAACAAAAAAAAAACGAAAACAACAAGCTGAGTATGATAGACAGTTTCACAGTGCGCAACGACCATCGGGCCGATGACGACCGCTGTTGGCAGGCGCATGGTCGTGCGTGGGCCAACGGCGGCCCTCATCGGCCCGATAGCCTTTTGCGCAAGGAAGGAAATGGAAAGAAAAAAGGGTGGGTGTGTGCGGGAGGGGGGGGAGGGAGGGTGACACACAAGGAAAATGGCAAAATATAGTAACGTTTGTCTTCTTTCAGTCTCTTTAGACATTTTCTCATTGGCCTGGCTCTATTTGATTTTTTCCCCTGGTCGTCCGTTCTCAAGGCAACGGGAGTCCCCTTGTCACATATTACCTATTACGTGTTACGATGACAACGTTACTCGTTGAGCAAAGCGTTCTCCCCCAAATAAATCTTTGGCCAGTCACATTTCTCGGTACAGACACACCCTAATCTTCATTCAGTCTGAAACCTCTAAACAAAAATATGCCAATAAATAAATAATTTAGGGGGGTATAGAACAAAAAGGACTATATGTAGGTATTCTGTGATACCGCTGGTACCAGTCAACGACAGGAGATTTCGACTGAAGCAAGGCCCTATCACGAAACGGGGAAAAAAACAAAAAGATGGATAAATAAAAATTTTAAGGATTACGCAACAAAATAACTACATACACGCGTTGTTTTCGGCCTATATTACCAATTCCTTACAAAAGAATGATTGAAAATGTGTTAAATTTTAAAAATACCTGAGACAGACTTGAAATACCACTGACCGGGGAAGTATGGAGAATTACGTCACCTGAATCTCTACGTCACACGTAAAGTTTGGGGTCCTTTCAAACGTATACTTCACGCTATTGTTTTTACAGTAGAAGACAAATCGTTGTATTACGAGTTAGGCTTTGCCAGTGGTTTTTGTCGCCTCTCGGGTCCGGTCAGGAGGGGGGAGGGGGTGGGGGTCAATGTCGGAGCAAGATTCTCGGGCTAAAGCCATCGACTCTTACCTCCGACATTGACCCCCCCCCCCCCCCTGACCGGACCCTCGAGGCGACAAGAACCACTGGCAAAGCCTAACTCGTAATACAACTAATAATAGTAATCGGGTATACGATACCTGAAGCCGACTCTTGATGACGTCAAAAGGCATCACGACGAACCAAGATATCGTTCCTGCAAGCCCTCCGCCTATGACGTCAGCTATGACGCCATGCCTGTCTGTCCATCCTTTAGCGTGTAAGGTGGAGGAGAAAACTTCGTAAATAACAAGGTACAATCCGTAGGATGGTACATCCCGCAGAGCCATCGCGGTAACCCCGCGATAAAGGCCGGCAATCCCTTCACGACGCCACACAGCTTTGAAACATTCGGTGGGTCCTCGGTAGTACATGGGACGTCCAGACGTGGGTTCCTTCAGACCTGCAATATACAAATTAGGTACGGCGTTTTACTGCTGTACACAAAGGAGGTACGACATTTTACAGCAGAAAATTCCGATTTCTGCACTCCTTCACTGGCTTCCCATCCCCCAACGCATCCAATACAAGATTCTGTCTCTCTGCTACAAATCCCTGAACAACTGCGCTCCCGCCTATCTCTCAAACTTACTTCACCCCTACACTCCTCCCCGCTCCCTCCGCTCCGCCTCCGACCCTCTCCGCCTCCACATCCCCCGCACCAAACTCAGCACTTTCGGCCTCCGCTCCTTCTCAGTATACGGTCCATCCACCTGGAACACTCTCCCACTCTCTCTCCGTCAGAAACACACTCTGTCCTCCTTCCAGTCCGCAATCAAAACTCACCTCTTTCAACAGTTCTAGCACTATACCACCACACTCCCCACCCCAAGCAGACTGTCGGAATGTAGTTCACTATTTGTGGTACGTGAGTCGTTGTGTAAAGCGTGCGTATGCGTGCGCGAGTTGTGAGTGCGCGAGAGAAAGGAAGTATGAGTCCCGTAAGACAATGAATTCAATAGAGCCGCATCAGTCATTAATTTACATCATTTTTTAATATCAAAATTTTGACCCCAATTTTACCCCCGTTAATTCTGAATCAACCCTTTGATTTTAAAAAAGTGATGAGTATGACTGATGCGGCTCTATTGATCTGATTATCTTACGGGACTCATACTTCCTTTCTCTATAACTATTGTCTCTGTCAATAACTAATCATTTACCTGATCAAGTGATGCCAAGTGAAACTTAATACTTATTAACAAGTAGCAACTAACTTTTAGGAACCTGCAGAGGTAACCTTTAAGTGTGTTGCCATAAGAACTTATTAATTACTTACCATAAGTTCTTACAAGTACTTACCCTAAGTTCTTACAAGTACTTACCCTAAGTTCTTACAACAACTTGACTCAAGTCCCAAGACACTGAGACAGATTTATCAAGATACAAGGACAATAAAAAAACTTTTTTTTCTCAGTAATACTCAGGTGGTGGTGCTGATGGGGTTAAATAATCAGGCACAAGTGGTGTAAATGACGTGTCATCTCTCTGCGAAGCATATGACAAAAATATTGATTGATTACCAAATCTGATTTTTATTTGTTTAAAAGATTGTGTAGTTTTTCTGTGGTTTCCTGTACCCCTATCCTTTTTCCCTCTGCTAAAAAACTGGCCTTAAGTTCTTCAACATTCACAGGAGATTGACTACGCATCTTATTCTGTATTTCAGACTTCTGTTTCTTGTAATTATTTAAATCATCCTGGACTCGCTTAAATTCTTCATCATCAATAAAATTATCGTTTAATGCCTTACTGATAATAAGTTTCATACTGCTCAGCTTTGCACCAGCAAGCGTACTCAATGCTTCATGTTTCTGTAATTTTGTGTGAAACCTCTTGTTCAAGGCTTCCAAACCAAAGCAAGCCAGGCATGTAGCAACGCTAACACCCTCAACTGCTATTCCAGCCAAACTCCCAATTCCTGTGGCGAACAGAACAATACCCCCTACAGAACATGAAGCTGAAACTGCACCAATAGCCATAGAAGTGTTTTGAACAGAATTAAATACTGACTTATACCGTCTTTTGCACCGTGAGTATTTCGCCTCCTCACTCTCCAAATATTTCAAAGCTTCTGTAATATTATTTAATCTGAATGCATCTGCCTGTGATGTTTTATCTGAAGCAATTGGCACAGCTGTCACCTGTGGATCAGGCGCAAGTGTTGTTTTAGTCATCACATTTGTTTCAGTCGGATCAAGCGTTGGTAGTTGTGGATAGAAGTTTACCATTTTTTTATTCACAAATATTTTTTTTTTTAATTTAATCAGCAATTACATTTTGCAACTCTTCAAAAGTATACAATTTGCTGGCATAATAAAATGCAACAAGATCAATGTGTTCAAGGTTTATGTAAGTTAGACGAACAAAAGTTGTTTTGTCGACCACCACCTTGACAGCTGGAACACTGCTCGAAACATTAATAACATCATTATTTTTTGTAATAGCAATAAAGACCTTTGTTGATTCTGTTACTGTTTCATCCCATGTAAGTTTAATTCCCTGCGCAATATTTGCCTCTTTCGCAGAAGCTACAGATTTCATGATAATTTCAAATACTATTGTCGCTTCTCTAGCCACGACTAAGCTTGCTGGCATAAACACAACAGAAGTATCTGATCTACCCTTTCTAGTTGTAAGAAGATACCGCCGTCTCTCATAATTTTCAACTTTCAGTTTTTCTCTGCTATTGTTGTCTGGGGCAAAACTTGGAACAAGGCTTACAATAAGCGGCCCAGAATTAACAACCTTCCTAAACACTAAGGCGCCTTCGTCATCAGTGTATACATAAGGACTAATAAATTCCAACTTTATGTCCCAGTCAATTGTGGGTGGTGGTGCCGGTACAGATGAAACAACCCACTTACTACCTACATGTATTAAGTTGTAGGGCACATTATTTACAGGTGGAGTAGGTACAGTAACATCACGAAGCTGACCAAGTTTAGGAATCTGTTTTTCACCGTCTTTCATGTCAACAATTACTTTCCTCTTGTACATGCCATTTGAATCAAGTTCAAAACCATATATTTCTCCAATTTCCCCTTCCTTCTCAAAATCCTGTACGTTTGCCAAATCTTTCAACTCTGTTACTGGACACGCAACTGGTATGATTCTAGGCTTTGGACCAAGACCACTCATTTTTATAAACAAAAATAAAATTATTTAATTTCCAACACAACACTAAAATCATGCATAAGAACTGGTTTGTCATCCTGATTAGTTACAAATATACTCAGTGACTCAAAGAAACTAGAACCTAATTTCTTAAACTGCAAATTAGGAAATCTAACAACCACACTTTCACAATACGGAGCAGTTCCAGTAGGTAAGCATCTCAACAAAGTTGAAGGCTTTCCATTGTGAACATTCTCAGATGTGTTTAGTTCTTTCAAATAAACATTTAGCACTGTGTGTACTGACAAATTGACAGGACGTTTTCCAGTTATTTTAAGTTTTTTTGTCTTCATTGTTATAATACCAAACATAGCTTCATCTAAATCATCTGATCTCCACCAATCTTCGTCAATATAAAATCCAAGTAAATATGCAAATCTATCTGAGATCTTTAACCAATCTTGTGTCGGAGATTCTAATGTAACAAGTAGGTTAGCTGGATTTAAAGTTGCTTTAATTTTAAAATTACTTTGAAACCATTCAGCTATAGTACAAAAGTCATAATACCCAGGCGGTAAAGCTTCCGTCTTACCACCAACAATTACTTTATTATATATATCATCTTCTACATTAAACCATTTTACTGTGTAGAACATTTCATGGATAGCTACAGCCTTGCTACCATCACGATTATCAATCCCATTAGTTAACCACACTGGTTTGCTTGTGTCAAGATTTGTTAAGGTAATAAACATTTTTATTATCTCATATAAAAAAGGATGGAATTTAAATCGCCAACCATTACCACTACAAACGCATTTCAATTTAATGTGGATGGCAAATATAATGTTGCACCAACTTATGAACAGAAAATAATTCAGCTAAACCAGCTTGATATTGCTGTGTCTGAACAAGATCTATTTCAAGTCAAAGTACCGAATCCGTTTGACCATTACCTAAACCCTCCAATAACAGATGACTCAACTGCAAGAAAGTGGTCTTCAAGTCCACTACAGATGTTTCAAAACCAACTCAATTTTGCCATACTGTGTTCAACTACAGGCTGTGGTGTTTCATTTACAGACCATTTGAATCACTCAAACAAACTGATTAGATCTGTGTATCGTTTTCATGTTTATTACCAGCTTAGACGTATACTGTCAGAACTTCATACACCACTGCCCACTGAATCCAGTTTCAACAGGTATAACAACCCCATGGATATGAAAGCATTTGAACGCATCTGTAATGAATTTAACATAAGCACTAAGTATGACTTCACACAAAAACTTGATGATCACCACGGCATTGGTACATTGTATTACGCTTTGAGTCACAGACAATACCCTCAAGATTATTACCCTGGTTACACTTCATTCTCATCAAAATCTGAAGTCTGGATAGGATCAATAGAGCAGAAGCAGACTAATGCGTGGACCACATTTATTTTAGATAAATCTGACGGGTTTACTCAAGCAGGAGTCGAGCGCGTCAATGAGTCTATCAGAACATATGTCTGGTGTATACTAGGAGCACAATCACTAACAAAATCAAACATTTTGAATGGAAGTGGTAAATTTGAAGCACAAAAACAATTTCTTGCAAATCTTGAAGATTCAATTAATTCAACAGTTGATCTCCCATCTAGCATACAACGCTATCAAGACGTACTCAGATATGCCAGATCAAAAGTTGACTTTGTAGTAGGCATCGGGTTATACATGTTACCATCTGACCTTCAACTCCAAATGGGTACAATAACAAATTATAATAATGAAATCATTGTTGCAGGTCGTGATCAAAAATTAGGACTCAATCAATCTGTAAACTTGGGGGCCACAACCACACATGTACAGCCGTTAAAATCATTACAGACGGTAACACCTCCAGCCCCGGCCCCGGCCCCAGCCCCATCACCGGCACCCATACAACCAGTACAGTCAACACCAACCCCTGACACACATGAGTCAGAAAGAACTGCATTGGTAATAGGTCTAACAGGATTAGGGGTATTACTTCTTTATCTGTTTCATTAAATAACCCACCATTAACCCTCCTACTGTAACCAAAAAGACCCACACATGCTCTGCCATAAACCCAACTACCTTTGCTGTAGTAGTAATCAACCAACTGACAACAGTGCCAATTATGCCAGGCAAAGCGTCCACTGCTTTCAGAGCCAATTTTTTAAGCAAGTCTGATATGTGAGACAGTTGTTTTTTTACCCATGACTGTAAATCTTTTGGGTCAGTTGGTGGTGCTGGAGGTGCCGGGGCTGGCGGTGTTGGACTACCACCGGGTCCACCACTACCGGAGACAGCCAACACTACAGTACTGATAATAAACCCAAGAGCAGTAATTAAACTAGCAATTGTAATACCCTGTTCTCTGAAAAGTGTTTTTAGTCTCTCAGCCAGAGTAGTGTCTTCGTGAAGTATTTTCTGAATAGTTTCTCTAATTCTGTTGACCTGTGATTTTAGTTTTTGTCTTCCAATACTAATTGTTTCTAACCGTCCTGATCTTTCTATCTGCAAATCATTTAATCTGTGTTGGATTCTTTCTTTCATTTCTGTGTCAAGATTTCCATTGTCTGCGGTAGCCAGTTTCTCTTTTTCACGTTCAATGTGTTTATCAAGCTCACCTAGTTTGGGCAAGATTATTAACCATCTCACCTCTTATTGTCTGCAGTGATTTATCCAATCCCATAATCTCCCTCATTGACAAAGGTGGATCTTCTATTGTTTTCATAGCATCATTTAATTGACCTTCAGTAAATGAAGTTTCTTGTATCACAGTGTTTGCTATTTCTGGTAGGCTTGTTACTGGTGCCATTTCAATCTCTTGCCCTGTTGGCAACTTTGTTTGCGTGTCGTGAAGAACACTAGCCAGTCTTGGCGTGACAGGAGACCCACCAATACCCAGTTGACGCAAGGCACCAACACCACCTTCATTTTTTATTGTACTTAAAGCCCTAAACCTACTAGGGTCTTTTTTGTTAGTCAATAGTACTTTTCCTTTGTCAATAGTGTTTAAATATAAATGACCCTTGCCATCAAGTTCAAACTGATTAGGGTCTACGTTGTCTGGGCGGCCACCAACATGATCATAAAATGAGTTCACTTTGGTTTCTAAAAGTTCATGACGTAAACTGTAAATATTTCTTGTACCAGTCATATCTGCCATATCTGTTGTATTACCAAAATCATACGTGTCATCCATTTCAAAATCTTCATGATTAAATCCTCCCGCGGCCATTGTTTTATTAATTTATTATTTTTTATTGTGCATAATAAAAATGACACAGTCTTACGGATCAAAGTTAGACCCATACAGAAAACTACGTGAGCCTCTGGGTGTTAAGGCCATTCGACAATCAATCGTCATCACGAACAATCCAAGTACTATAGACCAGAATCAAACACTTACAGTCAAGTTTCCAAACCTAGGTCCCAGTGACGTTATTGTTCCTGGCACTGCACGCCTAGCATTTAATATTGAACTATCATCAGACGCAGATGTAAACAGAACACTGGTTGACAATCTTGGCAGAGCAATTGTTAGAACTATTAAAGTAAAACTTGAAGGACAGGAAGTGTTTAGTCTTGACGACTCAGATGTATTTTACTGTTACAAAGATCTTTGGCTCACAAGAGAAGAACGAGAAGACCGTATTTACCAAGGCATACAGCCAGATAATGTTTGTAAACTTCGAATCAATGCCGGAGACAAAACAACTACTGGGGTACCAAAGGATGTTATTATAGCAGAAACATATGGAACCAGATTTTACATTCCACTTGAGTTTGAAATCCTCACAGCTCATTTGCCTTATTACCAAGGGGCACTGAATGACCGTCTGAGCTTTGAACTAACTTTCAATGACTACTCCAAAGTTATAAAATCATCTGCCACAGATGCAACATATAAGATCTCTAACATTTCCTTGGAATACGAAATTGTTACACATATTGAACTAGCCAGACTCATTCAAAATCAGTACCAGTCAAGACTTCCAATTTATTATGACCGTGTGATTAGGCATAGTTTAATACCCAAAGACAAAAGCGACCCAATGTGGAACATAAACTTGAACACGCCTGCCAGGTCACTGAAAGGTATTCTTATGTTGTTTGTTGAACCGGTGAGTCCATACAAAAGAGATTCAGAAAAATTCTACAATCCTAAGATTACACATTTGTCCTGCACAATCGAAGGCCGTCCTAATCAAGTGTATGCTTCAGGTTTGTTACCTTATCAACACTACGATGAGATCACAAAGTATTTTGCGGGTGGAAGGATTAGAGATAAACCCGCAAACATTGCGTGCAAAGATCTACATCTGTATGATGTTAGGATCGGACAATACCTTACAAACAAGTATGCACTGTGGCTAGACCTTCGTAGTACAGATGATGATTACCTTCATGGGTCAGGACGTACTGTCGAGAACGGTAGTGATGGAATAACAATTCAGATACAAAAGAAGGTTGAAACTGCTGCAGCCATAAACATATATTTGTATCTAATTTATGACGCACAACTCAATATACAAGAGTGTAGACTAAGTGGACACATATATTAAAATTATATTGTGTATTAAAATGAACCGGAGCTTAATGACCCTTGACCCACACTGTGGCTTATTTGTTGGTGCCACAGGGTGTGGTAAAACTGAATTTGTACTTAACCTCTTACAAACAAGATACATACACCACTTTGAAAACATTGTAATATTTTGTCCTACTATTAAACACAACAAAGCTTATCACAACCGTTTATTCATTTGGACTGACAACAACATATACTTAGTCGACCCTGAGAAAAAACTGAATGACTACCTACAATATTTTTACAAGCAATTTGAAGGACAGCCAACATTGTTTATTGTTGATGACTGTTCTGCAGAGAAAGACATTGTCAAAAAGAGAAACACTTTAGCAGAACTTGCCTTCAGTGGCAGACATGCAAACATCAGTGTATGGATTCTCACTCAGAAATATAATGCTGTATTGAAAGATTTTCGAGAACAGTTAAAGTTTATCTGCTTGTTTTACTGTAAGGATCGTGACAGCTTTGAAGACTGTCTCAGAGAAAATGACGTCATCCCAAAAAAGCATGAACGTGATGATGTGAAAAATAAACTGAAATCAACTAAGCATCTAAAGCTCATTTTAAAGACAGATCAGCCCACAGGGTATGGGTTAGTAAATTGATGTAAATTAATTTATACATTTGATTGTCCAATAAAAATGACAGACGGACAAATCATACAGGTGCTTGATCTCACACACCTTTTCAAAGATGTTATGCACTTTACTGATTTAATAACATCACCCAAACAGACTTACATAAGCCTTTCAGCACCATCAGAAATATATGTTACATATAGTGTGACTTTGGATTATGTCGATGAGCATCCAGATGTGGAGCACATGTCAGTTGATTTTAAGACACCTACTTTTAAAGTTGATGATACCAACTATGGTTGGTTAGGAGAAGTTTGTTATAGCATATTTAAACAACTACGCAAACTAAATGTTTATATTGACAGTGTTACAGTTAATAAAGTGGTATTACACAAGGTGAGTCAGCAGAGTTAACGTTAATATTTTTTATTTTATTATTTTGTCGGTCAAATAAAAATGACGGACAATGTTCAAAACCCTGGCTCATCAAACCCTGGCTCATCTAGTTTAAGAAACGTGTTTCACACAACAAACTTACCCATATCCAATACTAATAATGTCTATGAATCAATAGAAAACTCTTTTTCTGTCATACAGCAAAATCTTCTTACAGGCAGTGTTAAGATTCAAATTGTTGCAAAAATTGAATTCACTAGAGTAGACGGTGAGGTGATTGTATCGTATATATCAACAAGACAACACACAGTTAACACAAGAAGAGAATTGGAGAACGTGTTTAGAGACAGACTATTACCTGACTTTCTACAAGCAATTGACAGTGCAAAAATGAAGGGGTCTGGCTGGCATGAAGGACATGTACATGAACTACAATTAAAGCAGTCTAGGTATCATCCTATATTAGGTAAAGCATGGTTGCCACTGCCAACAGAAGTAGCAAACAAGAAGGCTGTCGTCAACATACAGAACAATGACAACTATTGTTTCATGTGGTGTGTGCTTGCTAAACTACACTTTCTAAAGACAAAACCTGAACGTGTATCTAACTACACTAAATTTGTAAACGAACTCAACTTTAGTGGCATTGAGTTCCCTGTTAAAATAGAAGACATAGACTTGTTTGAAAAATTAAATCCTGGCATATCTGTAAATGTGTTTGTGTGGGATAATGTGTCTGTTGACAAGTTACAACCCATTAGAGTATCAACACTGGCTCCAACATATGGGCAGTCAGAAGATAAACATGTTGACATGTTATTAATCGGCGATGACAATAACTTTCACTACACAATTATTAGGAATATGTCACGTCTAATTCATAATCATACAACAAAACACAAGGGCAAACAGGAATTTTGTAATAGATGTTTACAGAGGTTTTCCTCTATTGCAGTGGCACATAAACATGTTCTGCACTGTAGGTCAGCTGATGACATTCAAACTGTACTTAAGTATCCAGAGCCTGGTAGTCAAGTGTATTTTAAGAACTATGGGAATCAGCAAAAGCTGCCGTTTGTAGTGTACGCTGATTTCGAATCACTGGTTGTTCCGTATGAAGGTCATGTTCCAGAGTCATTACCAAAGACTATAAAACTGAGTGACCAAGTGGTGTGTTCTTTTGGATACATTATTGTTAGGTCAGACGGTCTTCATTCAGAACCTGTTATCTACAGGGGTGAAAATGCAGCATGCCTGTTTTTAACAGAAATGAGACATCTGTATAGTCAGGTAGTACAATATCTCACAACATGCCAGATGCCTCTGGTGATGACAGAAGAAGACAAACTGAAATTTGATACAGCTGAGACGTGTTGGATTTGTGAACAAGCTCTGGGAGGTGATAAAGTTCGTGACCATGATCACATAACTGGACGTTACAGAGGTGCTGCTCATAACAATTGTAACTTGTTATTAAAAATAGATCCTAAGACATACAAGTTACCAATCTTTTTCCACAATCTCAAAGGGTATGATTCACACATTATCATGCAGGCTGTGGATGAGTCGTACAAAAACATAAGTTGTATTGCCCAGACAACTGAGAAATACTTGACTTTTAGGTTAGATAAATTAGCATTTTATGACTCCATGCAACATTTGTCTTTAGGATTGGCTAGTCTGGCAGAAGGACTGACTGAGTATCCAATAACGAGTAAATATTTTGAGCCAGACTTGGTTAAGAAAGGTGTGTATCCGTATGAGTACATCAGTGAGTGGGTTGTGTTTGAAGAAACAAGACTGCCACCAAAAGAGAAATTTTATTCCACACTAACTGGAAAAGGTATTTCTGACTCTGAATACCAGCATGCACTTGATGCGTGGGGTAAATTAGGGTGTCAGACGATTGGTGACTACCATGACCAGTACTTGAAAGCAGATGTTTGTTTGCTAGCAGACGTATTTGAAAGTTACCATGAAAAGGGGTTGTTACACTACAGACTTGACCCTGCTTGTTACATAACTAGTCCTGGCATGACATGGGATGCATTTTTGAAATCCAGTAAGATATCCATAGACCTGTTGTCTGATCGAACGATGGGTGAAATGGTGGAACGTGGATTGAGGGGAGGCATTAGTATTGCAGCAAATAACTACGCCAGGGCCAACAACAAATATATGGACGCCCATGGTGACCTTGGCCGGGGGTTTGACCCCTCAAGGTCAAGGTCATTCATTACGTACTTGGACGCTAACAATTTGTATGGCTGGGCGATGTGTGAATTATTGCCCTTGAAAAACTTTTGTCTGCATGATTTGTCACAGTATGATGTAACAGAGTCAGGGTTAGCAAACTATATTATGAATCTTGACCGAAACGACGCGAAGGGTTGGATCTTTGAAGTAGACCTGGAGTATCCACACCACCTACACGATTACCACAATGATTATCCATTAGCTGTTGAGAAAATGAGTATGACAGGGAAAAAAGAAGACACTAAACTTGTACCAAATTTGAATGACAAATTCAATTATGTTTGTCACTATCGATTGCTGCAGTTTTACATCAGACACGGGTTAGTACTAAAGAAAGTTCACAGAGGAATTCAATTTGATCAGAGTGCTTTCATGAAAGATTATATAATGAAGAACACAACCCTTCGTGCCAGAGACGGCAACACTGCATTTGACAAAGACTTCTTTAAGCTTATGAACAATGCCTGTTTTGGCAAGACAATGGAAAATCCTCATCACAGAAAAGATGTGAGACTGGTCACAACTGAATTGGGTGCAATTAAACTTACAGGCAAGCCACAATACACTGGGTACAAAGAGTTTCATTCATCATTGTATGCTGTGTCACTCAAAAAAAAGATTGTCAAACTGGACAAGCCAGTATTCATCGGTATGGCAATTCTTGAGTTATCAAAACTGTTGATGCTTGAATTTTATTATGATTACTTCAAACCAAAATATCCTGAGTGTCGTCTGCTATACACTGACACTGACTCTATGATCATTGATGTGTGTACTGAAGACTTTTATGAAGACATGAAAACAGAGTTACACATGTATGACACATCTGACTATCCTAAAGACCATCCACTGTTTAGCACACAAAACAAGAAAGTGCCTGGAAAGTTTAAAGATGAACTGAATGGTGTGCCTATAGTTGAGTACGTTGGACTGAGATCAAAAATGTATTCTATACTGCATCAGAAAGGTAGTCAGTCAAAAGCCAAAGGAATAAAAAAAACAGCGATAAAAAATAAAGACATTCGTCATGAACATTACAAGCAAGTGTTAGATGGTGCATTAATGCCTGATTATCCAAACAAGTCACTGAGATCAAATAAACATAATCTTGAAATGATTCAAACACATAAGAAATCACTTGCAGTTGGAGACACGAAACGTGTTTTTCACAGTAAGGAAAAAGCTTATGCACCTGGACATTACAGGCTCAAGTTATCTGAAGACATTTGTGATGAACTGGTTGATGAATTAATTGACGACTTAGTTACTGAAATGAGTAACGGTGTCTGGGGGAATAATCTGTAGTTCTTCTCTGACAAATGCCCTCTGGGGTGCAGGGTCATAGAGATAATATATTGTTGCGCCAGGACCGTCAGGACTGGGGACTATTTTTTTTATATTGTGTACAGACGTTGACCAGATGGGGTCTGTTGCCCTGCGTCTGTCGTCGTTCTCAGCCTCCCCTGGCTGATATAAATATCTCACCTGTTTGGTAAATAAACTTGTGTCAGGTGCCTGTGCTGACATTGTTTTTGACTCTGTAATTGTTTTCAATTTAATAGCATCAGCAGGTTTTGGGTGTCCTTCATTGTTCATTGCTTTTATCACATGTGGTAATCGCTTAACCCACTCCGTGTTACGGGTGTCATGCATGAGTTCCTTAGAATACTGGTAACTGAAAAGTCTTTCTGATAACTGTTTGTTAAAGTTCTCTACAATTGCCTGTGATCTGTGCACACCTGGAATACCGCGTCTGACCAGTACACCATGCTTCGCAAATAACTGATTAACAGCACCCTTAAATTCAGATCCATCATCAACTTGTACAAGCCTGGGGTATCTTAAAGGGCCTCTTTTATAGATACTAGATAAAGCAGTAGCAACTGTGGTAGCAGTTTTGTCAGATATGGGTTCAGCGTCTTTATACCTTGAAGCAATGTCTACAACAGTCAGTGCATACTTGTATCGTTTCTTTCTTATTGTGTCATGTGGTAAGAACAAAAGGTCCATTTGGTGTGTGTCATTAGGTGTTGTGTTCTGAAAATGAGGCCTTGTTATCTTTCTTGGAGCAGGAAGATATATCTGCCAAATTGCTTGTCTCTGTAACCATTGTTTGACCTGATTGAGTGATATATCTCCGCCCACAGCGGCATGTAATTTCTGAATAGCTGTTGCTCCTTTCCAATAGCCTGATGGCGAGTAATATATTTTTGATAGTTTATTTTCGGCTGCCATTTTTTCTAGCAATGAAAACTCCTGTAAAATAAACAAATGTCATTCCCACTAGAACAAAGATTATCTCCCCGTTTCTTTGTTGTGTGCTTGGTTTGTAATAGTCACTTAGTTTTGGTTTTGGGATAGACATATCTTCACCCGTGACTAAAAAATACTCACGGATTGCTTCGTCTGTATTTGAAAACGTATGTTGTGCGTGGCCTTCAAGCCTGAGTTTTTCATTGATGAAATCAAGTTTCTCAATTCTATTCTTTTCATATTCCTGCTGGGCTTGAGCAAGTTTCTCAGATGCCTCATTGTGACGTTTCATTTCTTCTGCAGATTCTTCTCTACCCATTTTTGAAAAGAGATAGTTTGAGCCACTGAAAGCCAATGCGTTAACAACTGCCCCACCAATCATAATAGCTATCGTCGCCATATTATTTTTATTTACATAGAAACATTTTCTGGAATAATTCCCTGCTTGACAAGAAAATCTTTTGTCGCAATCGACGCTGTGACAACTACAATTAGCTTAGCACTGTCTTCGAAATCTAATCTACTCAGGTCTGCTGATTTCATTTTGAGTAGACTTTTCCCCAGCATAGAATAAGCTACTGCTAATCCACTGATTACGGCAGAGTGATAGACAAGGTTCATCATGTTCTTTGAGTCATTCATTTTCTAATACAAGAAAAATTAAAATAATATTTTTATTTACTGCATATAAAATGGGTCAACGGCTTTGGGTGTTACTGGTAATGTGGCGACTTCTGGTTTTGTTTTTGGAGTGTCTGATTTTTTGGACACTGTACGAGTCTGTGGTTTGTATTTTTTGTATAATTGATAACCTACGTAACCAAATCCGACAACAAATCCGGCAACTATATATTTTGTTGTTTGAGGTTCGGGGTCAGGGCGGGGGTCAGGGTTAGTTGTTTGTCTCTCACTTTGATGATGATGTCCTGTCGGTGTCAGTCCTAACGGTAGTGACGCCTGGTTAGTCACATGAGTCTTTTCTGTTTGCGCTTGAAGCTGTAATTTTTTTTGTCTGTTATATTCGGCTAATCTTTTACCAGCCTCTATTCGACCTGGACTTTTAGCCTTAGTCACAGTTTGAACCTGTGTCAAAACAGGGTCCGGGTTCAGTTGTGTAGTCATCTTGTTCTCGTCCATTTGATCCTTCTTTTTCTTTCTCTAGAAAATTTATTTTTGAAAAATCAATATGACTCCCAGTAACAAGAAGGGTTACGACAGGAGCAAGGTAATTTCCAAACTTGTAAAACATGACACATGCTAATTTGCCAATTGAACTTGAAACAATAGGATTGCTTTCAAGGTCGTGTGATAGACTGTCACTATCCACAGGTAGAAAGTGACTCACTGCTTTTGTGTATAGGCATACAAGAGATCGACTCAAATCACGTGTCATTAGTGAGGCAATGTGGTTCTCATATTTTGAATGAAGCTTGATTAGTTCGCCAGAGCTTAGAGATTCAATATCCTCTGTCATGTATTGTTTTCCGAGATAAGTCTTTGATTTGCCTGACACAATCACAGACAAAAGACGCTGTTTTTTCGAGTCTAAGTCTTTGTTTTCTACAGCATTGATATCATTCAACAAAAGGAGTTCATCAGGGTTCATTTATAATGTAATTAAAAAAATTAAAAACAAAAAACAAAAATTGTTATCAAGCAAAATCATGTTTTCTAGGAAGTACATTAATAGTAATTTTATACGTTTGCACCATTCAGCAAAATGTAGCCAATAGTTTTTGAGTTTACCCCAGACGTGTTACCGCTTTATGTAAGCTAGATAGATTTAGATTAAAACCATAGCAGAAAACACACTTTATTTTCTGCTCATGGGACATAATCACTCAAGAGACATCCACTATACAAAAGTTGTTTCCCTTAGACTATAAATGACATACAGATTTAGGCAACAACCCCACCACTCTGACTAGCTGAGAGGTTGCTGGGCACTGGGTTATAGTTGAGAAGCTCTAGACACAGGGTGCAATAACAAGACAATAATTTGTGTTGTGGTGCAAGGCAAAAATAATTCACAATGATTTTTCACAAATCAATCAACCGAAAACTCTTGGTGTGTGTCAGTGTGTGTCTGTGTTGGGGGGGGGGGGGTCTTGAGGATCTGTTGTAAAAAGTCTACAGTCATGTAGGGGTAGGCTCTTTTCAGTCATGTATAAACAGTATACACCCCGGAAGTAAAATCTTACAATAATATTGCATTGGAGTGAGTCGGTGTACAAACCTTGTGTGCGTGCGTGTGTGTGTGTGTGTGTGTGTGTGTGTGTGTGTGTGTGTGTGTGTGTGTGTGTGTGTGTGTGTGTGTGTGTGTGAGAGAGAGAGAGAGAGAGAGAGAGAGAGAGAGAGAGAGACCACCGTTTGATTTCACAGACATGAGTACATTAAGCCCACTTGAAATCACCCCTTCTTTGAAATCATGATGTTTCCCTGTTGACTTTTGACATCACTTAGTGATTTAAAAGGCTGTATTTATGAAAGGCTTTTGACGGCTGAGGGCCTTTCAAAAGCACAGTCCCGTTGTGGCTTGTGCCCGAATTGAAAAGAAATGGAATGCCGCCGTTATTGAAAAGCGGGGTGTGAGGGCAACACAAAAGGCGATCAACCGTGACACTCAGGCTTACGGTAAAATTGTACTGACATGAGTGTCTGTAAGTGAGTGCGTCTGTTTGTTTATGCGTCTGTTTGTTTGTTTGTGTGTGTCTGTGTGTGCGCTAGTGTGTGCGCTAGTGTGTGTGTGCGTGTGTGTGTGCGTGCGCGTGTGCGCGCGTGCGTGCGTGCGTGCGCGTGCGTGCGTGTGTGTGTGCGTGTGACTGAGGGCTCTTGCAACTTCTTGCCGCAACTGAAAATCAACAACACACATACAGAAACTCCCAGCTCACAAAACTTGCTCGACAAGTCTGGTCGGGTAGCATAAGACTCGTCAGGCTTGTTCCTAATTTAGATAACATTTTGGAAAGACCAAGATCGATTTTAGGATCAGGTTTTGCCGGATCGGACTTATTCTTGCCGGTTAGTGTTTGAAAATGACCGGTTGTTTTTGTTATAATTTATTCATTGGACTATTAGCCGGTTGAGATGTATGACGTCAGCTCTGTCATACCAAGTTGTGTATGCGTGTCTGTGTTGTTTGAGTGATAGTGTGTCTGTGTGTGCGTGTGTGTGTGTGTGTGTGTGTGTGTGTGTGTGTGTGTGTGTGTGTGTGTGTGTTGGGTGGGGGGGGGGTGGGGGGGTGGGGGGGGGGGGTGGGGGGGGGGGGGTGGCGGGGGGTGGGGGGGGGGGGGTGGGGGTGGGGGGTGGGGGGGGTGTCTTGAGGATCTGTTGTATATGTACTCAGTCGGGTGTATAAAGCAAGGTATGATTTTCTGAGGTGCGTCTCTTTTCAGCTTTTACAGTCATGTACACCGCCTAACCGAACAGGGCGTGAAATTCAATAAGAGTTATTATCCTTTCACGGGCTGGTGGGTTTCAGTGGCTCGCGTCTCGGTGCAGACAGACAGGTGTTTATGACTCACTGTAGGCAAACAGTCTAAGCTTTTTCATATTACTGTGCACCACGCATGCAAGGGCCCATGTGTAACATAGCTGAAATTGTATAGACCACAACAGCATACTGAGTGTGTGTGGCAGACATGGTCTACCAGCTCTGTCAGGCGTGTGATTGTCATGGGATATTACCCTTGTGAAAATGATGTGTACCTGTGTTGCAAGGTTTGCACTTAATGTTTTTGTTTATACATGTTTTATGTTAGTATGTATATATGTATGTACGTACGTGCGTGTGCATGTGCGTGTGTTTATGTGTTGGTATGTGTGTGTGTGTGTATGTATGCCTGTGTATATAACTTGTATGACAATCTGGCACTGCCCTTGAATTATCTTGGTTTGCAACTGGCGTGTCTGTGCTTGTGCGTGTGCACGTATATTTGACTGTTATGTTTCAGAGTCGTGCTTAAACAGAGCCAATTGTATATACAGAGCCAAGTGTTTGCACTGAGCGGTCCCCCCCTGCACAACACAATTCTATAGGCCTTTTGACGCGTGACGTGTGAATGGCGCTGTGAAAGCTTTTACCCAACTCATTGAAAGAGGGTTTGGCATTGAGTCTTGTCATGCGTGAACTGAAATGATATGTGTGGGACATAGCATGTGAGTTTTTCGGAAATCGACTCTGGCAGTATTGAGAGAAACGGTCATGTAAAAGTTAATGACCGTAATTAGTAATTAATTAAGGTCATTAGGTGTTGACAGAGACAATAGTTATAGAGATAAAACAATAGAGTCCCGATAGATAATCAGATCAATAGAGCCGCATCAGTCATGCTCATCACTTTTTAAAAATCAAAGGGTTGATTCAGAATTAACGGGGGTAAAATTGGGGTCAAAAATATGATATTAAAAAATGATGTAAATTAATGACTGATGCGGCTCTATTGAATTCATTGTCTATCGGGACTCTATTGTTTTATCTCTTGCGCGCTTAGAGTTATAATTATTATAAGATAAGCGCATTATAAATACCGTAATTATTATTAATTATTAGAAAATTCCAATTTACAACTGGTCCGCGAATTGAACTTATCAAGGCTGGCTTTAAGCTCTAACCAATCTAACTAACCACCCAAATACATCAACCATCCAATCTACCAAGCAGCACTTCCTCTCCCTCTCCCTCCCTCAATGGGAAGCTGGGTAGCTCAGTTGGTAGAGCGTTTGACTCTCGTTTGGAAGGTCGTGGGTTCGAACCCAGCGGAGGTCAAATTTGTACAGACATTTTTTCGGTGTCCAGTCTTTGAAATCACCTTCGTGGTGGACAAAAGACGTTTAACGTTTTTTTCTCTCCCTTATCCATCATCCATCCATCCATCCAACCAACCAACCAACCGTTCGTCCATTGAATCAGTTATGCGTGAGCCAGTTTTCCGGCAGTTCAAAGTTTTATATATAGTGACAATGTATAAGTGTGTGGATTCTTTTTAACCTGTTCACTGCCGTAAAATATTGAACACTAACTCTACAAGAGGTTTAGATCCTCATGAGCCGGGTTCGGGTAGATAATGAGAATCTATGCCTCGTGTTGTAACCACATTGTATCTATGTTCCGTTGACGGCTGGGGATCTTCGACACTAAATTCACGATGTCAAAAATACGCCAGTTGGGCCGACGTCGGCCCGATGACCTTTTGCGCATGGGGACAACCTGCGTCGACTGGCAGGGAAGGGGTTTAAAATAAACGTACATGTGTGGTATGCAATTTTAACCTTGAACCTCTGATTTCCGTTCAGCCGTTATCATTCTACGTGAGTTTATGGTGGCATAGGAGGTCCAGCTAGGTTGCTTTTCTGTTTCCTTTCTTTCTTTTTAAGTCCCTTCTATTTATAGAAGGGACTTTTTAGAACGGTGGGGCGAATTTAATAGCATGTCCATGATGTCAAAGGCGGGCACGCTAAACCTCTAACAATTTGAAGTAACAAGATAAAAATTACGTCATGTCTAGTTACGCTAACCACGCTGCTGAACGTACATTTGGCGCGAAGCGCCGTATGTGCGCATGTATGTATGTCATGTGCGTATGTATGGATGTGTGTGCGTAGGTATGTATGTGACGTTTGACAAATAAATGACGCGTATCTCCTGCGCCCCTGATAAAACTCACTGACGCATTGGCAGATCTGCGAGGTTTTTTTCAATAGGAGATAATTCAACAACATCAGAATCAGGTCAAAGACAAAAGGTAGAGACCATTGACAGCGAGGACAGCTTTCATATAGAAAGGACTTTGTGGGTTATGGTTCATCCCATCTTGTTTAATATTTCTGTCGTTCAGCGCCGCGCCACGACTCCTACACGTTTTTAACATAGCAAGGACTCCGAGCGCTGTTCCTTTTTGGTCTACGAGCTACTTGCTGACACCACTTTGACCATTGTGTCCCTGTTTCTCAGACTTTGAATTAACAATGGTTCCAAAAATACAATCTGCTAGAAGGGATTAACTCATTCGCGGCAAACCGCATCCGGATGCGCGGCATAAGCCGCGCATCCGGATGCGACTGGCCGCGAAAGAGTTAAAAGGACCTGGTCCAGCCAAGAAAGGGTTGTTCGCAGTATCTCCTTTATAAAATGTTCTTATTGTGTCTTACAATAATGCTAGACAAAATGGCTAAGCTAGATTATGAATACTGAATGTTGGAAAATGAAAGACTAATTTTTTTTCTTCTCCTTTGTACGTAGGAGAGTTCCACCAGTGTGCACAATGGACAGCAGAAGCACTCTGTCACATGTGACTGCTCACGTGGATTGTAAAAGGAAGGGTAGAAAAGTCTGCGTTGAGGCAAGGCAACATTGAGAACCCGTTGCATCGGCAAATCGAAGTATTCAAAGCCCGCCCCGGAGCAGATCGCTTTAACCTTTCGCTGAAGACGACCCTGCTGCAAGAGACATAGACCCTCATGAGCCCCCGCAGTTGCGGGGGCTCATGAGGGTCTATGCCTCCTGTTGACACTACTTTGTATCTTATGTTCCGTGGACGGCTGGGAGTCTATGAATTGAATTAACAAGGATTCAAAGACACACCCAGTGCGCAAAGGCCATCGGGCCGACGTCGGCCGCCTTTGGCCTGCGCACGACTCATGTCGGCCCGATGGCCTTTTTGCGCATTGAGCAGTATGCGCCCACTTGAGTTGTCACTTTACTCTGCGATAAATGAAGATAAGTAGCGACTGATCTCTCTATTTGTTTGTTTGTCTGTTTTGAAAATTCGAAGTATTAATAAATTGTGTTGTAACTGTCTTTTCTAAACGTGTTACTTTCTCCGTTGGGTACTTCTTTGCCCATTTGAAAAGCATTACCATCGTGGGGTATTTGTGACTGCAGTATACACTTGATGCGATCCACGGGCGACGCTAGTACAAGTTGGGCAGCTCCACCAGCGCACCCGGCCAAATAGATATCACCCATTTTGGGGGTTCTGTCGTGAGCTAGGGCCCTGAGCGCGCTACCATACACCCCGAAAATGATGGCGTTTACACCTCCGTAGGTAGCAAGAGGGTAGGACAGGCCACGGTAGAAACCACGAATCTGAAGACAAAAATAAGAAAATACAAGGGAACAAGTAATGGGTGGGTGAGTTGGAGGGTATATTGGTGGGTGGGTGAGTTGGAGGGTATATTGGTAGGTGGGTGAGTTGGAGAGTATATTGGTGGGTGGGTGAGTTGGAGGGTATATTGGTAGGTGGGTGAGTTGGAGGGTATATAGGTAGGTGGGTGAGTTGGAGGGTATATTGGTGGGTGGGTGAGTTGGAGGGTATATAGGTAGGTGGGTGAGTTGGAGTGTATATAGGTAGGTGGGTGAGTTGGAGGGTATATTGGTAGGTGGGTGAGTTGGAGGGTATATAGGTAGGTGGGTGAGTTGGAGGGTATATAGGTAGGTGGGTGAGTTGGAGGGTATATTGGTAGGTGGGTGAGTTGGAGGGTATATAGGTAGGTGGGTGAGTTGGAGGGTATATAGGTAGGTGGGTGAGTTGGAGGGTATATAGGTAGGTGGGTGAGTTGGAGGGTATATAGGTAGGTGGGTGAGTTGGAGGGTATATAGGTAGGTGGGTGAGTTGGAGGGTAGATAGGTAGGTGGGTGAGTTGGAGGGTAGATAGGTAGGTGGGTGAGTTGGAGGGTAGATAGGTAGGTGGGTGAGTTGGAGGGTATATAGGTAGGTGGGTGAGTTGGAGGGTAGATAGGTAGGTGGGTGAGTTGGAGGGTATATAGGTAGGTGGGTGAGTTGGAGGGTATATAGGTAGGTGGGTGAGTTGGAGGGTATATAGGTAGGTGGGTGAGTTTGGAGGGTATATAGGTAGGTGGGTGAGTTGGAGGGTAGATAGGTAGGTGGGTGAGTTGGAGGGTATATAGGTAGGTGGGTGAGTTGGAGGGTATATAGGTGGGTGGGTGAGTTGGAGGGTATATAGGTAGGTGGGTGAGTTGGAAGGTATATAGGTGGGTGGGTGAGTTGGAGGGTATATAGGTAGGTGGGTGAGTTGGAGGGTATATAGGTAGGTGGGTGAGTTGGAGGGTAGATAGGTAGGTGGGTGAGTTGGAGGGTATATAGGTAGGTGGGTGAGTTGGAGGGTATATAGGTAGGTGGTTGGATGGAGGAGTTAAACGTAAAGCGTTTAGGATTTTCACGACTTACGTCCACACAGAAGGGGATTTCAAAGACGGGGCACCGACAAAAGGTTTGAATAAAGTTTGACCTCAGCTGAGATCGAAGCCTAGACATATCGGACGAGAGTCGAACGCTTTACCACCTGGACCAGCAAATCCCCGGCTGGGTAGATGGGTGGGCAGATGGGTGAATATGAGGGTGACCTGATGGATGGATGGATGGATGGATGGATGGATGGGTGGTGGATTGATGGATGGATGGATGGATGGATGCATGCATGGATGGATGGATGGATGCATGCATGTAGGCATGCAGGCGTGCATGCATGTATGCAGGCAGGCAGGCATGCATTGGTGCATGGATGGACTGCCAGACTGACAGACAGAAGGATGGATGCATGCATGTATGGATGGTGGAACCAATGAATAATCACTAATTTTCCTAGATCTGACATATAATTGCCCTTTCCTCCCTACCGGGTAACGTTGCCGGCGGCAATGCTACGCTATACGACACTTCCGCAGCTATTGATGCTGGTCCTGTTGATGTTGATTTATTGTTCGTCGGGTCGATGGCGACCTAACGTGACCCGCAAACAGGTTTGCGTGGGCAAACACATGCCGTCGCCGGTCGAAAATTGTTGCTTCACTTGGTTAGTTCATAGTGATCTCAGGCTGAACGGGCATCAAACACTGACAATAGGAAACAGACAATATCCCGGTAAGCAAAAGACCTCGGGCCCAAGACGTTTTGCTACTGGGGATGACGGTTGGTTTCTCACCAGACCATGGTGCTTGATGCTGTTCACAGCATCCAATGTCCCCCTGTATCTTTGTCCTGCCTCCTGTGTTTGCATTTGAACCTGTCAAAAATGACAAATAAACTGACAAGCAAAAAGAAATGCAACATTTTGGGGATCATCGGGAACACTTTAGTATTTGCGATGATTCCAAAAATGTCGCATTTCTATTGCTCGTCAGTATATACAGATAAATTGAAAGGGGACATTTAACAGAAGAAAAAAATGCGTTGAGTGTTTGAATTCAGAAATAAGAAAAAAGATTCTAACGATTTGTTCTATCTTAAATATCACTTTTTCTACCCTTCTTTTCACAAGCTACGTAAGCACATGTGACCGAGGCGTCCTTACTGCCCTTTCGATAGGTAAAGAGAAGAAGAGCAAAAAGGTCTTTCAAACTTTATCAGGTTAGTCAAGTTAGTTCTTTCGTGCAACATTATCGTAAGACAATAATAATAATAATAATGTATATTTTTAAGGCGCCTATACTTTCGATAGAAAAGCTCTCTTGGCTTGACTTCGCGAACGAAGATTCTATAGGGCTTGCCCACGTCGTCTGCAGGCATTTTCGTGGCTGCGGAGGCCAATCCGGGACAGGCAGGTTCGACCGCAGTGGCTGCAGGGGAAGGTCTGGTCAGGGTTCTGAGTTACGGCAACTCGGTTTTTTCTCCTGAGCCGTTTGTCCTTAAGGTTAGCTCTGCGAGAGTCCTCAAAGGAGACGGCTGCCTTGTAGATGGTGGAGCGCCAGGTGTCACGGTCCGCAGCAAGCGAAGACCACTGGCGGTGGTCGATTTGGCAAGCACTAAGTGACTTCTTGAGACCGTCTTTGTATCTCTTCTTTGGTGCCCCTCTGTCACGGTGTCCAGTAGCAAGCTCGCCGAACAGAGTGATCTTGGGTAGGCGATGATCCTCCATCCTGGAGACGTGCCCCGCCCAGCGAAGCTGTGTCCGCAGCAACAAAGCCTCGATGCTCATAGTTTCTGCCTGTTCAAGGACCTCGACGTTGGTGACATGGTCACTCCAGTGAATGCCCAGGATGGTACGCAGGCAGCGCTGGTGAAAGCGTTCGAGGAGTCGTAGTTGGTTGCGGTAGAGGGCCCAGGACTCGGAACCGTACAGCAGGGTGGTGAGGACGACAGCTCTGTACACACTGATCTTGGTGCCCGTTTTCAGCTGTTGATTGTGCCACACCCGCTTGAAAAGTCGCCCAAAAGCGCTGTTCGCTTTTGCCAGCCTGCTGTCAAGCTCCTTGTCCAGCTTGGCATCTGACGTGATGATGCAGCCAAGGTAGGTAAACTGGTGTACTGACTTCAGTTCAGACTCGCCGATGGTGATGTGGGGAGGGCGATGCTCTACCTTGGGTGCCGGCTGATGTAGTACCTCTGTCTTTTTCAGACTGACCTCGAGTCCAAAGAGCTGGGCAGCATCTGCAAAGCAGGATGTGATGCGCTGCAAGGCTCTCTCTGTGTGTGCAACAAGGGCAGCGTCATCAGCAAAGAGCAGCTCCGTTGAGTGTTTGAATTCAGAAATAAGAAAAAAGATTCTAACGATTTGTTCTATCTTAAATATCACTTTTTCTACCCTTCTTTTCACAAGCTACGTAAGCACATGTGACCGAGGCGTCCTTACTGCCCTTTCGATAGGTAAAGAGAAGAAGAGCAAAAAGGTCTTTCAAACTTTATCAGGTTAGTCAAGTTAGTTCTTTCGTGCAACATTATCGTAAGACAATAATAATAATAATAATGTATATTTTTAAGGCGCCTATACTTTCGATAGAAAAGCTCTAGGCGCCGTACAACTGACATACTAACATACATACACCTTGCATCCTACAACACATATATATATTCCCTAACATACACACTTACGCAACACAAACAAGGAAAATAAGCTTAGCACAGTGAACACACCAACAAGAAATGCTCACACACACCAAAGATATACGTTTAAAAGATTAATAAAGAAAAATAGTATAGGCTAAAGTGTTAACTTTACCTGCATGTACAATGTCACTGTAATATCAGAGATAAATATAATGTGAAAGATAATTCAATAAACCAGGTAAATATTTAACATTAAGCGCAGTAAGCACACACATACACACACGATGCCGTGCGCAATGCTCGTGCCGCTAGAAATATAAAGATTTCATATTACTTGCAAATTATCACTAGAAATTGGAAGCATACCTTTGTTGTATCAAACGGATGACCGACCACCATACCGGCAACACCTGCAAAATAAAACATATAGCAAAGTCCGTATTTAATCCCCTCAGTGCCCATACAAAAATGAAACTGATCCAACTGAAAGAGTTACGGATCAACATGAGCCGCTGCAGATGCGGGATTTATGCCTCTTCCTAATGCGCAAAAGGCCATCGTGCCGACGTCTGCCGCCGTTGGCCCGCGCACGTTCGTGCGCGGGCCAACGGCGGCAGACTTCGGCACGATGGCCTTTTGCCGGCGCACGGGGTTGCTGTTTCCACTTTATAATATATCCATGCGCCATTGGACGGTTGAGACCATTTGGCGTTGAATCAAAGGAGATCTCAGAAACACAACACGTGAACACTGGCAGTGACGGGGTTAAACACAGGAATCATCGCGGCGAAAACCGCTATCGACAGCCCCAAGGGTTAACACAGTTGAACCCTTTTGGCTGTTGGCGCCGGTTATTGTCTACGTGATTCCCGCTGAAACCACCGCGACGAAAAAGCCCTACCAACAACCAAAGGAGACGAGTCCAGTTTTGCGTAATGATCAGCTTATTACATACTAATTCTGTTGTAACTGGGTGGTTTTTTTTTTCTAAGCGTGTTCCTTTCTTTGTTGGGTTATTCTCTGCATTGACAGTCACCTTTTTGGTCTGGATTTTGTTTTGGCCTTCCGCGGCTGGAGGGGGTGGGGAGGGGGGGCTCTTGAAGATCTATAACCCTTGCTAACACCATTTGGTTATCAGCTGGGCACATTTTGGAAAAACTATCTGCGCCCACTGGCATTGAAGGGTACCAGCTCCGCTATGCGCTTAAAAGTCATCTACCTTTCACAAATCTACTGAAAACTGATTCATATTTTGATCTCCAGAACGTATTGCGTAATTCTCCACTGTTGGTGACTATTAGGGGTACACTCGTTCTGATCAATTGTTTTGTCAGAATTTATTCACAGGATGTACACTGAAAAAGCAAAAGCAGATAAATTAGAAAGTTTACTCTTGTGGTACGCATGCCTCATTAAAATGTGTCAAAAAAAAAACATCCAAAAAGTGACACAAAAAGTGGAAAGAAATAGGTACCCCAAACAAACTTAATCAAACAAACATAAAGTGCGTTACGCATGGTGTTACTCACAAACTGCAAGATTTACAACAAGAAGACGGTAAAAAGACCGCTAAAATTCTTTCTGCTGGAGACAGTATAGCCTCGCACATGGTAAATATGACTTTGTCTCTCAAATTTTTTTTTAGAGGAAAAACAATTTTCTCAAAATATTGCTACTTTACCTATTTCCTGATCCTCATGACCTTGGCCTTTGAGAGAGATTACTAAAATTTGGTCTGTTTAAAAGGTCTTGCAACAAAGTATCCTTGCGGCAAGTTTGAAGACTGTGGTTTGAATAGTTTCCGAGAAAATGCCAACGTTAAAGTTTACCCCGGACGACATGGCCCAGAACATAGACTCACTTTTGCTCCGTACGTGAGCCAACAAAAAACAAAAATAACTGACATACCTAAAAGAGGCGAAGATACAAAAACGAATTAAATGTATGTTTCATTTTAAATTTCGTGACACGTTTCAGACATGCCGGACGACTGACGCGACTTTTCACATGTTCGAGTCAGACGACGTACAGCACAGTGATTGTTTCTTATCACAGAGGACGTCTACGCCATTTTCTCTCGATCCATGCAGTTCACACAGACCTACTGGAAATTGAATGGCATTTGATTGCAACCCAGAAATCATGTTGTTTTCCGGATTTTATGATGATCGGTAACAAGTCAGAAACAAATTCTATAAACGCACATCTTGCAGAATATCCCATGAATACGGTTTGTTGTTGTTGTTGTTTTGTTGTTTATGGCAACACAACGCTTATAGCCAAGAATCTGATCTTTCCAATGATTCTAAAAAGAAATTTGTACACAGCCCGACAGAGATGCCCTAGGCCATAAAGGGAAGAACATACTATCATCGTGCACGCGATCGGCCGGGAGGGAAAAAAAAAATCACAACGTGAAGAAAAAATCGCGTACACTCACTGCCTACCACACAATCGTTTTGATGACTTATAGCTAGCCGAACAAAACAAATCAAAACAACAACAACAACAACAAAAATTAAACGAGAAAAGGAGGCAAAGTAAACTTCATTATTGGTTTTCTCATTTTCTTACCACATTTTAGACACGCACGTTAACCCATTCTACCCAAAGACCGAAATCCCCAAATTTCGCCTTTGTCCTCTGAAGACTGCATTGCAGTGCAGGACACAGATCGACCATGATAGTTCAAGGGTGATGCCAGAATAGCTTGGCGCCCATAGGCGCCAAGCTATTCTGGCATCACCCTTGAACTATCATGGTCGATCCTTATCTTGCTGTGGTGTGTCTGGGGTAGAATGAGTTAATGAGTCAGACGACGTACAGCACAGTGACTAGAAGTACCCAACGGAGAAAGAAACACGCTTAGAAAAGACGGGTACAACACAATTTATTTTGTTGTACCCGTCTTTTAAAATAATTTAAAATAAATTGTGTTGTACCCGTCTTTTCTAAGCGTGTTTCTTTCTCCGTTGGGTACTTCTTTGCATTTTACACGCTTGGCAGTCACCTTTTTGGTCTGGATAGCACAGTGACTGCTTTCTTCTGCGGAGGGCGTCTCTGCCATTCGCTCTACAGCCATGCAACTTACACAGATCTACTGGAAATTGAATGATGTTTACGTTGAGTCCCAGAACACAATTTTTATTTTCAGCGGATTATTCGGAAAAAGGTCGCGAAAATTTGCTAAAAACGCACGTTCTGCGGCGTAACTTTTCAAATCCTGAAATGTTAAAAAAAAAAATGAAACGAGCTGCTTTTAGTCAAGAAAATGACCTTTCCAGTGGTGCAGAAAAACAAAATCTGTAGGCTGAATGCCGGAGACGCCCTTGGCTGTAGAAACGAGTGTGCATTTTGAACATAAATTGCGCGTTCTCGATTTGCCCCACGCTATGAAAAACACGTCGACACTCACTGTCTTCCACACAGTGATGTTAATGACTCAGTGCATTAAAAACAAAACTCATGCCATCTTTGGAAATAGGAGAAGGCAAACATTATCACCATTTTAAAAGTTTTCTTTCAAAGTCAAATTATTTGCCTTCAGAGCGAGTTTTTTTAAAAAAAAAAAAAAAAAAGGTAAAACTCGCACTCTCATAGCATTGAACCCGCGCAGAACGTCAGGTTACCAATACCTACATGTGTGTTTTGTTACCATGCAGTCTTCTTTCTTTGCGCTCATGTGATAAATCGAGACAAAGTGTTGTAGAGTCATGCGTGACAAAAAAGGTCTTGCCTCTGAATGAGGCGGCTTCAGTTTATTTATTTGGATGTAAAGATAAGTAGCGACTGATCTCTGTCTATTTTGAAAAGAAAAAAAAAGGATATTTACCCGAAATATTAATAAATTGTGTTGTAACTGGCTTTTCTAAGCGTGTTTCTTTCTCCGTTGGGCACTTCTCTGCCGGGATACTTCCGGCCACAGCTAGAATTTCGCGCAAGTGCCTTTCGTTTCCTCCCTTGTATTCTGAATTGAGCTAGAGGACGCGCTGGCGCAGCGGATATGCATTTAGTCAAAGCACTACTCGTCAGGCCCCCATGATTCCAGCCCCAGCCTACAGCTGTCGCGTCTAAAAACCCAGGCCCTATATTTCACACACATCTATAGCACTAACTCAGCTAATCCCTTACTAAGCAATGCCTCATTATGTAACAAAAGACAACACTCCAAACGTCTCCAACGTCACGTCTTGGGGTTGTCTACGCCTTACGGTAAGATCTTGTTATTCACCGTGACTTTGTTCTCGTTCGTTGTTGGCGGGAGTCGCTCGTTGCAAACGAAACCTCACAAACGGCATTCTGACCTCGACCGCATTTTTGCATCAAGTACACCTATTTTAGCTATCTTTTAATTCAGTTCATAGCAGATATAGACACAGCGCACCGAAAAGGGACAAAAGTTAGACGAACCACAGGTCCAATGGTCTTAGGTTTTCGGTGCGCTGTGTCTATCTCTGTTTGAATTGAAAGTTCTACACTAACCCATTTAGCCTCAACGACCAGCAGCAGGAGATGGATTGACCATGACTGATAATGTAAGGGTAGTGCCAGATGAGCTTGGCGCCTGAAGGCGCCAAGCTCACTTGGCACTACCTTGGAATTATCATGATCGATCCATCTCCTATAAATGGTGCATAGTCGTTAGATAACGCCTCTAGAATTTGGTAAATGCGGCCGTGGTGTTATACGAGTTAAATGGATATATCAGCTCTGAAGTTTTATATAGATCTATACAACAGAAAATGCTTTGATTGCTGTTAAAATACGACAATAAAAAACAAGGGTCCCACTGATGTTTTCCCCTGCGCGCCGCACTGCTGCCACATGCGTTGCCCTTGGCGCACTGTGGTGGCACAGCAATAAACAAATAATAATAACCATGTTCTTCTTACGCGGAACAGCACTGCGAGCTATGATACTACATTTTTACTTAACGTTTTAAACTCCTTAGCCAATGGGCTGACCCTGCGGGTTCCGCTCACTCCCCTAACAAGTCCAAGTGGACCTCTTGAGCCATCACGATTATTTGTGTGCTCGTTTGTGATCATGATTTGGATCATGCGGCTCGAAGCCTTAAGGCCCAACATCACAAGACCACGTCCATTTATGGCATAAATTTTGCAAATCATATTTACAAACTATCACGGCAAATCCAGGATCAGGACAATGACAGTCTGTCACGAATCGCAGTCAAATATAAAGACTATAATACAATAATAATAATAATAATAGTAATAATAATAATAATAATAATAATAATAATAATAATAATGATATTAATATTAATAATAATAATAATAATTATTATTATTATTATTATTATATGCTGTCCATTGCTGGGAAAATCCTTGCAAGGCTGCTCCTGAATCGGCTGGTACCTGCCATCGCTGAAGACCAACTCCCAGAGGGCCAGTGTGGCTTCAGAGCAAACAGGAGCACCACCGATATGGTCTTTGTGCTGAGACAGCTACAGGAGAAGTGCCGCGAACAGAACAAAGGGCTGTACGTAACATTTGTCGACCTAACAAAAGCGTTCGACACTGTGAGCAGGCAAGGCATGTGGCAGATCCTGGAGCGGCTTGGCTGTCCCCCAAAGTTCCTCAACATGATTGTCCAGCTACACGAGGACCAGCAAGGCCAGGTCAGACTCAACAATGACCTCTCAGAACCATTCCCTATTCTCAACGGCGTAAAGCAGGGCTGCGTGCTGGCACCGACCCTCTTCACCATCTTTTTTAGCATGATGTTGAAGCAGGCCACAGTGGACCTCGATGATGACGATGCAGTGTACATCAGGTACCGTCTCGATGGCAGCCTGTTCAACCTCAGACGACTGCAGGCCCACACGAAAACCCTAGACCAACTGATTCGTGAGCTGCTTTTTGCTGATGATGCTGCCCTCGTTGCACACACAGAGAGAGCCCTGCAGCGCATCACGTCTTGCTTTGCAGATGCTGCCCAGCTCTTTGGACTCGAGGTCAGTCTGAAAAAGACAGAGGTCCTCCATCAGCCGGCACCCAAGACAGTGTATCGCCCTCCTCACATCACCATTGGCGAGTCTGAACTAAAGTCAGTGCACCAGTTTACTTACCTTGGCTGCATTATCACGTCGGACGCCAAGCTGGACAAGGAGCTTGACAGCAGGCTGGCAAAAGCGAACAGCGCTTTCGGGCGACTTTTCAAGCGGGTGTGGCACAATCAACAGCTGAAAACAGGCACCAAGATCAGCGTGTACAGAGCTGTGGTCCTCACCACCCTGCTGTATGGTTCCGAGTCCTGGGCCCTCTACCGCAGCCAACTACGACTCCTCGAACGCTTCCACCAGCGCTGCCTGCGTACCATCCTGGGCATTCACTGGAGTGACTATGTCACCAACGTCGAGGTCCTTGAACAGGCTGAAACTGTGAGCATCGAGGCTTTGCTGCTGCGGACACAGCTCCGCTGGGCGGGGCACGTCTCCAGGATGGAGGATCATCGCCTACCAAAGATCACCCTGTTCGGCGAGCTTGCTACTGGACACCGTGACAGAGGGGCACCAAAGAAGAGATACAAAGACTGTCTCAAGAAGTCACTTAGTGCCTGCCAAATCGACCACCACCAGTGGTCTTCGCTTGCTGCGGACCGCGACACTTGGCGCTCCACCATTTACAAGGCAGCTGTCTCCTTTGAGGACTCTCACAGAGCTAGCCTTAAGGACAAGCGGCTCAGGAGAAAAAACAGAGATGCCGCAGCTCAGAACCCTGGCCATACCTTCCCCTGCAGCCACTGCGGTCGAACCTGCCTGTCTCGGATTGGCCTCCGCAGCCACGAACAAGCCTGCAGACGTCGTGGGCAACTCCTATAAAATCTTCGTTCGCGAAGTCAAGCTAAGGGGAATAATAATAATAATAATAATAAATAAAAATAACAGTTATGAGACGCAAAGTCCATGAACAGCAGGCACTAAGCTCTAAGCTGTGACTAATGCCCCCTCCCACAACCACCAGCACCGTACCCCTCTCCCTCCCGCCCCTCCTCTAACAACACCCCTACAAAATGCAGAGGAAGATATACATCCCATTACATCTGAGGCTGATTTTGTTTAATTTGCTTATTGTCCTATGAAGGCTACATTACAGACTAGGAGACAGATCAAGCATTTTAGTTCAAGGGTGGTGCCAGAATAGCTTGGCGCCTGAGGCGCCAAGCTATTCTGGCACCACCCTTGAACTATCTTAGTTAAATTAATTTCAAGCAGTGGTGTATCAGGGTGAAAAGGGATGTTACAGAAAATAATCGACTAGATCCTCGGGGCCGACATCGACCCAAAAAACCTCAGTCGCGCTCAACGCCGGCCGCGTAAATTCCTACCTCCAATGGCGCCGGCCAAAAAATCCCCCAGCCAGTTGGTCGATTCGTGTGCTTCCATGCTGAGCGTATTTATTGTATATTGTGCCGTCTATATCACTCACCGACTTCGGCCGATGATGTAACATACACTGACCAACTCCTATCCAAACACTGACGAGTCACCTAGTGCGGCCCACTCACTGCGGCCTTGGCCAGAGGCCGATATCAGCTGAAGGCGGCGCGCGCACTGCTGTTTGTCATTTGTAGTGCAACTGCGGCCAGTTGCATGAGTGAGCTGCGCCAGACACTAAGCCAAGGTGCTCCGCTATAACGAAGCACGGCCTCGGCTTAGTGGCTGACTCAGGACCTAAGCTCACTCAAACAACAGCGGAGGACCTTGGCTTGGTGGCTGGCGGAGGACTAAGCTCACTCAAGCAGCTGGCCCTAAATGTGGGTGGACCTTGGCACTTGGGCTATACCATGTAAAAACCAAAGCCCGGCTGGTGTCCCAGCTGAGTGACGCCCTTCGCCGGACCGATCCAAGTCACTCTGTCGTGACAATTTTTGTTGTGCGGTGTGCACGCCAAAACGACACACACGACAACTCATCGACCAAAGTGACTTTCATGCCAGGTCGCGTTGGCGTTACGCCGGGTCCGGGTCTCATGACTGAGAGCCACTTTCGCGAGTTACGCCGGCAACACTATCATCATGTAGTATACAGCTACACCCCGAAGTAACCCCAGGTCGATCTGGCGTGAGAGTCACTCTGGCATGTAACACCGACTATTTCGCCACGATACATACTTACCAAAAAACCAGACGAGTAACAAGTTTTGCCCACGAAGTCCAAGTGACTTGATCAAGTCATTCCAGGGGTCAGTTGGATACGTGAGCGGCTTAGTCTGCGTCAGCCACTAAGCAAGGTGCTCCGCTATAGCATAGCACCTTGCTTAGTGGATGGCGCAGGAATAAGCTCACTCATGCAACTGGTCACAATTTCACGTCTCTGACACTGACAAACTCCGCTATAGCTCATTCCACTAAGCAAGGTGCTCCGATAGAAATAAGCTCTCTCATGCAACTGGCCACAATTTCATATCACTGACACTGTCTACATCGGTCGCGTGCCGCACAGCCTGTTGCAGACATGTGGTAAATGTGTTTATCAAAATAGGTACAGGCTCAAAGTCCGAAGGTGTACGGCCATGTATGTGCCGGTCTGTGATTTTGGACTTTACGACGGGAAGCCTTGAGGTTTAAAAAAATGACAGACCGGCAATCCACGTCCGCACAAAAGTGCTCGACAGATGAATGTATAGCGTCAGCTTACTTTCTTTTCTGAGTGATCCATACTCCAGATCTAACAAGATGAGGATTTTATCCCAAAGTCTGCCGTATTGTTTGGAGCTCACATGCGTTTATATTTTAGGAACATTCAGAGTTGTTCATATTTTTAGGCTTATTATGCTGGCCCATTTTCCTCTTCTCCAAGCCAACCTCGGATCAACACACACATCGGCGCACACAAATAAAGACGGACACACGGCGCTTCCCGCCATTAGTATGCTCTGTGGGCCCGTGTAGCGACAGGAATCCATCTCCTTCTACTCTAACCTACCCTCTGATCCACACACACTGGCACACAGAAATAAAGACGGACACACCCGATTCCCGCCATTCGTAAGCTCTGTGGTCTGGCGTAGCATATATATATATATATATATATATATATATATATATATATATATATATATATATATATATATATATATATATATATATATATATATGTTTTGGCATCCTGTCTCGGAAGACAATGGAGTATGTGCGCTTGCTGTGTCAGTCACTGGAGTGACCTCTCCAGGGCGCAAGCCTGGGCGAAGTGTATGGAGATCCTGGGATGCCCAGTCGTCAAGATCCCCCTCTCGGCCTCGCTGATGTATCCAAAGGAATGCAAAGCAGTACGTTTGGCACCAGTTTGGCTGCAGGAGCTGCCAGAACAGTGCGTGAATACAGGCAGCTGTCTGCCTTCGGGGCTCCACTCCTGATTTGAAGGGTTTACTCCCCCACATTTGGCCGTTGGATCCAACCTGATCTTCTCCGTCCTCTAGCCGTTGGCTGTCAGAAACAGCTCATCCGCCTAATGGTGCAATGTGGACACCACCCCCTCACGAGGTTTAGCCCACCCGCTGAGGTGGTTTGCCAGGGTGTGGCGCTTGGAGCCAGCACGTGAGAGATTAATGAGATGGATGAGGACCAGTGATGCCCGTCCGTCCTATGTAGGACGCAGCTGCCGAACAGCAAAGGTACTACCTCTATCCAGAGCCCCCTACACCCTATATAAATTCTGAGAATGCTGTGCTAATGCCATGGGATTCCAGGCTGGTAAGCTTGCATTGTGTCATCAGGACATCAGCTGCCCTTTTGTGACTGCATCGCTTTTAGATCTTTAGCCTTCCACTGAACACCTATTACATAAAGCAATAAGGACTACCCCGAGGCGCCCCGCCACCCGCTGGAGAATATCCAGTCCTCCCCCCGAGGGGGGAAGATAGAGAATATTCCCAAACAGATATTGGACCTGCTGAGTAGATTTAAAGTTTTTGCCGCCTACAACCGGTTTCGCCCCAAGGGGGGGGGGGGGGGGGGGGCTCTTCAGGTAGGCATACGGCGTAACCTGAAATTGCAAACACAACGCATGTACTAGAAGCCGCCTCCAGAATGTACTGGTAGCACCACTAATACAAAGTGGAAAGAAAGAAGAAAGAAAGCAAGAAGAAAGAAGAATATATATATATATATATATATATATATATATATATATATATATATATATATATATATATATATATATATATATATATATATATATATATATATATAGCACGAGCAGGGAAATGACGTCACTTCAAGCTTCACGTCATGGCATCATTAGTCCCACGACGCCGTGTTCATAGTGACGACTCGATGTTATACGTCACTCATCGCAGTACTAACATTTGACGTATCAGAGGATCAACTTTGCAATTTTTTTGCTGATTTTCACGCCTAGAGCTTACAGGTCACAATTTGACCTAATCCTACATCAGGGCCGGGACAAACAGCAGGCTTATGCAAATACTGTTTATGAAAAATCATGCGGATATTAATGAGAAGATAGTTTTTTTCGTAAAAGAAAAAAGAAAGTTATTTTAGCTGTTTTACAAACGACTCCGAAAAAATGGTGCAAAAAAATTGTAAGGCATACAGGTCACAAGTGACCTAATCGTACCCGACAGCCGAGACAAATTGAAGGCTTATGTGAATACTGTATACGAAAAATCACGCGATTATTAATGAGAATATTGCTTTGTTTTGTTTTATTTTGTATTGTTTTGTTTTGTTTTGTTTTGTTGATTTTTCGTAAAAAAAAAAAAAAAAAAAAAAAAAAAAAAAAAAAAGATTCAATTGTTTTAAAATGAACCCATATAATTCATGAAATTAATCCCAAAAACTTGAAAATAATTTTTTTCCAAAAAAATATTTAATTTTTACTCAAAACGTTCTAGAGGTACAATAATGGTTAACGAACTCATTCAATATCTCCCTTTTATCTAGGTATACGCAAAATATCTAGTAAAAAATATGAAAAATTACGGACTCCAGTGTGGATCAACCGGATTTTGTGAAACGGCTTTTTTTTCTCGCCAATGAGCATCGTAATAAAAAAAAATCGAGAAAAAAAAAAGGTCCCTAGATTATTCTTTTATGGACAATATCCTAAAAATTTAAGCTTCTCCGTCCACAAACGCGGGCTCTAGTAGCTATCAGACACACACACACACACACACACACACACACACACACACACACACACACACACACACACACACACACATGGACACAAAACCCTCAGAGTGGATTACCTACCATTTTATGTGAAAATGGGTTCCCATATTTCTATTTATTCTAGGGCTCTGGAGTTGATGCGAATGTTTAGAACTCACCTTATAACTAAGCTCTACACCTTAAAATAAAATAGACATTTTCTAGAAACAGAGCCACTGTGTTACGTGGTGGAGTTGTAGTCGAAGTATGATAAACACACCAGACACACACACGTAGAGTTCTTTAAAGTAAACCTCGTTCAGCTGCAATCCGTCACACGTGGCTTAAGGATGTAGACAATACTGAAGTAACAGTTCCAACAATATTTAATTCAGCGATGCGATATCCACACAGTAATGCACTCTCAAATGCACAAACTACTGAATACAAAGTCTCTTTTGCTATGTCCACACTACGACTCAAAGTTTCTCATACACAGCGTCTCTCGCAATAAACTGCGTATCTCTACAACTGACAATGTACTCACGGGCTGGTTGGTTGGTTAGTTCAGGTTTAACGTCCACAGCACCGAGGTGATCATGGACGGCCCTGACGGGCGGGTTATGGGGGACAGGGAAATCTATTGTCTATGGAGTACGACCTGAACACTGATCAACTCAGGCGCACTCCAACTGTGCCACTTTGATTTACCAGGACCTTTCAACGGACATGCTATTGAACAAATCCGCTTTTTTCCCCTGGATTACTCACGGGCTTTCCCAGCGCCCTCCTTATATACACTATCAAAATCTAGAATCTTCTACGGAAATCATGAACTCAAACAACCAGAACGAAACGCGCAGCCGAAACTCATTAACATGAATTTTCCAGAAACAATATATCAGGCTACAAAAATACGGCTGCTCACTTCAGCTCTAAATTCTAGCATATAATAAAGACACATAAAAGTATGGTATCCCTATCTATGATAGCTCAAAAAAGTACGAGAACATTCACCAAACAAAATAAAAGCTGCTCACTACACGCGCACAGGAAAACAAAAAGTAGCGAAAATGTAGCGATGTCAGATGTCAACTAACCAACGTGACACTTACGAGGCCACCAGACAGTGCGACCTGTCTACAACGATTGGGACTAAACTTAACAAAACGAAATCACTCACAAACAAAAGAAAATCTCACTAAAAAGGCACGAAATCATAACCGTGATAGCTCAAATAAACAACATATCGTTACCTACGAATAACACATGTACGCTCTCACAGGATAACACAACCACAATCGTAACATTACCCCCCCCCCCCCCCCCCCCCCCCTCTTAAGAATGAAATTTCACAAAAATTTCTTCTCAAATTCAAAAATACGGTTGTGGCTGTGTAAACCTACACAAAACCCTAAACAAATATAACTACACATCAAAAATCGAATTTTAAAAAGAACGTCTCACAGTTCCTGTAAACAGTCCTGAGCATCGAAATGTTTCATACAAACGTTCTGGACACAGAAATGTTCATTTAAATTGCTCGGCTCAGGTAGTCTGCTCCAAAGTTCTATGAATCCTTAAGTTAAACTAAAAATAATGTCAAAGTTAGTTTCAGGAACATCACCAAATCATAAGTTACAGTTCACAGTTCATTAAGGTCAAACAAGTTCTCGTCGTCTAGTCTTTCGTCATCAGCAAGACGCACTGATGCGGCCATTTGTGTCTTGTCTTGACGACCTCTCGCAATATACTTCTTCAGCAAATTAGCATGGTAAGTTTTCACCTTATTGTTGACCTTGACTCTGTAGTCGTTGATGCCAACCACCGTGTCGACAACGTATGGTCCCTTACACTGCATCAGAAGTTTGTTGTTGTCGGTAGGAAGAAGAACCAACACTTGGTCACCTGGCTGGAATCGTCGAGGTTTTGCCTTACGATCATAGTAATGCTTCCCCTTGTTCTGCGCCTTCCGTAGTTCTTCTCGAGCCATCCTTAGGTATCTTCCAGCTTCTCTCTCAGGTCGAAGACGTACTGGTAGCTGATTTTCACCTCAGGTGCGTCGATATCCTTGGTCCACAGATTCTTCAGGATGTGCATGGGCCCCCTCACAGTCCTACCGTACAGTAATTCAAAAGGGGAAAACCCTGTCGAATCCTGAGGAACTTCACGGTATGCGAAGAGCAAGGCATTGATGTATCTATGCCACAACCTTGGCTGCTCAGCGCACAGTTTCTTCAACATAGCCTTTAAAGTTCCATTAAACTTTTCAACCAGCCCATTACACATGGGGTGATAAGGGGTGGTAGTAAGGTGTCGGATGCTCAATAGCCGGTTGACTCCCTCCATGCAGTCTGAGACGAACTGAGTTCCTAGGTCACTCAGGATCTCTTCAGGAATTCCTAAACGGCTGAACATGTCGACGAGCGCCTCTGCTACTGTAGGAGTGTCGATCTTTTACAATGGTATGGCTTCAGGATAACGTGTAGCGTAGTCCACCAGGGTCAAAATGTATCGATGACCATCTTCACTCGGAGGAGATATTGGCCCCACAAGGTCAACAGCTACCCGCTTGAAAGGCATATCGATCAATGGCATTTTCTCTAGAGGAACCTTGGGCACCTTTCCCTTGGAGATTGTCTTCTGGCATATGTCGCACGATCTGCAGAATCGGGTGACATCGCCTCCCATATCAGGCCAGTAGAAGACGGCTCGGATTCTATCGAGCGTCTTATTGATTCCCAAATGTCCTCCCAATATGGAATCATGTGCCAATTTCATCACCTGCATTCTCAAAGGTTCAGGAACTACTACTTGACGCACAGATTTATCTCCATTGCTATCGAATATCCGGTACAGGATATCTTTTCTGGTCTCGAAGGTTATCTCTTTTCCCTTTCGCATCACAGGCTCGGTTTGACCTCGGAACTTGTCAAGCGTGGTGTCGGCTCTCTGTAGCTCCACCAGCCTTTCTTTATTCACCACTGCTGCTTCCGTGTTGTCCGCCACTTTAAGAGGGATGGTCTGATGACTCTTCTTTGCTTGACTTCTCGTGGTAACAGAACATATTTCAGGTCTCCACTCTGGATCTGGATCGTCTGCGTTTCTGGCACCATCAATGTTTCCGATGATGAGGTCGTAGACTGGCGTCTTCACGCACAACGCCTTCACCTCTCCTGTCAAGTATGGGGTGTCGACACTGACTTTGGCAAGGGGGATAATTCTTACAGTTCCGTCAGCCAACATGAGGGTGGTCCACTCCTGTAGCTTCTGGTCTTTAGATACTAAGTCCTCTCTCACGATGATGCAACTACAACCAGTGTCTCTCAACACTCTCACTGGTGTGTCGCCGACGAATCCTGACACCATCGGCATGTTCGGCACTTCATTCTCAGGCAGCGCGATGTTTGAGACTGGTAAAAATGTAGTCCCATCTCCTACTGGGATGCGTCCATTCTTTCTGAACGATTCGATCAGGGTTCTGGTGTCGCTCGCTTTTCTCTAGACTCAAAGTCATTGGATGACGTCACATCATTGGCTAATACAGCGGCAGCTCTGTGTTGAGACGTGGTACTGCTTCTGCCTGCTATCCCACGATCTTGGTTGGATCTTCTGATGTTGTCGCCTCGGGGAACATCTTTAGAAGGACACCGTCAGCGCTTTGTGACCTTTCTTTCCACAGAGAAAACATGTCAGGTTCTCCACCGGCTTGTATCTCGGGGTGTCTATGACATTATGGATTTCCTCTGCTGGTGTAGACCCACGCTGTGACTTACTGGACCCGAACTTCATGTTGTGAGCGTCAAGGTATCTTTGAGCGAAGTCGGCCAGGGCCTTTAGTGACTGGTCTTTTTGCTCTCTAAGGTGGGCGGCCAGGTCCTTAGAACATGCACTGAAAACTTGTTCTTTGATGATGAGGTCGCACAGGTCTTGGTACTCTCTGTTTAGACCAGCAAGCTCTATCCATTTCTCCAGGTAGCTTCTAATTCTCTCAATGAATAGGCCGGGTGTTTCTCCTTCTTCAGGCTTGCAGTTCCGAAATCGTCGCCTGTAACCCTCTTCAGTGAAGTCGTACTCTTCGGCTTCTTCTCTTGGCAAACGGGTGTAAAATTCAAGCGCTTTGCCAGTTAGAAGTGCGCTCAGTTTAATAGGCCAAGTCTCTTGTTTCCAATTGTTGCTATTTGCGAAGCGCTCGAATCGCTCCAGATAAGCATCCATCTTATCTGAATTTTCAATGAAAGGTGGAAGTTTTGGCGCACGGGCTGTTTGTTCTCTGCTCGCTAATGCTGTTGCTTCAGTAGTTCTCTGGCTCTGTGCCTCAATCTCCATCTGTTTTAGATGAATTTCGTGTTGACGCTGCCTCTACGCCTCTTCTCTCTCCTCTTCTCGTTGTTTCTCTGCCTCTCTTCGCTGTTTCTCTGCTTCTTCTGCTTGGATTTCGAGTCTCCTGATTTCACGTTCTTTGGCTCTTTCTTCTCTTTCCGGTCTCTCCTTTTCTTCTTTCTCTCGTTTCTTTTCTTCTTTCTCTTCTCTCTCCAGTCTCTCCTTTTCTTCTCTCTCTCGTCTCTTTTCTTCTTTCTCTTCTCTCTCCAGTCTCTCCTTTTCTTCTTTCTCTCGTTTCTTTTCTTCTTTCTCTTCTCTCTCCAATCTCTCCTTTTCTTCTCTCTCTCGTCTCTTTTCTTCTTTCTCTTCTCTCTCCAATCTCTCCTTTTCTTCTCTCTCTCTCGTCTCTTTTCTTCTTTCTCCTCTCTCTCCTTTACAAACTCGAGGAGTTGAGCTCCTTCGAGTCCACATTCCTTTCCAATTTTCAGGAATGTCTCCAATTCCGATGTCGCCATCTCTGCTTTTCACTGCTGGCTGTTTTCTCCTGCTACCCTTTCCACTGAACCAACTGAAGAGATCTCGTCGGGGTCGCCAAAATGTTACGTGGTGGAGTTGTAGTCGAAGTATGATAAACACACCAGACACAAACACGTAGAGTTCTTTAAAGTAAACCTCGTTCAGCTGCAATCCGTCACACGTGGCTTAAGGATATAGACAATACTGGAGTAACAGTTCCAACAATATTTAATTCAGCGATGCGATATCCATACAGTAATGCACTCTCAAATGCACAAACTACTGAATACAAAGTCTCTTTTGCTATGTCCACACTACGACTCAAAGTTTCTCATACACAGCGTCTCTCGCAATAAACTGCGTATCTCTACAACTGACAAAGCAAGACAATGTACTCACGGGCTTTCCCAGCGCCCTCCTTATATACACTATCAAAATCTAGAATCTTCTACGGAAATCATGAACTCAAACAACCAGAACGAAACGCGCAGCCGAAACTCAATAACATGAATTTTCCAGAAACAATATATCAGGCTACAAAAACACGGCTGCTCACTTCAGCTCTAAATTCTAGCATATAATAAAGACACATAAAAGTATGGTATCCCTATCTATGATAGCTCAAAAAAAGTACGAGAACATTCACCAAACAAAATAAAAGCTGCTCACTACACGCACACAGGAAAACAAAAAGTAGCGAAAATGTAGCGATGTCAGATGTCAACTAACCAACGTGACACTTACGAGGCCACCATACAGTGCGACCTGTCTACAACGTTCCGGACTAAACTTAACAAAACGAAATCGGCTCTACTCACGAACAAAAGAAAATCTCACTAAAAAGGCATGAAATCATAACCGTGATAGCTCAAATAAACAACATATCGTTACCTACGAATAACACATGTACGCTCTCACAGGATAACACAACCACAATCGTAACACACTGGATGGAGAAAAAATGGGTTTCTACCCAAAAAGTGGGTGCCTCTCAGTCTCACACAAAACTGGCATTACAGTGAAAATACCTCACTAAAGATAACTTTGGTTGATTTTATTATTATGATTTGGTCCACAAGCTAGGAAGGTCTACCGTGCACCCCCCCCCCCCCCAGTACTCAATAAGATGGGTTTCAAAGTGTTCCTTAGTATGTCCTGAGATGTTTAAGCCATGTTCCCCGAAAATCCTTAGAAACACACCAGAGATATAGCCGATGGCGCAAAGGTACCCCCATTCACGCTCTTCGCAGGTGCTAAAATGAGATTGAGAAACATTTTCCTCTAAATAAATCAGAATTCATTCCAGAAACCCAAATCAGGCAATATTATGTCAAGGTACACCTTCTGCATCCTCTGCAAAAAACAGAATGAAAGAATATTGAATCTCTGGCTCACAGTGAAGGTATTTGTGCACCCAGTAAACGACCATTTCCGCGAAATCGCAAAAAAAGACAAAAATAATGTGTCAGATGCCTTCAGACATTTTCTATAGCACTGACAGTCCATTTTCAGGTTTACATCATTAAAACTGGATGTCACAATTATTATAAACTTGACTAGGTGATGCTGTGATCACTGTGAGTGCCACAGTGGTTGATTTTGTATCCCTACCCCCAAGTTGTAAAAATACACAAAATTAATTAGTAAAAATTGCTTACGTTATTCCATTTTATTTTGACCTCTCTTTACCTATTAAGTTTCAATAATGTGAGCATAAAGTGCAAGAAAATAAGGAAAGTCGGCATCCTTTACGGTACATTCGTGGTGAATGATAACTTTTTCCCATTTAAAATTGCCGAATTGGGAAACGTACGTTGTTTCCGGTGCCCACAGAAATTTTGTACATAACCTTTGTTAGGTTTTATTGGTTAGGATAGAGTACCACAGTTACTCCCAACCTGATTTTGTGATGCTATGATGCATTTAGGGGCCACAGTGGCTGAATCTGCTGCCCTACCCCCATTTTACCAGTACGCAAAGTAACGCAAAATAATCATACAAATTGCTTACGTCATACTCCTCTGTTTAAATATTTTTTGTTGCCAGTTTTTTTTTAAAGTATGTATATTGAGCATAACAAGTTGTGATCATTTCATTAATTTCAATGTAACCCATCAATTTAATTGTAACTATTTTTAACTGGCTGGTCTTTTATGTGATATTTTACCTAGTGTAAGGCGGGTCTAGTAAGGTCTCCCCTTTTCCTTTCATTTATTTTCATCTAGAAATGTGTAAATATGAATGCGTAATAAAGTTTCATGGTTCCTAATAGCCAAAACAATGTTATCAAAATACTTAGTTTCCACATGTTGACCACGAGATCTCCACTTCCACCTTCTGCAGCGTTCAATTTTTTATGGCCGTCTTTAAAGGCTGGTCTTTTATGTGATATTTTACCTAGTGTAAGGCGGGTCTAGTAAGGTCTCCCCTTTTCCTTTCATTTATTTTCATCTAGAAATGTGTAAATATGAATGCGTAATAAAGTTTCATGGTTCCTAATAGCCAAAACAATGTTATCAAAATACTTAGTTTCCACATGTCGACCACGAGATCTCCACTTCCACCTTCTGCAGCGTTCAAATACTTTCAGAGCCTCTTCAGCGCTGAGCGCACTGTTCAAGAAGCAGTCGTCCTACAAATCCCACACCTCCCAGTAAAGGTTGAGTTGGACGAACCGCCCACCGCTGAAGAGACCCTCACAGCCATCCACCAGCTCAAGAGTGGCAAAGCAGCAGGCATCGATGGAATACCACCAGAGATCTGGAAACATGGAGGCACAGCACTGCACAACAAGCTCCATGACCTCTTTCTCTGCTGCTGGGAGGAAGGAACACTACCAAAAGATCTCCGTGATGCAGTCGTTATCACCCTGTACAAGAACAAAGGCGAGAAGTCTGACTGTTCCAACTATCGGGGAATTACCCTGCTGTCCATTGCTGGGAAAATCCTTGCAAGGCTGCTCCTGAATCGGCTGGTACCTGCCATCGCTGAAGACCAACTCCCAGAGGGCCAGTGTGGCTTCAGAGCAAACAGGAGCACCACCGATATGGTCTTTGTGCTGAGACAGCTACAGGAGAAGTGCCGCGAGCAGAACAAAGGTCTGTACGTAACATTTGTCGACCTAACAAAAGCGTTCGACACTGTGAGCAGGCAAGGCATGTGGCAGATCCTGGAGCGACTTGGCTGTCCCCCAAAGTTCCTCAACATGATTGTCCAGCTACACGAGGACCAGCAAGGCCAGGTCAGACTCAACAATGACCTCTCGGAACCATTCCCTATTCTCAACGGCGTAAAGCAGGGCTGCGTGCTGGCACCGACCCTCTTCACCATCTTTTTTAGCATGATGTTGAAGCAGGCCACAGTGGACCTCGATGATGACGATGCAGTGTACATCAGGTATCGTCTCGATGGCAGCCTGTTCAACCTCAGACGACTGCAGGCCCACACGAAAACCCTAGACCAACTGATTCGTGAGCTGCTTTTTGCTGATGATGCTGCCCTCGTTGCACACACAGAGAGAGCCCTGCAGCGCATCACGTCTTGCTTCGCAGATGCTGCCCAGCTCTTTGGACTCGAGGTCAGTCTGAAAAAGACAGAGGTCCTCCATCAGCCGGCACCCAAGACAGTGTATCGCCCTCCTCACATCACCATTGGCGAGTCTGAACTAAAGTCAGTGCACCAGTTTACTTACCTTGGCTGCATTATCACGTCGGACGCCAAGCTGGACAAGGAGCTTGACAGCAGGCTGGCAAAAGCAAACAGCGCTTTCGGGCGACTTTTCAAGCGGGTGTGGCACAATCAACAGCTGAAAACAGGCACCAAGATCAGCGTGTACAGAGCTGTGGTCCTCACCACCCTGCTGTATGGTTCCGAGTCCTGGGCCCTCTACCGCAGCCAACTACGACTCCTCGAACGCTTCCACCAGCGCTGCCTGCGTACCATCCTGGGCATTTGAATTGGACGAACCGCCCACCGCCCACCACCGCCCACCGCTGTTCTGGATGCCAATAAGTGAGCTGTCAAGAGCTAGGCAGCATGTTTTCAGAGTTTGGTGTATAGGGGTGTGTCTTCTGGTCAGAACTGCCAGCAGACCGCTTCTGTGTATGGACATGTTTGGAGAATGTGCTAAGGAGACTGATTTTCTACGCCAAATTCGCATAGGGCTGTTTCCGCATGACCCAATCCTTCGAGGTGAGTCCAGCAGGGTCCTTGCGGTCTGTGAACATTTGTGAAAGTTGTTAAAAAAATGACGAGGCTTTTTCAGGGCCATGGAAATTCTGTCAATTTCAGTCCTTTTCCTTAAAGTCTGTGAAAGTTTGTACAGAATTACAACGTGCTGGCAGACTTTTGTCTACTTCTTTTTTCTTTTTTTTCTCCCCCAATTTGTGACTATTCCATTGCGAACGATCATGCTGACGCTTGTTGCAAGTGATCTATATTTAGCTCTGATCATAAAGTGACTGCGTGGCCTTTCTGCCGAACATTCTGATTGGTTGTTTACGCTTCTACCGAAGTCCGCCATTCGCTAAGCGTTCTTTTATTTTGGTATCTCTTCATGCATTAGGCACGGAAGCTTCAAATAATTGCTGATACAGAGTGATCTGATTAAAGTGTGTAAACCTTCAGGCTTCATTTTGGGTTTGTGAAACGTTCCTGCTTTTCTGTATGGACGCAGTCCAGAGTAATCAGTGCGTAGATGAAAGATGGTGGCCTGGCTCTCCCTGTTCAGCTTGTTGTCATCTGCCCACGGGCTGCAGCCGCCATTCTGCTGTTGCCAATCACTTTGTTGTTGTAGTGTCTCCATTCCCAGCTAGTCCAGAATGAACTGGAATCCACTGCAGCACTATTTTGTGGACAGGGCATCCAGTCTATCTTGAAGCTTCCTGGTGAGATCAGTGGATCAAGCTGCTGCCTTTCCCTAGCTAGTGCTCTGCTGCTGTGTTGAGCACCTGCAGATCTGTACGATAGTTGGAGCTGCTGCCACCAGCTGGTAAGGAGAGGGAGGTAGTAGTGCGGTCTGCACAACAGATTACACGCCACTTCCTTCATTCCGCACGGCATCTTGTGTGGTATCACAGCTGCTGTGAGGGTAGCGCTTGTGCACAACCTCCAGCAAGATGGCTTTGTGCAGTGCCGCGACCTTTGGCAAAGAGTCCTGGAACATTGTTTATGTTGTCTTGAAGGCTCTTTCGAGATGTCCAGGTATCTGAAGGGAGCTGTTCACACATCTTTGGGCTTGGTTCCAGGACGTCAGTGTTAGCCCTTTGCAGGACCTTCAGTTGGCGGTTCAGATTTGGGCGGTTCAGATTTGGACATTTCTGATGGTTCTTGGTCTGCTCCTGCAGTCTCCCATGCTGTCGGTGTTTAGTAAGTTTCTTCATCGTGTGTGCTGTTCTGCATTCCAGTGGCTCCAATGTCCTCCATTTCCTAAATTGGGGTGCTCCAGATGGCTCTAAGAATGTCACTGCATCATGAGAATGACCCATGTTCTGCATCTTGTCAAGCCTGGCTTTTTGGGTTTTGCAGGCAGTGTTTCATGTTGTCGATGTATCTTGGTACCGCACGACTGGTCTGACCGAGGAGGTGTTTGCTTGTGCCAGGATGCTGTAATTTGCGCCAATGTGGTCCCCACCAGTTTCTTCATCAGAGACTTTTTTTTTGCAGCTCTAGCTTCCATGGCTTCAATGTGAGGCCTCCACGTGAATCCAGTAATTTATTTGTTGCCAGTAAAGTTGGCCTGTCTGTCTTTGGTACTCGAAGGTCTCCAGTTTTGAGGTGACCTCTTCCGTCTGATTGAAAGAGATGGTCTAGCTCAGTTTGAGTGGCCTCTTTCAGTCCAGCTGCTGACTCTATTGGCAGCATCCTGGATTCTGGAGGATGCTATTTCTTTATGTTTTCTGGAGGATGCTATTTCTTTATGTTCTGCTGTGCTCCACACTGCAAAGTCATCCGCATGGAGGATGTTCGAGACGAACCTTGGTACTGTTGTTAAAAAAAAATGTTAAATGTTTAGGGCTTAACGTCTTTTGTCCACCACGAGGGCGATTTCAAAGACGGGGACAACGAAAAAGGGTCTGAGCAAATTTTGACCCAAGCTGGAGTCGAACCCGGGACCTTTTGGTCTGGAGGCAAACGCTTTTACCACCGAGCCACCCAGCTCCCCTGGTACTGTTGTACTGATGTCATTAATGTAGACCAAAAACAGCATTAGACACAACATCTCCCTGAGGTACACCTTCCCCGAGTTTGACAAGAGTGCTGAATGTGCAGACGATAGAAGCTTGAGCGGCAGCCCCTGTTAAGCATGCCTTAAATAAAAAGAATTACAATTAAATTGATGTGTCACATTGAAATTAATGAAATTATCACAAATGTTTATGCTCAATATGCATATTTTGTTAAGAAAACTGGCAACAAACATATTTAATCAGAGGAGCAATTGTTATGATCATTTTTCGTTCCTTTGCGTACAGGTAAAATGGGGGTAGGGCAGCAGATTCAGCCACTGTGGCCCCTAAATGCATCACAGCATCATAAAATCAGGTTGGGAGTAACTGTGGTACTCTTTCCTAAACAATAAAACCTAAAAAAGACCTATCAGTTATATACAAAATTTCTGAGGGCATCGGAAACAACGTACGTTTCCCAATTCGGCAATTTTAAATGGGAAAAAGTTATCATTCACCACGAACATACCGTAAAGGATGCCGACTTTCCTTATTTTCTTGCACTTTATGCTCACATTATTCAAACTTAATAGGTAAAGAGAGGTCAAAATAAAATGGAATAACTTAAGCAATTTTTTCTAATTAATTTTGTGTATTTTTACAACTTGGGGGTAGGGATACAAAATCAACCACTGTGGCACTCACAGTGATCACAGCATCACCTAGTCAAGTTTATAATAATTGTGACATCCTGTTTTAACGATGTAAACCTGAAAATGGACTGTCAGTGCTATAGAAAATGTCTGAAGGCATCTGACACATTATTTTTGTCTTTTTTTGCGATTTCGCGGAAATGGTCATTTACTGGGTGCACAAATACCTTCACTGTGAGCCAGAGATTCAATATTTTTTCATTCTGTTTTTTGCAGAGGATGCAGAAGGTGTGCCTTGACATAATATTGCCTGATTTGGGTTTCTGGAATGAATTCTGATTTATTTAGAGAAAAATGTTTCTCAACCTCATTTTAGCACCTGCGAAGAGCGTGAATGGGGGTACCCTTGCGCCATCGGCTATATCTCTGGTGTGTTCCTAAGGATTTTCGGGGAACATGGCTTAAACATCTCAGGACATACTAAGGAACACTTTGAAACCCATCTTATTGAGTACTGGGGGGGGGGTGCACGGTAGACCTTCCTAGCTTATGGACTAATTGTTTGGGTGGGGTTGTGAGGGGGGTGGGGGTGGGGGGAAAGGTGGGGGGGAGGGGGGGTCATCACTTTTGGTTTATAGAGCTGCTCAATGCGCTCTTATGAATGAAAGATTTTCATTATCAGTGGAATCAGTAGGTCATTTCAGAGGCGCGCACTGAGTTGCACATCGAACCACTCACAAATACTCATTTGGAGTGCACCAGATGGATCCAGTTGGCAAAGTCCCACATTCCACACTATAGGACAGCTAAGACTGAAAAGCAATCGCGGCGTTTATGGCGTGGTACAAGGTTTAAAACTAAGAAAATGTTGTTTTTAGAAGCTTGTCGAGCAAAAGTTTTTATCAAAACTGTTTTAAAACCTCTTTTAACTCAACTTTTCTTAATTTTAAAAGTGTTTTATTGTACATTGCTTAACGTCCCGACAGCAACAAGGCTTTCTCAGGATGTGCCTGCACTGCTTGTGAAAAAACAACAACAACTAAACAGAACATTGAATGTATGTCGCCAGCCGGTCAAATACATTAAATAAACCTAACACATGGGGCCTAAATAAAGCTAAGACCATTTAGCAACACACATCCAATATCAAGAGCTACAGGCAGTGCAGACAGTAGGGAGAGTTTTAAAAAGGCAAATACAGGTGAATGGACAAAGGGCCGACAGAGACACATGCCACAGAATAGAGAGAAAAACCCACCCTGTGGGGCTGACCAGGGTGCCCCTGGGAAATAAAAAGTAGTTAACCCCACCCAAGTCCCCCAGGGCAGACCCGGGTGGGGTTAAAAGTGTTTTAATTTACAAGCGTGTCGTAACTGTTATGCATCTATTCCAACGTATAGTGCTGGATATGTTTCCCATTCTCGCCTTCTCTCTTCGCTCAACACTCGACTTTCCAGTCCTTCCCTCAAACACCCCCAACCGGTCTGCCCTCAACACTCGACTTTCCAGTCCTTCCTTCAAACACCCCCAACCGGGACTGCCCTGGGGGACTTGGGTGGGGTTGGATACTTTTTAGTTCCCAGGGTCACTCTGGTCAGCCCCACAGGGTGGGTTTTTCTCTATATTCCGGGGGCATGTGTTTCTGTCTACCCTTGGTCCATTCACCTGCATTTTCCTTTTTTAAACTCTCCCTACTGTCTGCGCTGCCTGTGACTCTTGATATTGGATGTGTGTTGCTAAATGGTCTTAGATTTATTTAGGCCCCATGTCATAGGTTTTATTTAACGTATTGGACCGGCTGGCGACATACATTCAATATCAGTTCTGTTTAGTTTTTGTCACTAGCAGTGCAGGCACGTCCTGAGAAAGTCTTGTTGCTGTCGGGACGTTAAGCTATGTACAATCAATCAACCTTCCTTCAAACGGACAGCATTCACACAAATAATACTTTACTATTACATCCGAAAATGGCCTATCCAAGCCTGCACTCTTTTAACTGCACTAAACGACTGACTGTAGCAGACGACGCATGTAACGACGCTGACTCTGTGACGTCATTTCTATTCAATCAATTTGTGCATACAATCCAAAAGGAGATGCGGCATTGATAACATCGACAAACATACAAAATAAAGCAACAGGTTCAACCAAAAGGTCAGGCAGGACAAAAGACAACAGCAGCCTCACCCAAAGTCTATACGTCCTCTCTTACAATGTGCACTCATACAATCACTTCACTTCATAGCAACCGGCGCACGAGAATACATATGCTAAGTCTCAAATTTAACACTAGATATGACCTCCGACAACATCACCCCGGAAGCATTTATAACATTTTTTTTTTTTACAAAACAACCACACCCTCAAATAACAAACTTCATTTTGCAGCAAACAATTTCCTCCCTCACACAAATACAATACAACCCCCCCCCCCCCCCCCTTGCCCCACTACCTTTCGTATCTCTCCGTTTTACTTCGGCTCACCGACGCAGTCAACCACCGATCAGGTAGCTGAGAAGGGTGATGTCACACATACTCGCCCATTTTACAGGTTTATGCAAACACACACACACTGCTGGGCAAGTTCAAACACACTACCACAGTGTATTTTAAACACAAAAGTGTGTGTAATAACCTCAAAGTGGGAAAAACTGATTTTTATATCTTTTATAACTTCTTAAAGCATGACAATGCAGAAACAACCCTCAGAAAAAAATGGGTGTCTGACTTGGTCACCCAGAATTTTACACACACCCATTGTCCATAAGGATGGTAAAGACAGTCACCCATTTGAGCTCTTTCGTCTACACACACACACACACACACACACACACACACACACACACACACACACACACACACACACACACACACACGGCGCTTTGGCGCCAAAAAGACGTTATCTAGCAAGGTTTGCGTAGCTAGACGTGACGTCATTTTTATCTTGTTACTTCTTTGCCAGAATTTCTGCCCTGCACGCCCAAAACGTCGTGTGCGTAATCCGGAATGCGCTCCGACCAGACCCATTTCACAGTATACCGTATTTTTTTTAATACGGTAGACACAAATGTTGTCATTCTAAGATAGAGGAATACAGTTGTTGGGTGGTTTTTATTTTATTTTTATTATTTGTTTGTTTTGTTTTGTTTTTTGTTTTAATAAACACAACTATTTGCGACTGTAGAAACTATGTATGGACTGACTCTGCTTAGTGATACGTATTCAGTGATACCTCAATACAAGTCAGTAATAAACGGCCAGGTTTCCCGAAAACTTCGAGCGACAGTTGCTTTGTAAACGTGACGTCACACTTTACCGCCACATGTAAAATCCTCATTTTTCAATATAAACATATCATGTATGATCTCATTTAAAAGATCTCCACGATACAAATTCAAATAGTCCAAACAGATTTTAAGGGACGATTTGTGCCATCTGGTATACCTGCTCGTTTTACTTTCAGCCGTTTCACCTATGCGGTAAACGCATTGCAAAACGTGTATACATGCATAAGTCTTTCAAATGAGATCCTACATGATATGTTTATCTTGCAAACTCTGCAATTGTGTTTACTTTACAGATGAAACAGCTGCAGGTAACACGAACCATACCGGGTGACACATTTCATAATGAAACTTATATATTGTCTGACCGAGATCTTTCGAATGAGATCCTACATGACACGTGTATCTAAAAAAAATATTTAAAAAAAAATTAAAAAATTTCAGTGTTCGGATTTCACAGATTGCTTATACTAAGCGGGAGAGCGGTCATACCTTGCGCTCTGGAAACCGTACCCTCGTCCCTCAAAGGCAATATAGCGCTTGCCGGCTTTGTCGTGTCAAAACTGAAACTGATTCGTTAACTCATTCAAGGTACCCACATCAATAGCTGCGAAAGTGTCGTACATCGCTGCCAACGACAACGCTATAATGACGACGCTTTCCGCAGCTACTGGGGCGCCTTAAAAGAGTTAAAAGTTAGCAGCTCTAAGCAATAAAAGGTTCAAAAATCGCAGTATTTCATTTCAAAATGCTTTTAGCATGCCTTTTAAAAAATGCTCTACAAAATGACTAACTTAAAGTACAAAATGACTAACTTAAAGTACAAAATGACTACCTTAAAGTACAAAATGACTAAGACTAACTTAAAGTACAAAATGACTAACTTAAAGTACAAAATGACTAACTTAAAGTACAAAATGACTAACATAAATTACAAAATGACTAACTTAAAGTACAAAATGACTAACTTAAAGTAGGAAGTATGAATGTCGTTATGTGTTTGATTTTGGACATTACAGCTCTAGAGCCGTGAGGCCCGAAATCACAGAACAGCAACCATCTCAGTCTCAGTCTCAGCAAACACAACTAGGCCTTAGATTATCAATACAGCATCATGTCCTGCAATGTAGATAATATGTAAATATAATAGGTAGAGATTGACCCCTTTCACTGTCGAGAAAAGTGCACGCGATCTAGTTGCAAGAGGCATAGATCCGCATGAGACCCCGCGACAGCGGGGGCTCATGAGGATCTATGCCTCTTGCTGAGTCCACTTTGTGTCCGTGTTCTGTGGACAGTTGTGGTTATGGGTCCTTTAAGTGGACACATATTTCCGAAACAAAATGTACGTAAGTTGGCAGGAACGGGGTTAACTAGACAAATAGAATATACTTTATTGCCATTTAGTTGCCCCTCGGAAAACCTCTGACAAATCTGGCTGACACATTATCGTCACAAAGCTGAACGTCGTCTTTTCTTATCTTTGTTATACTTCCAAGGACACACTAGTGAAGCTTGAATTCATGGCGCGATGCATATCTGTCCATAAAATAACACTGTGTACAAGGCGGTGAACAGTCGGACATTCGTCTTGAACACTGTAGGTGTCTCGGTAGCGGTTTTAGTCGCGATGATTCCTGCAGGAATCATCTCGACTAAAACCGCTACCGACACCCACAGGGTTAACGTCTGTTCGTATTCTTTCCTAATAGTTTGTGTGTGTGTGTGTGTGTGTGTGTGTGTGTGTGTGTGTGTGTGTGTGTGTGTGTGTGTGTGTGTGTTTGTGTGTGTGTGTGTGTGTTTGTGTGTGTGTGTGTGTGTGTGTGTGTGATGGTGTGTGTGTGTGTGTGTGTGTGTTTGTGTGTGTGTGTGTGTGTGTGTGTTTGTGTGTATGTGTGTGTGTGTGTGTGATGGTGTGTGTGTGTGTGTGTGTGTGTGTGTGAATTTGTTACATAAATTGTCTAAATAGTATTAAAGCTTCCTCTCAGTGTGTGTAGGGCATAGTTTATGTGTGATATATCATTAATTATTTCTTACTGTTGACTGTAATGTTTGTCCAGAAACTATGTGAGAATGTAGCGACACCAATACACATTCCTATGCTTCATAAAGTTAACTCATTCTACCCTAGACACACCACAGGAAGATAAGGATCGACCATGATAGTTCAAGGGTGATGCCAGAATAGCTTGGCGCCTATGGGCGCCAAGCTATTCTGGCATCACCCTTGAACTATCATGGTCAATCTGTGCCCTGCACTGCAATGCAGTCTTCAGAGGACAACGGCAAAAGTTAAGGATTTCGGTGTTGGGGTAGAATGAGTTAAGGCAAATGGCATTTTAAACATTCCTAACTTATCTTAAAATCAAACAAATGTCTTTCGTTGACTGTTGACTTTTATGGTCCCAACACAAAGTCTGCGTAATGTGTTCTCCCAACAAGGAATCGCTCAACGCTGGACAAACAACAAGATCCCTGGACCCCTTCCTTGCGGCACCAGATCGCAGGCTCACGACAAACACACAAGAAGTTCCACAACCTTTAAATGGAAGATCTTGTCCGTTGTGTTGTATGAATTAACCCTTTGGGTGTCGGTAGCGATTTAGACGCGATGATTCCTGCAGGAATCGTCGTGACTAAAACCGCTACCGACACCAAAGGGTTATAAACCCGGACAAACGTGCAATATTTCATATGATTGTCCGGGCTTTTTATCTCAGTCAGCCGCGGCCAGCCGCATCCGGATGCGAGGCATAAGCCGCGAATGAGTTAATCCACTGTTTCGTCGAAACACGTAAATTTCGACCTACTTCTTATTGCCGATCGTCTATTGTAAGGAAGGAGTCAGAGAATCACACTGTTTGTTTGTCCAGAATTGAGTGATTCCCCTTACTACACACATTGAAAGAGTATATGAGTCATTCTTTGCTAATGGTGAAAAAAAAAGTGAGTGGAAAAAACAGCGAAATTGTAAAACTCTATGTAAGACTAATTAAATATATACTTTCTGAAGTTGATTTGTCTATTACCTGAAATAAAAACCCAAAAAGCAGTAGCTGTGATGGTTCGGGCGTCAGAGCGATTTCATTTGAGAGGTGCTAAATGGGTAGCCTACACACAATGTGACGCGACATGATATTTTGTCAAATCTAGAAACTGCCTGTGTGATTTTCAATGTTATATCCAGTTAAAACACACCAGTTACACTCCATTTATATGACTTCGGAAATTCTGAAGTCCAATACGTAGTGCGTGGGAACGGCATAAACCTGTGACTCCATTTCTGGTGTACTAAATTGTCACAACTAAGTTTTAATAATCCTGTCACATATTCTCTGTAGAGACGAGTCAGATAAAGTACACTGTATTGATCCAGTGCATAGCTCAATAAATAAAATAACAATAATGCAAAATAATATGGTAACCTGCATGATGTGCGACGCCAAACTATGATGCCGACAGAAAATAAAAACAAAAAGTGGTTTAATGCAAACATACAAAAATGATACCTATAATTATTTAATTAGGTGCAATATTTATTTATAAATAAAACCTGCCATTGGAATGTTGCCATGGTCGGCATGAATCATGCCCAAGAGTCATAGCCGGTGGATAAATTAATCAATCGTCCACAAATTTCTTTCAAAGATAAAATCCATTCACAAGGCAGGATTTGTTTATAGAAAAAAAATCAATAACAAATTTAGGAGAATAAAGTCAGGGAAAGAGAAGTTCAACACTACATTCATAAAAAAGAAGCAAAAAACAGTCAATTTTCTGAACTTTACTACCAGAGCACCACGCAATTTTCTATGCGGAACATTCACGCATCGAAATAGAAATGTCCAAGGCGATCAAATCGAGGCTCTTCTAGGACCATCTGAATCTCCTAAACAAAATAATAAGGGATTCATCTGGGATGTCTGAATATGCAAAGAAGTCGCCGTGTTGTTGCAATACGTGAAACTTCTGCCGCAAAGCTTCAACAATGTTTTGATGTGTGATACACAAACTACTGGCGTTGTGCTGACGTTTAAAAAATGCCGTCTTTGCAAGAAATTGTCGAAAGAAAATTAGCGGTAACCTGCGTTACGGATGTGACGCGACACTCTAAAATAAGCTATTGAGATACATAGAATTGTTTTATTAGCTTCCACTTCTTGAAAGCAACTTATTTTAAAGTCACAAGTAATAAACAATGCAAACATGCTGGCTTGAATGGTTTCTGTCGTCTGCAAAAGATTCCATTTACGAACCCGTCTTTGTGACACCACCAGTATGCAGGTTACCCCTTTTTTCACAGAAGCGCTGTGCAATAACAGCAGGTTGTTTTTAAACTTTCTTTGTGGTTTCAGCTTTATTTACATATCAGGAACGAACACATGGCATAATGTTTGCTGTTTGAAACACTAACTGACCAAAACAGATCGTAAACAAAATCAGGGGTTACCGTTCCACTTTTGGGCAGCTATTTTGTGTGCTAAAATCGAAAACAATCAAGAATAAAGACCATTTATTTTGCACTAATTGCCTCAAGGTTGCTTTTGCTGATACTGTGATACTTGAAGCATACAACAAACATCTCATATTATTATGGCCTTTTCCGGATTTCCTGAAAATGTGTCAAGTTTACACTGACCCTCTGCAGTCACCATTAGCAAAGAATGACTCATTTATGTTTTGTTCATAATGCTTTCAGCAAAATAAAACTGATTTCTCATATTCGTGCAAGCGTGTTCTTCATCGATCTAGCATATACATTTTCTGTGCTTTCACTTCGAAATCGTGTACTATTGACATGCAAGATTACTGAGATTGTTGGCCATTAGGTTTCTTAGGGGAGATGGCTGGGGAGGGTTGGGGGCGGGGGGGGGGGGTACCATCAGGGGGGGGGGGGGGATACCATCACGGATTCGTGACTATTTATTTTGCGCTTCACAAATCAGGAATCCCCAAAATTTGTTGGTGGGGAGTGAGTTCTAGGACTAAATGTTAATGGCTGACGGACGGGGATAGGGCGTGGGGAGGGGGGGGATTGGCAGGGGGAAGGAATGGTTGGCGAGGGGCGGTGGAAAAGGGGTTGAAGGTTGCTGTGTAGAATTTACTGTGTGGCAACAGTCTTTTTTTCGTTTCACTGGATGTTTTCACGGATCACGAAGATCTAATGGCTTTCACTTTTCACGACAAACTCTTTTTTGACGCATCACGAGGGGGGAAAATCGCTTTAATAAAGCTTTAGGGATGCAATCCGCGCTGTACTAGTGGTGCTACCAGTAAATTCTGGAGGCGGCTTCTGGTACACGCGTTGTGTTTGCTATTTGTCGGGTTACGCCGTATGCCTACCTGACGAACCCCCATCCCCCCCCCCCCCCCTTTTTTTTTTTTTTTTTTTTTGGGGGGGGGGGGGGCGAAACCAGTCGTAGGCGGCAAAAACCTAAATCTATCCAGCAGGTCCAATATCTGTTTGGGAATATTCATGCACTAGTCTTCCTTCTCGGAGGGAGGACTGGATATTCTCCAGCGGATTGCGGGGCGCCTTGGGGTAGTCCCTATTGCTCTATGCAGTAGGTGTTCAGTGGAAGGCTTAAACTGATAGGTCTGTCATTCCTTCTCTCCTACTAACCCTCTCTTTCTAGATCTAGTGAGCGATGCAGTCAGAAAAAAGGGCAGCTGATGTCCTGATGACACAATACAAGCTTACCAGCGTATTATATTCTGCCGAAGATAGTACACAATGCAAGCTTACCAGCCTGGAATTTCATGGCATTAGTACAGCAGAGCATTCTCAGAATTGAAATGAAAAATTACGTCCCTTGGAACTAATCTGATTGAGTGCATTTTTGGCTTTGGGCGACGCCTTTGTTTAAAGTAAAGAATAATTACACCACAATATTACCTAGGTGTTGCCTTTTCAAAATTAGTCTGTCTTCTTCCACTGCAACATCACATAAAGCTTTAGGGATGCAATCCGCGCTGTACTAGTGGTGCTACCAGTAAATTCTGGTGGCGGCTTCTGGTACACACGTTGTGTTTGCTATTTGTCGGGTTACGCCGTATGACTACCAGACGAGCCCCTCCTTGGGGCGAAACCGGTCGTAGGCGGCGGCAAAAACTTAAATCTAACCAGCAGGTCCAATATCTGTTTGAGAATAGTATGCACTAGCCTCCCTTCTCGGGGGGAGGACTGGATATTCTCCAGCGGATTGCGAGGGGCGCCTGGGGGTAGTCCCTATTGCTCTATGCAGTAGGTGTTCAGTAGAAGGCTTAAACTGATAGGTCTGTCATTCCTTCTCTCCCACTAACCCTCTCTTTCTAGATCTAGTGAGCGATGCAGTCAGAAAAAGGGCAGCTGATGTCCTGATGACACAATGCAAGCTTACCAGAGTACTTATATATATTCTGCCGAAGATAGTACTATTACAAAATATAAGAATGCCAAGTAAACTGGGCCAGTGGATCTGGTTTTACGGCCCAACTATCATTACTTTTTGATCATATCTCGTTTCTCTTTAAGTTTACTTCAGCCATCTCAGCAATTTTCAATAATTTTTATATTCCTTCCGTCGTTTCAGTAATCTCCTTTCACTTTTCTTAAATCATTATCTTTCAATCAGCTCAGCAATTTTTCTATTATTTTCCTTTAAGATCTCAGTCGTTTTCCTTTAATTTTCCGTCATCTACCTCAGACTTTTTTTTTTTCTTCCTCAGCCATCTCAGTCGTACTGCCCGTGTTTTCCCCTTTTGTCATTTCAACTATTTTCCATTCGCCATATCAACCATTATCCTTTCATTTTCCTTCAGCCATTCGGGGAAGCAGGGTGGCTCTGTGGTAGAGCGTTCGACTCTCGTCCGAAAGGTCGTGGTTTTGAATCCAGTTGGGATCAAAATTTATACAGACCTCTTTTCGGTGCCCCGTCTTTGAAATCGCCTCCGTGGTGGACAAATAGCGTTAAGCCCTAAGCTTTTTTTTTTCCCCCTTCTCTTGAACTCTCCGACACACTTTTTTTATTTCTTTTGATTCAGTCGTCTTTCTTGTTATTTTCCCTAAGCCATTTCAACCATTTCCCTTGTATTTTCCTTCAGCTATCTCAGTCAGTTTCCTTTTGTTTCTCCTCAGCCATCTCCAGTCTTCGTACCGTCCTGGAGTCATTGAGAGCGAATGCTTCCGAGCTGGTCAGACAGCTGTACAGCATTCAGCAGGCCATCCAAGAGGCGCAGTACTATCTCAACTTGATTCACACAATCGGAGGGAAGTAAAGGCACCAGCGACGACAAGAACCCAGTGCGCAAAGGCCATCGGGCTGACGTCGGCCGCCGTTGGCCCGCGCGGCACGGCCGTGCGCGGGCCAACGGCGGCCGACATCGGCCCATGGCCTTTTGCGCATTGGGAAGCGAGTGATGCCTATCTGAGCCCGAAGTGGCGTCCAGTGGGGCAGCGGCTAGACCCCCTTCTAACTATCTTGCCTTGCCCGCATTTTTTTTTTTTTTTTTTTTTTTTTTTTTTTTTAGGGTAGGAAGCCAGTCCAGGCTTCCACTGCATGAAGGCGGACTAAAAACGTCGGCTTGGCCTAAATAAGAATGCCAGAACTCCCCATTTATCTGGCAGACGTTTTTGGTCCGCCGGCAAGCATTGAAAACTAGGTTGGAGAAACGTCATGCTAACGTCTATGTTGGCACATAATAATAATAATAATAATAATACATAGTATTTATATGGCGCATTTCTCATATTTATAATATGACTCAATGCGCAGGACATAGCCGCGAACTGAACCCAACAAGCATGCTCACTTGAATCACGCGCATTCCCTCACACACTGTACATAAACACAGAACATTCACGTGGTGCTAAGGGCAAGCTCAAGCGAGCTACTGAAATTTTTGGAAACTTAAATTGTTTTTGACGGATAATGCTAGGTTTTTCCACTTTAGTGAATACCGAAACTTATTTCAGTCAAAAGTCAATTCAACTATAGTGATACGTGTATTTATGTGTGGAAAAACTGTTGGATGTGTCGTTTTCCGAAATAACTATGATCCGATGTGTCCAACATGCGGTCTTTTGTGTACAGACCAAGAGAAATTACTCAGCGCTGGACAGACAGACAGTTAGATCCCCTGCCCCCGCCTATCAGGCACCCAATCGCCAGCCCACAGAGAAATACACAAGTATAGAGCAAGACATCATCTACATCCTCAAAAAGGATTGATTAGTTCCGGGTTTAACGTCCACAGCACCGAAGTGATAAATGGACGGCCCTGACGAGCGGGTTATGGGGGACAGGGAAATCTATTGCCTATGGAGTACGACCTGAACACTGATCAACTCAAGCGCACTCCAACTGTGCCACTTTGATTTACCAGGACCTTTCAACGGACAAATTGAACAAATCCGTTTTTTTCCCCTGGATTGTGAGTCCAGATACCGGGGCCGGGACGGGATTCGAACCCACGACCCGGCGATTTCCCTTCGCTCTCCTTCTCCGACGTTTAACCGCCTGAGCTATTTCGGACTCAAACTCAAGAAGGATGCATCAGGTCTCGCTTATAACCCATGTCTTTCTCCGAAACTTAGGAAATAGGCAGGAGAAAAATACATACACAAACACGAAGGTGTACTAATAAATGTGGTCGGGTAAATACCCTCATTTCCCACAGTAGATGCACACGACAATACACAACAATGTAACGTTATAAATTTGCCTCTAGTTATAGATACTCACAAACCAGATAGGTGAGACAACCGCTGGCAGAATTATATACAGACCAAGGGAAATTACTCAGCGCTTGACAGACAAACAGTTAGATCCCCTGCCCCGCCTATCAGGCACCCAATTGCCAGCCCACAGAGAAATACACAAGTATAGAGCAAGACGATCATCTACATCCTCCAAAAGAATGCATCAAGTCTCGCTTATAACCCATGTCTTTCTCCGGAACTTAGGAAGTAGGCAGGAGAAACATACATACACAAACACGAAGGTGCGCTACTAAATGTGGTCGGGTAAATACCCTGATTTCCCACAGTAGATGCACACGACCATACACAGTAGGTCTTTTGTGGCCGTTATGTGGAATGCTAATCAAAATTAAACTATATTATAGCATATTTGGCGGAGGTGTCTTGTGCTTGAGTGTAATCGCTAAATCATCACACAAATACACGAACATGAAAGCCAACCAGCAAACAGAGAGAGAGAAAAAAATATACAAAAAGTGACTGCCATGCAAAAAAGGAAGCGAATATGTTACGTGGTAGTCCTATTATGAAACAATCACACCAGACGCACGCACGTAGGGTTCTTGCAAAGAAACTTCACTCAGCTGCAACCCGTCACACGTGGCATAAGGTTGTAGACCACTCAGGAGTAACAGTTCCAAAAATATTTTATTGCAGCGATGCGATCTCCACAAAATCCATTCACAAATGCACCAACACTGATACACTGTCTCCTCTACAATGAATCAACACTTTTGGCACACTGCGTCTCTCATACAATGTACACACATACTTGCTTTGTTCCGGTTTACTGTCCCTCTGGCACTACAAGTGATCGAGGACTAGCAGTTTTGGCGTAGTTTGCAGCAGTTTGGGCGTAGTTTTCCTTCAGTTGTAGTTTTGGCGTAGGTTTTCCCTCATCTTTTCTCATCCGGGCTTGGGACCGGCAACGGCGGAGTTACTTCCTAACACGGTCTGTTATACTATTACAGATTTCCAGAACAATCCAGCAAAATCTCCCAACACAACCAATCAGAAAAGAAAATGTAACCATTCATTGAAAAAGAACTGTCTGGAAGTTACTACAAATTTCTACTACTATCTAAGCGCCTTTAATACAATGTTACGAAATGTTGCCGACAACTTTGACGTTATAATTATTTCAGGTCACTAGAAAAATCGCGACCCTGCTCGAACCTTCCAGTCTAATGTAGCGAAACTACGCGTCACTTCAAAAATCGATCGCAAGTCTCAGTGCAAAAGAACTTAAATAAATCCTACTAAAAGGTACGCAATTCTTATCCAAAATAAGTCAAATGAGTATCTGATCTTTCCTATGATTAACACATACATACTCTCAAAGAATAACACAGCCACAAACGTAACAGAATAACAATAACAAGAAATGAAACACGCTTTGAGAAAAGGAGCTCAAAACAGTTTACTGTGCTGCGCTCGTCGTTTTAAAGTGTACTTTTTTGTTGGTTATTTCTAAGTTAGCTTGCAACATCACATCTACAGATCTGGAAGAAGGCAAGCAAGCAAGGCTAGAAAGCCAGCAGCCAACACACACACACACACACACACACACACACACACACACACACACACACACACACACACACACACACCGTTACGTCACTGTCGTAGTCGTATGATATAATCACACCAGACGCATTCACGTTGGGTTCTTGTAAAGAAACTTGACACAGCTGCAACTCGTCACACAAAGCACAAGGTTGTAGACTACACTGGAGTAATAGTTCCAACTGTATTTTATTCTCACGATTCTGACGATGCACTCTCAGCACAATGCGTCCACAAATGCATTTACACTTTGGTACATTGTCGCCTCTACAATGAATCAACACTTTTGACACAGTGTGTCTCTCATAAAATGTACACACATATTTCTTAACGCCGTCTTTTATAGTATTACAGAAGAACAATACAGCAAATTCACACAACACAACCAGTCAGAAAAGAAATTGAACCAAAACTATTCATGAGAAAGAACACTCTAGATCTGCCTACAACTTTCTACAAACTTCGACTAATTCCGGAAAATCCGTGATTGTTACTAACTGTTGCGAAACATGTTTACTTTGACGTCATATCTGAGGTCACTAGAAAGATCGCGACCCTGCTCGAACCTTCCAGTCTAATGTAGGTCAAATTTTACAACATTGTAGCGAAAATACACGTCAGGTACGTAATCCTTATCCAAAATAACTCAAATGAATATCGGATCTTTCCTACGATCAACACACACGTGCTCTCAAAAGAATAACACAACCACAAACGTAACACACACACACACACACACACACACACACACACACACACACACATACACACACACACACACACACACACACACACACAACACACCGCACACACACACACACACACACACACACACACACACACACACACACACACACAGGTTGCTCGAAGTCAGTCGAGCAACCTGTATTCTGTGTGTGTGTGTGTGTGTGTGTGTGTGTGTGTGTGTGTGTGTGTGTGTGTGTGTGTGTGTGTGTGTGTGTGTGTGATTGTCAAAACCAGTTGTACACGTATCGCTCGCTCGAAAACGGCTTCCTGCTTGTTATGTTGTTGCTGAATCAGTTCATTTGCTATTATTGGTCGTTTAACTCATTCAGCCCGACGCACGTGTTTCCCAAACGACTATGTACCTGTTGCAGGAGATGGATTCCCAAACGACTATGTACCTGTTGCAGGAGATGGATCGACCATGATAGTGAGTGAGACAGATGAATGAGAACTTGGCCAAGCAAATACCGTTTACGCCCGCACATGAGGCTAACCCAATAAGCCTCCAGGAGAGATGAACCGACCATGATAATTCAAGAGTAGTGCCAGATTAGCTTGGCGCCTGTTTTAGTGCGTCAGGGCTAAATGGGTTAACACTAGTGTATTACACACCCAAAGGGAAAGTGGGCGATTAAACATTCATTTGTTTGTTTGTTTGTTTGTTTTGTTGAACGTCCTGACAGAAGCAGAATCAGACTCGGGACTTGCCTGCACTGCCAGACATAATGATATAATATGAAAACATTGAACTCGAATCCTGACAACAACCAGAGGACGCCATCACCCCGGAGAACCTTGGGTCAGTTGCATGAGCGAGCTTAGTCCTGCACCATCCACTAAGCAAGCTGCGCCGCTATAGCGGCGCACCTTGCTTAGTGGCTGGTGCAGGACTAAGCTCGTTCAGGCAACTGGCCCCTTATGTGCAGCTTCGCGTCTTGAAAGAGTTAAGTGGATATTTGCACCACGGCGATTACACACGAGCATGACGAACGACTCCAAGAAAATAACTCTAGCATCACATTATTGTTTGAACCCCTGGACTCCGCCCCCCCACCCCTATCCCCCCCCCCCCACACACACACACACCACCCCTCCCCGTTCCTTTCGATATCGTACCAATATTGGTCTGGTTTACTATGGATGCCCAACGCCCGCTGCCCTTTTTTTTCACACCTCTGCTCCGGAATCGATCGAATGCGTGGTGCCCTGGCTTCATTCCAGGAAATGATTTCTTAGGTTTCTCACCATGTCTGATCTGTCCCTCCGTAGCCCTTGCAAGCGACCTCTGCATCTGCATTGCCAGCGAGGGTGTCCGCTTGATAATTGCCCTGGACTCCACCAACATGTCCTGGGCAGTAGACCCCCAAAGTGTTGTTTTTTTTTTTTTAAGTTGCAGTTTGACCATTGCCTAGTGCCAGTGTGGGCTTCCCATTCCAGGGTCGATTTTTTGCCAAGACCTCGAGCCTAACTATGAAATCGGAGGCGGTGACTTACGCTCTGAAATGAACTACTACGCCTGATGGCATCCGAATCAATCAATCTAGGCAGGATTAGAAAGCCCAGACTGGCACTGGGCAATGCGCGCCAACATAAAAATAAGACGTTTGTGGATTTACTACCCAGGACATGCTGGTGTCCACAGAAATGATCGAGCAGACACCAACGCTGGCAAGGAACAAATCACACAGGGCCTACGGATGGGCAGATCATCAGACATCATGGAAAACCTGCGCAGAGGCCGGTGTGGAAAAGGGCAGCAGGCATTGAAAGGCCACGGCAGATCATATAATGCCAGTACAGTCCCATACGCGTAAATCAAAAACGCTTAACTTATTCTACCCCAGACACACCACAGCAAAATAAAGATCCACCATGATAGTTCAAGGGTGATGCCAGAATACATTGGCGCCTATGGGCGCCAAGCTATTCTGGCATCACCCTTGAACTATCATGGTGGATCTGTGTCCTGCACTGCAACGCAGTCTTCAGAAGACGACTTCAACATTTGGGGATTCCGGTCTTGGGGTAGAATGAGTTAAGTCGAAAAACGCTTAAGTCGAACACAGTTTGTTTCCCGCCCGGCCAAAGCTGTTCTTTGTATGACTACTTGTACAACGGATAACTCAAAGTCAAACTTCGGATAAGTCGAAGGTGTTTCTCCTCAGAAAAGTCGGATAAGTCGAAGGTGTTTCTCAGTCTGAAAAGTTGGATAAGTCGAAGGTGTTTCTCAGTCTGAAAAGTTGGATAAGTCGAAGGTGTTTCTCAGTCTGAAAAGTTGGATAAGTCGAAGGTGTTTCTCAGTCTGAAAAGTTGGATAAGTCGAAGGTGTTTCTCAGTCTGAAAAGTTGGATAAGTCGAAGGTGTTTCTCCTCAGAAAAGTCGGATAAGTCGAAGGTGTTTCTCAGTCTGAAAAGTCGGATAAGTCGAACTCGTATTTCTTAAACGGTCCAGTTTGGATTAATTAAATATCGTGTAAGTAGAAAGCGTTTCTCGTTTTCCAAACTCGGATAATTCAAACCATTTTCTCCGTGCCCAAAGCTGCTCTTTCCTTGTCTAATATTTCAACTGAAAATGTCTCCGTTAACTCATTCTACCCCAAACACACCACAGCAAGATAAGGATCGACCATGATAGTTCAAGGGTGATGCCAGAATAGCTTGGCGCCTATGGGCGCTAAGCTATTCTGGCATCACCCTTGAACTATCATGGTCGATCTGTGTCATGCACTGCAATGCTGTCTTTAGAAGACAACGGCAAAATTTGGGGATTTCGGTGTTGGGGTAGAATGAGTTAAGTCGAACTGTCCAGTTTGGGTTAATTAAACTTTGGGTATCGAACGTGTTGAAAAAAGTGTGGAGTTCCAGAGAGCTGTCACAACACACCAAAATCCGGATTTTCAACTCCAATGTAAAAGCAGTTCTCCTATATGGAGCAGAGACTTGGAGATTGACAAAAACTACAGTCAACAGAGTACGGACCTTCATGGGCGGTTGCCTTGGAAGAATTTTGAAAATCCACTGGCCAGAGAAGATCAGCAATGTCAGACTCTGGGAGAGAACAGAGCAGATAACGGCAGAAAATGAGGTTGGGCGAGGAGGATGGGGATGGATCGGTCACAGTCTGAGAAAGCCAGCTTCCAGTATCACTGGGCAGGCATTGTCATGGAGCCCCCAGGGAGAGAGGAAAAGAGGTAGGCCGAGAAACTCCTGGCGTCGAGACCTCCAAGCAGACATCAAGAGACTGGGAACCACCTGGAGTAGAATCGAAGAAGAAGCACAGGACAGGAGTTGCTGGAGGTCTCTCGTCGACGGCCTATACCCGGGTAGGGGTGACAGGCGTAAGTAAAGTAAGTAAGTCGAACGTGTATCTCCTTTTCCAAACTGGATAAATCTATGACTATTATTAGGTAGGCCCACCCGAAAGTTTTCTAGAAACTGCCACCAAACAATGGGCCACTCGGAAGTACACTTTCAAAGAAGTGCACATGCAAAAAAATCAGAACTTTATGTTGATTGGCTTCCGAGATATGTGCATTTGAATATGACCTAAAATGACCTCTTTTTGCATTTTAAAGAAAGTGCTATGTTTAGACACCTATAAAATCATAACGTGAAGGTGGAATTGTGTGCTTTTTACTGTTACGGATCAAAACAATATGTTTATAGATTGTCCTGACTTTTTTTTTTCTAGTCCCACACATTGATACGTTTGCAATTACAGCATGCCGAAAATGACCAAAAATGCAATTTGGGCATGTGTCATAATGAGGGTTTTACATGGTTTATTCACCCTTCATTAAAAAAGTTATATCTTAGGTAATTTCCGTCGTAGGCATATGAATCAGACACTAAAGTATGTACGCTAAAACACGACAAATCTTCTTTTGTTTGATAATTTTACATTAAACCAAACACATTTAAGATATGAACACAACAATATGACAGAATATATTGCATTCAAGCGCAATATCTCGTACATGGAATTCTGAATGCATTTCCATCATTTTTTTTAATTTAGCAGCTGCAGGACGTCTGTTGGCTATGGAAACAAACAAACTGGTTATTTGCCTCGTGTTCCTTGTTTAAGATACCTCTTCTTCCCCCTCTCCCCTTCCTGAGAGGGGGGTTCTGCTGGAGTCATCCCATGTGTCACTGTAGCTGGGTGTCTGTCTGGTTTTATTGCCGGTGATTTCTCCAGAAGCAACCTATAAAATTATTTACATTTTCATATCTGGTCAGTATTAAATTAGAAGATGTGTCTTGTACCAAAGCCGAAGTACTAAGTTAAAGGTCAAGGTCAAAGTAGAGATATAAAGGGTTTATACACTCAAGGTAAAAGGACGGCTTATTTGATTTAAATTTTTGTTAAAGTAAAGGTACCCAGAAGAAAGTTGCGCAAAAAACATTATCTGGCAGCCATATGTTTTTTCAGTGCTTCCGTTTTTGTCTGAGCGATGTCTCTGGAACCACTCAACCGATTTTCGTCAAGTTTTAGTATTTGGTAGCCCTTAGTGTGAGAAATGGTCATAAGCAAAAACGGAGTTGATACTTTTAAGTTTTAGGTTCACATGCGGAACGTGAATCTATGTAATGGGCCAGTGGTCGTCCGTCCGTCCTTCGTACGTCGTAAACTTCAACGTTGGCATTTTCTCGGAGACTATTCAATCCACACTCTTCAAACTTGGGCCAAAGATATAATTGTGTGCTAAGACCTTTCTACACATGCCAAATTCAGTGACCTCTCTCAAGGTCAGATTCACAGGGGATTAGAAAAAACACATTTTACCAAAAAATAAATTTCTGAAATATTGTTAACGGAGTAACGGAGGGGTGGGGTGGGGGTGGAGACAGGGGCTCACGTGCTTCAGAGAAATTCGTTAAGGGGGGGGGTGGGGGGGGGTGGGGGGGGTAGTTAGGAGAGGGTGGAAAATAGAGACAGAGGGCTCAGTGTCCTCAGGAGAGGTGCTGTCCGTTGAAGGACGCGGGAGGGGTGAGGGGGGGTGGGGTGGCGGGGTAAGCCTTGGATTCTGGATTCGGTGTAGGTCTTTTATTAACCACGTAACCATTTTCTGGGGTTTGCTTACGTCAGCAAAAGCAAGAAAAGGCAAACATTTTGCACCCATCGTTTCAGGTCAGTGCTCATTGAAGGGTACACCTTTTTTTACACCTTATGGATGCTAGCTTCAGTCGTACAGACATGAATCTGCTATGATTGCAAATGAAGATAAAGATGTAGTCTTTGTTTAACTGAGATGCAGGTCGGCTGAGAAGCCGGAGAGGGAAGAGTGGACTGGAAAGGATAAGTGGTCTGGGACGGTAGCACTCATTTCTTGGTCGAGATATTCATATCTTTCGTCAAGTCTATATTTTCTCATTTGACGGATACGCGTCTGTGTCATAGAAAGTACTGGATAGACAGGCAAACCTGCAGAGCAGCAAAACTCATTAAATAAAGTCTGAGTTGAATATCTGGTGTTGTTTGCCGTCGTTGTGTCATATATTCAGGTGTAAGAAAAGTTTGTTGATTGAGATGGGGAAGGTTTTGGTTGATCCTCCTCTTTTCTTCTACTGAATTATGTCTGACAACATCTTGAAGTGTTTGTCTAAATAAAATTAAAAGCAACCGAAACTAGTTGTTGTTCGATGTGATTTTCTTTTATCTATAGTAAGAAACTGACAAAAAGATTAAACTTCAAAAATAAAATATAATAATAATAATAATAATAATATAATAATAATAATAAATGTAATAATAATAACAATAATGTGTGTTAATATCGTTTGCTTTATTTACAAGTACGTTACAACGACCAGAAAGAAAAAAACATACAACAAAAAAAAAAAAAAAAAAAAAAAACCACATTATTTTTGCATAGTTTAGGCAGTCAAAACCAAACGAGTTGGCATTCTGAAAAATTCGTTAGCTACCTGGCAAAGAGTTGTCGTTCTTGTTTTAGACTAAAACGGCTATTTTAAAGAAACCGTCAAACATATTTGCCTCAGAAAAATTTAAGTGCAACTCAGAAGTATCATCAGTTGCCGTAAATATGGCGTGCATTTCAGTAGGACTAGACTTGTCGTCAAAGCTGTAATTTAGGTCAAAAGAAATTATACCTCACGAGAAGGGCGTGAACTGGAAATCGACTTCACACAGTAACAATTAAACTGCGGGTCCAAATAATCAATTCTATCAATCAGTGTTAGTTTATAATGCTGAAAATTTCTTTGCCTATCGTTAATCATAAACATTTGTGTACTTGCGCAATGTTTTCTGGCAAGTCGGCACAAGCAAAGTTTGCGTCATAGTCGTTGACGAAAGAAGCTTCGATCGCGGGCGCCATTGTGAAGTCGTGTTCGCGCGTTGGGGTGTCAGTCTCAAAGCCACTCAGTGCGCAAATCCAAGATTTGATCGTCCCTGTCAGATGATATATCGATCGAAAGTTTTTGAATGAGCTTTTCACCGGTAGCTGGCGCATGTGAACAGCTTTTGAAGTCTGAAAGCAATGAAATTAAAGACTTCTCTGCTCTCCTCAGTTCTCCTTTGTTCCTACTAGATGACACATGTTACGTGTACATATTTACATGGATTGTGAAAGAAGAGTAGAAAGTCTCCGCTGAGGGAAGACAACATTGAAAACCCGTTTTATCACTGAGGAAAGTTTAGCATCAAAGCCCACCCCGGCTAGGGCAGAACGCTTTAATGTCTCGATTGTCGTTATACTTCTTGTGTTTTCTTTTGATTTTTTCATTAGTATTTTACGGCTAAATGTTTACAGCCAAACACGTGACAATTGTTAGAAACTTCAGTAGGAGAATAACCAAAAATGGGTCGGCCGGTCCGTGTTACGTGTATTCTCTCTTCTTCCTTTGTTGATCATTACTGATGGTATTAGAAATAAGAAAAGTGACCATCTCTGTAGTATCAATTTGTTTGGACAGAAGGTGTGTTTGACTTCACTGGGATGGAATGATGGAATACAGGTTAACTTATCCGCATCCGCATGGCGGGCTTGCTAGGCCACGAATTGAGTTAAATATCTCAGCCACATTCTATCTATGAATTTGTTTGAACTTTTGAAAGTCTTGAAAGGAGCTGTTCCATGTTGGGTAGTAAATTATTCCTTCTGGCCAAGAACTCATTTCAGAAAATTAGCCACTTGGAGCACGAAATAAGCCATCCTGATTATATAGGCTCCTTTCAGGACGTGTGTTGGAGGTACAGAGAAGGTCGCCGAGGGGAAAGGCTCCTGGTATATTACTTTGTCACTGTCCTCTCTCAAAACCTCCGAGCATTTGTTTGAGAGATTCATTTTAGGTGTCCAGTAAATTTCCTAATGGGAGTGGTGCGATTATGGTCATAAAACCCCTTCTATTTGGTTTCTTATTGGTTGTACTGTTTCAACAATGACTTAGTATATTATTCCCAGTCTTTTTTTCCTTCTGGCATTGCTGAGTTCCAGCTACCCGAAGCCGGGACGGAGACCTCGGAACCTATACAACCCGGCGATTCCTTTCGCGCTCTCCCTGCTCCTGACGCCCTTTACACCGCCTGAGGCTATTATATTTCGGACGCGACCAGATCCATGTGTTACTGCAAGATAACGTAAAGGAAAAGCCGCCATGTTATGGCTCACTCTCATTATATGTTGGCATCTCCATTTCGCACACATGTCAAACCACCATGTCCCTTGACCTTTGCGATGGATGGACTAAATTAGTATGCACAGGAATGTCTTCCCATCAGCATCCATTATGCCAAATTTGATTTAAATGTTCGCTAAACTTTTCCAAAAAACTGAAAAATTCCAACATAAAGCTGCTTGCATTTTTTCACACATATATCGACCTATTGTGAACCCATGACCTGAGGGAGGTCATCAAAATTAGTGTTGGTTTGAAAGTTAAGGATATGGCACTTTTTTGTTACCTATTTTTAGTATCATCCACATGTGTCCATATGACCCTTGTCCCTTCTGTTTTTGGGGGGAGTTTGTGATAAGTCAACTATATTAGTATGCATAGGAAGGTCTTATCATCAGATACATTTGTGCCAGATTTTATTGAAAATGGAAACAAGAAAGGCAAAGCCCTTATGGCTCACGTAAATGACCGATCAAAACATGTGACAATAAGTAATGGGGAGTGGCTTCACTGCACCAACAAAATCCATAGTTTTCTTAAAATTCTAAGCAGTTTATCACAGTCACGACATGCTAGATGAAAATCCCCGTGACCCTTTGGCGATCAGTCGACGACTAATTTTAATATGCTATACATTGGGAATTAGCATTTACTTAGGAAGCTCAAGTAGGATCTTATCATACAGCTACCCTTTGTGCCAAAAATTTGATTGAAAAAGTTTTGCAAAAATGTTGATAACTACAATTCTAATCCAAAAATTGGCATTTTATTTACACATGTTGTCGACCTCGTCGCATGTAGAACCCTTGACCCTAACTTCCAAGGGGTCCATGGCCAAATTAGTATACATCGATAGGTCGTGAAAAAACCATCAGGTTATCCTCTGTACCAAGGTTAGGGTGTAATGAGGTTGTGAAAAGTAATTGAGAAAAATATTTTATCAAAATATGGCTATTTCGGACCTATTTCCTGAGCTCTTGTGACCCATAGAACTTCTCCGAAGGGTCATCCAAATTAGTATGCATAGATAAGGTCTTACCATCAGGTATCGTCTGTAACCAAGTTTTAGGTTTGAAGTTGTAGAATAGTATTCTAGATAAAAAAACATCTTTTGTCAAATTATGGCTATATTTTTGGACTTATTTCTCTGAACTCGTGTACCCTTGATCTTTCCAAGGTGATCAAACCAAATTAGTATTGCCTAGAAAGAAAGTCCTAAAATACCATCAGGTATCTTTGTACCAAGTTTTGGGTTTTGAAGTTGTGTGTATCAGTAATTTGAAGAAAAAATTTTATTTTGTTAATAATATAGGCCTATTTTGGATTTATTTGCCCCTGAGCACTTGTGGTCGTGTGAAACCCTTGCCCCTTTCTGAGGGATTCAAGCCATATGTAGTATGACATTGATAGAGGTCTTAACCAGACAGGGAATCTTTGCACCAAGTTTGGGTTCGAAGTTGGTGAATAGTAATTTGAAGAAAGAAAATAAATTATGTTCAAAATTACATTTATATTATTTAATATACATTTCCCTGAAATCTCTGTGTGACCTTGGACCTTTGTAAAGAGATGGTCACTAAAATTGGCATGCTTAAGAAGTTTTTGCCACAATACGTATTCCATGTGGGCCATAGTTTTTGAAGACTGTTGGCTTCAATCTTGCGAGCTTGACTCTGATCGACGAACGTAAGTATTCAATAGGTGTGCTTGCGCCACTAGGAGCAGTCAGCCGCAAACTGAATGCTCAGTCGTTCTGCATGTAGGGCAATTGTTACGATGGCTGCGGAGAGTCACGAATCGGGACTGGCAGTTCCGCCTTCGTTTTCGACCCGCCGTTGCAGGGCTCTGCAGGGAGAAAGGTTCTGGTCAGGGTTCTGAGTTACGACAGCTCTGTTTTTTCTTCTGAGTCCGCTTGTCCTTAAGGTTAGCTCTGCGAGAGTCCTCAAAGGAGACGGCTGGCCTTGTGAATGGTGGAGCGCCAGGTGTCACGGTCCGCAGCAAGCGAAGACCACTGTGCGGTGGTCCGATTTGGCAGGCACTAAGTGACTTCTTGAGACCGTCTTTGTATCTCTTCTTTGGTGCCCCTCTGTCTCGGTGTCCAGTGGCGAGCTCGCCGAACAGAGTGATCTTGGGTAGGCGATGATCCTCCATCCTGGAGACGTGCCCCGCCCAGCGAAGCTGTGTCCGCAGCAGCAAAGCCTCGATGCTCACAGTTTCCCGCCTGTTCAAGGACCTCGACGTTGGTGACATAGTCACTCCAGTGAATGCTGAGGATGGTACGCAGGCAGCGCTGGTGAAAGCGTTCGAGGAGTCGTAGTTGGCTGCGGTAGAGGGCCCAGGACTCGGAACCGTACAGCAGGGTGGTGAGGACGACAGCTCTGTACACGCTGATCTTGGTGCCTTTTTTCAGCTGTTGATTGTGCCACACCCGCTTGAATAGTCGCCCGAAAGCACTGTTCGCTTTTGCCAGCCTGTTGTCCAGCTCCTTGTCCAGCTTGGCGTCTGACGTGATGATGCAGCCAAGGTAGGTAAACTGGTGTACAGACTTCAGTTCGGACTCGCCGATGGTGATGTGGGGAGGGCGATGCTCTTCCTTGGGTGCCGGCTGATGAAGGACCTCTGTCTTTTTCAGACTGACCTCAAGTCCAAAGAGCTGGGCGGCATCTGCGAAGCAGGACGTAATGCGCTGCAAGGCTCTCTCTGTGTGTGCAACGAGGGCAGCGTCATCAGCAAAGAGCAGCTCACGAATCAGTTGGTCTAGGGTTTTCGTGTGGGCCTGCAGTCGTCTGAGGTTGAACAGGCTGCCATCGAGACGATACCTGATGTACACTGCGTCGTCATCGTCGAGGTCCACTGTGGCCTGCTTCAACATCATGCTGAAGAAGATGGTGAAGAGGGTCGGTGCCAGCACGCAGCCTTGCTTCACGCCGTTGCGAATGGGGAATGGTTCTGAGAGGTCACTGTTTAGTCTGACCTGGCCTTGCTGGTCCTCGTGGAGCTGGACGATCATGTTGAGGAACTTTGGGGGACAACCTAGTCGCTCCAGGATCTGCCACATACCTTGCCTGCTCACAGTGTCAAACGCTTTTGTTAGGTCGACAAACGTTACGTACAGCCCTTTGTTCTGCTCGCGGGCACTTCTCCTGAAGCTGTCTCAGCACAAAGACCATGTCGGTGGTACTCCTGTTGGCTCTGAAGCCACACTGGCCCTCTGGGAGGTGGTCTTCAGCGATGGCAGGTACCAGCCGATTCAGGAGCAACCTTGCGAGAATTTTCCCGGCAATGGACAGCAGGGTAATTCCACGATAATTAGAGCAGGCAGACTTCTCTCCTTTGTTCTTGTACAGGGTGATGATGACTGCATCACGGAGATCCTTTGGTAGTGTTCCTTTTTCCCAGCAGCAGAGAAAGAGGTCGTGGAGCTTGTTGTGCAGTGCTGGGCCTCCATGTTTCCAGATCTCTGGCGGGATTCCGTCAATGCCTGCTGCTTTGCCACTCTTGAGCTGGTGGATGGCTGTGAGGGTCTCTTCGGCGGCGGTGGGCGGTTCGTCCAATTCAACCTTTAGTGGAAGGTGTGGGATTTGGAGGATGACTGTTTCTTGAACAGTGCGCTCAGCGCCGAAGAGGTCCTGAAAGTATTCCGACCAGCGGTTCAAGATGGAGGTATTATCTGTGAGGAGTGCCTGTCCATCAGCGCTTCGCAGGGGACTTTGTACCAGGTGCCTAGGGCCATACACTGCTTTCAGTGCTTCGTAGAAGCCCCTGTAGTCACCGTTGTCAGCGCAGAGCTGGGTCCTCTGTGCGAGTCTGGACCACCACTCGTTCTGGAGCTCTCTAAGCTTGAGCTGGAGACTGCTGCAGATGAGGCGGAAGGCAGACTTCTTCACAGGGCAGGAAGGCTGGGCTAGGTGGGCCTGGTGGGGCGGCTCTTTTTTTTTGCTAGAAGTTCCTGGATCTCTACGTCGTTTTCGTCAAACCAGTCTTTGTTCCTCTTTCTAGCAAAGCCCAAGACTTCCACAGAGGATTTTACAATAGCAGTTTTCAGTTGTTCCCAGAGTGTTTCAGGGAGAGGAGTCTGCTGGATCAACTGTGTCTTTGAGCATGCGCTGTAAATCGGCCTGAAGGGCAGCTTTCTTGTCGTCACGCTGAAGGCTGGCAACATCAAGCTTTTTCTTGGGAGGGCACCCTTTCTTGGGTTTCAGCTTGAGGCGGAGCCTGAGTTTGCAGCGAACAAGGCGGTGGTCAGTGTGGCACTCTGCGCTGGGCATCACTCTGGTGAGGAGGACGTCACTGCGGTCCCTCTGACGCACTAGGACATAGTCGATAAGGTGCCAGTGCTTGGAGCGAGGATGCATCCAGGTGGTCTTTCGACTGTCCTTTTGCTGGAAAGTAGTGTTGGTGATGACAAGTTGCTGCTCTGCACAGAGCTCCAACAGTAGGCGACCATTGTCATTGCAGTTCCCAACGCCATGCTTGCCGAGGACTCCTTTCCAGGCTTCAGAGTCTTGGCCCACTCTGGCGTTGAAGTCGCCAAGGATGATGACTTTGTCGTCTGCAGGGGTGCTCTGCAGGAGGCTGCGCAGGTCAGAGTAGAACTTGTCTTTTTCTGCAGGCTCTGCCAGGAGGGTTGGGGAGTACACACTGAGAAGGGTGACGTATTGCTGGTGTCTCAGTGGGAGGCGCATGGACATGATGGCGGTCGGAGTGACCCGTTGGTAGGTTTTCCAACTTAGTCGCAATGGGGGTCTTCACCATGAAGCCCACGCCTGAGAGCCGTCTTTCTGATGCAGGCCTGCCTGACCAGTAGAGGGTGTAGCCAGCGCCAAGTTCTTGGAGGCTGCCTTCCTCCGGAAGGCCGTACTTCGCTGAGCGCGGCGATGTCGATGTTTAACCTCCGCAATTCATGGGCAATGAGGGCGGAGCGACGTTCAGGGGCGTCCGCTGTCTGCTGTGTCGAGCATGGTTCGGGATGTTCCAGCATGCTACGTTGAGTCCTGGTCGGTGGTCGTCATGAGAGTGGATCCATTGTTTTTTTCTTGTTTTCTGACCGCATGAGAAGATGCCGTTGACCGCGGCTAGCCAACTGGGGGTTAGCGAGGGGATGAGCTTTGGTTAGGCCACCTTTTTCTAGGCCCCTCTCCGTGTGGAGCAAGCAGTGCTGTCCCTAGAGAAGGTGCTGCTTGGTCGTTCAGCGGTGTGCCGAGTGACGTTGTCATCCCCAGTAGGTCAACATCAGGCGACCAATATCCTGAACCGCCTGCATGCAGTTTTGAGACTGCGGCTTCCAGGTGACATCTTTCACCTGCCGGTTTTGCCCACTTGCCCATCGCTACAGGACTTGGAAAGTTCAGTGTCATAGTCCCGTGGGGCGTTTCCTAAAGCCTGCGCGGTGGAGCTTTTTGGTGGAGTGCAGTGTGGCGCAGTACTGGGCCCCACCCTTTAAACCCTTGTTTCGTTTGCCATGGCCTAGCAAGCTGGGACGGATGGCATCGAAGGTTCCTCATCGGGTCGTAGGTTTTATATCAGCACTGTCCTTCGTCTTAGTCTCTGGCTCAAAAGCCTTCCCCGGAGACACGGGGAGCTTTGATGTCATGGGTTTCCTCCTCTTAGCCTTTTCCGCAGTCCAAGCGGCCAGCGTGCAAGGCAGCAGGGGACTTCGAGTGGGGCCGGGGGATCGTACTATGTCCGGTGCAGATGTGAACATCTGCCGCACTGCCCCGACGGATGACACCAGAGGAAGAAAAATCCAACGCCGGAACCCTGTATCGAAGCTCGCACCTTTGGCATTGGAGGCAGACGCCTTAATGTGGCTTAGTCTCCGAGAAAATGCCAACGTTAAAGTTTTTACCATGGATGATGGACGATGGCCGACGGACGACCCAGAACATACTTTTGCTTCACACATGAGCCAAAAACTACAATTCTATCAAAAATTGGCATTTTACACACATTCGCCGACCTGTTGTGATGTTTGAACTTTCTGAGGGGGTATCCAACTTGCGGTAGTATGCATAGATAGGTCTTACCATCAGGTATCTCTGTACCAAGTTTGGGTTTGAAATTGTGAATAGTATTTGAGAAAAAAAATCTTTTGTCAAAATATGGCTATTTTTTTACATATTTTCTGATCTCTTATGAGCCTTGACCTTTGAGGGGTCAACCAAACTAGTATGCATAGAAAGGTCTTACCGTCAAGTATCTTTGTACCAAATTTGGGTCTGAAGTTGTGAATAGTATTTGAGAAAAAATTAATTTTGTCCAAATATGGCTATTTTTACCCATTTCCTGATACCCTGTGACCTTGACAATTGGCATGTTTATACCGGTCTTGCCACAATTGACAAAGTATCCTTGGGTCAAGGTTCAGGACTGTGGCTTGAATAGTCTCAGAGAAAATGCCAATGTTAAAGTGGACCATGGATGACCAACGACGAATGATGGTGGACGGACGGCAGACAACAGACAGACAACCACTGGCTTAAAACACAGATTCACTTTTGCTTTGCACATGCACCAAAATCAGTTTTCTTTTGTCGCAGCACACAAGTGGTCAACCTATGGGCGTTTCAATAAAATATAAATTGTCTCCCAGATGGTCATGAGGTGTCAAGGCTAAAGTCGGTTCTGTGGACCTAAAACTGGTCAGTAATACCAAGTCCTGGCAACTGATATTTTCCAGAACACACACACACAGACACACGCACTCACACTCTCTCACACACAAATTAAACACATCTTACGCACACTGCAAGTTTACTTACACGTCTGGTTTCAAATTAACAGCAGAAATAATGGTGGCTCCGCACACATGCTATTCGCATCCTCCACGCCTCTCTGGGCCCTCTCCCTCTCTCTTATGCATCACAAGAGCACATCTACTACAGTCACTATATGTGGTGTCAGATAGTGTGATTTTAAAGACCTTACGGCTCTAGACCATAAGTCCATAATCACACACCACCACACATTTACATCATTTTCACTGAAGTACACTGAAACAGTACAAGCAACTGTGCACTCGTACATAATAAGTAACATCGAATGTAACTTCAAATACAGAAGAAAGGTGCTTGAAGCTGAGTCACGTTGAGCCTCAGCAGGCTACAGGAGCTCATAAGAAACTGTAATGCATCTTGCTGGCAGGATTGACCCCTTTCTCCTCAGGAACATATTATTTTCATTCAACATCACCAAACAATTCAATTCAAAACATCCTCCTGAATCCTCCTAAATCATCCCTCCACAAGAGGCATTGATCCTCAAGAGCCCCAAAGACCTGCAGGGCCTTAAGAGGATTAATGGCTCTTGCTGGATGACTGACATCCATGTTCCTTGATCATACTACGATTACAATGTGACACAAAGCGATTTTATTCAACACAAATTCTGATTTCAAACATCGTTTTACATTATTCTTCTGCACAAGGCATTGATCCGCATGAGACCGTGTTAGATACAGTTGCCAAAACATCCTCACACATCAGCCTGCAAGAGGCACTGATCCTCACGAGTCTCCTCAGGTTGCAGGGGCTCATGGGGATCAATGCCTCTTGCTGGATATCACACTCTCACACCCCGCGTCGTGAGCATTCCAGCTCAACACACATGCCAACTTTAAAACATCTTCATGAATCAGTCTCCTCCTCAGGCATCTGCTTTAAGAGGAGAGGTGAGACAGAGCAGTTGAAGACACGATACAATAACCAGCAAAGAACTGTTCATATCTTCTTCAACAAGCTCTCTCATGGTTCGCCGCTTGCCGTCAGGACCCTTTGGCTTCTCAAAAAAACTCATGTCAAACAGCCTGGCTGTTCCCAGTAGAGTCATTCCTGGAGGGTCAGAAAGGATAAAATTCATGAGTAGGTTATTTGGTGGCGAGACATGCAAGCTTTAGCATAACTTTAGTAACGGTGAAAGAAACAGTGAGATTAGGACCAGGGGTCACCTTAAATAATATATGTAGAAACAGATAAACTGTGAGTGTTCAAAGTTGGTGCTGGAATTGCCTGGTATATGAAAGCGCCAAGCCATTCTAGCACGACCCTTGAACTATCATGGTCATTCTATGCCCTGAACTGGTATGCAGTTTTCAGAGGACTGACCAACTGAAAAATTTGGGCATACACTTCGATAGAATAATGAGCTCTTCATAGCACACAAAGAATCGAGATGGGCTCTAAAATTAAGGAAATGCAGACTGTCCCCAAAAAGCAGATGGTTGTAAAAGGCACTGGACAGTGAACAATCTGTTCCTGCTGTACAGGAGCATAGTACTCAGTCGAATCAACTATGGGCTTGGACTGACAACACTGTCACAGACCAAACTGCAAAAGCTGGACACAGTCCAAAATAAGCAATGAAAGAGATCCTAGGAACAACTAAGGACAGGCCGTATCGCACGAAATGCGGGTGCAAAGCTGAACCTCCCGCCGATGCAGACGAGACAGAAGACTGAACAGGTCAAAGCCTACTTCAGAGACTTAGAAAACCCGAGCAATACGCTCCATGAAACAGACAAAGATAAGAAAGGCAATAGACTCACAAGAGGCAAATCATGGATGGGTCAAGCAGAGGACTCAATACAAGAGGTATGGGAAGTGACAGAACTGAAGGAATCAAAAGCATGGGAATGAATACCAACACACTTCTAACATCTGTACCAAACTAGTGCAAGACCATGAAAGTTTGAGAAGACCAGCTTTTCGAGAGATGCCATGGGCAAAACGATAAGCATATTTCAGGAAAGCTATTAAATAGATGATAGAAAGCCACAACTGACAAGACATGATCATATACACAACGGTCATTGACCAACAGCCTGTCAGGCTGAGGCTTCAAAATCAAACAAAAAGACAGCACCATATACAAAGAAAGTGCAGCCTACAAAGCCAAGACCTAAAGCTTAACGATGGAGACTAGGCAGTGACTCACACTCTAAAATGGACTGCTACTCCGGACAACAGCAAAATCATTCATGCCATCATTCTCACAGACTCAAAATGCCTGCTGCAAAAAACCGACAGGAATGGGAAGCCCAGACTGGCACAATTGCCACAATCGCAACTTCGAAGATTTTGTGGGTCTAATGCCCAGGACATGCTGGAGTCCAGAGTAATGATTGAGCAGACATTTGCTGGCAAAGGCAGAAAAGCGGTCACGTGAGGGTGCTACAGATGGGGCAGATCATTCATGGTAATGGAATAAACCTGAGAAAGCATATCCAGGAACAGAGCCATGCAGTAGATCACCTCCAGAGCAGAGGTGCTGTGAAAGGCAGTGGGTGTTGGGCAAATTTAAATAGACATGAGAGATCTATTGTAAACCAAACCAATATGGTATAGGAAGTATGATGTAGTGGTGGGTATTGGGGGAGGACCTCCAACAGGAACGTTGAGTAAAGACTTAATACTGGTAGGGGTGGTAGTTGCGCTATGAGATTTTCCGAGCACAGAGATCCCATCCTTACTGAACTGAACTGAACAGAGGACAACTCAGAAATTGTCAACAATCGTTCTTACCTGTCATGAGAGAGACAGCATAAACAGCATATACTTTTCGCCGAAAACCAGTGTAAGTTGACTGAATTCTGCGGAAGGTGAGGCTAAGACAGCTCGCCAAAGATGAGCCCCATAACACAGCGCCGCGTACCAAATCATCTATACAGCTGCATACACTCGCCCCCTCTTCAAGCGGGACAACTCTCAGGATCTGTTCTCGGACTGGCTCCAGCATCTGTTCCCACTAAAGAAACAATGGAAAGTTCACAATTAAATTGTGAGACTCGAAGGCATATCATCAATGCCAAGTAAAAATCAAAAACAGAATTAAACCCCTTGTGCAGGCATCCACCAGTCTTGTAAACATTACCTGTCGCCAAGCTTCACAAAGAAAGTAGGGCGGGGGGGATGGTGGGTGTGGTGGTGTGGGGGGGGGGGGAGGGGGGGGAGAGTGGTGGGGTGGGTGTGAAGGGGAGGGGGGAAGGAAGGAGAGAAGGGGAAGGGGGGGAAAGGGGGGGAAGGGGGGAGGGGTAAATGAAAAAGTATTAGAGTATTTTCAACCATTGGTAAAATGGAATGTAATTTGATTTTACACATTTCTTGTAGCAGATTCCTCTTACAACAAGAATCTATATACGTGTCATGACTAAATAAATATGCCTTTAAGTGGTTGGTTGTTGGAGTTTGCCCATTGGGTTGGGTGGAGTTTACACCATAAGAGTAATATTATCACGCATTCAATACATCCATGCCTAACAATTTCAGAACTTGTATGACAAATATATATATAGAAAGCACTGGTGGGAATCAGTGCTCCACAATTGTTTTGAAGTACCCATTAATAAGGAAAGAAATATAAATATTAATAATTTTGCCAAGTAGCAAAAACATATAAGCTGACACAAGCCGATCAATACAAACTAACAGAATCCTATAAAGGTAATCCCCCAGGACCATAGGCACTCAACACCAGTCAAATACGTGTCTGCAAACAGGATACTGGCTACAGTTATTATGTTATATTGGGCTCTCTTAGTGTACTTACTTAGAGCTTTATGATGTAGAAGACACATCCAAAGTTGAGTCAAAAATTTATTCGTTTGGGGTGGGTGTGTTGTAATAGAAACGACGCCTCTCTGCGTCAGGTGTCAAATGAATCCACTGCAAAGCGTCGGCCGTTATTTGTGGGGTATTTGGAATATTGGTGCATATATACTTTATCCTGATATACGTGCACAGGAGGCATAACCTCCCGGGTCCAATGACTCCAGACGAGGTCATCGGTGTGGGTACACAACTTGTCAGTCTGTAAAACATGTTGACTTGATGTTCTCCAGCAACCCCTTTTACATAATTCCATTCCACGAGTAATGTAAAAAAAGACCTTCCATACTGGGCATTCTGTCAAAATCAATGCAGGTCTCTCGCTTTGACCTGCTACCTTGTTCTGAAGTAAGATTCGTGCAGGGGTGGGGTGGGCATGACTTCAATGTCGACTATCATCGGACTCCGCGCCACAAGAGCCGGCGACTGAGCCAGCGTCACGAAACAGAAACACTGGTGTATTTATACCAACTT
>BTPG01000004.1:26914520-26980722 GCA_036245525.1 Semisulcospira habei
AATGTGATCTGTTTGCTGATGGCACTTCCATTCATATGACTAACAAAGTTATACAAGTAATTTCTGCCAACTTGCAGCATAGTCTTGACGAGGTGTCAGAATGGTGTCACAGTAATTCTATGATTGTTCATCCAATTAAAAACCAAACCTATGATAATCGCCACTCGTCAAAAACACCAGTTAGCACCCCTGTTACTTAACCTTTTATTAAAGGGCAGTCAAATAGCACAAGTTATTGAACACCGCCTATTAGGGATTACAACTGACAGTCAGCTTAAGTGAAAGGCTCATACGGACACTTTATGCAGAACGGTAGCCAAAAATCTTTTCATGTTGTCCAAACTGAAATATTACACCGACTCGGACACGCTCAAACTGTTCTATAACGCTCACATTATGTTCTCATATTGATTATGCGTCAACCGTGTAGGATGGCTGCAGTGAAGTCCACTTGCAGAGACTCAACTCGTTACACAGAAGGGCAGCAAAGTTAATCCTTCCTGACCCACAACAGAAGAAAAACTCGCCAAAATAGGATTTCTGCCGCTGCAAGACCACTTCAGATACAATAAGGCTATTTTATTTTCAAAGTGTGGAAACAGAAAATACCAGAATATATCACAACTCTTTTCTCTAAGGCGGTATCTAGGCGTGGTAATATTAGGCAACTTTTCTTAGTCTCCAAAACAAGAAATGATAATATATAGAAATCTAGTTTCTCATTCTCGGGAACGCACACTTGGAACACGCTTCCTGGTTATGTAAAATCCACTTCCTCTGTAGCCCGTTTCAAAATCAGTCTCTTCAAGTACTTCTCGAAGCAGACGTAATCATTACGATCAGTGATTGTGAAATCTATACTGCCCTGTAACACTGATACGTTTGCTCCCAGTTATAAACTCTGTGTGTGTGTGTGTGTGTGTGTGTGTGTGTGTGTGTGTGTGTGTGTGTGTGTGTGTGTGTGTGTGTGTGTGCGTACACCAAACCACCCAATTGGGCTACTTTCTTTACCATCCTTATGCAAAATGGGTGTGTGTAAAATTCTGGGTGACCAAGTCAGGCACCCATTTTTTCTGAGGGTTGTTTCTGCATTATCTTTCATTCAAAAGTCAGAAAAAAAAATATCAAAATAGGATGTCCCCATTTCGCCAGATTTACTTCATGTTGTGTTTTGGCGATGCCCTGGGCCTGTGTGTTGACACAGAAGCGGAGTGTTTTCAGATCAACTTGATGATCGCTGATTGGTTACCCCAACATCGATGAACGGAGTTGTTTCCCTTGCTCTTCCTAAAACGTCGTCTTTCGTCCCCAACAGTGGGCCATTCTTCCACGTTTGCAGAGGTACTTTATGCAATATTTCTTAGTTAAGAGCACGCCCAAATGTACTTGTTCAGTGCAGTTATTTAACTGAGAGATGCCTCCAATCCCCGATACCCGTTTGGCCCAGAAAAATAAGGCGTCTGCTTCAGCCGTGGCTCGGTCCGTGTCTTCCTCTCTCTGACCGTTGAGTCTTGTAGTAAATGATAATAGAACCCCACGATTTTAACAAAAGCTTTCTTCTTCAATGAAAGGAATTCGTTCAATAACCCCATTACAAAGTCAGTCTGCCACGCGATTTTGTTTCTTTTTTTTTCTGACATGTGTGATTGTCAGTGATCGAAAAGTAACTTGCCACATGCATGCACAGTATCAGTTGACTTTATATAAAAAAAAATGGCGCCAGATTTCAATCCTCGTTCGCAAAACTGCCTTGTGATTCGAAGAACAAATGTCCACAAACAGGTCTTGTGGAATGTGCAACTGAAGTGTCGCTTTTTACTGTATTACCAGTTTTTAGTCTCAGGGTCATCCTGGTCAGCCCCACAGGGTGGGTTTTTCTCTCTATTCTGGGGCATGTGTTTCTGTCTACCCTTTGTCCATTCACCTGTATTTGCCTTTTTAAAACTCTCCCTACTGTCTGCACTACCTGTAGCTCTTGATATTGGATGTGTGCTGCTAAATGGTCTTAGCTTTATTTAGGCCCCATGTGTTAGGTTTATTTAACGTATTTGACCGGCTGGTGACATACATGGCAATGTTCTGTTTAGGTGTTTTTTTCACAAGCAGTGCAGGCACGTCCTGAGAAAGCCTTGTTGCTGTCGGGACGTTAAGCAATGTACAATCAATCTGATTCAAAATGTCAGTTGGTTTACATGGTTGTATTGGACATGTTTGCAGCAACACTGTTTTGGTCACACCGGCACACACCCAGCGCCGGATGGCAGCAGGATGTCCAAACCCATCGGGATATATGCTGCAGCATCATGGCCCCCCAGCCTCTGCCACAGAGGGTGCGTCTGGTAGGAGGGTGCATGGACGGCAGGGGAATGCTCCCAATTACAAACTGGTAAGTATAGTGATTCTATGATCATCTTCATTTTATTGGCTGGCGTGCGTGCGAAGCAAAAGTGAGTTTATGTTCTGGGCCACTGGTCGTCCGTCCGTCGTCCATGGTAAACTTTAACTCATTCTACCCCAACACCAAAATCCTTAAATTTTGCCCCTGTCCTCTCAAGACCGCATTGCAGCGCAGGACACAGATGGACCATGATAGTTCAAGGGTGATGCCAGAATAGCTTGGCGCCCATAGGTGCCAAGCTATTCTGGCATCACCTTTGAACTATCATGGTCGATCCTTATCCTGCTGTGGTGTGTCTGGGGGTAGAATGAGTTAACGGTGGCATTTTCTCGGAGACAATTCAAGCCACATTCTTCAAGCTTGGCCCAAGGATACTTTGTGGCAAGACTTTTTTAAACATGCCAATTTGAGTGACCTCTCTCAAAGGGTCACGCAGGGTTGACAAATGTGTGAAAACTGTTTGCATTTTCAGAAAACGTGGATTTTGCTGCTGCAGAAGCCAGCCCTCGTTACCAAGGTCACACATATGTAAATCGGTCATACACGGGATTACTCTTTTTATTCTTGTGCAAGGCCCCTTAAACCAAAATTGGGCTGTTTCTGTCCCCTAATGCAGCTTTGGTTTCAATCTTTCTTTCTTTCTCCAGTTGGCAAATGGCGCCTGGGATGGACCCGAGACTGAGAGTAGTGCCAGCGCATCGCAATACGAGGGCAGTGATGACGAGGAGTTTGTTCCTGGCTCGAGCTCACCGGATTCAGAGGGTGTGTCGGCATCAATTGCTGGGATCTCTGACATAGACAGTATTGTATCGACTATGTTAGATTTCATCAAAGTGGCAGGTTCGGGGTGGCCAGGTGTCGGTGACGCTAGTACCAGCAAGGTGCAGTGTGCGTTAGGGGGTGACAATGAGAATGTGGATAGGCAGGAGGAACATGATGCTGGAAAGAGTGGGGAAAGAGCACTTACAGAAGAAACAGGTGTGTACGTGTCGCAGAGAGGGAAAGGAAAGTACAAATGGGACAAGACTATGCATGCAAATTGTGTGGCAAGCTTGTCTTGAAAATGAGCACGCACTTACAAGATGTCCATGCAGATGAGGCAGACGTTGCTAAAATTTTGTCGATGAAAAAAGGGACCAAGCAGAGACGTCAAGCATGGATCAGACTACAAGATGAGGGTGATTACATGCATAACGTTGCTGTTCTTGAAAACAAATCAGGATGTTTGATTCCTAAGTATCGCACCAAAACTAGTAAGGTAGACGACCTTCTCGCCTGTAGCCATTGCAAAGGGCTATATCAAAAAAGAGCTGATCTCTGTACACTCAAAACGTTGCTGTCAGAAGCCAGGAGGGTTTCAGATCACTCGGCGAGGGGACGCGGCGCGCCGTGGTCGCCTAATGCTTCCAATACCCTTAGACGTTGAATTTTCCTTCTATCACAAGGTCTTGGCCAGCCAGAGAGATGATGAGATAAGCCGTCTCATCAGAACTGACCCCTTGCTTCTTGAGTATGGAAAGAGATTATTTGACCGCAGGGACATTGAAGAACACACGGCTGGACAAATCAGCTCCAGGATGCGGGAGTTAGGGAGACTATTAAAGATTATCAGAGTGAGGTCAGAAATGAAAATCGCAAGTTTAAATGCTGTGATCAATTCAGCTAGCTTTGATCATGTTGTCCTGGCTGTAAAAGAGCTAGCAGATTTTGATGAGGACACACATCAGTTCAAAAAAGGCAATCTCGCAATGCGCATAGGCCATGCTTTGAAAAAGTGTTCACAGATCAAACAGTCACAGGCATCCAAACAGCTTGGGCAGGGTTCAGACGACAGGTGGCGACAGGAGCTCTCTGAGGTGCAGCGGTTTGACTCTGTCTTCAACGGGGACTGGTATGATTGTGTGTCCGCTACAGCAGCCCAGTCGGTCGGGAAAATGACCATGAACAAACCCAAGCTGATCCCATCATGTGAAGATGTGAGGAAGGTCCAACAGCTTCTTGAGACAAGGATGGTTTCGGAAGATTATCCGACAGTGGTTAAAGCAACTCTTTGTGCTGTATCACTTTTCAACCGAAAACGAGGGGGAGAAGTTTAGAGAATGAAGGTGTCAGACTTCCAGAATGCTAAGATTGGATCGATCACCAATCAAGATATATTGAAAGGTCTCACAGAGGTTGAGAAGAAAATGGTGAATCATTTTCAGCGAGTGGAAATCAGAGGCAAGTTTAATAGGAGTGTTCCCGTTTTGCTGACGAAGAAGATGATGACAACTGTGGACAGAATCCTTCAAATGAGGCAATCAGTGCCAGCTCTCGCTGATTCCCAGTACATCTTTGCCACACCTTCTGGTCAGAGGCCTTACAGAGGCCATGATGTTCTGAAGGCCCATGCCCTAGAAGCAGGGGTGTCATACCCAGCCATGTTCACATTTACTCAGTTACGGAAGCAGGTTGCAACTTTGGCTTAGTCAATGGCCATCTCGGAGTTAGACCAGGATCAGCTGGCAGATTTCCTTGGCCATGATATTCGGATACATCGCCATATCTACCGCCAACCTCAAGACGTCCTTCAAAAGGCAAAAGTGGCAAAGATTCTTCTGTCAGTTAACAATGGGATGACAGATTTTGAGAGTTGCATTAGAGCTGAACTGGGCGATGATGAAGAGATTGACTTTGACAATGAAGACACATCAGAAACTGGCAGAGAGGTCTCGGGGGGAACAGCACATGTGAATGAAGCAAGTAACAAGTCAACAACACAGGAATCGATGAGCATGACGGAGAAAAGATGTCCAAAGCCTGATGACAATCTAGATAGTTTTGATGATGACAGTACTGCGTCAGCTCCTGTTCGAAAGAAAGCTAGATTTACAAGGAAACCATGGGAGGAAGCTGAAGAGAAAGCTGTTCAAACTCGTTTCAAGACACACCTCGTCATGAACAAACTTCCTGGAAAGGCCGAGATAAAGCACGCAATGGCAGAGGAGCCCGCACTTAGACATAGGCGCTGGACAAACATTAAGGATTACGTCCGCAACAGACTGAAACAGTTACAAAAGAAATGAATTGAGGTTCCCCGCCACTCGCGGCATTTTCGGTTTCATACAGATTTATTACAAGAGTGTTATTATTGGGGTGGTTTCAGCATGTATAGCCTGCTTTTTTTATCTGATGGACGCCTGGATCATTTTGTATACTGTATAACCTTTGGATTTGCAAAACGAAACGGCCGGCTGGGGACAAAAGACAATAATAAGATAAGATAAGAAAACCATTGACAACATAAAGATTGATTACAAGAGTGTTATTAGGGGGAGGAGGGGGGGGGGGCCTGGATCATTTTGTAATATACTGCATACCATTTTTAAAACTCTGCACCTGGAAGAATGGTTGGTTGTTGGGGACGAAAGACAATAATAAAGGCTGAAGTTTCAAGTGATTTCTTATGTTGTCAGTTAATTAATTAATGTCAGTGTTCTGTTCTGTCATTTTAACTCATTCTACCCTAAGACCGGAATCCCCAAATGTTGAAGTCGTCTTCAGAAGACTGCGTTGCAGTGCAGGACACAGATCCACCATGATAGTTCAAGGGTGATGCCAGAATAGCTTGGCGCCCATAGGCGCCATGCAGCTATTCTGGCATCACCCTTGAACTATCATGGTGGATCTTTATTTTGCTGTGGTGTGTCTGGGGTAGAATAAGTTAAGCCCAAATGTTGAAGTCATCTTCAGAAGACTGCGTTGCAGTGCAGGACACAGATCCACCATGATAGTTCAAGGGTGATGCCAGAATAGCTTGGCGCCCATAGGCGCCAAGCTATTCTGGCATCACCCTTGAACTATCGTGGTGGATCTTTATTTTGCTGTGGTGTGTCTGGGGTAGAATAAGTTAAGCCCAAATGTTGAAATCGTCTTCAGAAGACTGCGTTGCAGTGCAGGACACAGATCCACCATGATAGTTCATGGGTGATGCCAGAATAGCTTGGCGCCCATAGACGCCAAGCTATTCTGGCATCACCCTTGAACTATCGTGGTGGATCTTTATTTTGCTGTGGTGTGTCTGGGGTAGAATAAGTTAAGCCCAAATGTTGAAGTCGTCTTCAGAAGACTGCGTTGCAGTGCAGGACACAGATCCACCATGATAGTTCAAGGGTGATGCCAGAATAGCTTGGCGCCCATAGGCGCCAAGCTATTCTGGCATCACCCTTGAACTATCGTGGTGGATCTTAAATTTTGCTGGGGTAGAATAAGTTAAGTGTTAGTTTCTTCGTCTGGGTCTTTTTCTATCTTTCATATTTTTCCACACTTTTTGACCCGCATCATAGTCATACTGAGGCTAAAAGCTTCAAATTTGTTCACTGCCATAATTCTATGCAAGCTACATTACAGTACTTACAGATGAGGACATAGACCAATGGCTTTAGTTCAAGGGTGGTGCCACAATAGCTTGGCGCCTAGAGGCACCAAGCTATTCTGGCACTAACCCTTGGACTATTTCAGTCACACTTGTTGCACACACTGGTGTATTCTGAATGATAAGGGTTAATATTCAAAATGCTCTGTTGCTGTTTGTCTGAAACTCCAGAGTACCCAAAACCAAAAAAAAAAGTCCTTTAATTTCCAGAATACATTATGTTGATTCTCACATCAATGCCATGATAAACTGTTTTGCTTCAGAAGGACAAAACGCAGCAATGTTTAAAAGATTTCCTCTGTAAAAATCATAATCGAAAGGTCACGGGCCAGTGTTTATTGAATTTTGCACCATACAATGTAAAAAATGTTAAAGCACACATACACATTAAGTTGGAAAAAAAATTAATGTAAAAAAGAAGTATTCCATGAACTTGACCTTATTACAGACGCCTACTGTTGTGAAGACACCCATTTTGACTGTAATGCCAGTTTTTGTGTGTGAGAGGCACCCACATTATTGGTAGAAACCCATTTTTTTTCCATCTAGTGGCTCTGTTTCTAGAAAATGTCTATTTTATTTTAAGTTATAGAGCTTAGTTATAAAGTGAGTTCTAAACATTCGCATCAATTCCAGAGCCCTAGAATAAACAAAATTATGGGAACCCATTTTGACATAAAATGGTAGGTAACCCACTCTGACGCTTTTGTCTGCATGTGTGTGTGTGTGTGTTAAGAGTGTGAGGTTATCATGGGACTTTCTTTCCGTAAGCTGGCAATGTTTTTGTTTCATGTACATGTAACTTTACTAATGGTCAAAACTTAAGGGCCACTTTTTATCGCTGACGCACCGACAACACCACACAAATAATGTAACAATACTAGTATTTTGCTAATTTATTCAGTAACAATTTCATTTAAGTTTTGAGTAAATCAAGCAATTGTAACAACAGCAGTACGTTAAAATGTTCACCCATCCCTCATTTGAAAAGTCACACAAGACTGGTCCAGTCAGTAGCGAGTGTACCCACCGTTTGCAGCCAGGCATTCAATGCGCGTTGACGCATGAAGTTCAACAGGGCTCGGAGAACATGTTGTGGGATCGCTTCCCACTATTGATGCAGGAACTGCGTTAGCTAGGAGACGCCTTGAGGTGGGGGGAGGGGAGGGGGTGGGTGGGTGGGTGTGTTGCTGACTACACGTTGCCCCAGCACGTCTCAGAGGTGCTCGATGGGAGCCAGATCAGGTGAACGAGCTGGCCACTCCATCCTCATGATGCCTCGTTGCTCAAGGTACTCACTCATCCACCGCACGGGCGCGATGAGGTCGAACGTTGTCGTCCTGCAGAACAGCATTGTCGCCCATGGCTTGGAGAGCTGGCTGGATGAGGGGCTGCACAATCTCGTCCCAATAGCGCAGTCCAGTCAGGGGGCCTCGAATGACGTGGAGGGGGGGTCCTGCCTTACCTGCTGAAGCCTGCCCAGATCATGACTCGGCCTCCTCCGTAGCGATCCACCTCTTGGACGCATCCATCCGTGATTCGCTCGCCCTGGCGTCTCCAGACCATCACCCTGCCGTCGTTGAAGGACACAGTGAACCGTGACTCATCAGTAAACAGAACCTGAGTCCACTGGAGTCTGTTCCACCGCACATGTTGACGACACCAGGCAACCTGGGCTCTGCGATGAGCTGGAGTGAGGGGTATTCTCACTGCTGCTCTGCATGAAGCCAGGCCAATTTCGCGCAGACGTCGGCAGACTGTGCCTCAACCATTGAAAAATAAAGACTGTGCTTCTGCCGACGTAACGTTTGCATCAGTTGACGTCGCAGAATGGTTGACGTGACATTTCGGTCGCGCAGAGCCGCCACACAGAGGTATCTGTCCTCCCCCTTCTGCTGGTGCAGCGCGGGCGTCCTGAGCAGGGTCGTCGTTCTACCCTTCTAGTTTCTTGAAATCGTGCCAGCAGCCTCTGGATCACTGAATGGGACACCCCAAGACGTCTCCCAACTTCTCGTCCGGAAATTCCATCCTGCAGCCATGTTAGCGCCTGGCCTTGATCTACTGGCGGTAGGCTTCGTCGTGGTGACATGTTTAGGAAAGTGACAATTATGCCTTTACTGTACCGGTATTTGTAGCGAAACAGAAGTGCTCAGTGTTCACGACTGGCCACTTTAGCGCGTGCATCACGACTTTACCGAATTTTTCCACCTGCCTGCCTTTGGTACGCTTGCCAATATCGCACAGATGTTCTCAAAAACTGACGATGTTTCAGGTGCATTTGACACGTTCGTGGAAATTGATGAATTGCTGTCTATTGTTCCCTGTACAGTGGACTGTCTATGGTCAACTTTTAACCCATTTGTATCGAAAGAACATTGTATTTTATTAGCGTACTTGCGACGATAAACAATGAGTGGGGTGGCCCCCAAGTTTTGACCATTAGTATATATACTTAGTTTTGTGTATATTGTCTCGTAGCGGCAACGGCAGGTTTGCAATGGCTATGTCAGTCTATGACGATATCAATGCCTCAACCGTTTAAAAAATAAAGCTTCATTGATCGGATTTCGCCGCCGCGAGTAAATGATCACCACCCAACTGCAAGAGGTATAGATCCTCAGGAGCATTCACGTTCTGGATGCTGAATTTACAGTGACTTCAGAAACACAATCTGCGTCTTCTGACATCGAAATGGGGCTTTAACTCTTTCGAGACGTGCCGCATCCGGATTCGCGGCGTAAAGCCGCGAATCCTGATGCAGCACGTCTCGAAAGAGCCCATATTATACCGAGGCTAAAAGTTTCAAATTTTTACACTGCCATATGCAAGCTACATTATAGTACTTACAGATAAGGATACAGACTAATGGCTTTAGTTCAAGGGCGCCAAGCTATTCTGGCACTACCCTTGAACTATTTTAGTCAAACTTATTTCACACACTGGCGTATTCCGAATGATAAGGGTTAAAAAAAAAAGTGCGAACACGCTCACTTGCTCACGCACAATTAGAGACATGCCGACACACACGTCCCACTTTAAATGTTGGAATGTAAGAACCTTTACATACACCATCTTTTCCAACAGACTGTCTTCCCAGTGCTAAGGTTTAGATATACAATGCGTGGTCTGCGATTTCGGACATTAAGGCTCGAAACAATAAGATCCAGATCACAGAACAACACACAGAAGTTGTTTCAAAATATCCCCCTCCCTTTCTCTCTTGCCCAGTGCGCAAGGGCCATCGGGCCGACGTCCGCCTTTTGCGCATTGGGCGTTTACTGACACTTTATCTCATTGGCACTGGCAGGGCCGCGCCTACCCACCCACACACACAGCAAAAACAAAAAAGGTCCAGTTGTCTTTACATATTTATTAATAAGCTAAGCCGTACAAAGAGAGCAATCAGGTCGCATACATTCATCCACCAGTAATTGTGGGGATAGGGGTTGGGTGCTTGGGAAAGGGGGTATTGGAAATTGATGAAGAAAAAGTAATCAGCTGTTTTGACGTGTATTTTCAAAACATGCCAAACATATTTTCAGTACCATTGTGTACCATCTTCTGTAATTTAAAAAGAAAAAGTAAAAAAAAAATGAACCGACATGAAAAAAAATCCACTGTAAACATGCATAATACTGAACAACAAAACCAACGACTTACAAACCTTCATAACATCCGTGTAAATAGGTATAAATAAATATACACTAGCATTTATAAGCTAGTGTCGTTTTGTATTGACTAATAAAATGCACAGGTTCTGGACTAAAACTATGCACGCTCCAACAGATTTTTTTAAAGTATCTTTAAGATACACCGACACTGAACATCGGAGGTATTCTCTTTTTTGCGAACAAACATTTTATTTCACTTTACGTGTGCTGGTCTGTCATTTTGGACATTACGGCTTAGGACTGTAAGGTCTAAAATCGATGATCAGCCAGCAAATGTGCACACTTTAATACAATAGACTCTGCACACCTTTCACAGTAAATATGGTTGCAAACAATATGTACATTATCATAAAGTAATTAAGTAAACTCACTTAACAAATTATCCACAATAAATTCACATTATAATCACGTGCAAAACACCAAAGACTCAAACGATTAGTTTCTAAAGTTATCACAGGTGATGGTTGGCATACAAATTATTTGAAATTCAATTTACCTTTATTTCAGTCCCATGCGCCCATGTAGGCATGTAAGCCTCAAAAAGCTGTCAACTGAATTTCAAATTAGTTTTGTCAACCACTGCCTGTCACGCTGATGTGGTATTAAAGAAAAAAACAAATACATCAACAACGAATACACAGAGTGACAAAACTCCAAAAATTATACTAACAGAAACAGAAAATGACAGACTCAGCTACACACTAACAAAAAATGCTTTTTCAGCAATTTTGAAGTTTACCATTTAAAAAAAAATGATGAATACATCTTCGAACACAATTTAACAAAAATACAAAATGCCTTTTATTGTGGCAAGTGAAACAAAATCACATTGAACACCTCCCGCAAAAGCACAACTGACTAGACTTTTAAAACATTCACACACACACAAAATCCCTATTGATCCTCTTTTTCCGTACAAGGCTACCGACATGTAACCACATGTGTGCACACTCAACCCTGGGTCACTTCCCGGTTGACATTTAAGTGTGACATTTCGGGTGACTCATTTCGGCATTGTGCTTGCCTTGTGTTATTAGGGTAGGGTATTTCCAAAGTAGACCGTAAAAATCACACAGGAGTAAACACTCTCAGACCTCCGCTTTTAGTAAATTAGGCTATCAAGAGGCATAGATCCTCATGAGCCCCTGCAGTTGCGGGGGCTCATGAGGATCTATGCCTCTTGCAGAAGGGAGAGGTTTATTGAAAAAGCGGAAAGGGTCCTTATCTAAAGCTGTATGCGTTTGATCGACCTTCCATAGTTCAGCACCCCAACAATCTTTTTTATCGTAGGCGTCTACTTCAGCTTTTTATCTTTCTTGCTTCGCAAGACAAGTACATACTTCTTGCTTCGTAAGACAAGTACATACTTCTTCCTGCTAAACCTGAGGAGGCACTGAACGCCACCGATATCTTTGTTATGGTTCATTATTGGGTTGTTGAACGTCTCGACAGGCGACAAACGGTTAACACCTTTGTGCATGCAGCCATCGTTACTGTAAACAGTACCGGTAGTTGCACGCACAAAGGATTGAATACTGTACTTGGAAGACTAAATTGTACATGTATCATTAGTCTTTGGTTAGATGAAGAGCATTACGTGCAAGAAAACGTATACATACTGTGACGTTTTACTTGCAAATAAAAAAAAAAAAAAGGGGGGGGGGGGGGGGGGGGCACTAGCAATGCAGAAATGCGATTTTCAAAACGAACATCATGCCGATTTGCAGCATCGCACCCCATGTACTAAACAAAAGATTTGCTGCATTATACTGACCCCCCACCCGGGGCTGCCCTGGGGGACTTGGGTGGGGTTAACTACTTTTTAGTTCCCAGGGTCACCCTGGACAGCCCCACAGCGTGGGGTTTTCCTTCTATTCTGGGGCATGTGTTTCTATCTACCCTTGGTCCATTCACCTGTATTTGCCTTTTTAAAACTCTCTCTACTGTCTGCGCTGCCTGTTGCTCTTGATATTGGATGCGTGTTGCTAAATGGTTTTAGCTTTATTTAGGCCCCATGTCGTAGGTTTATTTAGCGTATTGGACCGGCTGGCGACATACATTTAATGTTTTGTTCAGGGCTTTTTTCACAAGCAGTGCAGGCACGTCCTGAGAAAGTCTTGTTGCTGTCGGGACGTTAAGCAATGTACAATCAATCAATGCATTATACTGCATGTACTAAACTAACCTAACCTCAACCCATTTCATGCAGACAATACATCAAGTCCATACTTCATTTTTCTTCTTGTCGCGAGGAGGACAATTTCCATGCAAAATTTTATTCCAACAATGCATACGCAGATCAACATTATATAGATATTATATATCTTTGATTTTCCATTTCTAATTGTCTGCCGACGCATAACATACACCATGCCCTTGATTTTTAAGAGGACAACAACCCTTCCGCATGTCAAACCGGATTGCTTGACCTGACCCGAAAGATAATGCGGCTCTATACTCAATACCTCTGGAGCTAAGAGCCCATCAGTAGCACTGTACTTCGAATTCGAATGCCTGATAAGTGGGAACGATGCACGTCATGAGACCGAGAATTCGCAGTAAAGAAAACAAGGGAGCGCTATGTACTTTCATACCTATGAAGCTGGGCCACTAAGAACCACTCGTACCACTATACACGACACTAATCCCAGAGGTTTATAATCTCACGAGCCTCCCATATACCTGGGTATTATTGTGAGCCTATGCCTCTGTTGTCTTATTGTTAGGTAGAATTCACTGCGGGAGTAGGGCAGTGATAAAAATAAATCTGCCAGCAAGATGGGCAACAGAAAAAGAACTAAAAATCCGCCCGAACTGGTACTTTCATAATAAGTCTTAGGTTTCTGCCTCTGGATATTTACAATTCATACATGCACATACATGTACTCACTACTTTGAATCAACTAAATTACTGGCAAATGGCCCAAAAACTTATATTTTTTAATATGGACATTTTTTTTAATCAATGAAAGAAAGACAGCAGGATCAATCAATTAATCAATAAACAGATCTACAGATGATACAATTGACCAATTAGTCAATCATTGAATAAGACATGTAGTCTAGCAGCTTACGCAATTTCTGAAGAGGTAAGTAGTTCGTCAAAAGAGTAACAATGGTTTGCAGGTACGAAATGAAGTACTAATGCCATATAGTTTATGCATGGCAACAATATTTGTCCTTAGGATGGAGACATTTTTTGTAGAAGTGTTTTTCGAAAGCTATTTTTCGATGTGAGGGAACCAGTCCTCGTACATGGCCCGGATAAGTTGCAAGACATTTTTTGTGATGGTAATGATTGTCCAGGCAGACCATATTTATATCAATTGTTAACAAAATGATCACAGGTAAACTGAACACAAAACATCTGCAAAGCAAAGCACAGTTTGATGGCTGTGAAACAATTCTTGAACAATGACCAGAATCATAAACAAATATGACTCATGTTGTGTAGTACCCTAAAATTTTAATCACAATAAATGTACCTAGTATCCATCTGCATACTGACATATCGGACCTCATGACAAAGAGCTGTAAAGTTCAAAATCACAGATCAGACCACATTCTGTGGATGATGCCTGCCCAGTTCCTGTGGTTTTACATAGGTTGCACAAAAGCATAGAGCATCCATCCTCAGGTTTACTAATGTTCAAGTAACTTGTTTTGTATGCCCTTCAAAATCAAACAAATACACAAAAACCACTTCAGCCTTGACACATTGAAAAAACAATTCTAAAATTCAAAACCACTGTCCTTGTGCAGAAGACAAGAATAACACTCAAGACGTTTACAGTGATAGAGTTAACACCTCAATCTGAGGGTGCATACTAATGGTCACATCTTGCTAACAAGGGGCATAAATTCTCAGAAGCCCCTGTGGCTGCAGGCGCTCATGAGAATATGTCTCTTGCTGACAGATGAGACTAAATGAAGGACTGTTTTTCCATCCAAGGATGTAAACGCGGCCGCATCTAGCAAGCTGGAGACATACATTCCTGCGAGCTTCTGTCTGCAGGGGCTCTATGCTACTTGCAGACTGTATACGAGGTCAACACAAAATTAAACGTTCAGCGATACAATACAATAAAAAACATATGACAAAAAACATTGAGTATTGAACACCTGTAATACATGTAATCTCAATGGTAACACATAGATCAGGTATAAGAATAATTGTTACGATTGTCTTCCTATAATAATTATTATCAAAGAGTTACAGAATTGTGTGTAAGTCTCTGTAGCTCTATATAACACACTGTCACTTTATGCATGTAAGTGCCATGACCATGGTCATCTGCACATTGGTAGCCAATTGAGGGAAATAACCAGTGTTGACCAGCTGTGGAGTTCAAAGTACCCACTCTTCCTAAGCAAATGCCATATACAGTATTTTAGATTTACAACATGATTCTCTATCTGTCTTGCCAGGTATTTATTAAACCTGTGTTCATCATCTAGTGCACATAATGGTATGTTCCATTTACTTGCTGATTCAAGAAGAACCTGATAAAGAACAGTATACAATATCATCATGGAAAATTATAAAATGAATTTATTTTGATTCTGTCACATTCCTTTGTAACTTTTAGAAAAGTCAGACTGCATTAACCTGGATACTTACAGATGCACTTAATAAAGCGAAGTTACACATACATGTATGAGCACATATGCATACACTTTGGCAAACTTAACTCATTCAGCCCTGATGCACTAATAATAATAATACTGTTATTATATAGGCGCTTTTTCTCAATTTTGGGGAAATCGACTCAAAGCGCCGCGCCTGAAACCCTCACACTCACGAAACAGACACGGATTTTACGCCATTTAAGACAAACACAGTACAAGACAAACGAAGGGCCAGTCAGCTACTGAAGTTAGAGATTTTTGATCGCTTGTATTTGAAATTTGTAAAGTGGCCTGAGACCGGTACCAAAGTGTGGGGGGTGGGGGGGGGGGGGGTGGAAGAACCGGAGTACCCGGAGAAAGAACCCCCGACGGTCCGCCCGAATTAACGGTGACACTTACCAGAGGAGAAAAGTCCAACGCCGGAACCCGGTATCGAACCGCGCACCTTTGGCATTGGTGGCAGGCGCCTTAACCACTGCGCCACGGACCGTCCCAGCACTACAGCAGGAGATGGGTCAACCATGATAATTTAAGGGCAGTGCCAGATTAGCTTGGCGCCGGTCGGTGCCAAGCTAATCTGGCACTGCCCTTGAATTATCATGGTCGATCCATCTCCTGCAACAGGTGCATAGTCGTTAGATGTCTCCAAAAATTTGGGAAATATGTGCATCGGGCTGAATGAGTTAATGTCAACATAGTTTAGGCTGTGCTGCAAGTCTCAATATTGACCCCTTCATTGTCAATGGACGGAGACTGCAAGTCTGAAATCTTTGTTCATTCAATGCCAGAGAGCTCCAGCCGCCCAATGACCATGGATACAAAGTGCCATTATACACATTATAGACAGGCACAGATCCTCCAGAAACCCTGCAAGTGTGGGGGCTCATGAGGATCTATGTCTCCTGCAGTTGATTTGTGCTCACTTTTCCTCAGCAGTGAAGTAGTTAACAACAGTTAATGTTGTACTGAAAAAACTGCTCAACGAAGAACCTATTCTTTTATATGGCAATACCTCTGGTGTTATAGACTGTATTTGCTATTCATACAAATCTACACACCCTCATGCAAGCTCACACACAAACGTGACAGTTTAGCACCCTTTTGCACATAGCCACGTGTGCTGTTTAAAGTACACGTGGCTGTGTGCACCAGTGGTTTAAATATTTCATCACATCCAGCGCCTTGAATACATGTGTTCAAACCAAACTCTGATAACCCAAATACTGTGTTCAAAACACAATCACATGACATATTTGTATTGTAAACAATGTGCCATTAAGCAACATTAGTAAATGAAAAACAGCATAATACCAAGTGCAGAAAATGGTATCGACAAAATGACAATACATTACAGAGTAGTGTACATCGAACTTGGCATAACATACAGCAGAAGTCATTTCCTTAATCTGAATAAGGTAAAAAAATGTAGGTAGTTCCCTTTGACAGCGAGGACACATCAAATGAATATTCTGGGCTGCTTTGTTCTATCAGTGCATTCACTGCAGCATGAATTCTCATACCAGTCATACAGTTAACCTTGGATGAGTACCCCAAACAACGAGTCCACATCTAATAAGCAAAAGGCATAATTTTTATATTCGCCTGAACCAAAGAAACTGCAGGGGATTCATGAAAATATATGCCTCTTGTAGTTGTACAGTTAGTGGGCTAACTGAATTAATCCTCTTTGCATTGCCAAACTTGTGGAGGCGTTGTCTAATGACTAGGTTGTATGAGATGGGTTAATCATAATTCAAGGGTAGTGCCAATTGAGCTTGGTGCCTTCAGGTGCCAAGCTCATCTGGCACTACCCTTGAATTATCATGATCAATCCATATCCTGTTGCAAGGTCCCGGGGCTAAATGGGTTAAGTGAACTCTACTTTTTCAGACAAACTTATGATACAGGGATAACCTCGACTGCAATTTAGTAAAACAAACTAAGTGGTCTGCTGGATGGTTCTTTCTACTACAATAAACACTCTTTTTAACTCATATCCTACTGAGGCTAAAAGCTTCAAATTTGTACACTGCCATATGCAAGCTACATTATAGTACTTACAGATAAGGATATAGACCAATAGCTTTAGTTCAAGGGAGGTGCCAGAATAGCTTGGCGCCTAGAGGCGAGAAGCTATTGCGGCACGACCCTTGAACTATTTTAGACAAACTTATTTCACACACTGGTGTATTTCGAATGATAAGGGTTAAACAAGGAAAGCCTGCAAACCTTGGCGGTGATTCAACAGACAGATATCAGTCTCTGACTGATCACTGTCCAATACCTTTGCCCCAAAAATTCTGTATGCATCTACTGTTTTGTCAAAAATATATCAAATGAGGTCGCACCAAACAGAATTATCTTCAGGTCTATCAAAAACAGATGTCACATTTTTATGTCTGTCCGTGTAAATGAATCAACAATACTTAAAATTTGTATTGCAATTATGTGCTTTAAAGCTCAGGACTATGAAAACAGCTTAAAACAAACAATAAAGCATACAGGTGGCGAATACAAACAATACAGATGCAGGACAAACAATGAATACAAACAAAAAGAACAGAAATCTGCTGTCTCTCAGTACGTGCAAACTCACAGGATACTCATAATAATAATTTTGTACTTATACTAAAACAAGAATGGCAAAGTCCTTAAGGCTAACATGCATCACTGATCCACATAATTAATCTGATCTTTGTGACCTCGACCTATCTGACGGGTCACTGAGATGACCAAGTGGTCAAGTGATTGGCTTTTGTACCTGTGAAATTTTCACACTTCTGTCAAACCTCCTGTGACCTTTGACATTCCCGAGGGGTCAACCAAATTAGTATGCATAGAAAGGTCTTATCATCTGCTACCTCAGTGCCAAATTTTCTTTAAAGTTTGCAAGAATGCTGACAAAAACTGTTGTTCTCCATATGAAAAAGGCTATTTTCCAAACATTTAAGATCCTACATAGTAAGGTCTTACCATCAGGTATCTCTGTACCAAGTTTGGGTATGAAGTTGTGAATAGTGTTTGAGAAAAAGCAACTTTTGTCAAAAAAAGTCTCTTTTATTAAAATGATGCATTTCCTGATTTTATGCGACCTCTGATATTTCGGAGTGGTCATCCAAATAAGTGTGCATAAGAAGGTCTTACCACGAGGTATCTATGCACTAAGTTTGGTCTTAAAGTTGTGAACAGTATTTGAGAAAAACAAGGTTTGTCAAAATATGGCTATTTAAAAAAAGATTTTTACCTATTTTATGATACCGGTGACCTTGACCGTACAGAGGTCACTGAAATTTATGTTTATAAAGGCCTTGCTGCAAAGTACCCTTGAGCCAAGTTTGAAGGCTGGGTTTGATTGATTGTACATTGCTTAACGTCCCGACAGCAACAAGGCTTTCTCAGGACGTGCCTGCACTGCTTGTAAAAAAAAACAACTAAACAGAACATTGAATGTATGTCGCCAGCCGGTCCAATACGTTAAATAAACCTAAGACACGGGGCCTAAATAAAGCTAAGACCATTTAGCAACACACATCCAATATCAAGAGCTACAGGCAGTGCAGACAGTAGAGAGAGTTTTACAAAGGCAAATACAGGTGAATGGACAAAGGGTAGACAGAAACACATGCCCCAGAATAGAGAGGAAAACCCACCCTGTGGGGCTGACCAGGGTGACCCTGGGAACTAAAAAGTAGTTAACCCCACCCAAGTCCCCCAGGGCAGACCCAGGTGGGGTTTGAAGGCTGGGGCTTAAATAGTTTCAACAGAGAAAATGCCAGTGTTAAAGGCCCACTGCCGCCGTGACTGTTCAAATATACACTTTTCTAACAGATGGTTAAGAAACGCATCGCACGTCTAGTTATTGTTCATTTAGACATAGGAGAATCCAGTTCAACATAGGTCGTCTTAATATCAAGTAATCTGACGACTCCACTCCGTTCTATAATTACAACTGTATCAGTACGAGAAACAGCTAAAAATAGATTGACACGCTAACGGTTGTACAGTCAGAATAAGTGCTATTATGCATGTGTGTTTGCTGCATGTCCAAACTGCCGTTAAAGTTCATTAGGTGTGTCGATAAGGCATAAGGGACAAAAACGGTGCTGAAATGTCTTCAGATTTACTCGTAATGGTATTTTAAATTTACCATGGATAATAGATGGACGACCCCTGGCCCATTATATACTCAGTTTTGCTATCGCATGTGACCCAGAAATTAGCCGTTTATACATAAAAACTAAAAAAAATAAAAAGTCTAATACTAAATGTAGTCAGGAAACCATCAAATAATATAACATTACACTGTTTAAATAAAATAGAAACATGTGAAAAATTAATGCAATATAAAGATGTAACGAAAAGTGCCACATTCAAGTAAAGAGTGTCACAAACTTATTGATCAATAAAGAGTGTGCGAATGTGAATGAGTGAGTGTGTGTGTGTGATGGGGTGAGGTAGTAGGAGTCGGAAAATTAAGATTAGATGGTGGTGGTTGGACTTAGTGAGACTGAGACTCGTTCATGTTGAGCTAAACTTTTATTTCTAACAAAACTAGAAAGTAGAAACCAGAAAGCAGAAAGCCGAAACAGAAAGCAGAAAGCCGAAACAGAAAGCAGTACCTGTAGAATAAACAAACAGGTAATCAGTAATGGTGCCAAGAATACAATAAACAAGGCACATAACTAAACTATATCAACATGCAGTGCACGTACAACACTTTGATTTTAAAGACTGATAAAATCAAAGTGATGGTCGTATAACATATAGAGTGTGTAATAATATACATGATAGCAAATAAAATGAAAAATATAAGTCACAATACTAACTACAAAGGCATGCAAAGCACAAGTCAAAGAATAAAGCAAAGGAGTAATACGCAAGTGCGCTATGCAGTCAGACCTGGTAAGGCGAACACGCAAATGACTAACAAACGGGTAGTCACTCTGACCGGGGCCTCCCTAACAGGTCAGACCACATCAAGTTAAATGCAAAGTACTAAAAATAACATAGCAAAAGTAAAATACCAAATTAAATCAGATGCTATGCCAGCGGTACAATAGCTATGTGACTAGGCACTAAGGAATAGTATATAGAAATAACTAGTATCAAGGGGAAAGTAATGTGAAAGTAACATGACACAAAAAGGAACTCACAATACAACCGACTTACCATCAAATGAATAAGGACGTACACACAACCTTATCATTCACTCGGTCTTTATTACATTCGCACCGCAGACACAAGCGCAAACATTGAACATCAATGAAGAACGCAAACATCTACACACCCTGCAGTCATTCATGACGAAGAGGAAAGACAGGCAGAAAATGTGTACTTGAAGGGAAATTATGTGCATGTAACATAAGATAGCCTAGAATAAAGTATATCTACCAAAATGCAATCTAATGAATGTCACCATGCACTAAATAGAGGCATGGTGCACTTAATATGGCTACAAAGCACCTTTAAGTTTCATACACATAGTAGTGAACAATGACCCTTGAGGTCGCATAACAGAAATGTCCTGTATTTCTTACAGTCACTCAAAGGCTTCACTTACTTATTACACATTGTAGTGAACAATGACCCTTGAGGTCGCATAACAAAGATGACCTATATCGCTTCCTGTCACACAGGCTAATAATGCCTCTCAGTGATGTGAACCAAACCTATGCACTATGTCAAGTGAAATACTTAGTCATAAAATAGGAAGCAAATAATGGCTAAAGTCAAAATAAATAATAAAAGACCTATAAACAAATGACTAATGAATGGAATGAGTGACTGAATGAACCAATCAATCAATCCATCAGCCAGTCACTCGACCTATGGCATACGGTCCGGCATAGCAACGTATAAACAACTTAAGCGGAAGTTTCAGAATCAAAACAAACATGGCGCCTAAGAGACTGAGTCAGCTGTGAGTGACGTCACCAACGCGGGAACATCACGCAAAGCTGCCGCCCTCCCTAGCTTCGGTGATAGAAAAGGGAAGACTCCAGAAAACATAGAACTAAATAAAATAAAGATCATCCCTAACTATGAAATACCTTAAATCTCTACCACAGCAACAACAACTAAACAATCAACCACTAAGAAATAGCATTAAATGAACAACAGAAAATGCGCGCATTATGGTGCATCCACCATGCAAGCAATGTAGTCAATTGTCATGATTGCCAGCAAGACCAAACTTAGCGAATCATTTTAATTAGAGGCATAAGTGCACTCCCATTTACTCCCACGGTTATGCGTCGAGGGAAAACTATCACCTAGCCACAACTGACTACGTGCGGTCGGTCATGCACGCTAAGCGCCGCATCATTCTGACATTTCTACGGCAAAATTCATACATGATATCTTCCACATCAACATTGTTACAAAAGTTTGTGTACAAATTTCCTCACTGCAGCATTACATGGAAATGTACTAGCATGTAAATAATCGTCTAGCAGAAAACAAATGGAATCAAACTAGCCTCACAGAATGGCTAGTGCCGACCGGTCTGGCAATCATGTCAATTTCATGCTCAAGAAAATCATCAAAACATCCAGCATCACAATGTCATCAAATAGTACAAAATAGTAATGCACCAAATACAATATAAAAAAAAACTGAGTACTTACAGGGTCTCCAAAACCCGCGCAGTTTAGGTTAAAAATAAAACTGTTTTCCTCCAAGGCACCGGTGCCAGAAGTTAATTGCTGGTACTGTGAGTCTTGCACGTTTGGTAAAAAAAGGAAGTCTGCCACGCGAGCAGCTGTACTTATAGAGGCACGCTGCTGTCTCCGCGTTGGTACAAAGTCCACGCGTCGGTGCAAAGTTCAGCGTCGGTACGGGGGTCTGGCACTGATATAAATGGCAAATCCGTATTATAGTACTGCCAGCCCTAGGAGCTAGAATATCTTCTGAACTACATAGTGTAAAAATATAATCGTTAAATATAAATTTAAGAACTTTTACCAGCTGTACTCTGGATTTAATTTGAGATTATGGGCTATTAGTGGAAAGTTTATATTTATTCTTAAAGCGGTCTCAGAAGTGCCACAGAAAATCAAAAAGGCTACTAAATTGCCATTATCACTCTGATCGGTTATAATTAACCTAAAAACATAGGCATTACAAAAAACTATTACCTGGGCCAAATCTAACCATGCTAAATACTAAGCAATGGTGTTGTAATTTGGCTACAATACATGGTCAAAACCGATATACCATACAACACGTACACTGAGCTATCAGGTACACAACACTTAACGCTGCGTTTGGCAAGGCACCGCGAGCAGTGCGCGTTATCGCTAACAGTCGACACGAGTGAAATCCGAGAAGCAATGGTCATAAGTGCTATCGGCCTAGGTACACAGAGGAACATCGGGTTCACTCTGTTACATGTGTGTGTGGAAGGGATTGGGGGAGGGGGAGGGGGGGGGGGGAGTATGAGGATGGGGGCTGTAGTGACACATGGCTGCATATGAAACTTCAGAAATATGTTCAAACAATCTACAAAGTACAAGTAGTATTTCAGCAGCTGTTGCCTTCAGTAGAGTTGATTCAGTTCATGCAACCTTTCTACTCAATATTTTACTTTACTATTTGTGGTTTTCTTTTTGTCAGGAGTCAATACACGCAGCTGTCACTGGATATGCAGAGTACAACTAGATGAAGACTGGACAAACAAATTACATGTACAAGTGGATCTGTTTCGCATACAATGATACTGAATTAAATTAGTATGTTTGCATACAACCACGTACAGTAAACACAAGCCAATGAACGAATCCCAAATTAGTTTAGAATAACATCTCTGTAGAAACGATATTACTGTACTACAATATTAATTTTAGTACTGGCAGACAGAATGGTTGTAATACATGTTGTGCCACATTCCCCTTTTTTTTCCAGACAAGGGTAGTGCCAGATCTGCTTGGCGTGTGCATAGGTGCCAAGCTAATGTAGCACTATCTTTGAACTAAATGCATAAACTGAAACCAACGATCTGACCTACTTTCTTAAGATCAAGACCTGAAACATTTAATCACAGCGACATCTGACAAAATGTCTCCCCCTGACATTTATTTTTCATTATTTAGTGTCATACCACTGCATATCAAAGACACCTACCAGGATGTCACATTAGCCTTGCATTTCCCAAGCAAAAGAGCTCAAATCTGTATCACCTTATCTGCTAAAGGGAGACAGAACAATAATCATATGTTACAAATACCCAATAGTACACTTCAGGTGTTGTGACTGTATTGGCTCTAACGTCCAAACCACCTCCACCTCCTACAGCCAGTGCAGAAAGTGACTGCTAGTGCTTTGACGTTTATAATCTACGCAAAAACAATTAATAGTCAACAAAACAGATTACACGATCTGATGAACTATGGCTTTTATTATTAAATGATACACTACAGCTTTCATTAATCATTACCTGTCAATCCAAACGTGTGTATCTGATTACATGCAGTACTCTCAATTCTACAACCCGATTGAAGCAATAGACAACAGTGCGATTACTTGTCAACAAATTGTCGTCCTCTCTGAAAACTAATACCCCATCACCACTGTTTTCATCCATCTGCAAACGGCACAGACGTGAATAAGCCCCCATCAGCACCATGGCGACCAGTAAAGGCCTGCCGGCCTCCATTTATAACCGTGTTCCAAAGGAAGTGAAAGTCAGCAGACGCTCTATGAATGTAACCGAGTGCAAATCTCTTCCGTGACCTCTGCTCTGTCTCATGCCAACTGTGACGAGTGAACTCTGAATCTGTTGCCTCAAGAGATTTTTTGGACAAAATGTGAATGATTAGCTTAGCACATTTTTAACTGCTCAACAACTACTCAACTGTGGCATGGTTAATCCATTGTCCGTTACTTTCTTGGTCCCCCCCCCCCCCTCCCCCCAAGTGCACGCTACCACCCGCAGAAATGCACTAGGGGGTAATACTATGGGGCTCTAGAAGCGAAAGGACGATGACAGCCTACCACTTAATAGTACACTGCTATTTCGTATTCTGTCTAGTGATAGGCTGATACGCTGCTAGTCCGTTTCTGCCAAGTGATAGGCTGTCACCACTAATTTCTTCACTACTTTACATTCTCACTCAACGCTGGCGTTCGTGGGCAGGTGCACTTACACTCAAACCGCTGTATTGACACAATTTTGTGCTGGTATGTGATTTTGGACATTAAGGGCTGAAGCCTGAAGGTCCTAATTCACAGACACACAGATTAAATGTGATCCGAGGTTTACAGTAGTGAAATAACTGTTTTCGCAAATCGGGTTTATTTTTGTCTTGCAATAAAATCTGCAGGTACATTGTCCCTTACACCTTTAGCGTGTTTGAGCACTTATGCAAATCGCCATATAAACAGACCGCAGGGGTCTTATGCTTCCAATAGTGAATGAATTTAATCAACATACACATTTGCAGACGTCATATAATTTTTCTCTCAACACATTTTGTGCAAATAAATTATCCCCTGGCCTGGTTTTGAATAAGTTTGCACACCAGTACCCAATGACTGCATCAACAGAGAATGATGATTTAATTTTTTGCATGCTGGTCTCTGCTGGACCTTATGCCCCAAGATCTGAAATCACACAAAAGAACGCCAAGTTCGATGCCTCCTGTAGTGTAATATTGTTTCACAAACATCAGACAGAATTTAATTTTATGGGGACAATTTTGGCACAGTGTGCACAGTGAAGTGTATTGTATTCTATTGTAATGTATTGTACTGCACTGCATTGTGTTGTATGCAGTTGATGTGACTGTGGAATGTCCATGCCCTGAATACATACATGATGTTCATGCCCTTTATGGGGTGCTGATGTATGGAATAGCAACTGTATACTAGACTAGATTTTTGGGCTCCTGTTTCACAGAAAAAGATTTGTTCAAAATCTAAGATCCCCATAAACACACAGCTGTTGCTATGAAAAAAATAAACAAAAGCAATTTTTCATTTCTACCTATGCGCATAACATTTCCATCAAAGACAAACAAAAAGATAAACACATATTGATACAGTTAACAATAACAAGTACAAGCTTCTGTAATTAACCCCCTAGTGCATGCAGTAACTGGTACTGTATGTACAGTATCGGTGGCTACATGTGCAAAGGAGTTAGAACTATATAAGGCTGCAACATGTAATCAGTGAACACAAACTGACAGCACAATGACAGGTGGTAAAAACCTTTGGCAAAACACACAATGAAAACTGTTAAAAAGTGCTTGTGACAGTATGCAAGTTGCCATGGCATTACAACTATAAAATTGTAAAATGTTTCTACAGATTTATGTTCAGTGTGAACACATTATCAAATGAGCAATTGTTATGACAAAGTCTTCGAGACATTCCACAGGAATGAAAAGAAACAATACAATTTAAACCCTTGTGCATGCAGCCACCAGTGCTGTTCAGAGCACTGGTGGCTGCATGTACAAGAGGGTTAATTTTTTTTTTCCCCCCCAAAGACAAAGCAGCTGTTGTACAGTTTGTATTGTGTTACTATTTGCAATGTTCAATGCATGAGTTACCGTCAACATTCAAACTCGAGTCATGCAGGATTGTTGCAGCAATACATTTTTACAGTTAATCCCCTCGTACATGCAGCCACCTGTACTGTACTTCTGGTGACTGCAAGCACATGGGGGTTAAACAACACTTGTACCAATCAGTTTGGTGTTAACCATCTGTGCGTATGTGTGCGTGTTTATGCACTGTCTGTCTTCTACAGCAGCAAGTGTGGAAAGGTCAGTCAGCAAGTGAATACATGTACATGTAATTTGAAGAAAGAGTGCAAGTGTAAAATTTAATTTCCTCATACAATTTTTACAACATCCCTGAAGCAGTATCACACATGGTGCAGCCATTTCAAATATTGTGACCTTCCATGTTTTTCCTTTCCTTCATCATCTTTTCAAGTACCACATGAGCACCTGAAACTTTTTCTGAAAAGACATAATGGTCATTTTTTTTTCCCTTGGACAAGCACCCAATCCCTCATGAAATGAAATCTTAATAAATTATTGGCAAGCAGTTGTTTTTTTTCCAGCAGTCTACCTAATTAGACATCAAACATCATGCACAATTAAGCATCATGCACAATTGCTGTACACAGTTCACTGGACTTATTAATCAATTTATTTACAATAAAATAAAAAAGTAACTTAATGGAATACTGGCCAGACAACAGTACACAGACAAATGACATGACTTGGTATCTTACATTAAATCATGTAGCTTGCAGACACCAGTGCTGTAAACAGTGCCAGTGGCTGCATGCTCAAGGGGATTAGGGATTCAGTAAAGCGCTTATTCAATCGAGAGATTTGTTCAAAGGATACTGTCACCTCTTACCAGCCAGAGCATAGCATGTTAATCCTTTGGCAGGAATAATGCGACAAAAGGCGCTACAGACAACCAAAGGGTAATATGATTTTTTGACTCAATACAGGTATATTGGTGTGCATGAAAATGAAGTGAAACTGTCAGCAAGGTCAAAGCCTCGAGTCCTTGCCTACTGTCTGCAGTATGCGTGAAAGTGGACACCATAGCGGTACATTGCTCTGGCTGACAGTTCACAGGTAGTGTAAGCTTAGTTTGGCTACAGGGAAGCAAACCAGAAACCTTTGAACTATGATGTTTGATCCTCTCCCACAGCTGTACGCAGTCTAGTCTTTATTGATGCCTTTTAAGGTTGCTAAGTCTTTGTGAGTTCAACCCAAAAATAATGACCGTAGAATTCAGGGCTGAATTTCCCTAAAATGAGCAACAGGTCCACATACAATCATGTACAAGTTGTGGGAGACTGACCGAGCATGAGAGTGATTTCCCTAAAATCAGCAAAAAGGTCCACATACAATCATGTACAAGTTGTGGGAGACTGACTGAGCACGAGAGTGAAAGGGTAGCAATTAACCCTGTTGCACATGCAGTCAACAGTACTGTTTATAACGCCCTTGACTGCATGCACAAGGGGTTCAAGAGAATAAGTCTCTACTTCTTATGTTATATTTTGTTTGTTTATTCAAGGCATGGGCAGTGGGGAGAAGTTGCTGCCGTTTTCTGCCCAAAATCAATCATATTGGCATGAAATACTCTGGCAGACAAGGATAAAAGATGGAATTTTAATTCCAACATTTGATGCCTAAACCCCATCTACGATCATTGACCTTCCTGTACTTTGCTGTGGACTCCATTTTCCTCAACTGGTTTGACTGGACGACGGATGCGTGCGTAGGGACCGATCTTGGGGTCGAAGACAAAGTCCCATAAAACCTTCATCCAGGATGTGTGGTACGGCAGGTTCTCATAGTACTCTGGGGCGATTTTGCGAATCTGGAAACAGAAGACAGGGAACAGATAAATAATAAAATAATGACCACATTTATTACTGAAACATCTGTGAATCTAGAAGTAAAAGGTGAGAATAGTCACAGAGTGAACTAATAATCATATTTTTGTACTTGTAATAATAAATTTGTATGACAAAAGCCTGTAACTGTGTAAGCAACAGTTAACCCTTTGACTGTCAGCAGCACTTTCTACTGAGGTGATTCCCAGTCGACTTGACAAAAATCGTTGCCAACAGCCAAAGGGTAAATAGGCTTTGTCTCGATTCACACATGACGTCACATGAGGACAAAGAAGGAAGACAGAGCGGTGACAAAATATTAGGTCACTACACTGTCCATGAGACCTAAATGGCCTTTGACCATTCAAAAAAATAATGATGTAGGGCCTACTTCTATTAATAGATCATGTGCCGACTGATGTCGTCTGCTGCCATGAAGTGACTCGATTCTCTTTCATAGTTACAAATAAAAGAAACCAGATGAGGATTTCATTCAAAAGTCTACAGTATTGTTTGGAGCTCAGATGCGTTTATCTTTTAGGAACATTCAGAGTTGTTTATATTTTTAGGCTTATAATGCTGATCCATTTCCCTCCTCTCTAAGCCAACCTTTGAACAACACACACGTCGGCGCACACAAATAAAGACGGACACATGGAGCTTCCCGCCAATAGTACACTCTGTGGGCTCATGTAGCGACAGGAATCCATCTCCTTCTACTCTAACTCACCCTCAGCCTCTGATCCACAGACACTGGCACACAGAAATAAACACGGACACTGACGATTTCCGCCATTCAAAAGCTCTGTGGTCTGGCGTAGCATAGCTATTCTGAAGAATGCTTGTGTCTGCTAACTCTACTTTACCTCACTGTTTTACTACTCACTAACCAGTTAGGTGAGGTTGGCGCTGGTTGATTTGTACATTTCCCTTGGGGACTTTGCTCAGCGCTGGCCCAACGTTTAGTTGGATCCCTTGCCCTTCCCTGTCGGGCGCCCGGTCTCCGGCTCACGGAGTAATACGCGGTTTTGGGGCGGGCGATCGTGTGCATCCCTTGGGGATGTATTTGGTCGTCCTGTTGCGTGCCTGTGTGTTTTTCTGTGAGCTGGTGGGTGCTTGTTGGGTGGGGCTGGTGGCTCTGGCTGGTTGTCTTCCGCCCCCACCCCACCCCCCCCCCTTTTTTTTCTTCTTTTCCCCCTCTCTCTACCTCTTTCTTCCCCCACTTAACACTTCTCTCTAGCCCTCTTTCTCTCTTTACGCTTTTTCCTTTTCCTTTCTTCCCCTTCCTCTTCCCCCCCCCCTCCCTCCCCCCCCCCCCCCCCCCCCCTGACCCCGTCTCTCTCTCTCTCTCTCTCTCTCCCCCCCCCCCCCTTATTATTTTTTTATTATTTTTTTAGTTACCCTTGAAGACGGTTTCACAACTACCTACTCTCCACTTATACCTAATTATTCTCTTACTGAATTTGATTTTTTGCTTTGTTTTCATGACTTATTTCTTGTGTACCGTGCTAAATGCTGGGGTTTTTTTCCCCGGGGTCCTCCCGTTTTTCCCCGAGGTAGTCCTCAACTTGAAGGTGATATAAAAGTTTGCCTTCGGGTTGGTGTTTAGCAGGCTTTGTGTATTAGACACTCAGCCTACTTCGTGCCCAAGGGTACTCCCCGTTGGTTCTCTCTCTCTTTCTCTCTCTCTCTCTTCTCTGGCCTCATCTACACGCCTTTTCTTTCGCTTGCTCCTGCACGTGCTTGCACATACTCTTGTCTCTCATGTTCGGTTCTTTCCGAGTCTCTCTCACGATTTTTCGTTGACGTCATTTTTACTTTTTCCGCACTTTTGTTCTTCCTTTTCTTTTATTTTACGTCACCTCCTTCAGTTGCCACATTCCTTCTGCCAATGAAGATCTCTTGGCTTGACTTCGCGAACGAAGATTTTATAGGAGTTGCCCACGACATCTGCAGGCTTGTTCGTGGCTGCGGAGGCCAATCCGAGACAGGCAGGTTCGACCGCAGTGGCTGCAGGGGAAGGTATGGCCAGGGTTCTGAGCTGCGGCATCTCTGTTTTTTCTCCTGAGCCGCTTGTCCTTAAGGCTAGCTCTGTGAGAGTCCTCAAAGGAGACAGCTGCCTTGTAAATGGTGGAGCGCCAGGTGTCACGGTCCGCAGCAAGCGAAGACCACTGGTGGTGGTCGATTTGGCAGGCACTAAGTGACTTCTTGAGACAGTCTTTGTATCTCTTCTTTGGTGCCCCTCTGTCACGGTGTCCAGTAGCAAGCTCGCCGAACAGGGTGATCTTTGGTAGGCGATGATCCTCCATCCTGGAGACATGCCCCGCCCAGCGGAGCTGTGTCCGCAGCAGCAAAGCCTCGATGCTCACAGTTTCAGCCTGTTCAAGGACCTCGACGTTGGTGACATGCTGGTGGAAGCGTTCGAGGAGTCGTAGTTGGCTGCGGTAGAGGGCCCAGGACTCGGAACCATACAGCAGGGTGGTGAGGACCACAGCTCTGTACACGCTGATCTTGGTGCCTGTTTTCAGCTGTTGATTGTGCCACACCCGCTCGAAAAGTCGCCTGAAAGCGCTGTTTGCTTTTGCCAGCCTGCTGTCAAGCTCCTTGTCCAGCTTGGCGTCCGACGTGATAATGCAGCCAAGGTAGGTAAACTGGTGCACTGACTTTAGTTCAGACTCGCCAATGGTGATGTGAGGAGGGCGATACACTGTCTTGGGTGCCGGCTGATGGAGGACCTCTGTCTTTTTCAGACTGACCTCGAGTCCAAAGAGCTGGGCAGCGTCTGCGAAGCAGGACGTGATGCGCTGCAGGGCTCTCTCTGTGTGTGCAACGAGGGCAGCATCATCAGCAAAAAGCAGCTCACGAATCAGTTGGTCTAGGGTTTTCGTGTGGGCCTGCAGTCGTCTGAGGTTGAACAGGCTGCCATCGAGACGATACCTGATGTACACTGCATCGTCATCATCGAGGTCCACTGTGGCCTGCTTCAACATCATGCTAAAAAAGATGGTGAAGAGGGTCGGTGCCAGCACGCAGCCCTGCTTTACGCCGTTGAGAATAGGGAATGGTTCTGAGAGGTCATTGTTGAGTCTGACCTGGCCTTGCTGGTCCTCGTGTAGCTGGACAATCATGCTGAGGAACTTTGGGGGACAGCCAAGTCGCTCCAGGATCTGCCACATGCCTTGCCTGCTCACAGTGTCGAACGCTTTTGTTAGGTTTGTTAGGCCAATGAAGATAAGTAGCGGCTAATCTCTCTGTTTGTTTGTCTATTTTGACAAAGGGTATTTACCCGAAATATTAATAAATTGTGTTGTACCAGTCTTTTCTAAGTGTGTTTCTTTCTCCGTTGGGTACTTCTTTGCATATTACACGCTTGGCAGTCACCTTTTTGGTCTGGATTAGTCTGAAGAAGAATAATAGCACAAGCAGCGAAATGACGTCACTTCAAGCTTCATGTCATGGCATCATTAGCCCCACGATGACTCAATGTTATACTTATCATCGCAACGTTATCATCGCAGTACTAACATTTGACGTATCAGAGAATCAACTTTGCAATTTTCTTGCTGATTTTCATGCCTAGGGCTTGCAGGTCACAATTTGACCTTTAGAATCCTACCCCAGGGCAGGGCTAGGGACAAACAGCAGGCTTATGCAAACACTGTTAATGAAAAATCATACGCAGCTAGCTTTTTTCGTAAAAGAAAAACTAAAGTTATGTTAGCTGTTTTACAAATGACTCCTAAAACGTGGTGCAGAACATTGTCTGGTTTTGACACCTAGGGCTAGGGCATACAGGTCACAATTGACCTAATCGTACCCGACAGCCGAGACAAACTGTAGGCTTATGTAAATACCATACAAAAAACATGAGATTATTAATGAGAAGCATGTTTTTTAATTAAAAAAAGATTCAATTGTTTTAAGATTAACCCATATAATTTGTGAAATTAATCCCAAAAATGTGAAAATATATTTATTAAAAAAATATTTAATTATCACTCAAAACGTTCTAGAGGTACAATGCTGGTTAACGAACTCATTCAATTTCTCCCTTTTATTTAGCTATACGCAAAATATCTAGTAAAACTAAGAAAAATTGTAATCGTTCTCTCTACACGTGTTTGTTTGCTTGTTTTTTTGTGGGGTAGGGGGGGGGGGGTGGTTCTTAGACATACTTAGAGTTCTCAGAGGTAACGATTTTTATTTGTTAAAACGTTTCTTCTTTCATCTCGGGACACAGCACCGCTTTTGGCACTTAAAAAAAAAGGAAGGGCTGATTGTATCTACATGCACTTGACCTTCTCCCCGCCTCCACCCCACCTCCTTAACAAAACAAGATTAATCGTGCACTTCTGATTCTTATATGGTGTTAATTTTCTTATTGAGAAGAATGTTCTACCTAGAGTTCTGCAGAAGCAATCACCTTGTGTTTGACAACAACACTACACTACCAATTACTACTCCGTCTGAGGCACAACACAGCCATTTATGAAAATCGTGATACTGCTCTATACAAACCACAAACCTCCTCCATATGAGGAACACAGGATCAGATCACAGAAATAGTCATGACTCATGATTACCTCACTGCTGACGATTACTAGGATTATTGATCACACATCTTCACACTCACCTGGCTGCACGCATCTACTCTAAGGGCTGGTGAATGTCAGTGATCAAAAGTCAAGCAGCATCTTTACACCACGGCCTGAGATGATCGCTTACGTCCTCGCAGAAGGCTGCACTGCGTGCAACTGATGATGTCCATCCGGCACAAATCGCCATCAAACAAGCACACAAAGGCTACAGCATGCGCAATGCTGTGTGAGGAGACCTGCGAGAGACCCACCTGTGGCTCTACCGACGAGGGTGGGTGAGAGTGAAGCGTGGCGGTATTAGGGGATTAGCAATTACCTGAGACACCCGGGCCAGTCGGCTGCTCACCGGGAGGGGGTGGGGGGCTGGGTGGTGGGGGGTGGTGGGGAAGGGCTCACAGCGCAGTTAATTTCTCCCTTTTTGATTTGACCAGTTGGCGTGTCCACAGTCGTAGACTTAAACCTAGATGACTGCCACGTATGAGGATGCAATACCATTCGACTCACACAGAAAGAGGTAATGCTTTTCATGAGCCCCTGTGACTGAAGGGGCACATGAAACTCTATTCCTGGCTGAGGGACTGAGTTGGGCCCCAATTCAGCAATGATTGGACACTTTTCCACCGCTGGGGTTGACCAGCAGTCAGCGGCTTATTGCCAGATGGCTGCCTCAGACCGAGGATGCAATGAGGATTGTATCGCACAGCAAGAGGCACTGATTTACGAGCCCCTGTGAGTGCGGGGCACATGACACTCTGGGTGAAGTACTGTGACAGGTGCAGGTCAGGAGTACCAAGTGAGAATTGGTCCATGAACACACTAGGCCTATCCATCTGTTCCACCTGTTCCCCCTGAGATAATTGTGAAATACACCATACAAGAAAGAAGGATTGATTGTACATTGCTTAACGTCCCGACAGCAACAAGGCTTTCTCAGGACGTGCCGGCACTGCTTGTGAAAAAAAATAAACAGAAGATTGAATGTATGTCGCCAGCCGGTCAAATACATTAAATAAACCTAACACATGGGGCCTAAATAAAGCTAAGACCATTTAGCAACACACATCCAATATCAAGAGCTACAGGCAGTGCAGACAGTAGGGAGAGTTTTAAAAAGGCAAATACAGGTGAATGGACAAAGGGTAGACAGAAACACATGCCTCAGAATAGAGAGAAAAACCCACCTTGTGGGGCTGACCAGGGTGACCCTGGGAACTAAAAAATACCTAACCCCACCCAAGTCCCCCAGGGCACACCCGGGTGGGGTAAGAAAGAAGGAGAACCATCAAATAGTAAAACACATCTTCCACAAATAACCATCCCCCAATTCTTTTTTTTTTTTTTTTTTGGGGGGGGGGGGGGGGGAGGAGGCCGGGCCCCCTCACCCCTGGATCCGCCACTGGCAGTGTTATAGAGTAAGAACACAGTTCAAAAGAGGTCAGCTAAATCCACTGGATAGGGCTCAATGTTTACACAGTGTAATGAATCATTTAAGAAAGAATTCTAAAAACATACTTGCTTTTGAATAAGATGTTACCAGTAACCAAATTACGTCCAGATATCCCATTCATTTCAAGAGTTAAGTGGTTCATATTTTAGAACTGTCAGCTAATCAATATGAATCCAAGAGAACGTATTTTAAAGTCTACCGGTTAATACTGACATGCACTGTGATTTCAATTCCACAAAAATGATTTAGGAATGACTTCTTTACATTAACTAGGGTTCCAGCCCTTCACTAGACACAATGCCTACCCAGGCCTAGCTCTCCTAACATTTGTTATTACTGTTTAAAGAGACACAGTCCGAAATAGCTTAGGCGGTTAAGCTTCGGAGCAAGAGAGCGAAGGGAATCGCCGGGTCGTGGGTTCGAGTCCACGTCCCAGAGGCTGGACTCGCAATCCTGGGAAAAAGGACGGGCTTGTTCCATAGTATGTCCATTGAAAGGTCCTGGTAAATCAAAGTGACACAGTTGCAGTGTACCTGAATTGATCAGTGTTCAGATCGTACTCCATAGGCAATAGATTTCCCTGTCTCCCATAACCCGCCCATTTGGGCCGTCCATTATCACTTCGGTGCCGTGGACATTAAACCCCTAACTAACCAACCAACACCCGACCTTTTTTAAGGCTTTAGTTTGCAAAAAGCTTTTACTGTGATTCAGTATACTACCCACTTAGACAGTGACCGCCCTATTGTCCCACCAAATGCTTTCTTTCATCCGTTCAAAGTGAAAAGAGGCCTACCGGAATCTTTCCTAGGGTCCCAGGAAAGATTGCTTGTGATAGGCAATAGGATCATAGTAGCTGATGTCATAACTATTCTAAACGACCTTACGTCATCTGCATAATTATAACCAATCAGAGACAAGATGGCGGACTAACCAGCAGAAGAAAAAAAAGTATCATCTACATTTACAGACTGGGTCACTGCGGAAGAAAAGAAAGAGGAAGAGTGACACGATACCCCTACGTAGAATTGACATCCAACAAGGGAATATGGATATTGTGGAAACGCGTAAAGCTAGAGCTTGGCTTGACCACCCACCCGGAATTTGTCACTTGTCTGCATCCGTAACCAAGTGCATGTGCACAGGGTTACAAACACGGATTTGGAAAGGTCAGCCAATTTAAATTATTTTGCATCGAACAGTCAAATCGACACTGATATGCGCTCGCAGGTTTTGATTATACACAGTCACACACAATGCATCCTCATACCATAACATTTGTTCTTCAAAATCTTTTACAGTAATTGGCACTTAGATAAAAATTAAAAAACAAAAACATGCTGGGGCCCAACTGACATTTTTTTAAAGTATTGTCATTGTTATGGTAATGCTTTCTGCACCTATAATTGAACAGCCAAGCTCTGCGTTTTCAGCTAGCCTGTTCTATGACTGTACTACTACTAGTACGAGTACTACTACTAGGCATTCCTAATTTTGTGGGCAGTAATGTGGGCAGTGGGCAGATGTTCACATCTGCACGGGACATAGACGACCCCGCCCTCCACGAGTCGCCTGCTGCCTTGCAGGCCTGGCCGCTTGGCTGCGGAAAGGCTAAGGGAGGAAACCTCTGACATCAAAGCCCCCGTGTCTCCGGGGAAGGCTTTTGAGCCAGAGACTAGGACAAGGACAGTCTGATATAAAACCTACGACCCGAGGACCTCGATGCCATCGTCCCAGCTTGCTAGGCCATGGCAGATGAACCAAGGGTTTAAAGGGTGGGGCCAGTACTGCGCACACTGCACTCCACCAAAAAGCTCCACCGCGCAGGCTTTAGGAAACGTCCACGGACCATGACACTGACCATTCCAAGTCCTGTAGCGACGGGCGAGGGGCGAAACGGCAGGTGAAAGATGTCACTGGAAGCCGCAGTCTCAAACCTGCATGCAGGCGGTTCAGGATATTGGTCGCTTGATGTTGACCTGGGGATGACAACATCACTCGGCACACCCTGAACGACCAAGCAGCCTTCTCTAGGGACAGCACTGCTTGCTCCACACGGAGAGGGGCCTAGAAAAGGTGGCCTAACCAAAGCTCGTCCCCTCGCAACCCCAGTTGGCTAGCCGCGGTCAACGGGCATCTTCTCCTGCGGTCAAAAAACAAGAAAGAATAACGGATCCACTCTCATGACGACCACGACCGGACTCAACGTAGCATGCTGGAACGTCCGAACCATGCTCGACAAAGCAGACAGCGGACGCCCTGAACGTCGCTCCGCCCTCATTGCCCATGAATTGCGGAGGTTAAACATCGACATCGCCGCGCTCAGCGAAGTACGCCTTCCGGACGAAAGCAGCCTCCAAGAACTTGGTGCTGGGTACACCCTCTACTGGTCAGGCAGGCCTGCATCAGAAAGACGGCTTTCAGGCGTGGGTTTCATGGTCAAGACATCCATTGCGACTAAGCTGGAAAACCTACCAACGGGCCACTCAGACCGCATCATGTCCATGCGCCTCCCACTGAGACACCAGCAGCACATCACCCTTCTCAGTGTGTACTCCCCAACCCTCCTGGCAGAGCCTGCTGAAAAGGACAAGTTTTACACTGACCTGCGCAGCCTCCTACAGAGTACCCCTGCAGACGACAAAGTCATCATCCTTGGCGACTTCAACGCCAGAGTGGGCCAGGACTCTGAAGCCTGGAAAGGAGTCCTCGGCAAGCATGGCGTGGGGAACTGCAATGACAATGGCCGCCTACTATTGGAGTTCTGTGCGGAGCAGCAACTGGTCATCACCAACACTACTTTTCAGCAAAAGGACAGTCGAAAGACCACCTGGATGCATCCTCGCTCCAAGCACTGGCACCTTATCGACTATGTCCTAGTGCGTCAGAGGGACCGCAGTGACGTCCTCCTCACCAGAGTGATGCCCAGCGCAGAGTGCCACACTGACCACCGCCTTGTCCGCTGCAAACTCAGGCTCCACTTCAAGCCAAAACCCAAGAAATGGGGGCCCCCCAAGAAAAAGCTTGATGTTGCCAGCCTTCAGCGTGACGATGTGAAAGCTGCCTTTCAGACAGATTTACAGCGCAGGCTCAAAGACACAGCGGACCCAGTAGACTCCTCCCCTGAAACACTTTGGGAACAACTGAAAACTGCTATTGCAAAATCCTCTGCAGAAGTCTTGGGTTTCGCCAGAAAGAAGAACAAAGACTGGTTTGACAAAAACGATGTAGAGATCCAGGAACACCTAGCAAAAAAAAGAGCCGCCCATCAGGCCCACCTAGCCCAGCCTTCCTGCCCTGTGAAGAAGTCTGCCTTCCGCCTCGTCTGCAGCAGTCTCCAGCGCAAGCTCAGAGATCTCCAGAATGAGTGGTGGACCAGACTTGCACAGAGGACCCAGCTTTGTGCTGACAATGGTGACTACAGGGGCTTCTACGAAGCACTGAAAGCAGTGTATGGCCCCAGGCACCTGGTACAAAGTCCCCTGCGAAGCGCGAATGGCCAGGCACTCCTCACAGATAATACCCCCATCTTGAACCGCTGGTCGGAATACTTTCAGAGCCTCTTCAGCGCTGAGCGCACTGTTCAAGAAGCAGTCATCCTACAAATCCCACACCTCCCAGTAAAGGTTGAATTGGACGAACCGCCCACCGCTGAAGAGACCCTCACAGCCATCCACCAGCTCAAGAGTGGCAAAGCAGCAGGCATTGATGGAATACCGCCAGAGATCTGGAAACATGGAGGCACAGCACTGCACAACAAGCTCCATGATCTCTTTCTCTGCTGCTGGGAGGAAGGAACACTACCAAAAGATCTCCGTGACGCAGTCGTTATCACCCTGTACAAGAACAAAGGCGAGAAGTCTGACTGTTCCAACTATCGGGGAATTACCCTGCTGTCCATTGCTGGGAAAATCCTTGCAAGGCTGCTCCTAAATCGGCTGGTACCTGCCATCACTGAAGACCAACTCCCAGAGGGCCAGTGTGGCTTCAGAGCAAACAGGAGCACCACCGATATGGTCTTTGTGCTGAGACAGCTACAGGAGAAGTGCCGCGAGCAGAACAAAGGGCTGTACGTAACATTTGTCGACCTAACAAAAGCGTTCGACACTGTGAGCAGGCAAGGCATGTGGCAGATCCTGGAGCGACTTGGCTGTCCCCCAAAGTTCCTCAACATGATTGTCCAGCTACACGAGGACCAGCAAGGCCAGGTCAGACTCAACAATGACCTCTCAGAACCATTCCCTATTCTCAACGGCGTAAAGCAGGGCTGCGTGCTGGCACCGACCCTCTTCACCATCTTTTTTAGCATGATGTTGAAGCAGGCCACAGTGGACCTCGATGATGACGATGCAGTGTACATCAGGTATCGTCTCGATGGCAGCCTGTTCAACCTCAGACGACTGCAGGCCCACACGAAAACCCTAGACCAACTGATTCGTGAGCTGCTTTTTGCTGATGATGCTGCCCTCGTTGCACACACAGAGAGAGCCCTGCAGCGCATGACGTCTTGCTTCGCAGATGCTGCCCAGCTCTTTGGACTCGAGGTCAGTCTGAAAAAGACAGAGGTCCTCCATCAGCCGGCACCCAAGACAGTGTATCGCCCTCCTCACATCACCATTGGCGAGTCTGAACTAAAGTCAGTGCACCAGTTTACTTACCTTGGCTGCATTATCACGTCGGACGCCAAGCTGGACAAGGAGCTTGACAGCAGGCTGGCAAAAGCGAACAGTGCTTTCGGGCGACTTTTCAAGCGGGTGTGGCACAATCAACAGCTGAAAACAGGCACCAAGATCAGCGTGTACAGAGCTGTGGTCCTCACCACCCTGCTGTATGGTTCCGAGTCCTGGGCCCTCTACCGCAGCCAACTACGACTCCTCGAACGCTTCCACCAGCGCTGCCTGCGTACCATCCTGGGCATTCACTGGAGTGACTATGTCACCAACGTCGAGGTCCTTGAACAGGCTGAAACTGTGAGCATCGAGGCTTTGCTGCTGCGGACACAGCTCCGCTGGGCGGGGCATGTCTCCAGGATGGAGGATCATCGCCTACCAAAGATCACCCTGTTCGGCGAGCTTGCTACTGGACACCGTGACAGAGGGGCACCAAAGAAGAGATACAAAGACTGTCTCAAGAAGTCACTTAGTGCCTGCCAAATCGACCACCACCAGTGGTCTTCGCTTGCTGCGGACCGTGACACCTGGCGCTCCACCATTTACAAGGCAGCTGTCTCCTTTGAGGACTCTCGCAGAGCTAGCCTTAAGGACAAGCGGCTCAGGAGAAAAAACAGAGATGCCGCAGCTCAGAACCCTGGCCAGACCTTCCCCTGCAGCCACTGCGGTCGAACCTGCCTGTCTCGGATTGGCCTCCGCAGCCACGAACAAGCCTGCAGACGTCGTGGGCAACTCCTATAAAATCTTCGTTCGCGAAGTCAAGCCAAGGAGGAATGTGTAATCTGTGCGTAATCTTGAAACTGTACTGGGATGATTTATTCTACTCTAATTCATTAATTTACATGGCCGTTTCATGAAATACTTGCAAAATCAGTATGTGGATACACACCCACGCCAGTGTTTTCCACAAAGAATGTAACACTAACAGCAAGGCAATTTAGTCATACTAAACCATCAGGATGTCAAAATAACGAAAAGGAAGTCTACACTTTCTTTGCTAAAATAATGACGTAATGCGGTGATGCAATAATAAACAAGAAGGCAAGGTCCATATGAACGATATACATGTGTGACCTTTGTGACAATAAGTAAAGGGATGGCTTCTGCACCAGCTAAAACCATGTTTTCTCAAAATTCAAACAGTTTCACACACTGTCAAACCCTTGACCTTTGCGATGAGTAAACTAAATTAGTATAATAGGAAGGTCTTATCATCAGCAGGTACCTTTGCGTCAAATTTGATTGAAAAGTTTGCAACAACTGTTGATAATACAATTTTATCAACAATTGTCATTTTACACACATTTGTTGACCTCTTGTGACCCTTGACCTTTCTGAGGGCTCATCCAAATTAGTATGCATACTTAGGTCTTACCATCAGGTATCTCTGTACCAGGTTTGGGTTTAAAGTTGTGAATAGTAATTTGAGTGTGTTGACCATATTCCTTAGATGTATCAGGTTATTTGGCATTAAGTTTGCCATAAACTCATAAAGTGATTAACCCCTTACTGCGTGCGGCCATAGGTACTGAAAACAGTACCAGAGGATGCATATATATAATATTATATGCATCCTAGGGTACTGTTTTCAGTACCTATGGCCGCACGCAGTAAGGGGTTAATCACTTTATGAGTTTATGGCAAACTTAATCAGAGCATGGAATTACTCGTACTAAAAAAAAAGAGGAAAACCCCTTTTCACTAGGGGGGTCCGGGGGCATGCCCCCCCCCCCCCCTCCCCCAGAAAAATTTTCAAAATTTACATTAAAATTTGTGCAATCTGGTGCATTTTAGAGAGAAACTGAGCCATTTAACCACCTAAAAATCTTGCTTATTTTTCTTATTTTTTGGGTGCACTTTTTATTTTTTGTGTCAAAGGTTTAAAAGTTATACTAAAACTTAAAGTATTCAACAGAATATATCCAAATGCTTATTCAAAATACATCTGAATGTCTTTCCATTTTTTCATTTTTTTTTAGTTTAATTATATAATATATATACTTTCTTTAATAATCTCTGATTAATCAGCTGTAAGTATGGATTCCTTTTCTCTCTTATTTAATACTATGTACCATGGTCACTGAACTGGAGAAAGGTTATAGATTTTTCAACATAATTTCATCAAACTTTACTGGAAAAAAATACATTGTAATAAATTTATTCACCATCAAGAGTAATATTTGCAATGGCACTGCTTTTAGCTTTCTTGTGTTTCGCTGTAGACACGTGAGCATCAAGAGCTACGCGGCCGCGTAGTTAATATCAAACTCTGCGCAGTTCGCGGTAATACGCCTGCCCACAGGCCGATAACTTGCGAATACACTGAGTGCGGAGCTCGTCGTTTACGCTTTTCTCGAGCCAAGTTCATCTCCAAATATTCTTGGCTCCAGAATCGTCTATTCTGTCTCCGCATTTATTTTCTCTTCGCCATATTTTGACCAGACTACAACTACCACTGAAGACCGGAAGCGACCTGTGCGAGCTAAAGCTAACGCCTCGCTCAATTTTGAATACGTGATTTGGGGATATCCGCCACATAAAGATCGCGAAACACGGTATTGGAATAGTGACTTTACGATTTTGTTTTCGGCGGAAATATTTATTTTCGGCGGAATGGCAGCTTCATTTAAGCGGAAATCCACCAAAAAGAGGAAAATTCCATGCTCTGCTTAATGCCAAATAACCTGATACCTTTTATTTTTATATATATATAAAATGGGATTAAAATACACTGTATACACTCGTTTTTACTCACCTCTGGTAGACGAGATCCAGGAATGTATGGGAAGTCATGGTGTTCATTGTGGTAGCCAACATTCCAGGCCAGAAGGTTTAGCGGTCCATAATATGAGTAAGTCTCATAACCCTTCACGAACATGTAGTGCTCGGAGATGAAGTGTCCTGATATTGGGTGAATACCCATGGCCAGAAAGGTCCCAGAGACGAGGTACATTAGTGCCTTGCCACTGAAGTAGTGGTAGACTGAATAGTCGAAGGAAAACTGAATGACAAAGTTGACGGCCTCAAGGAGGGTGACAGGTTTAGGCCGCATGAAGAGGGGTCTGAGGGTGTAGAAGTACGGCTGAAGAAATAGCCAGATCAGCTTGGTGAATGTGTTGCAGAATAAACGTCCTTCAAGCTTCGATGGGATGTCCACATCTTTTTCCGCGTCCCCCTGATACCTGTGATGCTCCAAGTGGTATTTTTTGAAGGACACTGACATAGGCACACCTAGAGGGAGGTTTGCAAAAAAACCAAACAGCCTATTGGCCAGTGGCATGGAGTGTCCAAAAGCCAGATTGTGAGCGATTTCATGGATGGCGAGAGACATTGAATGGTTGATGGTGCCCCCAAATACGTAGGCTAGCAGGAACACGGTGAACCAGGAGGCATCCTTGACTAGGTAGGCGGTGATCACTTGCACGATGACCATCAGTGTCACAATGTACTTCAACTTGGGGTCAGGGCCCATGAGCCTCTTCACTTCTGGGTGTTTCTCTGAAGGAATAAAGAAAAGAAGAACATATTTTGTTAATATACCTTAAGTATGAAAAAACGAAAGTACAACACCACAATAATATTAAAGAGCATTTATATCAAGCTAAAAGCAGTCAGCACTAAGGTGTTACAAAAAGTTACACTACACCATACACATGAACATGTATACAGAATCACACAATACCTTTGCATTGGTAGTGCATCAGCTAAGTAAGTACTACTAGCCGATGCAGTACCATGATGTTGGATTTTCACACTAAGGATGGTACTGGATGTAATATCTTGAAATTAACTGGAATAGAACAGAGCCAAATATAGTGGTGTGCTGATTTGTGATTTTAGACCTTATGGCTCTAGACTGTAAGATCCAAAATCACAGGCCAGCAATCTTTTTTGGGGGGTGGGGGGCGGTGGGGGGGTGGGTGTCAGTCACTCGAAAAAAAACAACACATTTACACCTGTACATGTATAGATGGTTGGGTGGACAAACATGGCATATTCGTAGTGAAATTCACACTCTCTCTGACACCCATGTGTGGTGGTGGGGGGATAAGGGCTCCTCGATTGTTTGTTTTTTTTAATTATCCCCCCCTCCCCAACCCCCTACCCCCCTCAATATTTCTGCTGGTGGTGAGAAGCTGCAAGAGGTTGTTACCGCCCCCCCCCCCCCCCCCCCCCCCCCCCCTTTGATTTTCATGCCACTGGGAAGCAAGGTTGTGGCGTTGGGAGGGTCAGGTTGAAGGGCCTAAACAAAAAGTTGGAACCCCCCTCAGAAGGCAATTGATCAGCCCCTGCACACACACACACAGAGAGAGAGAGAGAGAGAGAGAGAGAGAGAGAGAGAGAGACAAACCTAATAATAATAATAAGCGCATTAAATAGGCGCTTTATCCCAATTGAAAATCGGCTCAAAGCGCCGCCGCGAACTGAACCCAACAAGCACGCTCACGTGAATCACGCGCATTCACTCACACACTGTACATAAACACAGAACATTCACGTGGTGCTAAGGGCAAGCTCAAGCGAGCTACTGTAGTTTTTGGAAATTCAAAATCGTTTTGTATTTGAAATTTGATTAAGTGGGCTGAAACTGATACCGTTGCTAACAACTACAAAACTATCTACACATGCACATACACATAAAATATAAGTAAAACATAATAGTTTAATACTTACAAACAACAACACTATTCACATAGGCAGACATACTCAAACTCTCAGACACCAACCCCCCCCCCCCCCCCCCCCCACACACAAAACTAAGTATTTCAAATGATAAATGAAAAGGATAACAGGCTTAATTGGGAATAAATTGGACCCAGCATAGAATGAGACATCATGTAGTTAAGGCATCCCTAGGCCCTACCACTAGTACGAGTGATCCACGAAATACTTGCAAAGACCCTTTTTAAAACAGGCTAGCGCCTCTGAATAACCTGATGTTTCAGCAACGTCACTACCTAATGCAGGCTAGTTTGTTATCAGAGTTTTAAAAAAAAACAAAAAACTTTGCCATCCAGAGGGCAAAAAGTGATGTCATGTACCCCGTGTGTTCTGTTGTAAACAGCATGTTATGTACTACTTTTTATGTGAAAGAATTCAGAACTCTGCGATTTACGTTTTACATTTTTCTTCTCAGGGAGCTATTCAGTCCTGCCAGCGCTACCTTTATATGCTAAGAGTACTAAGACTAAGTCAGTAATGTCACAAGATAAGGTGTGAATAAGATATGAATAGACCGCAGAGCACATCCTCCAGGACTGTGGGAACCACCAGCCGCTGAGGGAGGAGATATGGCCGAAGCCGGCCACTCTACAAGAGAAACTGTACGGGCCTGTGGAGGCGCTACAGAAGACCACAGATTTCATTTTGAGAGCCAAACTCCAAGTGTGACGGCGTTCGAGAAGAAGAAGAAGAAGAAGATATGAATAACATACACCAAAATGGCACAATATTTTGCTGCAAGAACTAAATGGGCTTTTTGATATTGTTGATCATGATGAAAGTTTCTGACTTAGAATTTATGTATTTCCAAGGTATCAGCCCATGTGTCTGATGTTTTCACAGTGGAATGATTGCAAGCTCAAGAGAAAGGGTTTTATTGGAGTACCTAAAATGTCTTTGTTGTGAAGATGACATACACAATACACAGTTTACGAACCTGTTCAAATCAACACAATCTCCAAACATTAGAGAATGAAAGCAATTGACATAATGCAAAATATGATTGAATTTCGTCATGCACCAACTACACCCACGCTGATTTTGGCTTCAGCTGAGGTTGTTTGTAACCTCACAACATCCATGTGTTGTGAAATTATGTACTCAGCCAGTTGTCCACCATTTTTCAATACATGTATTTCTTACCCCTACAGACATTTGATAGATGTGCATTCATACAGAGAAGCCGTTCCTGCTGGTATGATTTTTTTAAAATTTATAATATGGATGCCATTTTAAGCTTGTTCCTAGCAATGTAATAGTGTGAAGTTATCCAAGTACTTCAGGACCCCATTCAGCAGTTCAGACCAGTTTATTAGGATGTATGCCTGTTTTGTGGTAGTTAATATCATGGACATGTGCACATCTTTAAATACCACAACTACCTGTACCAACTACAATGCATGTTTAACAATTTTCATGTCTAAAAAGTGTTTTATTTACAAAGCAATAGAGGTGTCTATTATTGCCTGCCTATTTTGCATACTATCTGTACTTACACTGGCAGCTGTTTGTTTTTTTTTTTAACATGGAAAATCAGCAACACAGCCCCTGATATGTTCTATTTATTTTAATGCTAGTTTTTGACCAGGCTTTCAGTATTTGACATCATTTTTTTTTAAACATAAAAAATGTTATAAAGTTATGTACACTTTCCTTTTCCTAAGAATGTTCAGTTTCTTTGTTAATCAAAAACTTTGCTTTCACTTCAGCTTATTAGATTATTGAACAATCTTGCCAAGGTACTTTTTGCATGAGGTTCTTGCCATTATTATAGCTTTGGAAATATGTGTGAAACCTTTGTGACATTGTGAATAATTATGTACATTAGTTAACTTTGGTGCAGTAGAATGACAGAAATAAAAGGGTTATCAACACAAAATGATCACACAGTGTGGTGTCCTGTTTGTCCTAAGTTCGTACCTTTAAAATAAAAATGGAATTCGGTTTTTGATTTTGACTTGAGTGTCACAAATTTTCCACGCAAATTCTGAGCCAATACCATATTCGAAGTTTACTGTAGTTCACAGATAGTGGATGATCATCAGCCACTATTCTTCAATTGGTCGAGTTATTTGCTTGGTACGCACCATCTAGGGCAATCCATTTCTAGTAAAACATGGCGCAAGAAACGAATGGTGTGGATGATTGAATTGGCAGTCACGCAAAATGCAAACCGGGAAGTTGTAATTAAACTTTAACCGGCGTTAACCGGGGATAAAGCTCTAAATCCGAGGAACTGCTGCCGCTGATGTTGGTCAGCAAAAGGCATAGATTCTCACAAGCCTCGGAATCTGCAGGGGCCCATGTGAATCTAAGTCTTTCAGGTGGAAAGCCTCGCAGCTGAATGGACTGATCACAGATCAGATTACAGCAAGATTACAGCACTGTAGTGTTCGCCCTTGGGTTTTGACGATCCTGGGCTTGTTTATTATTTTCATTAGCACCTGGCCAAAATAGCGTCTACCGACAAACTCGGTCCTGCCGGGGGAAAACCCCATCGCTTTCTCGGAAAATCAAACGCCTCGGTCGCAGCGGGGTGGGGAAAAGGGGCGGCTATATCTGTCGGGCTTCGGAAAATCAAACTGGCAAAGGGAGAGGGCCGCTAGAGGGCATATATATATACACACACATAAATTACATAGCAACTTTGTTGCAGGCCAGTGTGAGTGAACACCATGGGACAATGCATGCCATGAACTCTAATTTCCTGGCTGTATTAAACTGGCAATCGGCATTCTGATGTAATGACGAATTTTCTATACGTGTCAAAATTGTAATGACTAAACGAAGCATTCGCTACACAACATAATATGAATTTCTCTGGTTTGATAGCTTTACATAATCAGAACAAAACTTTGGGGTGCCCTTGCAAATGACACCAGCGACTGGAAACACACACACACTACACTAGTGTTTCATTTCTGTGCCCTTGAAGTGAACTAAATGCAACAACTATAATTTTGAGGAAACAGTGAGAAGTGGGTCATATAAATTTGTGGCTACCATTCCCAAGTCAAATTCCAGTACACAACACCATATCCCTGAACTGATATAAATTATAATGTTGCATGTAGTGTGGTAAATATATTATTAGAGGTAGCAAACAATGATTATTTTTACTTCCAGTTGGAGGTTCACTTCAAAGACACATTACTCCTACAACCAAAATTTGGCCATCTATAACCACTTTAAATTTCATGTGAAAAGTCAACATTTCATTATAACTGCTTTACTACTGGATAACAGCATTATCAAGAGGTGGGCATATGATTTTTGACCACTTTCTTCAAATTCTATCCAACACGTCTTTGTTCACACCACCCCCAAACCAAACCAACCATACACTTTACTGAGATGGTTGGTTAGTTTCATTTCAGCTTTAATGTCCACACCTCGCGCTGGGACCATATGGCGTTGAGGCGCGTCCCCTGGGTGGTGGATAGGGGGTCCCTTGCAAGAGGGGTGCACAAAATGAAATGAGGTGCCGTGAACCAACATGGTCTAAGGGAAGGAGACCCCGACAGAAAACCCCTGGTCCTCCTAACAAGGGGGTTGGGTGTGGGGGTAGCTTCCCCACCCTGCAAATAAAGAAACAGCTACAAAAACGCCGACGTATAGACAAACAGCAATTCCTTTCCTGGAGGAGGAAGGTTCTTCTACCAGAAGATTTATGACGTCGCGTGGTGAAAGCCGGAGTCTTCGGAAGCCACAGGACCGAGCCGCCTCTCTTTATCCAGGGACACAATCATGGGCACATGGAATGTCAAGACCATGTACCAGAGCGGGAAGTCTGCCCATATAGCAGCGGAAATGCAAAAGTACAACCTTTCCCTGCTAGGTATCAGTGAAGCCAGATGGACGCAGTCTGGCGAGAAAAGGCTGTTAAGTGGGGAGATGATTCTGTATTCAGGTCATGAAGAGGAGAATGCCCCCCATACAGAAGGTGTAGCATTCATGCTGTCACCAGTGGCACAGAGAGCGCTGATGAGCTGGGAACCTCTTGGGCCAAGAATTATCACAGCAGCCTTTAGAACCAGGAAAAAGATCATGCTTAACGTCATCCAGTGTTATGCACCCACTAATGATTGACAGTGACGAGGAGGAGAAACAAGAGTTTTACGACTGACTCCAGAGTGCTGTGGACAAATGTGCAGAGCGAGACATCACCATCATCATGGGCGATTTTAATGCCAAAATAGGGGAGGACAACACCAGATACGAAGAGGTAATGGGGAGACAGGGACTAGGAGAGATGAGTGAGAACGGGGAGAGGTTCATAGACTTTTGTGCTCTCAACAGACTTGTCATTGGAGGCAGCATCTTCCCACGCAGAAGAATACACAAAGCAACTTGGATCTCACCTGACCATACTACAGAGAACCAAATAGACCATATATCTGCATTAGCAATAAATTTAGAAGATCCCTTCAAGATGTTCGAGTGGGGAGGGGAGCAGATGTCGCCTCAGACCATCATCTGCTTATCTTAAGAATAAAGCTCAAGTTAAAGAAAAGCAGCACAGGGACAACAAGAAGACAGCGCTATAATGTAGGCCTCCTGAGAGAGACTGGAGTGAGAGAAGAGTTCAAACTGGTGCTGTCCAACCAGTTTCAAGCGCTACAGGAGCTAGTAAATGAAGAGGAGGCGGTCACCACAGAGCAGCAGTGGAAGGCAGTTAGAGAGGCACTGAACTCAACCTGCAAAGACACTGTGGGGTTCAAGAAACATCATCACAAGGACTGGCTGTCTGCACAGACCTTGAAGAAGATAGTAGTGAGGAAGCAGAAGAAAGCAGTTAATAATAATAATAATTACGGTATTTATAATGCGCTTATCTTATAATAATTATAACTCTAAGCGCGCACTCACAACTCGCGCACGCATGCGCACGCTTTAGACAATGACTTGCGTACCACAAACAGTGGAATACATTACGACGGTCAGCTTGGGGTGGGGAGTGTGGTGATATAGTGCTAAAACTGTTGAAAGAGGTGAGTTTTGAGGGCGGACTGGAAGGAGGAGAGAGTGTTTCTGACGGAGAGAGAGTGGGAGAGTGTTCCAGGTGGATGGACCGTAGACGGAGAAGGAGCGGGGGCTGAAAGTGTTAAGTTTGGTGCGAGGGATGTGGAGGCGGAGAGGGTCAGAGGCAGAGCGGAGGGAGCGGGAAGGTGTGTAGGGGTGAAGTAAGTTGGAGAGATAGGCAGGAGCGCAGTTGTTCAGGGATTTGTAGCAGAGAGACAGAATTTTGTATTGGATGCTTTGGGGGATGGGGAGCCAGTGAAGGAGTTTGAGCAGGGGTGTGACGTGGTCGGATTTTTTCTTTCTGAGGACGAGGCGGGCAGCATTGTTCTGAACGCGTTGGAGAGTGAAAATGGTGGAGTGAGGGAGGCCGGAAAGGAGAGAGTTGCAGTAGTCGATGCGAGATAAGATGAGAGAGACAGCAAGTTTGGTGGCAGCTTCGGTAGTGAGGTATTTTCTGATCTGACTGATGCGGCGGAGGTGGAAATAACATGCCTGGGCCGTGGCGGAAACGAAGCTGGTCATGGACAGAGAGGAATCGAGGATAATGCCGAGGTTCTTGGCCGAGTCAGAGAGGGAGATGGGGGTGCTATCGAGTTGAAGGTGGAGAGAGGGAGGGAGCTGGGAGAATTTCTGGTGAGTGCCTACCAGCATGGCTTCTGTTTTGTCGTCGTTCAGTTTTAGCTTGTTTGCTGTCATCCAGTTTTTCACGTCTTCGTAGCAGTCAGCCGTGCGAGTCAGTAGTGACTGAGTGTTGTCGAGTTTGTCTTTGTCTAGCAGTTGTGAGTCGTCAGCGTAGAGGTGGTGGTGTATGCGGTGAGACTGGATGATGTTGGACAGAGGAGAGGTGTAGAGTGTGAAAAGGACCGGGCCCAGGACGGACCCCTGTGGGACTCCGCAGGAGAGCGTGACTGGGTTGGAAGAGACGCCGTTGATGGTGACGGACTGCTGTCTGTCGGAGAGGTAGGAGAGAAACCAGGAGTGAGCAGAATCAGTGATGCCAAAGGAGTGGTGGAGTCGGTGGAGGAGGATAGAGTGGTCTATAGTGTCAAAGGCGGCAGAGAGATCGAGTAGTGTAAGAAGAGAGATGTTGCCCGAGTCGGTGGAGAGAAGCAGATCGTTTAGGATATGTAGAAGGGCTGTTTCAGTGCTGTGATGTTTGCGATACTTACTTACTTACTTACGCCTGTCACCCCTACCCGGGTATAGGCCGTCGACGAGAGACCTCCAGCAACTCCTGTCCTGTGCTTCTCCTTCGATTCTACTCCAGGTGGTTCCCAGTCTCTTGATGTCTGCTTGGAGGTCTTGACGCCAGGAGTTTCTCGGCCTACCTCTTTTCCTCTTTCCCTGGGGGTTCCATGACAATGCCTGCCTAGTGATACTGGAAGTTGGCTTTCTCAGAGTGTGACCGATCCATCCCCATCTTCGTCCAATTTCATTCTCTGCTGTTATCTGTTCTGTTCTCTCCCAGAGTCTGACGTTGCTGATCTTCTCTGGCCAGTGGATTTTCAAAATTCTTCTAAGGCAACTGTTCATGAAGGTCTGTACTCTGTTGACTGTGGTTTTTGTCAATCTCCAAGTCTCTGCTCCATATAGGAGAACTGCTTTTACATTGGAGTTGAAAATCCGGACTTTGGTGTGTTGTGACAGCTCTCTGGAACTCCACACTTTTTTCAACTGGAGAAAGGCTGCTCTGGCTTTACCGATTCGTGCTCTGACATCTACATCAGTGCCGCCTTTTTTGTCTATGATGCTCCCGAGATAGGTGAAGGACTCCACCTCCTCCAACGGGGTGCCAGCAAGCAAGACTGGTTCTTCCCTGGTTGCGTTCAGCCTCATTGTCTTTGTTTTCTGTTTGTGGATGGTGAGGCCCACTAGGGACGAGATGTCAGCAAGCCTCGTGGTCTTGTCCTGCATTTGTTGATGAGTGTGGGACAGTAATGCCAAGTCGTCTGCAAAATCGAGGTCGTCAAGCTGTGTCCAGTGTCCACTGTATTCCACTTCATCTGTGCTCTGTGGTCATCTTCATGACCCAGTCTATGGCCAGTAGGAAGAGGAATGGAGACAGCAGACACCCCTGCCTGACACCAGTTCTGACCTGGAGTTCCCTGGTGAACTGCCCTTCATGGATCACGCGACATGTCATGCCATCGTAGCTGCTCTTGATCAGGCGGACGAGCTTTGTGGGTACACCGTAGTGTCGTAGGAGTTTCCACAGAGTCTCTCAGTCCACGCTGTCAAATGTTTTCTCATAATCCACAAAGTTGACGTACAGCGGGGAGCTCCACTCCAGAGACTGTTCCACGATGATGCGGAGAGTGGCGATCTGGTCTGTACATGATCGGTTCTTCCTGAATCCTGCTTGCTGGTCTCTCAGCTGGGGGTCAATGGAGCTCTTCATTCTCTCTAGGATGATCCTGTTGAAGACCTTTCCTGGTACTGACAGCAAGGTGATTCCTCTGTAGTTGGAACACTTGCTGAGGTCGCCTTTCTTGGGAAGCTTGATTAGGTACCCCTCCTTCCAGTCAGCCGGCATCACCTCCTCTTCCCAGATCTTTCCAAACAGTGGGTACAGCATCTCCACCGTTGTCTCTAGGTCTGCTTTCAGAGACTCCGCTGGGATGCCATCTGGCCCTGCTGCTTTGCCGTTCTTCAAAAATGCCACTGCTCTTCTGATCTCTTCCCGGCTGGGTCTGTCACAGCTGATGGGTAGGTCGGTCTCTGCCGGCTGGATGTCTGGGGGGGGGTCGGGTGGGCTAGGTCTGTTCAGTAGCTCTTCAAAATACTCGGCCCATCTGTTGAGTTGGTCTGCTCTGTCTGCAATAGGCTTGCCTTCTTTGTCTTTTACTGGTCTTTCTGTATGGCCATACTTGCCCGACAATCTTCTGGTAGTGTCGTAGAGCTGTTTCATGTTGCCGCTGCCTGCTGCCTTTTCTGCCTCTGCTGCCAGGCTGTCTGTGTAGGCCCTCTTGTCTGCCCTGATACTCCTCTTCACCTCGCGTATTCCTCCTGTGCCCTTACTTTGGCTGCTCTCGTGCGACTGTTGTTGACAACTGCTTTCTTCTGCTTCTTCACTTCTATCTTCTTCAAGGTCTGTGCCGACAGCCAGTCCTTGTGATGGTGTTTCCTGAACCCTACAGTGTCTTTGCAGGTTGAGTTCAGCGCCTCTCTAACTGCCTTCCACTGCTGCTCTGTGGTGACCGCCTCCTCTTCATTTACTAGCTCCTGTAGCGCTTGAAACCGGTTGGACAGCACCAGTTTAAACTCTTCTCTAACTCCAGTTTCTCTCAGGAGGCCTACATTGTAGCGCTGTCTTCTTGTTGTCTCTGTGCGGCTTTTCTTTAGCTTGAGCTTCATTCTTAAGGTAAGCAGATGGTGGTCTGAGGCGACATCTGCTCCCCTCCTCACTCGAACATCTTGAAGGGATCTTCTAAATTTCTTGCTAATGCAGATATGGTCTATTTGGTTCTCTGTAGTATGGTCAGGTGAGACCCAAGTTGCTTTGTGTATTCTTCTGTGTGGGAAGATGCTGCCTCCAATGACAAGTCGGTTTAGAGCACAAAAGTCTACAAACCTCTCCCCGTTCTCACTCATCTCCGAGCCTAGTCCCTGTCTTCCCATCACCTCTTCGTATCCGGTGTTGTCCTCCCCTATTTTAGCATTAAAATCGCCCATGATGATGGTGATGTCTCGCTCCGCACATTTTGCCAACGGCACTCTGGAGTCGGTCGTAGAACTCTTGTTTCTCTTCCTCGTCACTGTCATTAGTGGGCGCATAACACTGGATGACGTTCAGCTTGAGCTTTTTCTTGGTTCTAAAGGCTGCTGTGATAATTCTTGGCCCAAGAGGTTCCCAGCCCATCAGCGCTCTCTGTGCCACTGGTGACAGCATGAATGCTACTCCTTCTGTATGGGGGGCATTCTCCTCTTCATGACCTGAATACAGAATCATCTCCCCACTTAACAGCCTTTTCTGGCCAGACTGCGTCCATCTGGCTTCACTGATACCTAGCAGGGAAAGGTTGTACTTTTGCATTTCCGCTGCTATCTGGGCGGCCTTGCCGCTCTGGTACATGGTCTTGATGTTCCATGTGCCCATGGTTGTGTCCCTGGATAGAGAGAGCTGTTTGCGATAGGCAGACTGGAATGGACTGAGGAAGTTGTTGTCGGTGAGGTGGACAACAACAGCCGCACGAGAGCAGCCAAAGCAAGGGCACATGAGGAATACTCGGAAGCCAACCGCGAGGTGAAGAGGAGCATCAGGGCAGACAAGAGAGCCTACACAGACGGCCTAGCAGCAGAGGCAGAAAAGGCAGCAGCAACATGAAAAAGCTCTACATTACCAGAAGATTGTCGGGCAAGTATGACCATACAGAAAGACCAGTAAAAGACAAAGGAGGCAAGCCTATTGCAGACAGAGCAGACCAACTCGACAGATGGGCCGAGTATTTTGAAGAGTTACTGAACAGACCCACCCCACCCGACCCCCCAGACATAGAGCCAGCAGAGACCGACCTACCCATCAGCTGTGACAGACCCAACCGGGAAGAGATCAGAAGAGCAGTGGCATTTTTGAAGAACGGGAAAGCAGCAGGGCCAGATGGCATCCCAGCGGAGGCTCTGAAAGCAGACCTAGAAACAACAGTAGAGATGCTGTACCCACTGTTTGGAAAGATCTGGGAAGAGGAGGTGATGCTGGCTGACTGGAAGGAGGGGTACCTAATCAAGCTTCCCAAGAAAGACGACCTCAGCAAGTGTTCCAACTACAGAAGAATCACCTTGCTGTCAGTACCAGGAAAGCTCTTCAACAGGATCATCCTGGAGAGAATGAAGAGCTCTGTCGACCCCCAGCTAAGAGACCAGCAAGCAGGATTCAGGAAAAACCGATCATGTACAGACCAGATTGCCACTCTCCGCATCATCGTGGAGCAGTCTCTGGAGTGGAGCTCCCCGTTGTATGTCAACTTTGTGGATTACGAGAAAGCATTTGACAGCGTGGACCGAGAGACTTTGTGGAAACTCCAACGACACTATGGTGTACCCACAAAACTCGTCTGTCTGATCAAGAGCAGTTACGATGTCGCGTGATCCATGAAGGATCTCCAGGGAGCTCCAGGTCAAAACCGGCGTCAGGCAGGGGTGTTTGCTGTCTCCGTTCCTCTTCCTACTGGCCATAGACTGGGTCATGAAGAGGACCACAGAGCAGAGAAGAAGCGTAATACACTGGACACTGTGGACACAGCTTGATGACCTCGATTTTGAAGACGACTTGGCTTTACTGTCCCACACTCATCAACAAATGCAGGACAAGACCACGAGGCTTGCTGACATCTCATCCCAAGTGGGCCTCACCATCCACAAACAGAAAACAAAGACAATGAGGCTGAACGCAACCAGGGAAGAACCAGTCTTGCTTGCTGGCACCCCGTTGGAGGAGGTGGAGTCCTTCACCTATCTCGGGAGCATCATCGACAAAAAAGGTGGCACTGATGCAGATGTCAGAGCATGATTCGGTAAAGTCAGAGCAGTCTTTCTCCAGCTGAAAAAAGTGTGGAGTTCGAGAGCTGTCACAACACACCAAAGTCCGCATTTTCAACTCAAACATAAAAGCAGTTCTCCTATATGGAGCAGAAAATTGGAGGTTGACAAAAACCACATTCAACAGATTACAGATCTTCATAAACAGTTGCCTTCGAAGAATCTTGAAAATCCACTGGCCAGAGAAGATCAGCAACATCAGACTCAGAACAGAGCAGATAACAGCAGAGACTGAAACTGGATGAAGAAGATGGGGATGGATTGGTCACAGTCTGAGAAAGCCAGTTTCCAGTATCACTAGGCAGGCATTGTCATGGAACCCCCAGGGAAAGAGGAAAAGAGGCAGGCCGAGAAACAAACACCTGGCGTCAAGACCTCCAAGCAGACATCAAGAGACTAGGAACCACCTGGAGTAAAACCGAAGAAGAAGCACAGGACAGGAGTCGCTGGAGGTCTCGCGTTGACAGCCTATACCCTGGGAGGGGTGACAGGTGTAAGTAAGTAAGTAAGTGTAATGTCCACAGCACCAACATAATAGGCGGCTCTTAGTGGTGGGTTATGGGGGACAGAGGCAGCTCTACCTTACAGAGTATGACCTGAACACTGATCAATTCAGGCGCAATGCAGCTCTGCCACTTTGATTTACCAGGACCTTCCAACGGATAAACAGCCTGCCTTTTCCCTGGACAAGTTCTCATCATCATCATCATCAGTCCCTTGCCCGAACTGGGCGTTGGGGGGACTGAAAGGCAGCAGCAACAGACAATGCTCTCCACTGAGTTCTATTTTGGGCGGTGGCAAGCAAGTCTGGCATCTCGAGTTCGGTCCATTCTTTTATATTTGCGACCCAACTCTTTCTCTGACGACCTCGCCGACGACTTCCTTTGAGAGTGCCTTGGAGAATAGTCTTGGACAAGGTGTTGTGTCGGGTCACGTGGCCAAACCAAGCAAGCTTGCGCCGTTTCACGGTTGCCAGAAGGGGTTCATGTGGGCCCACCAGGGAAGTGACGATGCTCCGTACATATTCGTTGGTCTTGTGCTCGCGGTACGAGATGACAAGTTCTACTGGGACCCAAAATAGTCCTCAAAGTCCAATTTCTAAAAAAATGTGGACAGCTGCGCTGCTGATTCAGTAACTTTACCCTGCAGGCCTGATGACACCATGTGACACTACTCAAGCAGCGAACTCTTTTCAATCTGCCCGAGGCGAATAAATCTCCAACTTGATTGTGCGTTTGTAAGGATACCTCATGCCGACAAGGGTGTGCTCCATCTATCTCTGTGTTCCTTGGAAGGTGACAGTCGTCGTCGGTTCTGCCTTGTGATCGGCGGTTTTGCCTTCTATTCTTATCGTTCCGCTTGAGTGAAACACGACAAAGCTACGTCAGTGAAATTATTGACTCAAATAAACCTTCCCACTAATCAGCTTTGCTCAGTGCCGCATGACTAAGACAAAACACTGCAGATGTACACTCATGAAACTAACCGTGAATTTACACCCGATGACCTCACTGAATCTGAGGATGTATTGTAAATAAGACAAGTCTCTGCCAGGTAGGGGCATAGATTCGTACAAGGCCCTGCAGCCTGCCGAGGCACATGAGAATCAAGGCCTTTAGCGAAAGGGGTTGGATGGGCGACTCAGTGTAACTGGGAAGGGCGGAAGGTTTGTAATTACTTTAACACGGCTGTGAGTGTGACATTGTGTGGGGTCCGTCATTCTGGACCTTGTGGCCTACATGAGACCACACCGGCCGACCTGACAACTTTAGACTATTGCCAGTGCAAAGTATGGCAGATAAACAGTGTCACTGTCACACGTGCTAGAGCTTTCCGCGCAAATAGAAAGCCAGTTTGCCCCGGGCCGCGATAAAACCTGACCTCCGTTCCCCCAACATCCGCAACAAACAGGTACCTGTCAGCAACTCACCGCAATCACTGACGTACACGTGAGTGAGAGTCATGTGTGTGCTTTATGAAGAGGCAGACTGTACCCATTATAGTGTACAAACTGTTCCATTCAATCTTTATCTTACTTCACTACTGACTGACACTACTGATAACGGCTGCCCGGGTTTGGCTACAACTGAAAAACTTCTCTAGCACACACACTGAGGCAGAGCCAGAGTTTTACTGACGATGAACTTGAAATGATGCTACCACCGGGCAGAGCTGAGGGGCTGGTGGGTTTATGGTCATTGATTTACGGTGGAAGGATTATGTTCATTTGTATGTTCTCCGGCCTATTTTTGAAAAATAATTAATGTGTCCAAAGGCGGGAACCGAAGGACACGTTTGCGGCATCTCCCAGCCTAGTCCGGTCGATGAGTGTTACAATGTTTCATAAAGGATCAAGTTATGCCATTCTATCTATCCCAGTGCAGATCACACAAGATTATTATCTGACGTGACTGACGTGACTAATGTTCAACAAAGATCTCTAATACTAATAGTTTGCTAACAGTAACATGGATGCTTAGAAAATATGACTGAGAGGAAGAAAGATCAGAAGAGAAAACTCGGAAGAAACTTAAATAACGATAAACAGTGCGGTTATTCAACAATATTTCGCGACTAACAAACACACATAATTATAATTCTAGCCCTTGCGGAAACCGCGAACATTCACTTGAATACCGGGGATGCTAGAGCTACACACTCAAGCAGCGTCCTTGAGTCAGCAGCAGGCATAATTTCCGATTACAAAACGGGCGACACGAGAAGATGATCAATAGATAAAACATAAACTCACCTAAAATTTCCTTCCTTCTTGTGGCATGTGGCTCTTCTGTGTAAACCCACTCAAAATCTGTTCTAGAGACGTGAGCACCCATTGTAGCACGATGAACTTTGAAACACTGACTTGGCAGAGCGATCTCTGCCTACCGTCTGCTAAAATTCGACACTCGCGTCAGGCGAGGATATGTTCCTCATAAATATTCATGAACCCTTGTCTGGGATGACGGTATGACGTAGTGCGCAATTTCGCTGGCATACACTCGCGAGCAGAAGGCAAGATGGCGTCCGTGATCGGCTCCGAAGTGGAAATAGCAGAGGTAGAGGTGGAAGCAATTCCCGTTGAAATGCCAATTGAGACTGTAGAAACAACAGATGAAATTTCTGTACAGCCTATGATAGCATTACAACCATTGCCAGAGCCTGCAGGAGAAGAAATTGTGTTGCAAACCCGCGAGGAAGTTGTTGGCGACCCGAATCTGGTTTACGCGGACAGCATCCCTGTACCAGCTCCAGAAATAGAAATTTCTACAGAAGAGACTATACCGATAAAGAAAGGAAAAGGTGGTAGACGGAAAGGTGGAAAATCAAGGAATTTAGTGAGCACAAATATAGCAGGTATTGGTGATTTGGGACTTGAACCCACAACAGCGAAGAAATGGGAGCAGAAACAGGTTCAGATCAAAACCTTGGAAGGCGAATTTTCAGTTACAATGTGGGCCTCAGGTGGGTACTTTGAATTTTTAAAACGGTGTATTGCAGTTAGTTCTTGACTTTTAGGCGTAAAAATAACAGTGCGTCTTGTTTGTTTGGTCATTTATTCATCATTTTTGTTGCGATTCGTCGGAAAAGTACAAAACTCGCAGGAAAAAGAGGACTAGTGGTCTGTGACGTCAGACAGCCTGTAAGAAGGAGGGGTGTGTGGTTATGTTTCTCGCTGGACCATTGTCGTTCAGTTGTTTTTGAGTTTTGTTGCGTTTTGGCATTGTTTTGGAGTTTGTTTTGAAAGGTTGTCAGCCATCATGAATCTCATGGGCGCCGCCATATCGGAACATGGCGGAGAAATAGTAATGGCGGAGAGCAATGGCGACCGTCCGCCATCTTTGTTCACGACTTTCTGATCAGTCCCATTGAAAATTATGCTTGTGCCATGCTGCATACACGCAGATAGCGCAAATATATAAAATTCATTGTATAAGAATATATGGGTTCATTCGCTCACCATTTTATCTATTATTGTGCTCTGTTTACTTGAATTTGCCCATTTACCATAAGTTGACCTTGGCAGCAACCTTGAGCAGCCTACTTGGAACGGTTCGTTGGGAGGTGTAATGGCCTTGGATAGACCTCGATATCAACAAGCCGTGTGGCTCCGCCTTGTTGCAGCGCGCGCCAAAATGTTCTTTGTTTGCATTTTAGTAAGAGGGATGCAAAATAAAACAGTCCCTTGCAATTCCCTCATAAAATTACTTGAGAAATATTCATCACGTTTGTTTTTGTATCTCTAACATGCAGCTAACTATGCGGTAAGACTACTAAGAGTCATGGACTTGAAAGAGGTCTAATCTAGTCATAATAAACTTATGTTTAAACCGTTGAAGCTGCCGTAAATCTTGCAGCCAGGGAATAAGGTAAACGTCCATACTGAGGGGAATGAAACTTCAAACCTGCATTTTCGTCAAAGATAACGTTTAATTTGATTAGCTTTTTTTTTTTCAATTGTTAATATTATTCACCATTGTTTTATTTAAGGCAAATAACATTAAAACACTAATAGAAAATGTAAAATAACAGTAATAAAGTTTGCAGAATGAGTTAAAATGGACAATATGCCTGCAGTGAAGTCTTGCATCCATTAAATTAGACTTTGTTGCTAGTTCTGAATTTGACATACATCATTTCTTTTGGATTTTTTTTTTTTAACAAATCTTATATTATAATATGGCACGGTTTAGTGTATGTGTGGGTTGTGCTTTTTGGGTTGGGAGGGGTGATAGGGGTACACATGTCAATTTTATTGAGGCATAATACTGAATACTGAGGCAGACTATTAATTACATTTAATATAATTTGTTAAATAACAGTGGTCATATAACACAAGAGTTTAAACTTTTTTCCTGTGTAAATTACTTAAATTGGTTTATATGAGACATTGGCAAAACAAATGTGGGTTCTGTGGCATTTTTTTGTTTTTGTTTTACCTTGTTTTAAAACAATACAATTTTCTTGATTTGTTACAGTCAACGTATTAACTATTATACTATGCACCAAAAGTTCAGGACCACCTTGATTTTAAGGTGTAAAATTTTAAAGGTCACAACTTGCTCGAGTCAGCTAAATTGACCAAACAATCTTACTGGTTTATCTTTATTTGATGACTTCTATGGTGTTGGTTCTGTCATTTCATTATTTTTTTTCATTACGCCTGTCGCCCCTCCCCGGGTATAGGCCGTTGACGAGAGACCTCCAGCTTCTTTTCGTCTGCGTTTTTGTAGCTATTTGTTGGTTCTGTAGCAGAAAGAATTCTAGACCCACTTCCAGTATTGTAATGCAGGCCCTTGCTGATGCATCAAATACGGGAAAACGTGATGATTGCCATGGTCACTACAACACTGATTGGTCAATATGGCCAACTGCACTTGTAAGACGCACCATTGATGTGTAGACTGCACATACTCTTCACTCTGTATAGAGCAGTGTTTACACAACACAGAGACAATTGGCCATACCTATCCAAGAACAAAATCACCCTGATGACAACATGATGGGATGAACCTATCCAAGAACAAAATCACCCTGATGACAACATGATGGGATGAACCATAACCCACTCCACAAAGTCCCTTTGCGCCAAATGTACGTTCAGCAGCGAGGTTAGCGTAACTAGACATGACGTAATTTTATCTTGTTACTTCAGTTAGAGGTTTAGGCCTGCCCGCCCGCCTTTGACATCATATGCTATTAAATTCACCCCACCGTGACCCATCCTAAAAATAAAAGGGACTTAAAAAGGTGCTCTGACGTGGGTACAAAATGGAGCCTGTGAGTGAATCTTTGTCAGATGACATCTTGTACCTTTTCCCATCATCTGCCAACTTAAACTGCACATCCAGGTACAGGTTTTGTAAAAGAGAGACCACCTTCCACCTGACGTAGCCACAGCACAGGGTGGGCAGATTCATAAAAAAACAACATGTCTCACAGTCCCAAACAGAGACCGTAACTTGGATCAGAGAGCATGGCAAGCAATGCTTATCGTTGGCAACAGAGCACAGATTATAAACAGACATCTTTGTACAGAATGCATGTGCAACCTGCAACTTCAGGTGGACAGGCCACCAAAACAGTCGGGTAATAATCAAGAATGAATCCTGAATCCACCAATAGCACAGTGGTGGCCATTCCTTGTTTTCTGAATGTGAAGGCATGGCTGAAAGGAACACTTGCACTACGGACAAAACAAAAGATGACATTTCCCAAGGAAGAGTAATAAGGGGGAGAGAATAAGAAAGTGGCATTTGCAGTCATCTCTGGACATAAATGAACCAGTATGAAGCACAACAAAAGGACCAGCTCTCGCGATCGATCAGCCGAGGACAACACTTTTTAAGAATGTCTGAATTGGTCCGTGATTTTGAAATCCGCAATCCCTGTTGACGCCGTCGAGGGACTTGCACCTCGGATGTCGCAGTGGCATCTTGCAAGTGGCAGACTCGGTCCTATACCACTAACACAGTAGTTATTGTCATAATTGTCATAATGTGGCTAAAACCGTATGCACTCATGTGATCCCAACAAAAGAAAATTTGTCAGCCAGACAGACACAATAAAGTTTTTGAATTTGAATTTTGCAAAATTAATCAAAATTACACCTTTTTAGTTAGCATCATGAAACTTTAGAATACATTTATATGGTTGATACTAAAACTACATTAGATGTGAATTTCCGATTTTTAGCACTTTTATTTTTTTTAAAAACGTCATATGAGTTTATTCAAATGGTTCTTAACTTATGGTGCATAGTATATAACATTATTTTAATATTTTGATTTTGTTGTCTCTGTGTTGTAATAATTAATGACACACAGATCAGGTGCAGATGATGTTATAGCCGAAGTCGACAGTTAACTGTTTATGGTACCAATGGCGGAATGCACAGTGGGGTTACAACTTGCTTTCTGCGTGTTGTAACGATTCATAACATTCGGACCTTCTGCTAGGTGCAGATGACAACAAGCTGGATGACGATTCAGTGGCGGGAGACTCCGATGCAGATTTCACAGAGTACATGACTGGCAAGAAGTTGCCACCGGGCGGAATTCCAGGCCTTGACCTTAGCGACCCCAAACAGCTTGCTGAGTTTGCCAGGTCTGTGCCCAGGTGTGAAACTTGACCCCTTGATTTTTTAAAAATTGTTTTTGTTTCTGTTTAGTTGGTGTGGAAGGTGTGAAATTTAAAGAGCAAAATTATTGTAAGCTGGTAAATATTTTTCAATGGTCAGGTTTTAAATAATTCTTAAGAATTTCTACTTCAAATTCAAATCAATGGAATAAAAATGATCTGGTCCACAAATGTATCATGTTTATTTTATAAATCATAATATTACTCATGATGTTCTGAGTTTTAACTTAAGTGCCATTGGTTTATATTTTATTTCATAATGATAATTATGAATGCTGTTGTGTGTTGTTTAATGTTTGCTTCTTTATTATTTTTACTACTTACAAAGTAGATGTTTGTTTGTACAAAGAAATGGAATGTGGAACAGTTAACGCAGATGATTAGGCTTCATCTTCAGTGTTTCTCACAGGATAAAGCCCCGAAAGCCTGCCGATGATGTGCCCAGAACAGTGCCATGCCCACACAAAGTAAGTCAGCTTTCCTACAGTGTTCCTGAGCGCTCCTAAATTTAACCCCCTCATGTGTGCAGTCACTGGTATGGCAAACAGTGCACAGGGTTTATTTTTGGAGCCTGCCATGCACCACTGGTGCTTAATTTCCCAAAATGACCCATAACATTTTGACCTGAGGGGTCAGTTACTTACTTACGCCCATCACCCCCCCCCTGGGGCATAGGCCGCCGACAAGGTCCCTCCAGCCGTCTCTGTCCTGGGCGAGTCTCTCCAGCTGTGAGGGGTCAGTTACCCATAGGTTTATGTAGGCAATGGGCCCTTCTTTTCATCTCATCTGCTGTAGAATTATAAAAAAAAATATTTTTCCATCATAATGGTTGCCTGTTCTTTTTGTAAGTTTGTTTTGGGCACCAGATTGCTCTTGTCTGTTGGTAAACTACAAGCACAAAATTCAGAAGAATGTTAATATTGTTATGGTAACTCAAAAGTAGTGTGTTACCAGGGTTGATAAAAAGGGTTGACAGGTCACCTGGGTGACTTAAGAAAGCTTCTCTAATAAATAAACATTAGCCCAGCTGGCTAGCTCAAAAGTTGTAGCTCGGACGAACATTTGTTTGACAGAAAAGTAAATTTGTCTGGGGGTCACTAACCTTTTCTTGTTGGGGAGCCTGACTGGTGACCTAAACGTTCAGGCTTTCACTTTTTTCAGCGCCCCAAAATTATTGTTCTGTTACATGTTATCACTACTTTTCACTATGTGCTTGGTCTTTGAATATAGGACAAAACTGTAAGGTCTAAAGTCATAGACTTGCCAACAAGGGATCAGTTGACTTTTAGTTTGATAAAATATTTTTTGTCATGGTCAGTTTATTGTGTTACTGCACAGGGTTATGAGAATTTCTGCCTGTTGCAGAATGAGATATTAAGGATTGGCAGCAGCAAGGGTAAATTGACTGTGTGACAAAAATATGTATTTTGTTCAAGGTCACTTTATCTTCTACTGTACCACAGTCTGTAGCATGGGTTCATGAGAATCTCTGCCAGGCTGACAAGGTGACTTGTATTTGAAGTGTCTGTGTCTGCCTACAGGGCTGCAACAAGATGTTCCGTGACAACTCGGCGATGCGGAAACACCTGCACACGCATGGTCCTCGTGTCCACGTGTGCGCGGAATGTGGCAAGGCTTTTGTTGAAAGCTCCAAATTGAAACGCCACCAGTTGGTTCATACAGGAGAGAAGCCCTTCCAGGTAAGAACACAAGTAGATAGTAATGGTATGCTGTGTTCACATTGTCCATAATTCTCAATAAGGCACTATTTCTTGGATGTAAATACTGGAAGAAAAGTAACAGCTGGTATAGTGAAATCTGTTGCAAGAATAAAACATGAGGTGGGTTAATGTAGGTACTGGCAGCCAAAATTTGAGAATAAATGTAGTGTTTCAAAAGTATTACAGTATTGTAAAGCTCATCATCCTGAGCATAACAAAAAAAAATTAATGTCCTAGCTTGTCTAGTTTCTGAAATATTCACGTTTAAAGTCTAACGTTTTTTACGATGTGTGCAATTGTTAAAACAAACACGTTTTTGGAAGACTGTAGCACAAAACCAAATCAGCATATTCTTTTCATTTTCACACATGACAGACACAACTATCACAGAAATAAATTAGACAAAGTATAATGCCATAATCTCTTTTAATTAAGTTTCAGTAAGCTGTCAAAATGAGCAAAAAAGCCAATATGAAAGTGCTTACTTACTTACTTACGCCTGTCACCCCTACCCGGGTATAGGCCGTCGACGAGAGACCTCCAGCAACTCCTGTCCTGTGCTTCTCCTTCGATTCTACTCCAGGTGGTTCCCAGTCTCTTGATGTCTGCTTGGAGGTCTCGACGCCAGGAGTTTCTCGGCCTACCTCTTTTCCTCTTTCCCTGGGGGTTCCATGACAATGCCTGCCTAGTGATACTGGAAGCTGGCTTTCTCAGACTGACCGATCCATCCCCATCTTCTTCGCCCAATTTCATTCTCTGCTGTTATCTGCTCTGTTCTCTCCCAGAGTCTGACGTTGCTGATCTTCTCTGGCCAGTGGATTTTCAAAATTCTTCTAAGGCAACTGTTCATGAAGGTCTGTGCTCTGTTGACTGTGGTTTTTGTCAATCTCCATGTCTCTGCTCCATATAAGAGAACTGCTTTTACATTGGAGTTGAAAATCCGGACTTTGGTGTGTTGTGACAGCTCTCTGGAACTCCACACTTTTTTCAACTGGAGAAAGGCTGCTCTGGCTTTACCGATTCGTGCTCTGACATCTGCATCAGTGCCGCCTTTTTTGTCTATGATGCTCCCGAGATAGGTGAAGGACTCCACCTCCTCCAACGGGGTGCCAGCAAGCAAGACTGGTTCTTCCCTGGTTGCGTTCAGCCTCATTGTCTTTGTTTTCTGTTTGTGAATGGTGAGGCCCACTTGGGACGAGATGTCAGCAAGCCTCGTGGTCTTGTCCTGCATTTGTTGATGAGTGTGGGACAGTAATGCCAAGTCGTCTGCAAAATCGAGGTCGTCAAGCTGTGTCCATAGTGTCCACTGTATTCCACTTCGTCTGTGCTCTGTGGTCATCTTCATGACCCAGTCTATGGCCAGTAGGAAGAGGAACGGAGACAGCAGACACCCCTGCCTGACACCAGTTATGACCTGGAGCTCTCTGGTGAACTGCCCTTCGTGGATCACGCGACATGTCATGCCATCATAGCTGCTCTTGATCAGGCGGACGAGCTTTGTGGGTACACCGTAGTGTCGTAGGAGTTTCCACAGAGTCTCTCGGTCCACGCTGTCAAATGCTTTCTCATAATCCACAAAGTTGACGTACAGCAGGGAGCTCCACTCCAGAGACTGTTCCACGATGATGCGGAGAGTGGCGATCTGGTCTGTACATGATCGGTTTTTCCTGAATCCTGCTTGCTGGTCTCTCAGCTGGGGGTCAACGGAGCTCTTCATTCTCTCTAGGATGATCCTGTTGAAGACCTTTCCTGGTACTGACAGCAAGGTAATTCCTCTGTAGTTGGAACACTTGCTGAGGTCGCCTTTCTTGGGAAGCTTGATTAGGTACCCCTCCTTTCAGTCAGCCGGCATCACCTCCTCTTCCCAGATCTTTCCAAACAGTGGGTACAGCATCTCAACTGTTGTCTCTAGGTGGGATGCCATCTGGCCCTGCTGCTTTGCCATTCTTCAAAAATGCCACTGCTTTTCTGATCTCTTCCCGGCTTTTGTCTGTCACAGCTGATGGGTAGGTCGGTCTCTGCCGGCTGGATGTCGGGGGGGTGTCGGGTGGGCTAGGTCTGTTCAGTAACTCTTCAAAATACTCGGCCCATCTGTCGAGTTGGTCTGCTCTGTCTGCAATAGGCTTGCCTTCTTTGTCTTTTACTGGTCTTTCTGTATGGCCATACTTACCCGACAATCTTCTGGTAATGTCGTAGAGCTGTTTCATGTTGCCGCTGCCTGCTGCCTTTTCTGCCTCTGCTGCCAGGCTGTCTGTGTAGGCCCTCTTGTCTGCCCTGATACTCCTCTTCACCTCGCGGTTGGCTTCCGAGTATTCCCCCTGTGCCCTTACTTTGGCTGCTCTCGTGCGACTGTTGTTGACCGCTGCTTTCTTCTGCTTCCTCGCTTCTATCTTCTTCAAGGTCTGTGCCGACAGCCAGTCCTTGTGGTGGTGTTTCCTGAACCCTACCGTGTCTTTGCAGGTTGAGTTCAACGCTTCTCTAACTGCCTTCCACTGCTGCTCTGTGGTGACCGCCTCCTCTTCATTTACTAGCTCCTGTAGCGCTTGAAACCGGTTGGACAGCACCAGTTTGAACTCTTCTCTTACTCCAGTTTCTCTCAGGAGGCCTACATTATAGCGCTGTCTTCTTGTTGTCTCTGTGCGGCTTTTCTTTAGCTTGAGCTTCATTCTTAAGGTAAGCAGATGGTGGTCTGAGGCGACATCTGCTCCCCTCCTCACTCGAACATCTTGAAGGGATCTTCTAAATTTCTTGCTAATGCAGATATGGTCTATTTGGTTCTCTGTTGTATGGTCAGGTGAGACCCAAGTTGCTTTGTGTATTCTTCTGTGTGGGAAGATGCTGCCTCCAATGACAAGTCGGTTTAGAGCACAAAAGTCTACAAACCTCTCCCCGTTCTCACTCATCTCCGAGCCTAGTCCCTGTCTCCCCATCACCTCTTCGTATCCGGTGTTGTCCTCCCCTATTTTGGCATTAAAATCGCCCATGACGATGGTGATGTCTCGCTCCGCACATTTGTCCACGGCACTCTGGAGTCGGTCGTAGAACTCTTGTTTCTCTTCCTCGTCACTGTCATTGGTGGGCGCATAACACTGGATGACGTTCAGCTTGAGCTTTTTCTTGGTTCTAAAGGCTGCTGTTATAATTCTTGGCCCAAGAGGTTCCCAGCCCATCAGCGCTCTCTGTGCCACTGGTGACAGCATGAGTGCTACTCCTTCTGTATGGGGGGGGCATTCTCCTCTTCATGACCTGAATACAGAATCATCTCCCCACTTAACAGCCTTTTCTGGCCAGACTGCGTCCATCTGGCTTCACTGATGCCTAGCAGGGAAAGGTTGTACTTTTGCATTTCCGCTGCTATCTGGGCGGCCTTGCCGCTCTGGTACATGGTCTTGACGTTCCATGTGCCCATGGTTGTATCCCTGGATAGAGAAAGGCGGCTCGGTCCTGTGGCTTCCGAAGACTTCCGGCTTTCACCACAGGACGTCATAAGTCTTCTAGTAGAAGAACCTTCCTCCTCCAGGAAAGGAATTACTGTTAGTCTTTTCATCGGCGTTTTTGTAGCTATTTCCTTTTTTGCAGGGTGGGGAAGCTACCCCCACGCCCAACCCCCTTACTAGGAGGACCAGGGGTTTTCTGTCGGGGTCACCTTCCCTTAGACCATGTTGGTTCACGGCACCTTATTTCATTCGGTGCACCCCTCTCACGAGGGACCCCCTATCCACCACCCAGGGTACGCGCCTCAACGCCGTATGGTCCCAGCGCGAGGATATGAAAGTGCGCAAATTGGCTATTTTGTCAATTTTGATAGTCTCCAGACTTAAACATATTTATCCAACATCAACTCTCTTATGACAAAAGTATTCTA
>BTPG01000004.1:26981409-27106686 GCA_036245525.1 Semisulcospira habei
CCCAATAAAGATAAAATGAGTGTAACTTTAAAACCACTTTAAATATCACTGCAAAAATGTATCATAATGCTTAAATAGTAACAGGAAACAATTCCTATTACTTAGAATATGTATCACACTTTACGCATTTCTTGGGTACTTACTTACTTACGCCTGTCACCCCTACCCGGGTATAGGCCGTCGACGAGAGACCTCCAGCAACTCCTGTCCTGTGCTTCTCCTTCGATTCTACTCCAGGTGGTTCCCAGTCTCTTGATGTCTGCTTGGAGGTCTCGACGCCAGGAGTTTCTCGGCCTACCTCTTTTCCTCTTTCCCTGGGGGTTCCATGACAATGCCTGCCTAGTGATACTGGAAGCTGGCTTTCTCAGACTGTGACCGATCCATCCCCATCTTCTTCGCCCAATTTCATTCTCTGCTGTTATCTGCTCTGTTCTCTCCCAGAGTCTGACGTTGCTGATCTTCTCTGGCCAGTGGATTTTCAAAATTCTTCTAAGGCAACTGTTCATGAAGGTCTGTACTCTGTTGACTGTGGTTTTTGTCAATCTCCATGTCTCTGCTCCATATAGGAGAACTGCTTTTACATTAGAGTTGAAAATGCGGACTTTGGTGTGTTGTGACAGCTCTCTGGAACTCCACACTTTTTTCAACTGGAGAAAGGCTGCTCTGGCTTTACCGATTCGTGCTCTGACATCTGCATCAGTGCCGCCTTTTTTGTCTATGATGCTCCCGAGATAGGTGAAGGACTCCACCTCCTCCAACGGGGTGCCAGCAAGCAAGACTGGTTCTTCCCTGGTTGCGTTCAGCCTCATTGTCTTTGTTTTCTGTTTGTGAATGGTGAGGCCCACTTGGGACGAGATGTCAGCAAGCCTCGTGGTCTTGTCCTGCATTTGTTGATGAGTGTGGGACAGTAATGCCAAGTCGTCTGCAAAATCGAGGTCGTCAAGCTGTGTCCACAGTGTCCACTGTATTCCACTTCGTCTGTGCTCTGTGGTCATCTTCATAACCCAGTCTATGGCCAGTAGGAAGAGGAACGGAGACAGCAGACACCCCTGCCTGACACCAGTTCTGACCTGGAGCTCCCTGGTGAACTGCCCTTCGTGGATCACGCGACATGTCATGCCATCATAGCTGCTCTTGATCAGGCGGACGAGCTTTGTGGGTACACCGTAGTGTCGTAGGAGTTTCCACAGTGTCTCTCGGTCCACGCTGTCAAATGCTTTCTCATAATCCACAAAGTTGACGTACAGCGGGGAGCTCCACTCCAGAGACTGTTCCACGATGATGCGGAGAGTGGCGATCTGGTCTGTACATGATCGGTTCTTCCTGAATCCTGCTTGCTGGTCTCTCAGCTGGGGGTCAACGGAGCTCTTCATTCTCTCTAGGATGATCCTGTTGAAGACCTTTCCTGGTACTGACAGCAAGGTGATTCCTCTGTAGTTGGAACACTTGCTGAGGTCGCCTTTCTTGGGAAGCTTGATTAGGTACCCATCCTTCCAGTCAGCTGGCATCACCTCCTCTTCCCAGATCTTTCCAAACAGTGGGTACAGCATCTCAACTGTTGTCTCTAGGTCTGCTTTCAGAGACTCCGCTGGGATGCCATCTGGCCCTGCTGCTTTGCCATTCTTCAAAAATGCCACTGCTTTTCTGATCTCTTCCCGGCTGGGTCTGTCACAGCTGATGGGTAGGTCGGTCTCTGCCGGCTGGATGTCGGGGGGGTCGGGTGGGCTAGGTCTGTTCAGTAACTCTTCAAAATACTCGGCCCATCTGTCGAGTTGGTCTGCTCTGTCTGCAATAGGCTTGCCTTCTTTGTCTTTTACTGGTCTTTCTGTATGGCCATACTTACCCGACAATCTTCTGGTAATGTCGTAGAGCTGTTTCATGTTGCTGCTGCCTTTTCTGCCTCTGCTGCCAGGCTGTCTGTGTAGGCCCTCTTGTCTGCCCTGATACTCCTCTTCACCTCGCGGTTGGCTTCCGAGTATTCCCCCTGTGCCCTTACTTTGGCTGCTCTCGTGCGACTGTTGTTGACCGCTGCTTTCTTCTGCTTCCTCGCTTCTATCTTCTTCAAGGTCTGTGCCGACAGCCAGTCCTTGTGGTGGTGTTTCCTGAACCCTACAGTGTCTTTGCAGGTTGAGTTCAGCACCTCTCTAACTGCCTTCCACTGCTGCTCTGTGGTGACCGCCTCCTCTTCATTTACTAGCTCCTGTAGCGCTTGAAACCGGTTGGACAGCACCAGTTTGAACTCTTCTCTAACTCCAGTTTCTCTCAGGAGGCCTACATTATAGCGCTGTCTTCTTGTTGTCTCTGTGCGGCTTTTCTTTAGCTTGAGCTTCATTCTTAAGGTAAGCAGATGGTGGTCTGAGGCGACATCTGCTCCCCTCCTCACTCGAACATCTTGAAGGGATCTTCTAAATTTCTTGCTAATGCAGATATGGTCTATTTGGTTCTCTGTTGTATGGTCAGGTGAGACCCAAGTTGCTTTGTGTATTCTTCTGTGTGGGAAGATGCTGCCTCCAATGACAAGTCGGTTTAGAGCACAAAAGTCTACAAACCTCTCCCCGTTCTCACTCATCTCCGAGCCTAGTCCCTGTCTCCCCATCACCTCTTCGTATCCGGTGTTGTCCTCCCCTATTTTGGCATTAAAATCGCCCATGACGATGGTGATGTCTCGCTCCGCACATTTGTCCACGGCACTCTGGAGTCGGTCGTAGAACTCTTGTTTCTCTTCCTCGTCACTGTCATTGGTGGGCGCATAACACTGGATGACGTTCAGCTTGAGCTTTTTCTTGGTTCTAAAGGCTGCTGTTATAATTCTTGGCCCAAGAGGTTCCCAGCCCATCAGCGCTCTCTGTGCCACTGGTGACAGCATGAGTGCTACTCCTTCTGTATGGGGGGCATTCTCCTCTTCATGACCTGAATACAGAATCATCTCCCCACTTAACAGCCTTTTCTGGCCAGACTGCGTCCATCTGGCTTCACTGATGCCTAGCAGGGAAAGGTTGTACTTTTGCATTTCCGCTGCTATCTGGGCGGCCTTGCCGCTCTGGTACATGGTCTTGACGTTCCATGTGTCCATGGTTGTATCCCTGGATAGAGAGAGGCGGCTCGGTCCTGTGGCTTCTGAAGACTTCCGGCTTTCACCACAGGACGTCATAAGTCTTCTAGTAGAAGAACCTTCCTCCTCCAGGAAAGGAATTACTGTTAGTCTTTTCGTCGGCGTTTTTGTAGCTATTTCCTTTTTTGCAGGGTGGGGAAGCTACCCCCACGCCCAACCCCCTTACTAGGAGGACCAGGGGTTTTCTGTCGGGGTCACCTTCCCTTAGACCATGTTGGTTCACGGCACCTTATTTCATTCGGTGCACCCCTCTCATGAGGGACCCCCTATCCACCACCCAGGGGACGCGCCTCAACGCCGTATGGTCCCAGCGCGAGGATTTCTTGGGTTGTCTACAGTATTTTTTGTCAAGTTGATTACTGCAGCTAACGTCTCAACAGAAAATGCTACCGGCAGCCAAAGTTTCCCACAAAATAAGGGCAGGGTGGATGTCACTAAAATGACTCAACAATACAGCAATTTGTACTGATTATGCCTGTTTTTAACACCTTTCACATCATTAATGAAGATTTTTGGAGACCTGTTCTTCCAGTTTAGTCCAAAGCCTATTTGTTTTCTTCAGATGCCCTTGTTTCTTGTAGTAATCAATTCGACGTCTGAGGTCCATTCTTGCTGCTTCGCTTCTGCTAGCTTTGCCTTTTGGCTATCTTGAGTAACAACGGACTGCTGTAATGCCAGTTGCGTTTTCTCTAAGGCCTGCTGCTGAAGTTTGAGTTGAGATAAACCAGCTGTCAGCTGGCCTTCTATAGTTTCAATCTTTGTCTTTAGTGCTTCATTCACAGCATGCAGTACTTCCACTGTTCTTCTGGCAGAGGCCAGCTCCCTTCCCTTCGTCATTAACTGGACATTTAGGCTGCGAATTTTTGTGACTGGGCATCTTTTTTTCTGACTTGGCGTTGGAATGTTGGCAGTGTTAACGAGTGCTCTGCCACTGCTATCAAGAAGAGAAGACATGGGTCGACTCAAAAATATTTCCATGTCAGCCTCTGCAGTTTTATCTCTCTTTCTGTTTGCTGCCTTGACCATTTTCTTCATTTCAGACACCCCCACACTCTGTGCAGTAAGATTATAACACCATGTGCACATATCTTGAAATGTTCTGTTTTCCTGCCTCCGGAAATCATCTAAATCAAGGAACAGTCCTGCTGAGAGAAACTGCACTGTAGAATCTCTTGAAGTTGAAAGCTGACAGTCTGCTTCTAGAATCCTCCGTCAAGTCAGCCCACAATCTCTTAGATGGAACCCCACACCACTGGTGTCGAACTCTTCCTTGAGGAACTTCTCTTGCTTCTCACTCAGTCTTTAAAATTTTCCAATCTCGTTCTTAAGTGTGCAATCATGATTGTGACGAATCTTGTTAAAAGTCAAGTCTGAAACAAGTGCTGCACAAAGGCCGCAGCTTCATCGTATGATTTCCCTCCATGTTCTCGCAGCAGGTAAATATGCATGAGTAGGTTGTTTGTTGGTGTGACATCTGAATGTTTGGCCTTCTACCCCTTCCCTCAGCCAGGAACACTTTCTTGAGATTATGGAACTGATCATCTCCTGGAAGTATAAAATAAATACCTTAAGTAAGACTGAATTTTCTCTTTTAGAGATAAGGGGGGGGAGGGGGAGGGTTGCTGATAATGCTAGTGCTAATCTGCTATTGCCATGTGGCTATGCCTTAAAATGCAAATCTACTAGTTGGAAAACAACAGCAGACTATCAAATAATTAGTAGTCGTGATACAGATATACGCAAAGAGTACTTTACACGAACAACAGAGGCTGAAACTTGTTAAAATTCCTAACGAGTTTCGTTTTCACAACCACCGGAAGCGTCTTATTCACAAATTACCTCCCTTGCATCTCTTGGCTTGACTTCGCGAACGAAGATTTTATAGGAGTTGACCACGACGTCTGCAGGCTTGTTCGTGGCTGCGGAGGCCAATCCGAGACAGGCAGGTTCGACCGCAGTGGCTGCAGGGGAAGGTATGGCCAGGGTTCTGAGCTGCGGCATCTCTGTTTTTTCTCCTGAGCCGCTTGTCCTTAAGGCTAGCTCTGTGAGAGTCCTCAAAGGAGACAGCTGCCTTGTAAATGGTGGAGCGCCATAGACTAACTTCAAAGACCGACCCGAGAAAAATCGTTGATTACTCAATTGTTAACCACCATCTAACGCTAGAAAAAAATTGGCTTGTAGCAGAACGCTTATGTAAACTATCTCAATAGGATTGTAGTGGTTGTGAGCTGTTTTATATGACATATTTTACAGATTGCAGGGACGTAGCGGGCCACTCCGGCGCTCCGGCGTCTGCCGGAGTACTTTTTGAACAACAACAAAAACAAAGAGAGAGAGAGAGAGAGAGAAAGAGAGAGAGAGAGTGAGAGAGAGAGAGATTCAATGATTCAATGATTCAATGAAGCTTTATTTATCAGAGAGAGAGAGAGGGAGAGAGAGAGAGAGAGAGAGAGAGAGAAAGTAAATTGCGTGGCCAATGCTATGTCGGATGCAGCACCATGGCTTGCCTAAATGCAGGAGTGTCTGCTATGTTGAAAAAAGAAGTACCTCGTGCTCTGTACACTCATTGTTATGTCATGCAACAAGCCTCGCTTGTTCTGACAGGATTAAACTGATCAAAGATGCTCATGAAACTGTGCACGAAATCACCAAACTCGACAAACATTCTCCAAAACGAGAAACTCATTTGCAAAAGATGAAAACTGAAATGAGTTCTGAGGAAGACGCCGGGAACATGCGCCTGCAATCATCTCCTACTGTCCAACAAGATGGACATTCAGAGGCAAAACACTGGACAGCGTCCTTCAGAACTACTGCCACCTTCAGGACCTGTGGGAATGGTCACTTCAAAACTGCTGAGGACGTTGGTGTACAAGAACCTTCACTTTCCCGTCACAGAAGAGTTCCTCTTAGTTGGAGATTCCCAGTCAAGTCACAATTTCCCAGGCCGGCTGTGTGGTGGATCGTTTCAGAGCAAAATACTTTGAAGCAATCGATGTTCTAACCTCGTGTCTGAAAGAGCGTTTTGCACAGTCTGATTTTCAGATGTATGCAACCCTAGAGCAGGATCTTTTGAGAGGTGCATGTTGTGGGCATTGTGACGAAGAATTGGCTGAAATTTCAAGCCTTTACGGTCCTGATTTCAATTTCACCAATTTGAAAACGCAACTCGAGACCTTAGCCATCCAGGTGAAAACAGTACACCCCGATAATGACATCCTCTTGACAGATATTGTGAAGTATTTCAAGTCGCTGTCAAAGCCCCAGGTCTCTCATCTTTCACAGGTCGCTATCCTCCTCAAACTGATCCTGGTCATGCCAGGCAACCAATGTCACCAGTGAGCGGTCTTTTAGTGCTATGAGACGCCTTAAAAGCTACCTCAGATCACGCGTGCACGAGGCTCAATTGAACCATGAGCTGGATGCGTCAAGAGCCAATGTGCTTAAAAAATCCCGTGCAACACAAACGTCTGCTGTCAAAGTTGAGTTAGGAAATGATATCTCTTCTTTAATTTTGTTTCGCAAGTCTCATCTACAACAAACGATCTTCAGCTCTGACATGTTGTGATCTTCTAACTACAGAAAGGCGAGTTTGTTTACTAATTGATTGATATACCCATGACCACTTGAACTTGAGGATTTAAACAATTGTGACATTTTCCAATTCTTGATTTCAAGCCAGCATATTTAGGTAAGTATGTCTTTGGACGTGAATATTGTTTCTTTAAAATAGAGTGAACATTTTAGTATCAATATATAAGCTTCTGGCCGCCATCGTCCCTCAAATAGTTATTAAACTTTCCGACTTTGTCTGGTAACCGCCGGACTACTTTTCTCATGCCCGCTACGTCCCTGGATTGGCGACCTGCCCGAACGTCAACAAAGAAACTCCTAGCTAGCTTGTAACCCGTCTTCTTTCCTGCAAATTTTATTGCTTAACGTAAAACAATAACCCATATGATAATCCTTTGGCATATACTTCAGAATAAACATATTAACAAATTCGGAACAAGAAAGTTAATATTACTTACGCAATTTGACGCCAATATCCTGGATAGAGCACGGCAAAGTGAGAGCACTGGAGGCGGCCATTTTGACTTGTACGCAAGCTCGGTCTCGCGAACGCACGTGGTGAAAATCATGTGATTGTGACGTCGACAGAGCACGCATACATTAACCTAATAGCGCATTTAAACGAGTGCGTTTTTTTCTTTCATTTAAGCCCTAAAACTGGGTGTCTAAAATGTTTCCTTTATGCAGAAAACATGAAAAAAACATCAAGTTTTTCATATTTGTATCAATATTTTCCATGATTGTTAAATCGACCGGGCCACATGTAGAACTATTTCTTTACACAATTCCCTACATTTTGATACTAAAAATAGCCGTGTACTGTGTGTGTCGACCTCGGAATCGCTCGCTGAAAATCAGACCAGAAAAGCGCTATACACAATTGCACTGCTGCCATTGGGGTCACGGCGCGCGATGACAAAAAAGTGACCAATAAGTTTGGCGATATTGCTCACTGTAGAAAACACTCACACGGACCAAAATAGGCTCATTTGAAAGAGGAAATATTAAACTATACTTCTGCTTCAGTGATATATAATTTTTTTCAACAGATTGCATGCAAATCTTCATTAAAATCGAGACAAAACTGCTCTTTCTTCTGCTTGATGGCAGTAATTAGGGCGCGCTGCCACTACCTAGTTAATGTTGAAACCAGGAATTTTGGATTTAAGAAAATAAATTAAAACAATGAATGAACTACATTATTCTGTAGCTTGGCACTTAAAGGCATCACGTTATTCTGACATCACTCTTGTATTATCATGGTTGATCTGTCTCCTCATTTGTAATGTGGTCTTCAGTAGATAATTCCCAGCTTTGAGAATTTCAGCATTATGGTGGTTCGTTGTGTGGAGTACATGTGTACCTGATTTTTTGCAGTGCACGTTTGAAGGGTGTGGAAAGCGATTTTCGCTGGACTTCAACTTACGGACTCACGTCCGGATTCACACAGGTGACAGACCCTATGTTTGTCCGTTCGACGGCTGCAACAAGAAATTTGCACAGTCAACTAATCTCAAGTCTCACATCCTCACACATGCTAAGGCCAAGTAAGCTCGTTGTGGTTTATCTCTTCATTTAGCCCTACATGCATGCACAAGGGTGTTAATGATATATGTGCTGGTCTAAGATGTTGCACTTTACAGCTGTAGAACTTAAGGTTGAAAATCATAGACCAGCACAGATGTCTAACTTTGTCTTTATCTTGACTGTATGTCTGAATCTGCTGGATATATTTGATTGACTTTTTGTAGTAATGGCCCAGTGCGAGATTGATGGAAAAGTTCCATAAATAAATGTCCACTGTCCATTTTGAAAATCTACCCCCTTTTGCAGCAGCGCAGGCATGTCCTGAGAAAATCGCGTTGCTGTGGGGACAGCAGTGTACAACCAAACAACCCCTTTTGCACTCTTTGCCATCAGAACAACATGAAGCCGGAGGATACATTCTTGGTTTAAATTACATGCAGATATGTTGTGTTCATACAAAAATGGCAATAGATACGATTGTAAAATAACACACAATTTGACTCTTAATTCCACCTAGTCAAATCTGCTCAGGGTGTTAGGAAGTTTCACCCTCACATATACATTGGAGAGAAAACACACTTCATCACATGTCAAAGGATGTAAGGATTCTGCTGCAAAGTTAAAATTATTGATGAAAGAGTAATGTGTTTTTGGCTCACGTGCGAAGCAAAAGTGAGTATGTTCTGGGCCAGTGGTCGCCCGTTGTCCATCCGCCATTTTTCATTGTAAACTTTAACGTTAGCATTTTCACAGACTTTAAAGAACACACAAAAATTAGGCCAGCATCATGGGAAGGTTGCGTAGAAATGCCCGACTCTATGTCATTGTTTTGGGCAAGGTGATGTAATCAGACAGTATGCAAGATGTTGACAAATGCAGCCATTCAATGCTGCTTGAAATTTTCGGAAAAAGATCGAAGGCGAAGAGAAACAACATGTAAAATATACCTGGACAGTAACGATTCTTCTGATTATCGAGACCGGCCTTGAACAGGATTTTTGTTTGCTTTAATAATAATGAGTACTTGTATAGCGCCTAACCTCAGAAATTATAGCTCTAGGCGCTTAACAAAAGCTAATTGTACAAAAATAACTAATTACAAGAACACACTTTACAAAACAAAAAAATATGTAACTCTATAAATAATCACCATTCAAAAATGTGTATCATTCTTTCAGGGGAGGTGCTGCACTTTTAGACTCATTGCCACTCACGCACATGCACACACACGCAAACACACTATTACTGAGATGACTTCAACATATTGGCAGGTCTGTGACAAATATCCGTTGTAGCAGACAGAAAAAGATGGGTCTTTAGGGTTTTGTTATATTTGTGCAGGTGCAGACAAAAAAGAAAATCGTACCTTTGTCATTTCATGCAGCCATTCTCCACACACACACACACACACACACACACACACACACACACACACCAACCACACCACGCAAAATCTTTGCGCGGTACAACAAAAGTATTCTTTCAACATTGCATGCTTAGAACATTACAATTACATCTGTATGCCAATACGTCAAAAGAAGAACCTTGTCAGAGTTTAAAAAAACAAACAATTATGGGTCTATAAACTAATTTTTAGTTCCAAGGGTCAAGTTTGCTGATGGCAAGACATTGCTATGTATACTAATATAGTTATCTCATCGCAAGGGCCATGGGAGTTTTGACAGATGTGTGAAAAATGTTTAAATTAAGAGAAAACATGGATTTCGCTGGTGCTGAAGCCAGCCCTTTACATATTGTCACAAAGGTCACATATGTTTGCATCAGTCATAAACGTGAGCAAAAAGGGCTTTGCCTTTCTTGTTTCTTTTTCACAAGCAGCGCTGGCACATTCTTCTTGCTGTCAGGATGTTGAGCTATGTACAACCAATTCTGTCCGTTCATGACTAGAAAATAACTACATGTAAAGGTACATTTTAAAGTTACCTTCAGGTTGGTATTTGATTTGTAAAATTCATCAAATACAGGGACTAACTTAGCTAACTGAACTTTTGATTAATTCATAATATGTACATATTTGGCTCATGTGCGAAGCAAAAGTGAGTATGTTTTGGGTCAGTGGTCGTCCGTCCGCCGTCGTTCATTACTTACTTACTTACGCCTGTCACCCCTCCCAAGGTATAGGCCGTCGACGAGAGACATCCAGCGACTCCTGTCCTGTGCTTCTCCTTCGATTTTACTCCAAGTGGTTCCCAATCTCTTGATGTCTGCTTGGAGGTCTCGACGCCAGGTGTTTCTCGGTCTGCCTATTTTCCTCTTTCCCTGGGGGTTCCATGACAATGCCTGCCTAGTGATACTGGAAGCTGGCTTTCTCAGACTGTGACCAATCCATCCCCATCTTCTTCGCCCAATTTCATTCTCTGCTGTTATCTGCTCTGTTCTCTCCCAGAGTCTGACGTTGCTGATCTTCTCTGGCCAGTGGATTTTCAAAATTCTTCTAAGGCAACTGTTTATGAAGATCTGTACTCTGTTGACTGTGGTTTTTGTCAGTCTCCACGTCTCTGCTCCATATAGGAGAACTGCTTTTGCGTTTGAGTTGAAAATGCGGACTTTGGTGTGTTGTGACAGCTCTCTGGAACTCCACACTTTTTTCAACTGGAGAAAGGCTGCTCTGGCTTTACCGATTCGTGCTCTGACATCTGCATCAGTGCCGCCTTTTTTGTCTATGATGCTCCCGAGATAGGTGAAGGACTCCACCTCCTCCAGCAAACAAGACTGGTTTTTCCCTGGTTGCGTTCAGCCTCATTGTCTTTGTTTTCTGTTTGTGGATGGTGAGACCCACTTGGGACAAGATGTCAGCAAGCCTCATGGTCTTGTCCTACATTTGTTGATGAGTGTGGGAGAGTAAAGCCACGTCATCTGCAAAATCGAGGTCAAGCTGTGTCCACAGTGTCCACTGTATTCCACTTCGTCTGTGCTCTGTGGTCATCTTCATGACCCAGTCTATGGCCAGTAGGAAGAGGAACGGAGACAGCAAACACCCCTGCCTGACACCGGTTTTGACCTGGAGCTCCCTGGTGAACTGCCCTTCGTGGATCACGCAACATGTCATGCCATCGTAGCTGCTCTTGATCAGGCGGACGAGCTTTGTGGGTACACCGTAGTGTCGTAGGAGTTTCCACAGAGTCACTCGGTCTGCGCTGTCAAATGCTTTCTCGTAATCCACAAAGTTGACGTACAGCGGGGAGTCTATGGCCAGTAGATACACCCCCCCCCCCCCCCCCCCCATGTTTTATCTTCTGTATTGCGGTAATGGTCAACTGCTCATTGGATGACATCTGACTTTAACTTGAGGTCTCTCTTATGGTTTTTTTCTTACGTTAGCAGGACCTACATTAACACAGCAAAGCCTTAGTTAAATCCAGTTAGTGAATTTTACAGAGTGGTCTTATGCATACATTGTCTTAACATCATTTGGATAAGACCATTTCATTAACTTTGAAATGTGTGTATGTTTGTATGAGTGGGGGTGGGGGAGGGGGTATGTCACGGCTAGGGAGGGATAGACGAGAATGGAAGATAGAATAGCAGTAGAACCCCCAAATGTCCCGACTAAAGAGAGATAGACGAGAATGAAGGTTAGGAGTAGAAGAAAAGAAAGAGATAGATAAAGAACCCTAGCGTCTTGCCTCAAGACAGGTTACAGCTCAGCACAAGCAACACAACACATTTACTTTACACGTACACTCAATCTTTATTACTATTATACTAACTATCCCCCTTTCCTTCCTTCCCACACTTCCCACAGACACTTCCCCTCCCTGCCCCCTCCTCCCCTTCCCCTTCCGAAAAAAAAAAAGGAAGAAAAGAAAAAACAAAAGGAAAAAACTAAATCAAGGTTAATACTACTTCCAAGGTTAGTACTACTTCCGCAGCATCAGCATTGCATCGAGTGGTGGAAACAAACACTCCCCCACGCTACGCAGCACTGTTGCTTCACAATAACAATAAAAGTCATGTTACAGTCCTCCGACCTGACGGCTGAATTAAACGTTATTTACAATATACTGTTCATATACAAGAATCATGTAACTACACCAAGGCAGAGTGAGTGACGGAAAGCTGAATAAGAATGGGACCACCGTGGTAAGTCGATGAACGCCTGTGGATCCCTCCCGTCCGGCCTCCTTAATGGTCGTACAGTTTCGCGGGTGTTCTCTCTCTCTCCGTTTCCCTGGCGCGAGGTCCGGTTGCAATGGCAACACGGCGGCTCCGGCAGTACAGATGACCGCGCCCCTTCCACGCCGACACTCGGTCCAGTGAGGCGTGGTTGGTCCTAATGCCCGTCGGCCCTCCAACTGGTCTTGACCCCGTTCCCCCACCCGGGTCTACCCTGGGGGACTTGGGTGGGGTTAGGTACTTTTTAGTTCCCAGGGTCACCCTGGTCAGCCCCACAGGGTGGGTTTTTCTCTCTATTCTGGGGCATGTGTTTCTGTCTACCCTTTGTCCATTCACCTGTATTTGCCTTTTTAAAACTCTCCCTACTGTCTGCACTGCCTGTAGCTCTTGATGTTGGATGTGTGTTGCTAAATGGTCTTAGCTTTATTTAGGCCCCATGTTGTAGGTTTATTTAATATATTTGACCGGCTGGCGACATACATTCAATTTTCTGTTTAGTTTTTTTTTTTTACAAGCAGTGCAGGCACGTCCTGAGAAAGCCTTGTTGCTGTCGGGACGTTAAGCAATGTACAATCAATCAATCAATGGTCTTGACCCCGAATGTCAAAAATGCAAAACAAAAGCAGAAGCCTAAACGGCCCCGTAAGTAACGTAAACCAGTGGGTCGTTAAAACCAGCTAACCACCATACCCACCCTGCTTGGTTTACAAAAACACTACCACTAACCATTCAAGCACTTGACCTTCACTCATATGACATGTGCTTTCCAAATCATTCCAAAATTTACACATGAACCAAAACAACGAAAGTTCTCAAACATTACATATAAACCTTCCTAACATTCTCTGCACTTTCACACCAGCCAATACAACATTTCACTAACACATTCATCGAGTTCTACCCTCCTTTTCCCCCCACGATACCCCTAGACCTAGCACATAGTACAAAACACCTATAACAACCATAACATGACAAAACATCCCCACGCAGGATTTTTACGCACTTACCTCCTCTGCGACCCGTCACAAACCGCCGACACCCGTAGGCACAATAACCCCAGTCTCCGGCCTCCAACGACCACGGGACTGGACTGGCGCTGTGTCACTGACTCTCACAACGGTCAGTCACTGACTCCAAACAGTCAGCTGGGCAAGACAACCTGGTCTAACCGAGTGCAGCTTCGAACTAAACTATTATTCCCTAGCTCCCCTACAAGCTAAACTCTGCAGTGAACACACTACCGCATTCACTAGCGCGCCCCGCACGTGCAAAACAAGGAACACTAACCCGTCTCTACCAACATGAAAACAACTCACTATTCCTACACTGAACGGTGCTTCGGTAACTTTCGACTACCACTGTCAAAACAGTCACTAACCGTGACAATACCCTCCAACCTAAGTCGAAAGCACCCCTACCATGAAAAAAACAACAGACTAGAGAGCACCCTATTCCGTCATGCGACTCAAATAGTCGGCTCCGACATTCTCCACCCCTGGAATAACCTTAACCACAAAGTCATGTTCTTGCAACAAAAGTGCCCAACGCGCAATCCGACTGGTTTCATGGTCTGCAGATACTGGAGTGGTGAGTGATCACACTCGACTGTGAACTGTTGACCAAACAGATATGTGTGGAATTTGCCAATTCCCCAGACAATCGCATAACATTCTCGCTCGATTGCGGAGTACCTTTGTTCTGTTGGACTGAGTTTCTTGCTGGCGTATGCCACGGGGTGTAGTAGGTCATCGTCCCCTTCTTGTAGAAGCACTGCTCCTAGACCTACCCCCGACGCATCCGTCCTTAAGCAAAAAGGTTTGTCCCAATCAGGTAGTTTGACCACTGGCTCACTGCACAACTGGTCCTTAAGCGTTTCGAATGCTTCGTTACATTCCGGTGTCCACCGAACTTGGTTCGGTTCTCGTTTCTTGGTAGCGTCGGTCAACGGTCGAGCAGTTTCAGCGTACTTGGGTACAAAACGACGATAGTACCCTGCTAGTCCCAGAAATGCACGCAACTGGCGTTTCGTCTTGGGTGCTTCAGCCCTCCGGATCTTCTCCAGCTTCTCAATGTCGGGCCTGAGCTCGCCGTTTCCAACATGATGTCCCGGATAATCAATGGTAGTTTTTTCTGCTTGTAACTGAATCAACGGAACTGTTCCTGTCGAAACACTTACTTCCTCAGCCTCTTCCTCAAAGCACTCCTCTTGAGTAATCACGGCCATTGCTGCTAATTTCTCTGCCTGTGCAGGTGGCTCTCTCTCTCGATGTAGGCCTTCAGCAGGTTTGCATGAAACAGTTTTTATTTCCCCCTGATCCGTATCCTGTAGTTATTCTCTCCCTTCTTCTCGGTAACGACGTACGGGCCTTGCCAAGCCATTTCCATCTTGTTCTTGGCAGGGTAGAAGAGTAGCACCTTGCTCCCCACTTCAAATGTTATGGCCCTGGCTTTCTTGTCGAAGTTACGCTTGTACCTTTGGACAGATTTTGCCAATTGCGTCTGGGCTATCTTGCAAGTTTTCTCGATCCTGTTTCGAAGTTCGACCACATACTCTGCCACAGTACGTGATTCGGCATCGGTCTCCTCATCAGTCCACAACTTCTGGAGAACTTGCAGTGGCCCTCTTACTGTACGACCAAAGAGCAGCTCAAAAGGAGCAAATCCAGTAGATTCCTGCAGAACCTCTCTGTAGGCAAATAGGAGCCCTGGCAAGAACCGGTCCCATTCTCTCGGCTGTTCTTGACACAACCTTCTGATCATCATGTAGACTATAAGGTCCTTCATGTTGGAGCCTACCCGGCACCGGCCTCCACGTGGCGTGGGTGGGTAGTCCACTCGGTCCCTGACTGAGTGGGCTAGCAGACGGGTGCCATCTTTGTCCAGGATTAGGACTTGATGTCAGCAGATATGTTGTTCAGTCTTTTTCACTGGTCCGGTTTTTAAGGAGCTGTGCTTACCCAGGTCTTACCATGTTGGATTGGTCCTTAAAAATACGCGTGAGCTTTTGCTCCTTTGGATCCCAAGTGTTTGCCGTGCTTGGAGACCCGTGTCGGGGGAGAAGAGGATCCTGGTGGCTGAAACACTCCACTTTGGCCTTGACTTCTGCCTAAACGGGAGGCTAGTCGTACCGGCCTAGTCAATCGGCTCTTGTCACGTCGAGCCCTATCCCGCTGTTGACATGCGGGTTGTTATACGGAGCACCATGCTATAGCCTCTGATGCTGATTGGGTGCTTTACGCCAGTATTCCCCTGTATTCAACAGTGTGATAGAAGGCGGTGGCTCAAACGGTTCAATCGGGCTTACCCCCTTGAGTATATCTTTCGGGCAGTCTCCATTGTGCGTCGGCTGGAGACCCGCCGACAATTGCACTTTCCCTTGTTGGGCTCGGTGGCGGGCGGGGACCCCCGGGGGATGAATATCTATCATACTATAATATGGAAAATATCAAAAAACCAAAACTGGCACCAAAGCGGCACATAGCCACTGACATTGACCTTGAAAATGATAGCGACTCTGATTGTGGGGAAGCGACGCCTCAGGTTTCGGCCGTCTGGCCTCGCTTTCTCATTATCCATAACAAAGTTAAAGAGAAGCCTGTTTCCAAGCTGCACCCTTTCCTGGTGGGGGAGACCCTCAGGAGCCGTGTTGGCAGGCCTGAGGCCCAGCGCCTCAGGTCTGGTGACTTGTTGGTAGAGTGCCGTACCCGGGCACACTCCAATGGGCTACTGAGGCTCTCCTCCATCGGAGACACTCCAGTGGAGGTCACTCCCCACAAAACAATGAATTCCTCTAGAGGAGTGATTAAAGATCAAGCATTGGCCGAACTGTCTGAAGATGAACTTGTACGGAACCTTAAGTCACAGGGGGTGACCTACGTCAGGCGCTTCATTTCCAAACGAGGTGGTAGGGAGATCCGTCTCCCTACCATCATCCTGACGTTTGGCACCCCCACAGCTACTACTACCATCTGGGGAGGTTACTACTCCCTAAAAGTGAAAAAGTACGTCCCTCTCCCCCTTCGGTGCTTTAAGTGCCAAAAGTATGGCCATGGGCAGAAGACATGCCGCCAGGCAGAGGCCCTATGCGCCCGTTGCACTAAGCCCGGACACTCTGCTGAGTCCTGCACAGCCATCCCCCTGTGTGTGAATTGCCAGGGGGCGCATATGGCTTCGGACAAGAAGTGCCCTCGTTGGATCTCCGAGTGCAGGATTCAGCAGGTGCGTGTGGAGAAGGGGCTGTCCTTTGCGGACGCAAAAAAACTGGTTGACGGTCCTGGTGCAGCTGAGGCGGTGCCAAACTCAAATAACAACTTTGTGTATACTTTCAGTGCTGCGGTGGCAGGCAAGCGCCCCACCAAAGACTTCTCTTGTCAAACCCCAACTTCTTGGTTGGGGGCGGAGCCTCGGATCCTCTCACCCCTGGAGAGTAATCCTCCTCCGGTGGTGACGAGGAGCCAGGGAACGCAGAGGGCGGACGCTACCGGTCCGGTGGCACCGCCTTCTGCTGCCCCTAAGCCTCGGCCCCCACCCAAACCTGCTAGTTTGTCAACACCAAAGGTTTCTGGCTCTGGTCAGCCTTCTAAGGCCGCTAACTCTAGCGGCAGGAACGCTGCCCAGGACCAGAAGTCAAAGAAATCTATGGGACCGCCGTGCGCACGGGCCCAGAAGGGGAACACTGATGTCCCCCTTCAAAACAAATATGCTGCATTGGAGGAGCAGATGGAGGGAGTGGAAGTTGTCGATGCTGCGGCAGCTCCACCCCCTTCATCTCCTAAGAACCAGAGGAGGCCCGGGAGCCGGCCCCCCTCTGTTTCTCCGACTCCTTCCAAGGCAAAGGACAAAGGGGGGAAAAACTCCGCACCCCCAGATAAGACATAATCATGGACTCTCTGCTTCAGTGGAATTGTCGTGGTTTTCAAGCTAACTTTGAGGAATTACGTCTTTTAGTCAAGTGCTATAACCCCTCAGTAATATCTCTTCAGGAGACTTACCTGAAGACTTCTGACCCTGTGTCCTTTAATGGTTTTAACGCTATACATAAAGGCTCTGATTCGGAGAGGCGCTCGGGTGGAGTGGCTCTTCTCATTAGTAGCCAAATTTTATGTAGCCCCGTTAGCATCGAGCCTACCCGGCACCGGCCTCCACGTGGCGTGGGTGGGTAGTCCACTCGGTCCCTGACTGAGTGGGCTAGCAGACGGGTGCCATCTTTGTCCAGGATTAGGACTTGATGTCAGCAGATATGTTGTTCAGTCTTTTTCACTGGTCCGGTTTTTAAGGAGCTGTGCTTACCCAGGTCTTACCATGTTGGATTGGTCCTTAAAAATACGCGTGAGCTTTTGGTCCTTTGGATCCCAAGTGTTTGCCGTGCTTGGAGACCCGTGTCGGGGGAGAAGAGGATCCTGGTGGCTGAAACACTCCACTTTGGCCTTGACTTCTGCCTAAACGGGAGGCTAGTCGTACCGGCCTAGTCAATCGGCTCTTGTCACGTCGAGCCCTATCCCCCTGTTGACATGCGGGTTGTTATACGGAGCACCATGCTATAGCCTCTGATGCTGATTGGGTGCTTTACGCCAGTATTCCCCTGTATTCAACAGTGTGATAGAAGGCGGTGGCTCAAACGGTTCAATCGGGCTTACCCCCTTGAGTATATCTTTCGGGCAGTCTCCATTGTGCGTCGGCTGGAGACCCGCCGACAATTGCACTTTCCCTTGTTGGGCTCGGTGGCGGGCGGGGACCCCCGGGGGATGAATATCTATAATACTATAATATGGAAAATATCAAAAAACCAAAACTGGCACCAAAGCGGCACATAGCCACTGACATTGACCTTGAAAATGATAGCGACTCTGATTGTGGGGAAGCGACGCCTCAGGTTTCGGCCGTCTGGCCTCGCTTTCTCATTATCCACAGCAAAGTTAAAGAGAAGCCTGTTTCCAAGCTGCACCCTTTCCTGGTGGGGGAGACCCTCAGGAGCCGTGTTGGCAGGCCTGAGGCCCAGCGCCTCAGGTCTGGTGACTTGTTGGTAGAGTGCCGTACCCGGGCACACTCCAATGGGCTACTGAGGCTCTCCTCCATCGGAGACACTCCAGTGGAGGTTACTCCCCACAAAACAATGAATTCCTCTAGAGGAGTGATTAAAGATCAAGCATTGGCCGAACTGTCTGAAGATGAACTTGTACGGAACCTTAAGTCACAGGGGGTGACCTACGTCAGGCGCTTCATTTCCAAACGAGGTGGTAGGGAGATCCGTCTCCCTACCATCATCCTGACGTTTGGCACCCCCACAGCTCCTACTACCATCTGGGGAGGTTACTACTCCCTAAAAGTGAAAAAGTACGTCCCTCTCCCCCTTCGGTGCTTTAAGTGCCAAAAGTATGGCCATGGGCAGAAGACATGCCGCCAGGCAGAGGCCCTATGCGCCCGTTGCACTAAGCCCGGACACTCTGCTGAGTCCTGCACAGCCATCCCCCTGTGTGTGAATTGCCAGGGGGCGCATATGGCTTCGGACAAGAAGTGCCCTCGTTGGATCTCCGAGTGCAGGATTCAGCAGGTGCGTGTGGAGAAGGGGCTGTCCTTTGCGGACGCAAAAAAACTGGTTGACGGTCCTGGTGCAGCTGAGGCAGCGCCAAACTCAAATAACAACTTTGTGTATACTTTCAGTGCTGCGGTGGCAGGCAAGCGCCCCACCAAAGACTTCTCTTGTCAAACCCCAACTTCTTGGTTGGGGGCGGAGCCTCGGATCCTCTCACCCCTGGAGAGTAATCCTCCTCCGGTGGTGACGAGGAGCCAGGGAACGCAGAGGGCGGACGCTACCGGTCCGGTGGCACCGCCTTCTGCTGCCCCTACGCCTCAGCCCCCACCCAAACCTGCTAGTTTGTCAACACCAAAGGTTTCTGGCTCTGGTCAGCCTTCTAAGGCCGCTAACTCTAGCGGCAGGAACGCTGCCCAGGACCAGAAGTCAAAGAAATCTATGGGACCGCCGTACGCACGGGCCCAGAAGGGGAACATTGATGTCCCCCTTCAAAACAAATATGCTGCGTTGGAGGAGCAGATGGAGGGAGTGGAAGTTGTCGATGCTGCGGCAGCTCCACCCCCTTCATCTCCTAGGAACCAGAGGAGGCCCGGGAGCCGACCCCCCTCTGTTTCTCCGACTCCTTCCAAGGCAAAGGACAAAGGGGGGAAAAACTCCGCACCCCCAGATAAGACATAATCATGGACTCTCTGCTTCAGTGGAATTGTCGTGGTTTTCAAGCTAACTTTGAGGAATTACGTCTTTTAGTCAAGTGCTATAACCCCTCAGTAATATCTCTTCAGGAGACTTACCTGAAGACTTCTGACCCTGTGTCCTTTAATGGTTTTAACGCTATACATAAAGGCTCTGATTCGGAGAGGCGCTCGGGTGGAGTGGCTCTTCTCATTAGTAGCCAAATTTTATGTAGCCCCGTTAGCATCGACACCCCACCCGGGTCTGCCCTGGGGGACTTGGGTGGGGTTAGGTACTTTTTAGTTCCCAGGGTCACCCTGGTCAGCCCCACAGGGTGAGTTTTTCTCTCTATTCTGGGGCATGTGTTTCTGTCTACCCGAGGTCCATTCACCTGTATTTGTCTTTTTAACACTCTCCCTACTGTCTGCACTGCCTGTAGCTCTTGATATTGGATGTGTGTTGCTAAATGGTCTTAGTAACTTTATTTAGGCCCCATGTGTTAGGTTTATTTAATGTATTTGACCGGCTGGCGACATACATTCAATGTTCTGTTTAGTTGGGTTTTTTTCACAAGCAGTGCAGGCACGTCCTGAGAAAGCCTTGTTGCTGTCGGGACGTTAAGCAATGTACAATCAATCAATCCGTTAGCATCGACACCTGTCTTCAGGCTGTCGCAGCTCGGGTTACCTTGAAGAAGACCATAACTATATGCAGTATTTACCTGCCACCATCCCTGCGGGTCTGTAGTAATGATTTTTTAAATTTAGTTGATCAACTGCCCCCTCCCTTTATTCTCATGGGGGATTTTAACGGTCACGCTCACCTTTGGGGTAGTGACCACTGTGATGGCAGAGGTCAGATGTTAGAAGATGTTTTTTCTCAACTTAATCTATGTGTCTTTAACGATGGTTCACCTACATACTCTAACCCAGGTTCAGGATCTAGTTCTGTTCTAGACCTCACTGTGTGTGATCCTTCTCTCATGCTGGACTTTGACTGGAAGGTTCACGATGACCTGTGTGGTAGTGACCACTTCCCAGTAGTCCTGTCATCGGTCAGCTGTGGGGAGGATCCGCCGGTGGGGCGCTGGAATCTTAAGAAAGCTAACTGGCCTCTGTTCGCCTCCCTCTGTCAGTCTCGTCTTACAGAGGAGGTGGTCATGTCATCTGAAGAACCTATTTCTTCTTTTACTACTATTTTGTTGGACGTAGCGGGTGAAACCATCCCTAAAACTTCCGCATCAGTCCCTCGAAAGCCGAGAGTACCATGGTTCAACGAAGAGTGCCGCAAGGCCCAAATAGCGCGCAAATCTGCTCAGCGACGTGCTTTCCGTAATCCGTCGCAAGTGAATATTTTAACCTTTAAAAGACAGAGGGCGAAAGCCCGTTACATTTTTAAACGTGAACGCCGTGCTTCCTGGAGACGCTTCGTCTCATCTTTAACTTCTCGGACTCCGTCCCAGAAAGTATGGAAGGCTGTTCGGAGATTTAGGGGCAGAGGTGGCTCGGCTTCTGTTGGCCATCTTAGAGATGGTGTCAGTTTGGTTACAGATAAAAAAGCTGTGGCCAATTTGCTTGCCTCCACCATTGCCCATAATTCTTCAACGGAGCATTATTCACCTTTCTTCCAGAGAGAGAAGGAGAAACGAGAGTCTCGTATTTGTGATTTTGAGTCCGATAACTCAGAAGACTATAATGTCCCGTTTACATTATCAGAATTGCAGCAAGCTTTGCAGAAATGTAATGACTCTGCCGCTGGCCTAGATACCGTCCACTATCAATTCCTAACGCATCTGCCTGAGAGGTCACTCCTTGTACTTCTCAAGGCCTTTAACCATATCTGGAGAACTGGTCATTTTCCGCCGTCTTGGCGCCAGGCTGTGGTTGTACCGATCCCCAAGCCGGGTAAGGATCCTTCCGACCCGGGCCCCCCACCCGGGTCTGCCCTGGGGGACTTGGGTGGGGTTAGGTATTTTTTAGTTCCCAGGGTCACCCTGGTCAGCCCCACAGGGTGGGTTTTTCTCTCTATTCTGGGGCATGTGTTTCTGTCTACCCTTTGTCCATTCACCTGTATTTGCCTTTTTAAAATTCTCCCTACTGTCTGCACTGCCTGTAGCTCTTGATATTGGATGTGTGTTGCTAAATGGTCTTAGCTTTATTTAGGCCCCATGTGTTAGGTTTATTTAATGTATTTGACCGGCTGGCGACATACATTCAATGTTCTGTTTAGTATTTTTTTCACAAGCAGTGCAGGCACGTCCTGAGAAAGCCTTGTTGCTGTCGGGACGTTAAGCAATGTACAATCAATCAATCAATCCGACCCGGGCAACTACCGGCCTATCGCTTTGACATCATGTTTATGTAAAACTATGGAGCGCCTGGTCAACGCCCGCCTGGTGTGGCATCTTGAGTCACAGGGTCTCCTCACAGACCTCCAGTGTGGTTTCCGGCGCTTCCGTAGTACAACTGACCATTTAGTCCGCTTTGAATCATTTATTCGAGATTCTTTTGTCAACAAGCAGCATGTCTATGCAATTTTTTTTCGATCTTGAGAAGGCGTATGACACTACCTGGAAGTATGGCATAATGTCTGACTTGTTGGACATGGGTTTTAAAGGGCACCTGCCCGTTTTTATTCACAATTTTTTGACTAACCGGTCGTTCCATGTCCGTGTGGGCTCCACCCTCTCCGACTCCTTTGAACAGGAGATGGGTGTCCCACAGGGCAGCGCCCCACCCGGGTCTGCCCTGGGGGACTTGGGTGGGGTTAGGTATTTTTTTAGTTCCCAGGGTCACCCTGGTCAGCCCCACAGGGTGGGTTTTTCTCTCTATTCTGGGGCATGTGTTTCTGTCTACCCTTTGTCCATTCACCTGTATTTGCCTTTTTAAAACTCTCCCTACTGTCTGCACTGCCTGTAGGTCTTGATATTGGATGTGTGTTGCTAAATGGTCTTAGCTTTATTTAGGCCCCATGTGTTAGGTTTATTTAATGTATTTGACCGGCTGGCGACATACATTCAATGTTCTGTTTAGTTGTTTTTTTTCACAAGCAGTGCAGGCACGTCCTGAGAAAGCCTTGTTGCTGTCGGGACGTTAAGCAATGTACAATCAATCAATCAACCCACAGGGCAGCATTCTATCTCCTGTTTTATTTAGTATTAAAATTAATAACATTGTAAAGGCCGTCAAGGATGATTCTGAATGCTCTTTGTTTGTTGACGACTTTGCTTTGTGCGCACGTGGTCGAGGACTTGCGTCCCTTGAGAGGCGCTTGCAGCTGTGCGTTGATCGCATCCAGCGGTGGGTGTCTCTCAATGGATTCAAGTTCTCGCCCTCCAAGACTGTTTGTGTGCATTTTACTAACCAGACTAAATTTTTTCCAGAACCTAGCCTGAGCATTGCTGGAGTGCCAATTAAGGTGGCCGAGGAGGCAAAGTTTCTGGGGGTCATTTTTGACAAAAGACTTACCTTCCGCAACCATATTAATTACCTTAGAACCTCTTGTCAGAAGGCTCTCAACATTCTTCGTGTCGTCGGTCGTACTGACTGGGGTGCGGACCGTACTGTCTTACTTCGTCTGTACCGGGCCCTTGTTCGGTCCAAACTGGATTACGGCTCTGTGGTGTATGGCTCAGCTTCCAAGTCTGTGCTACAGCGTCTGAACACAATTCACCATCAGGGTCTGCGGATATGTCTTGGGGCCTTCAGGACGTCTCCAGTTCCTAGTCTGTATGCCGAGGCAGGGGAGCCTTCTCTCAAGCTCCGCCGCATCCGCCTCATGCTCAGCTACGTTCTGAAACTGAAGGCCCATCCAGACAATCCTGCCTATGATTGTGTTTTTAAACCATTGTTTGCAGAGATTTACGATACCCATCCGGGAGCTGTCCGTCCACTTTCTTTCCGTGTCCGACCTCATCTGCAGGCGGCCGGATTGGACCTGGACAGAGTTTCGGAATCCCTGCAACACATCACTCCACCTTGGCTCTTACCAGTTCCTGACATCTTGCTGGACTTGACTGCCCACAAGAAAGACTCTACTCCACCAGCCATATACCAACAGAGCCTCAATGAACTGCTTTCAATTTTTCCTGGCTATTGTTGCATCTATACCGATGGGTCAAAGTCTGAGGATGGGAGAGTGGCTGCGGCCGCAGTATCCTCTCGCCATCCTAGACGCCCATTTAAGCACCGCCTCCCAGACCACTCATCTGTATTTAGTGCGGAACTGCAGGCGGTTCTGCTGGCACTCAAGCATGCTTATCGATCTAGAGAAAGGAACTTCCTGATTCTGTCTGACTCTCTTTCTGCCCTGCAGGCCCTTCAGGGCACGGGAAATGACCACCCACTGCTGGTGCAGATCAGAGAGCTCCACGCGGACTTGATGAAGGAATATTATGATATCATTTTTATTTGGGTGCCAGGGCATGTGGGCATCGAAGGCAACAGGATCGCAGATTCTGCTGCCAACGATGCCCGCAATGACCCTGTCCCTGACACACAGACTGTTTATAGTGATTTTAGACATGTGGCTAGTGCGTACATAGCCCGTGAGTGGCAGTCCGAGTGGGACAAAGAGGAAGCTAACAAGCTGCATGAAGCCCTTCCTAAGTTGTCCGACGGTCTACCTTATCGCTGCGGCAGCCGCCGTGAGGAGACTGTCCTGGCTCGGCTCCACATCGGCCACACGTATGTTACGCACTCTTATTTACTTAAACAGGAGGAGCGTCCATGGTGTTATGCCTGCGACGAGCAGTACTCTGTTCAACACTTTTTGTTGTCTTGTGCTGATCTAATCGACACAAGGTATAAACATTTCACAGCAGACTCCTTGAAGGTTTTGTTCCGGGATGTGCCCCCGGACAAGATCTTCAGTTTTCTGAGAGAGTGCCATATTTTTAATAAGATTTGAGCGTTTATAGATTATGATGTTTCTATTATTTTGACCTTTTTGAGAGTCTTCCGACGTTTTCTTTAAAGACCTGTGCGACATTTTAGCCTGACATATTTTTAAGGTATATTTACATCATGTCTTAAGACCTTTCTTTTAGTCTGGCTGACCAGATTTTTACCCTTCCCGCCGTGAGATAGCCTTAGTTGCCTGCTCGGCGTTAAACCCAAATAACTAACTAACCGTTAGCATCGACACCTGTCTTCAGGCTGTCGCAGCTCGGGTTACCTTGAAGAAGACCATAACTATATGCAGTATTTACCTGCCACCATCCCTGCGGGTCTGTAGTAATGATTTTTTTAATTTAGTTGATCAACTGCCCCCTCCCTTTATTCTCATGGGGGATTTTAACGGTCACGCTCACCTTTGGGGTAGTGACCACTATGATGGCAGAGGTCAGATGTTAGAAGATGTTTTTTCTCAACTTAATCTATGTGTCTTTAACGATGGTTCACCTACATACTCTAACCCAGGTTCAGGATCTAGTTCTGTTCTAGACCTCACTGTGTGTGATCCTTCTCTCATGCTGGACTTTGACTGGAAGGTTCACGATGACCTGTGTGGTAGTGACCACTTCCCAGTAGTCCTGTCATCGGTCAGCTGTGGGGAGGATCCGCCGGTGGGGCGCTGGAATCTTAAGAAAGCTAACTGGCCTCTGTTCGCCTCCCTCTGTCAGTCTCGTATTACAGAGGAGGTGGTCATGTCATCTGAAGAACCTATTTCTTCTTTTACTACTATTTTGTTGGACGTAGCGGGTGAAACCATCCCTAAAACTTCCGCATCAGTCCCTCGAAAGCCGAGAGTACCATGGTTCAACGAAGAGTGCCGCAAGGCCCAAATAGCGCGCAAATCTGCTCAGCGACGTGCTTTCCGTAATCCGTCGCAAGTAAATATTTTAACCTTTAAAAGACAGAGGGCGAAAGCCCGTTACATTTTTAAACGTGAACGCCGTGCTTCCTGGAGACGCTTCGTCTCATCTTTAACTTCTCGGACTCCGTCCCAGAAAGTATGGAAGGCTGTTCGGAGAATTAGGGGCAGAGGTGGCTCGGCTTCTGTTGGCCATCTTAGAGATGGTGTCAGTTTGGTTACAGATAAAAAAGCTGTGGCCAATTTGCTTGCCTCCACCATTGCCCATAATTCTTCAACGGAGCATTATTCACCTTTCTTCCAGAGAGAGAAGGAGAAACGAGAGTCTCGTATTTGTGATTTTGAGTCCGATAACTCAGAAGACTATAATGTCCCGTTTACATTATCAGAATTGCAGCAAGCTTTGCAGAAATGTAATGACTCTGCTGCTGGCCTAGATACCGTCCACTATCAATTCCTAACGCATCTGCCTGAGAGGTCACTCCTTGTACTTCTCAAGGCCTTTAACCATATCTGGAGAACTGGTCATTTTCCGCCGTCTTGGCGCCAGGCTGTGGTTGTACCGATCCCCAAGCCGGGTAAGGATCCTTCCGACCCGGGCAACTACCGGCCTATCGCTTTGACATCATGTTTATGTAAAACTATGGAGCGCCTGGTCAACGCCCGCCTGGTGTGGCATCTTGAGTCACAGGGTCTCCTCACAGACCTCCAGTGCGGTTTCCGGCGCTTCCGTAGTACAACTGACCATTTAGTCCGCTTTGAATCATTTATTCGAGATTCTTTTGTCAACAAGCAGCATGTCTATGCAATTTTTTTCGATCTTGAGAAGGCGTATGACACTACCTGGAAGTATGGCATAATGTCTGACTTGTTGGACATGGGTTTTAAAGGGCACCTGCCCGTTTTTATTCACAATTTTTTGACTAACCGGTCGTTCCATGTCCGTGTGGGCTCCACCCTCTCCGACTCCTTTGAACAGGAGATGGGTGTCCCACAGGGCAGCATTCTATCTCCTGTTTTATTTAGTATTAAAATTAATAACATTGTAAAGGCCGTCAAGGATGATTCTGAATGCTCTTTGTTTGTTGACGACTTTGCTTTGTGCGCACGTGGTCGAGGACTTGCGTCCCTTGAGAGGCGCTTGCAGCTGTGCGTTGATCGCATCCAGCGGTGGGTGTCTCTCAATGGATTCAAGTTCTCGCCCTCCAAGACTGTTTGTGTGCATTTTACTAACCAGACGAATTTTTTTTCCAGAACCTAGCCTGAGCATTCCAATGTAAAAGCAGTTCTCCTATATGGAGGAGAGACATGGAGATTGACAAAAACCACAGTCAACAGAGTACAGACCTTCATGAACAGTTGCCTTAGAAGAATTTTGAAAATCCACTGGCCAGAGAAGATCAGCAACGTCAGACTCTGGGAGAGAACAGAGCAGATAACAGCAGAGAATGAAATTGGGCGAAGAAGATGGGGATGGATCGGTCACAGTCTGAGAAAGCCAGCTTCCAGTATCACTAGGCAGGCATTGTCATGGAACCCCCAGGGAAAGAGGAAAAGAGGTAGGCCGAGAAACTCCTGGCGTCGAGACCTCCAAGCAGACATCAAGAGACTGGGAACCACCTGGAGTAGAATCGAAGGAGAAGCACAGGACAGGAGTTGCTGGAGGTCTCTCGTCGACGGCCTATACCCGGGTAGGGGTGACAGGCGTAAGTAAGTAAGTAAGCCTGAGCATTGCTGGAGTGCCAATTAAGGTGGCCGAGGAGGCAAAGTTTCTGGGGGTCATTTTTGACAAAAGACTTACCTTCCGCAACCATATTAATTACCTTAGAACCTCTTGTCAGAAGGCTCTCGACATTCTTCGTGTCGTCGGTCGTACTGACTGGGGTGCGGACCGTACTGTCTTACTTCGTCTGTACCGGGCCCTTGTTCGGTCCAAACTGGATTACGGCTCTGTGGTGTATGGCTCAGCTTCCAAGTCTGTGCTACAGCGTCTGAACACAATTCACCATCAGGGTCTGCGGATATGTCTTGGGGCCTTCAGGACGTCTCCAGTTCTTAGTCTGTATGCCGAGGCAGGGGAGCCTTCTCTCAAGCTCCGCCGCATCCGCCTCATGCTCAGCTACGTTCTGAAACTGAAGGCCCATCCAGACAATCCTGCCTATGATTGTGTTTTTAAACCATCGTTTGCAGAGATTTACGATACCCATCCGGGAGCTGTCCGTCCACTTTCTTTCCGTGTCCGACCTCATCTGCAGGCGGCCGGATTGGACCTGGACAGAGTTTTGGAATCCCTGCAACACATCACTCCACCTTGGCTCTTACCAGTTCCTGACATCTTGCTGGACTTACCAGTTCCTGACATCTTGCTGGACTTGACTGCCCACAAGAAAGACTCTACTCCACCAGCCATATACCAACAGAGCCTCAATGAACTGCTTTCAATTTTTCCTGGCTATTGTCGCATCTATACCGATGGGTCAAAGTCTGAGGATGGGAGAGTGGCTGCGGCCGCAGTGTCCTCTCGCCATCCTAGACGCCCATTTAAGCACCGCCTCCCAGACCACTCATCTGTATTTAGTGCAGAACTGCAGGCGGTTCTGCTGGCACTCAAGCATGCTTATCGATCTAGAGAAAGGAACTTCCTGATTCTGTCTGACTCTCTTTCTGCCCTGCAGGCCCTTCAGGGCACGGGAAATGACCATCCACTGCTGGTTCAGATCAGAGAGCTCCACGCGGACTTGATGAAGGAATATTATGATATCATTTTTATTTGGGTGCCAGGGCATGTTGGCATCGAAGGCAACAGGATCGCAGATTCTGCTGCCAACGATGCCCGCAATGACCCTGTCCCTGACACACAGACTGTTTATAGTGATTTTAGACATGTGGCTAGTGCGTACATAGCCCGTGAGTGGCAGTCCGAGTGGGACAAAGAGGAAGCTAACAAGCTGCATGAAGCCCTTCCTAAGTTGTCCGACGGTCTACCTTATCGCTGCGGCAGCCGCCGTGAGGAGACTGTCCTGGCTCGGCTCCACATCGGCCACACGTATGTTACGCACTCTTATTTACTTAAACAGGAGGAGCGTCCATGGTGTTATGCCTGCAACGAGCAGTACTCTGTTCAACACTTTTTGTTGTCTTGTGCTGATCTAATCGACACAAGGTATAAACATTTCACAGCAGACTCCTTGAAGGTTTTGTTCCGGGATGTGCCCCTGGACAAGATCTTCAGTTTTCTGAGAGAGTGCCATATTTTTAATAAGATTTGAGCGTTTATAGATTATGATGTTTCTATTATTTTGACCTTTTTGAGAGTCTTCCGACATTTTCTTTAAAGACCTGTGCGACATTTTAGCCTGACATATTTTTAAGGTATATTTACATCATGTCTTAAGACCTTTCTTTTAGTCTGGCTGACCAGATTTTTACCCTTCCCGCCGTGAGATGGCCTTAGTTGCCTGCTCGGCGTTAAACCCAAATAACTAACTAACTAACTCCTTCATGTTGGAATCATCCATAGGCCTCTCAACTACCTCCGTTTCAGTACGGTTAGTAAGCCTAGCAGGGCCTGGGGTTATGTTAGTAGGTGAGTACAACAATGGAACTAACTTTCCCCTACCTCTACCCAGCGATGGTGACGTAAACTGAAAAGCCTGAGCTCCCGGAGACCGTGGCTGAAACCCTGGACTCCTAGCAGCAGCCCCCTCTACGTCGGCAGCAGTGACTGACCACGGGTGATCTCCGGCAAGCGCCATCCTGCCCCGAGTGTTGAAGGCCGGTCCGTCCTCCATACTATACAGGAGATGAAACACACAAGATCAGAAATGCCCACAAGATCAGAAATGCCCACAAGCAACACGCCCTGTGACGAGTCTCTAACCCCGAGGATAGGCCTAAAAACCCCGCGTGCGAGCCCCAGCGCGTGCGCCCGAGCACCCAACCAACCGCCCTTAGTTTACCGTCAGAGTCCGTCAACGTCACTCGTCGGCCGAGACTGGCGACACAATACAAAACAAAACACACTGAGCTGTACCTTGTACTACTATATGGGTGAGTTACCTCCCCCTATTGGATCCCGGACGAGCCCCCAAATGTCACGGCTAGGGAGGGATAGACGAGAAGAGAATGAGAATATGAGAGCCCCAGCCCACCCCTCCCCCAAACAATATATTTATTCTAATTAACACGGTAATTAAGAAAGCCCACGTCAACAAAGACACCCAATACCTTTATTACCTAGCCATTTTAGTTCCACTCCAGAAATCATTCAAGCTACGTTTGGGGGAGGGGTAGGCTGGGGCTCTCATATTCTCATTCTCAGAATAATTAATTCTAGAATGAGAATATAAGATTTGAAAACCAATCAAATCGATAAATGCCACATCGATCAACTAATTATTGTAATCAACTAGCCATTTAGACAAACCCAACGCCACCCAATACCTTAATCGCCTAGCCATTTTAGTTCCACTCCAGAAATCATTCAAGCAACGATTTTTTTATCAACTGCCAACCCGCGAGTATTAAGGCAGATCCCCCACCTAACCTAAATTATTAATGCTGCCATTGACTTCTTTAAGCAAAATTATTATATTATATTATAAAATGAATCAAGACGAATTACTTCTTTTAAGTGATATTTGTGCTGTAGAAAACAAAGACTTAGACTTTAAAAAACAGCGTCTTTTGTCTGTGATTGTGTCGGGCAAATCAAAGACTTATCTGGGTAGACAATACATGATAGAGGATATTGAATCTCTAAGCTCTGACGAGCTAATCAAGCTTCATTCAAAATATGAAAATCACATTGCTTCACTAATGACACGTGATTTGAGTCGATCTCTTGTCTGCCTATACACAAAAGCTGTAAGTCACTTCCTACCTGTTGATAGTGACAGCCTTTCACATGATCTCGAAAGTAATCCTATTGTTTCAAGTTCAATTGGCAAATTAGCATGTGTCATGTTTTACAAGTTTGGGAATTACCTTGCACCTGCTGTAACCTTACTTGTTACCGGGAGTCATATTGATTTTTCAAAAATAAATTTTAAATTAGAAGAAAATGGACGAGACGACTCCACAACAGAGCCATGTCTTGACACAGGTTCAAACAGTGACTAAGACTAAAAGTCCAGGTCGAATAGAGGCTGGGAAAAGATTAGCTGAATATAACAGACAAAAGAAATTACAGCTTCAAGCATTAACAGAAAAGACTGACGTAACATCATCAGTGACACTACCATTAGAACCAACACATACCCCACAAAGTGATAAAAAAACAACTAAACCTGAAACAACAAAATATATAGTTGCTGGATTTGTTGTCGGATTTGGTTACGTAGGTTACCAATTATATACAAAATACAAACCAAACACTCAAACAGTGTCCAAAAAATCAAACACTCCAAAAACAAAAGAAGAAGTCTCCACATTACCAGCAGTTTCAAAACCTTTGGACCCATTTTACATGCAGTAATAAATTTATTATTATTTTAATTTTTATGGTATAAGAAAATGAGCGACACAAAGAACTTAATGAACCTTGTCTATCACTCTGCTGTAATAAGTGGACTATCAGTAGCTTATTCTATGCTGGGAAAAAGTCTTCTCAAAATGAAATCAGCAGACCTTAGTAAATTAGACTTCGAAGACAGTGCTAAACTAGTAGTTGTTATAACAGCATCGATTGCAACAAAAGATTTTCTAGTTAAGCAAGGAATTATTCCAGAAAATATTTCTATGTAAATAAAAATATGGCAACTATAGCTGTTATGATTGGTGGTGCAGTTATTAACGCATTAGCTTTTAGTGGATCAAACTATTTCTTTTCAAAAGTGAGTAAAGAAGAATCAGCAGAAGAAATGAAGCGTCACAATGAGGCATCTGAAAAACTAGCTCAAGCTCAACAAGATTATGAGAAGCAAAGAATTGAGAAACTTGATTTTATTAATGAAAAACTAAAACTTGAGGGTCACGCACAGCATACATTTTCAAATGTCGATGACGCGATCAAAGAATATTTTCTTGTTACTGGTGAAGACATGTCTATTCCACAACCAAAACTTAGTGACTACTACCAACCAAGCCCAGAACAAAGAAATGGAGAAATAATATTTGTTTTAGTAGGAATGACATTAGTATATTTTACAGGAGTTTATATTGCTAGAAAAAATGGCAGACGCTAAACTATCAAAAATATATTACTCCCCAATTGGCTACTGGAAAGGGAATACTGCAATAAAAAAATTACATGCTGCTGTGGGTGGAGATGTTAACCAAATAAAACAGTGGCTTAAAAAACAGGCAATTTGGCAAATATATCTTCCTGCTCCAAGAAAAATAACAAGGCCTCATTTTGAAAACACTATCCCTAATGACACACACCAAATGGACCTCCTGTTTCTTCCGCATGACACAATAAAAAAGAAACGATACAAGTATGCATTAACTGTTGTTGACATAGCTTCAAGGTATAAGGATGCAGAACCCATAACTGACAAAAAAGCTGTAACAGTGGCCACTGCATTATCAAAAATATATAGTCGAGGTCCTTTAAAATACCCTAGGCTTGTGCAGGTTGATGATGGGAGTGAATTTAAAGGCGCTGTTAATCAGTTATTTGCAAAGCATGGAGTGCTAGTGCGGCGAGGCATACCAGGCTTGCATAGATCACAGGCTATTGTTGAAAACTTTAACAAGCAATTATCGGAGAGACTTTTTAGCTATCAGTATTCTAAGGAACTCATGCATGACACACGTAACACTGAGTGGGTTAAAAGATTACCATCTGTAATAAAAGCAATGAATAATGAGGGTCACCCTAAACCTGTTGATGCTATTAAATTGAAAACAATACCGTCAGAAATAAAAACAACAACAACACCTCCAGACACTAGCTTGTTTACAAAACAGGTAAGATATTTGTATCAACCAGGTGAAGCTGAGAATGACGTTAGACGTAGGGCAACTGATCCAATTTGGTCTACATCTGTTCATAATATAAAAAAAATAGTTCCTTCAGCTAATGCAACAATATATTATCTGTATGAGCCTGCACCAAAGAGGGCATTTGTTAGAGAAGAATTACAGATTATTCCCACAGATACTGTTACTCACTTTTAACAATTTCAATTCATCAATTAGTTTATCAAGCAGATTATCAGCTATTTTTTCAGATAACTTGAGCCTGTAATGCCCAGGTGCATAAGCCTTTTCCTTAGTGTGAAACACTCTTTTTGTATCACCTACTGCTAGAGACTTTTTATATGTTTGAATCATTTCAATATTATGTTTGTTTGATCTTAGTGTTTTGTTTGGATAATCAGGCATCAGTTCTCCATCTAACACTTTCTTGTAATGTTCATGTCGGATGTCTTTATTTTTTATTGCTGTTTTTTTGATACCTTTTGCTTTTGACTGACTTCCCTTTTGATGCAGTATAGAATACATTTTTGATCTCAGTCCAACATACTCAACTATTGGCACACCATTTAGTTCATCCTTAAACTTACCAGGCACTTTCTTGTTTTGTGTGTTGAACAGTGGATGGTCTTTAGGGTAATCAGATGTGTCATACATGTGTAACTCTGTTTTCATGTCTTCATAAAAGTCTTCAGTAGGCACATCAATGATCATAGAGTCAGTGTCAGTGTATAACAATCGACACTCAGGATACTTTGGTTTGAAGTAATCATAATAAAATTCAAGCATTAACAGTTTTGATAACTCAAGAATTGCCATACCAATGAATACTGGCTTATCCAGTTTAACAATCTTTTTTTTGAGTGACACAGCATACAATGATGAATGAAATTCTTTATACCCTGTGTACTGAGGCTTACTTGTAAGTTTAATTGCACCCGATTCAGTTGTGACCAGTCTCACATCTTTGCGGTGATGAGGATTTTCCATTGTCTTGCCAAAACAGGCATTGTTCATAAGCTTAAAGAAGTCTTTGTCAAATGCAGTGTTGCCATCTCTTGCACGCAATGTTGTGTTTTTTATTATATAATCTTTCATAAAAGCACTTTGGTCAAATTGAATTCCTCTGTGAACTTTCTTTAATACTAACCCATGTCTGATGTAAAACTGCAGCAAGCGGTAGTGACAAACGTAATTAAATTTGTCATTCAGATTGGGTACAAGTTTGGTGTCTTCTTTTTTCCCCGTTAAACTCAGTTTCTCAACTGCTAATGGATAATCATTATGGTAATCATGTAAATGGTGTGGATACTCCAAGTCTACTTCAAAGATCCAACCCTTTTCATCATTTTGACCTCGATCCATAATATATTTTGTTAATTTTTTTATGCCATACTGTGACAAATCATACAAACAAAAGTTTTTTAATGGCAACAATTCACACATTGCAAATCCATACAAATTATTAGCATCCAAGTACGTAATAAATGACATTGGCTTTGAGGGGTCAAAGTCGTCAAGATATTTGTTGTTGGCCTTGCCATAATTGTTTGCTGCTAGACTAATACCACCTCTCAATCCACGTTCCACCATTTCACCCATCGTACGATCAGACAACAGGTCTATAGATATCTTACTGGATTTCAAAAATGCATCCCATGTCATGCCAGGACTAGTTATGTAACAAGCAGGGTCAAGCTTGTAGTGCAACAAACCCTTTTCACGGTAACTTTCAAATACATCTGCTAGCAAGCAAACATCAGCCTTTAAGTACTGATCGTGGTAATCACCAATTGTCTGACACCCTAGTTTTTCCCACGCATCAAGTGCATGCTGGTATTCAGAGTCAGAAATACCTTTACCAGTTAGTGTAGAATAAAATTTCTCTTTTGGAGGCAGTCTCCTTTCCTCAAAAACTACCCAGTCACTGATGTACTCATATGGATAAACACCTTTTTTAATCAAGTCCGGCTCAAAATATTTACTTGTTATTGGATACTCACTCAGTCCTTCTGCCAGACTAGCAAGACCTAAAGACAAATGTTGCATGGAGTCATAAAATGCTAATTTGTCCAATCTAAAAGTCAAGTACTTCTCAGTTGTCTGGGCAATGCAACTAATTTTTCTGTAAGACTCATCAACAGCCTGCATGATGATGTGTGAATCATATCCCTTCAGATTGTGAAAAAAGATTGGTAACTTATATGTCTTAGGATCTGTTTTTAATAACAAGTTACAATTGTTATGTGCAGCGCCTCTGTAACGTCCAGTTATGTGATCGTGGTCACGAACTTTATCACCCTCTAAAGGCTGTTCACAAATCCAACACGTCTCTGCTGTATCAAATTTTAGTTTGTCTTCTTCTGTCATCACCAAAGGCATCTGACATGTTGTGAGATACTGTACTACCTGACTATACAGTTGTCTCATTTCTGTTAAAAACACCCCCACCCGGGTCTGCCCTGGGGGACTTGGGTGGGGTTAGGTACTTTTTAGTTCCCAGGGTCACCCTGGTCAGCCCCACAGGGTGGGTTTTTCTCTCTATTCTGGGGCATGTGTTTCTGTCTACCCTTTGTCCATTCACCTGTATTTGCCTTTTTAACACTCTCCCTACTGTCTGCACTGCCTGTAGCTCTTGATATTGGATGTGTGTTGCTAAATGGTCTTAGCTTTATTTAGGCCCCATGTGTTAGGTTTATTTAATGTATTTGACCGGCTGGCGACATACATTCAATGTTCTGTTTAGTTGGGTTTTTTTTTCACAAGCAGTGCAGGCACGTCCTGAGAAAGCCTTGTTGCTGTCGGGACGTTAAGCAATGTACAATCAATCAATCAATCTGTTAAAAACAGACAAGCTGCATTTTCACCCCTGTAGATAACAGGTTCTGAATGAAGACCGTCTGACCTAACAAGAATGTATCCAAAAGAACACACCACTTGGTCACTCAATTTTATAGTCTTTGGTAATGACTCTGGAACAGGACCCTCATATGGAACAACGAGTGATTCAAAATCTGCATACACTACAAACGGCAGCTTTTGCTGATTCCCATAGTTCTTAAAATACACTTGACTACCAGGATCTGGATACTTAAGTACAGTTTGTATGTCATCAGCTGACCTGCAGTGTAAAATGTGATTATGTGCTATTTTAATAGAAGAGAATCTCTGTAAACATCTCTTGCACACTTCCTGTTTCCCATTGTGTTTCGTTGTATATGAATAAATTAGACGTGACATATTCCTGATAATTGTGTAGTGGAAGTTATTGTCATCTCCAATTAGCAACATGTCAACATGTTTATCTTCTGGCTGCCCATAGGTTGGGGCAATTGGAGATACTCTAATTGGCTGTAACTTATTCTCAGATTCATTTTCCCACACAAACACATTCACAGATATACCAGGATTTAGTTTTTCAAACAAGTCTATGTCCTCTATTTTAACAGGGAACTCAATGCCACTGAAGTTGAGTTCATTTACAAATTTGGTATAGTTAGATACACGATCAGGTTTTGCTTTTACAAAATGAAGTTTAGCAAGCACACACCACATGAAACAATAGTTGTCATTGTTCTGAATATTAACAACAGCCTTTTTGTTTGCAACCTCTGTTGGCAGTGGCAACCATGATTTACCTAATATAGGATGATACCTAGACTGCTTTAGTTGTAGTTCATGTACAAGGCCTTCATGCCAGCCAGACCCTTGCATTTCTGCTCTGTCAATTGCTTCATGGAAGTCTGGTAACAATCTTTCTCTAAACACTTTCTCTAGTTCTCTTCTCGAATTAACTGTGTGCTGCCTTGTCGAGATATACGTTACAATAACTTCACCAACATCTCTGGCAAATTCTATTTTTGCAACAATCTGAATCTTTACACTATCAGAAAGAAGGTTATTTTGTATGACTAAAAAAGATCTTTCTATTGATTCATAGACATTGTAAATATTAGATATAGGTAAGTCAGTTGTGTGAAACACGTTTCTTAATCTTTGATGGTTGTCCATCTTTTTTATTTGTCCGACAAAAAAATAAATAGAAAATTATATAATGAAAATGGCACTTTATTGACTAAAATCTATATAATAGACAAAATTAATCACCAACTAATAAGCCACTTCATTGATATGTCTTCTGTGGTATCATTTTCAAGCTTTTGCATGTGTAATATCGTTTTACTGACAGTAATAAATTTAACATTTTTATTTTCTTTTTTTATTTGATAGTATATGTTTAAACACATAATCTTAAACCAGTCAGATTTAGCATCATAAACTAAAAAATTTGCTGTCCTATTATTATAAAGTGGAAAAGTATTAGAATATCCAAGATAAAAACTATATGTCATGTACATCTTCATCGGTGATGGGAGTTCTGAAAAAGGGCGTCTAACTTGTGTTTTTAAGTCACTAATATGCATAAAACCCCTGAAACTCGATGTAATATCCATGAATTTACCAATAGGCCAATTTTGATCCTCTTGTCCGTCCATCATTTTTTATAGACAAACCAAAAAGATAAATTAATTTACTAACCCATACCCTGTGGGCTGATCTGTCTTTAAAATGAGCTTTAGGTGCTTAGTCGATTTCAGTTTATTTTTTACATCATCACGTTTATGCTTATTTGGAATGACATCGTTTTCTCTGAGACAGTCTTCAAAGCTGTCACGATCCTTACAGTAAAACAAACAGATAAACTTTAACTGCTCTCGAAAATATTTCAATACAGCATTATATTTTTGTGTGAGAATCCATACACTCACGTTTGCGTGTCTACCACTGAAGGCAAGTTCTGCTAAAGTATTTCTCTTTTTGACAATGTCTTTCTCTGCAGAGCAATCATCGACAATAAATAAAGTTGGCTGTCCTTCAAATTTCTTGTAAAAATATTGTAGGTATTCATTCAGTTTTTTATCAGGGTCAACTAAGTAAATGTTGCTGTCAGTCCAAATGAATAAACGGTTGTGATAAGCTTTGTTGTGTTTGATTGTTGGACAAAATATTACATTGTTTTCAAAATGGTGGATGTATCTTGTTTGTAATAGGTTAAGTACAAATTCAGTTTTACCACACCCTGTCGCACCACAAAATAAGCCACAGTGTGGGTCAAGGGTCATTAGGTTCATTTTAATACACAATATAATTTTAATATATGTGTCCACTCAGTCTGCTTTCTGCAATATTGAGTTGTGCGTCATAAATTAGATACAAATATATGTTTATGGCTGCAGCAGTTTCAACCTTCTTTTGTATCTGAATTGTTATTCCATCACTACCATTCTCAACAGTTCGTCCTGACCCATGAAGATAGTCATCATCTGTACTACGCAGGTCTAACCACAGTGCATACTTGTTTGTCAGGTATTGACCAATCCTAACGTCATACAGATGTAGATCTTTGCACGCAATGTTTGCTGGTTTATCTCTAATCCTTCCACCCGCAAAATACTTTGTGATCTCATCGTAGTGTTGATAAGGCAGCATTCCAGACGCGTACACTTGATTAGGACGGCCTTCGATTGTGCAGGACAAATGTGTAATCTTAGGATTGTAGAATTTTTCTGAATCCCGTTTGTATGGACTCACAGGTTCAACAAACAACATAAGAATACCTTTCAATGACCTGGCAGGTGTGTTCAAGTTTATGTTCCACATTGGGTCGCTCTTGTCTTTTTGCATTACCCCACCCGGGTCTGCCCTGGGGGACTTGGGTGGGGTTAGGTATTTTTTAGTTCCCAGGGTCACCCTGGTCAGCCCCACAGGGTGGGTTTTTCTCTCTATTCTGGGGCATGTGTTTCTGTCTACCCTTTGTCCATTCACCTGTATTTGCCTTTTTAAAACTCTCCCTACTGTCTGCACTGCCTGTAGCTCTTGATATTGGATGTGTGTTGCTAAATGGTCTTAGCTTTATTTAGGCCCCATGTGTTAGGTTTATTTAACGTATTTGACCGGCTGGCGACATACATTCAATGTTCTGTTTTGGTTTTTTTTTCACAAGCAGTGCAGGCACGTCCTGAGAAAGCCTTGTTGCTGCCGGGACGTTAAGCAATGTACAATCAATCTTTTTGCATTAAACTGTGTCTAATCACCCTGTCATAATAAATTGGAAGTCTTGACTGGTACTGATTTTGAATGAGTCTGGCTAGTTCAGTATGTGTGACAATTTCGTATTCCAAGGAAATGTTAGAGATCTTGTATGTTGCATCTGTGGCAGATGATTTTATAACTTTGGAGTAGTCATTGAAAGTTAGTTCAAAGCTCAGACGGTCATTCAGTGCCCCTTGATAATAAGGCAAATGAGCTGTTAGGATTTCAAACTCAAGTGGAATGTAGAATCTGGATCCATATGTTTCGGCCATTATAACATCCATGGCTGTATTAGTTACTTTATCTCCGGCGTCGATTCGAAGTTTACCAACATTATCTGGCTGTATGCCTTGGTAAATACGGTCTTCTCGTTCTTCTCTTGTTAGCCAAAGGTCTTTGTAACAGTAGAATACATCTGAGTCGTCAAGACTAAACACTTCCTGTCCTTCAAGTTTTACTTTAATAGTTCTAACAATTGCTCTGCCAAGATTGTCAACTAGTGTTCTGTTTATGTCTGCATCTGATGATAGTTCAATATTAAAAGCAAGGCGTGCAGTGCCAGGAACAATAACGTCACTGGGACCTAGGTTTGGAAACTTGACTGTAAGTGTTTGGTTCTGGTCTATGGTACTTGGATTGTTTGTGATGACTATTGTTTGACGAACGCCTTTAACACCCAGGGGCTCACGTAGTTTTCTGAATGGGTCTAACTTTGATCCGTAGGAAGATGCCATTTTTATTATGCACAAAAAAATTAAATTAATAAAAACAATGGCAGCGGGAGGATTTAATCATGAAGAGTTTAAAATGGATGTCATGGATGCCTCAGATACCAGTATCACAGATATGACTGGAATGGTAACTACTTCTCCTTTGTATCATGAACTGTTAAAAGACAAAGTAAACTCATTTTATGACAGTGTTGGAGCGCGCCCAGATGTAATAGATCCTAATCAATTTGAATATGATAAAGGGCACTTATTTGTAAATACAGACAGAGGGAAAATATATCTAACACATAAAAATAATCCTTCTAAGTTTAGGGCTTTAAGTACAATTAAAGGTGAAGTCGGTGGTAACTCTGGGTTGGCAAGATACCTTGGTATTGGAGGGTCTCCTGTTCCCCCAAGACTTGTTAGTGTGCTTCACGACACGCAAACAAAGTTGCCAACAGGGCAACAAATTGATGTGGCACCAGTAACAAGCCTACCAAAAATAGCAAACACAGTAATACAAGAAACTTCATTTACAGAAGAACAAATAAATGACGAATTAAAAACAATTGGTGACTCTCCTTTGACAAAGCGGGAGTTAGCTGGGTTGGATAAAACACTGCAGACGATAAGAGGTGAGATGGTTAATAATATTGCCAAACTGGGTGAGCTTGATAATCACATAGAACGAGAAAAAGAGAAACTGGCTACAGCAGACAATGGAAATCTTGACATAGAAATGAAAGAAAGAATACAAAAAAGATTAAATGATTTGTATACAGAAAGATCAGCGCGGCTAGAAGTAGTTGAAATTGGAAGACAAAAACTAAAATCACAGGTCAACAGGATTAGAGAAACTATTCAGAAAATACTTCACGAAGACACTACTCTGGCTGAGAGATTAAAAACACTTTTCAGAGAACAGGGCATCACAATTGCCAGTTTAATTACAGCTCTGGGGTTTATTATCAGTACAGTTGTGTTGGCTGTAACGGGTGGTGGTTCTCCACCTCCAGCACCACCAACCCCAGTCCCCACAGATCCAAAAGATTTACAGTCGTGGGTAAAGAAACAACTGTCTCACATATCAGACTTGCTTAAGAAATTGGTTGTGAAAGCAATGGACGCTTTGCCTGGCATTATAGGCACTGTTGTCAGTTGGCTGATTAGTACAGCGGCAAAGGCAGTAGGGTTTATGGCAGAACATGTGTGGGTCTTTTTGGTGACAGTAGGAGGGTTAATAGTGGGTTATTTAATGAAACAGGTAAAGAAGTAATACCCCTAATCCAGTGAGACCTATTACCAATGCTGTTCTCTCTGACTCATGGGTGTCAAGGATTGGTGTTGGTGTTGGTGTTGGGACCGGGGTTGTTATTGTCTGTACGGGTGATGACGTTACTGGTGCTGGTGTCATTAATGGTTTTAATGTCTGTACATGTGTGGTTGTGACCCCCAAGTTTACAGATTGATTGAGACCGAGTTTCTGACCAACACCTGCAACAACTATTTCATTATTATAATTTGTTATTGTACCCATTTGGAGTTGAAGGTCTGATGGCAACATGTATAACCCAATACCAACTACAAAGTCAACTTTTGATCTAGCATATCTGAGAACGTCTTGGTAGCGTTGTATGCTTGATGGGAGATCAACTACTGAATTTACTGAATCTTCTAGATTAGCGAGAAACTGTTTTTGTGAATCAAACTTTCCACTTCCATTCAGAATATTAGATTTTGTTAATGATTGTGCACCTAGTATACACCAGACATATGTTCTGATAGACTCATTTACGCGCTCGACTCCCGCTTGAGTAAATCCGTCACTCCTGTCCAAGACAAATGTGGTCCATGCGTTTGACTGTTTCTGTTCTATTGATCCTAACCAGACTTGTGATTTTGATGATCCCCACCCGGGTCTGCCCTGGGGGACTTGGGTGGGGTTAGGTATTTTTTAGTTCCCAGGGTCACCCTGGTCAGCCCCACAGGGTGGGTTTATCTCTCTATTCTGGGGCATGTGTTTCTGTCTACCCTTTGTCCCTTCACCTGTATTTGCCTTTTTAAAACTCTCCCTACTGTCTGCACTGCCTGTAGCTCTTGATATTGGATGTGTGTTGCTAAATGGTCTTAGCTTTATTTAGGCCCATGTGTTAGGTTTATTTAATGTATTTGACCGGCTGGCGACATACATTCAATGTTCTGTTTAGTTTTTTTTTTTTTTCACAAGCAGTGCAGGCACGTCCTGAGAAAGCCTTGTTGCTGTCGGGACGTTAAGCAATGTACAATCAATCAATCAATTTGTGATTTTGATGAGAATGAAGTGTAGGGAGGCCAGTAATCTTGAGGGTATTGTCTGTGACTCATAGCATAATACAATGTACCCATGCCTTTGTGATCATCAAGTTTTTGTGTAAAGTCATACTTTGTACTGATGTTAAACTCATTACAGATGCGTTCAAATGCTTTCATATCCATGGGATTATTAAACTGATTAAAACTGGATTCAGTTGGTAATGGTGTATGCAGTTCTGATAGTATTCTTCTAAGCTGGTAATACATGTGAAAACGATACACAGACCTAATCAGTTTGTTTGGGTGATTCAAATGGTCTGTGAATGAAACACCACAGCCTGTAGTTGAGCATAGTATGGCAAAGTTAAGTTGGTTTTGAAACATCTGTAGTGGGCTTGAAGACCACTTTCTTGCTGTAGCATCGTCTGTTATTGGAGGGTTTAGGTAATGATCAAAAGGGTTGGGTACTTTGACTTGAAATAAATCTTGTTCGCTTACAGCTATGTCGAGTTGATTTAGTTGAATTATTTTCTGTTCATAAGTAGGGGCGACATTATACTTGGCATCCACGTTAAATTGAAATGCGTTTGTAGTGGTAATGGTTGGTGATTTAAATTCCATCCTTTTTTTATGAGATAATAAAAATGTTTATAACCTTAACAAATCTTGACACGAGCAAACCAGTGTGGCTAACTAATGGAATCGATAATCGAGATGGTAACAAGGCTGTGGCTATCCATGAAATGTTTTATACAGTAAAGTGGTTTAATGTAACGGATGATGAAAATTATTCTGTAAGTGGAACTCTTGATGGTATTGAGAAGGGTGATACTTTACGAGCTGGGTATTATGACTTTTGTACTTTAGCTGAATGGCTTCAAAATGAATTTAAAATTAAAGCAACTTTAAACCCAGCTAATTTACTTGTTACAATTGATTTTCCGAAAAGTGGTCAGTTTTCTTTATCAAATAGTCTTTTATTATTACTTGGATTTTTTAAAACAATAACACATCTAGATGAAGATTGGTCACAATCAGTTGGTAGTCTACTATCACCAAAAAAAACAAGAATAACTGGCAGATATCCTGTTCATTTGTCAGTACACACAGTGCTAAATGTTCATTTGAAAGAACTGAACACTACTGAAAATGTACACAATGGAAAGCCTTCAACTTTGTTAAGATGCTTGCCGACTGGAACTGCCCCATATTGTGAAAGTGTGGTTGCTAGATTTCCTAATTCTCAGTTTAAAAAATTAGGTTCTAGTTTCTTTGAATCATTGTGCTTATCTGTAACTAATCAGAATGGTAAACCAGTTGTAATGCATGATTTTTATGTTGTTTTGGAAGTTAAATAAATTTTATTTTTGTTTATAAAAATGAGTGGTCTTGGTCCAAAGCCTAGAATCATACCAGTTGCATGTCCAGTAACAGAGTTGAAAGATTTGGCAGACGTACAGGATTTTGAGAAGGAAGGGGAAATTTGAGAAATATATGGTTTTGAACTTGATTCAAATGGCATGTACAAAAGGAAAGTAATTGTTGACATGAAAGATGGTGAAAAACAGATTCCTAAACTTGGTCAGCTTCGTGATGTTACTGTACCTACTCCACCTGTAAATAATGCGCCTTACAACTTAATACATGTGGGTAGTAAGTGGGTTGTTTCACCTGTGCCTGTTCCACCACCCACAATTGACTGGGACATAAAGATTGAATTTATTAGTCCTTATGTATACACTGATGATGAAGGCGCCTTAGTGTTTAGGAAGGTTGTTAATTCTGGGCCGCTTATTGTAAGCCTTGTTCCAAGTTTTGCCCCAGACAACAATAGCAGAGAAAAACTGAAAGTTGAAAATTATGAGAGACGGAGATATCTTCTTACAACTAGAAAGGGTAGATCAGATACTTCTGTTGTGTTTATGCCAGCAAGCTTAGTCGTGGCTAGAGAAGCGACAATAGTATTTGAAATTATCATGAAATCTGTTGCTACTGCTAAAGAGGCTCAAATTGCACAAGGAATTAAACTTACATGGAATGAAACAGTAACAGAATCATCAAAGGTCTTTATTGCCATTACAAAAAATAATGATGTTATTAATGTTTCAAGCAGTATTCCCACTGTCAAGGTGGTGGTTGACAAAACAACTTTTGTTCGTCTAACTTACATAAACCTTGAACACATTGATCTTGTTGCATTTTATTATGCCAGCAAATTGTATACTTTTGAAGAGTTGCAAAATGTAATTGCTGATTAAAAAAATATTTGTAAATAAAAAATGGTGAACTTGTATCCACAAATACCACCTGAGCAGCTTGAGCCTATTGAGCGTGATAAAACATTAAAGGCAGATTCATTCCGTTTAATGAATATTACAGAAGCGTTGAAGTATTTGGAAGAAGAACAAGCAAAATACTCGAGGTGTAAACGCCGTTACAATACGGTTTTCAATTCTGTACACAACACATCAATGGCCATGGGGGTGGTTTCGGCCGGATTATCTGTAGGAGGTATAACTCTTTTTGCAACGGGGGTGGGAAGTGTCGTAGGAATTGCTGTTGAAGGTATTGGTCTTGTCACAAGTCTAGCATGCTTTGGTATGGAAGCTATTAACAAAAGATTTTATATGAAGTTGCAGAAGCATGAAGCATTAAGTACGCTCGCAGCAGCTAAGCTGACAAGTATGAAACTTATTATTAGTAAGGCTTTGGAAAATAATGAAATTGACGATAACGAATTTAAGAGAGTCCAGGATGATTTAGCAAATTACAAGCAACAGAAGTCTGAAATACAGAATAAGATGCGTAGTCAACCCGCGAATGTTGAAGAGCTAAAGCAATCTTTTTTAGAGGAAGGAAAGAAAATAGGCGTAGAAGAAACTATGAAAAAAGTTTACGGACTGTTAGGCAAGTAAAGATCAGTTTTGGTAATCATTCATTAATTCTGAAATACTCTTCACAAAGAGATGTCATGCCTGCTCATTTGACGCCATCAGCCCCACCACCAGAGTACTACTGAGAAAAAAAGTTTTCTTGTTGTCCTTGTAACTTGGAAATTCTGTCCAAGTAAGTTGTGACTTGGTTCAATAACTTACAAGATCTTATGATTAGGTTCTTGTAAGAACTTGTTTTAAGTCACTTATCAGAACTTGCACCAACTAACTTCAAAGTTACCTGTAAAGTTAGTTAGCGGTTGTAGGTGACATTGGAAATTTGTTAACAAGTGTCTGTAGGTAACTTAAATTTGTATCAAGTGTATATAAGAATGTTTTGTGTGTGTGTGGTTATTATTAAATAACTGTGTTTTGGGGTATTGACGTAGAGTCAATGGTATAAATGTTCTTGAAATTATCATATCTCTAACACTAACTATATATACACATGCATAAATACACGCACAGACGCACACACACACAAACACTCGCACACATACATACACGCATGCACATGCATACATACTAGCATGCACACGCATACATACATGCACTCACACAATGACAAACACTCACACACACAAACACTCGCACGCATACATACATGCACTCACACACTGACAGACAAACACACTCATACACTGACAGACACACGCATACACACTCACACATACCTACAAACACACACAAGCACTCACACACAGACAGACAGACAGACACAAAATCTTTATTCAGCATGTAGACTCCAGTCCGCAGAAAACTTCACCGCATTTCAGTTGTATGACACGATATAGACGCGGCGACTGTGTACTTAGTCACGTTACTAAGTCCCTATGTCAGTGTTTACGTTAAAAACCGCGCTGACAGCGTTAGCGGCAAGGGTGTTATGATAGAAGACTGAAGACTTTGTATTAAGAGTCATTTAACTCTATGTTTTGTCTCTGTTTTTGCTTGCTACAGAGCTACAGGCCGCTAAATATAAGTAGATCGGCAACTTCCGCATTGCAGCTAGTGACGTATTTGTCTGCACCAATACTCAAATGAAACTGTCTGCACGCCGCGCGCCAGCGATGTTTGCTACGTAAAATCTATTTTAAAACCGCGCTGACAGCGTTAGCGGCAAGGGTGTCAATAGAAGACTGAAGACTTTGTATTAAGAGTCATTTAACTCTATGTTCTGTCTCTGTTTTTGCTTGCTACAGAGCTACAGGCCGCTGAGCCCACGCCGCGCTATTTACCACCAGCGATGTTTGCTACGTAAAATCTATTTTAAAACCGCGCTGACGGCGTTAGCGGCAAGGGTGTCATTAGAAGATTAAATACTTTGTATTAAGAGTCATTTAACTCTGTGTTCTGTCTCTGTCCTCACTGTACTCAACTGAATGACACTGTCTGCAGTCCGCGCTGACGGCGTTAGCGGCAAGGGTGTCATTAGAAGACTGAAGACTTTATGATAAGAGTCATTTAACTCTGTGTTCTGTCTATGTCCTCAACTGAATGACACTGTCTGCAGTCCGCGCTGACGGCGTTAACGGCAAGGGGAGTAAACAGAATATTAAATACTTTGTATTAAGAGTCATTTAACTCTGTCTCATTTCTTAGTTGTTTACAAACCAACCGTTACTCAACAGATTTAACGTGTTCCGTGTAGACGGGCTTACCACAGACCTTAACATGTCAGACTCGTTATTATCACCTATGTAAAGTCAGTTTCACTTACATGAGCCGCGGCAAAAACACCTCACACTTGGTCCATAACATTTAGGATGAGACAAACAAACAAACATACAAACATGAGCTTCTGATGCGACTTGCTGATTGGTGTTTGACACACATCAGACAAAATCTCACTCCGTCCATTTTATAACCTGTCCGTTGATTTTCTCACTCTCAGTCTTAAAGCCACTTTACGTGTACCATGTCCAATGATTTTCTCACTCTCAGACTTACAGCCTTTTTGTGGTATGTCCTGTGATTTCTCACTCAGACGTACAGCCTTTTCATTTTTTTTTTTTTTTTTTTTTTTATTTTGCGGCCTGCTCGGTGATTTCTCACTCAGACTTACAGCCTTTTTATGGCATGTTCTGTGATTTCTCACTCTCAGACGTACAGCCTTTTTATGACATGTTCTGTGATTTCTCACTCTCAGACGTACAGCCTTTTTATGGCATGTTCTGTGATTTCTCACTCTCAGACGTACAGCCTTTTCATTTTTTCTTGTTTGCGGCCTGCTCGGTGATATATCACTCTCACGGACTTATAGTTACACGTTTTTATTTTCCTTGTTAGTGCGGCCTGCTCGGTGATAGATCACACGGACTTAAGTCAGTTAACAAAACAGAAGTGATAAAATGTCTCAGATGTGATTCAAACAGGGTCGTTAAGACGCATTAGAACCTTTGTACAAACAAACAAACAAACAAAGTCATGGACCAGCGTTAGGTGTTTTCCAAAAATCGGCTATTTCCGGGACTTTTAACATTTCTTTAATTTGCTTTCGCAAACCATACACCTTCCGAAAAGGCAGTGCCAGAAAATGAAATTTTGGATACCTACGTAACAGCTTGGCTAAATCACGTAACTGACGAGAATAAGACTCTGAAATTCCGACGTGTAATTTTAGCCAATCTTTCCAGTTCAGTTTAGTTTCTTTTCGAATCTTTTGTCGTTTGTGAATTTTGAATCCTTCAATGAACCATTCTCCATAATGGATAAAAGCTGACATTCTTTTTTGTTTGTTACTCTGAATTAATTTATAGCCGTCCTCTAAAGTTTGTTTTAAGTTATCTAAATTAAATGTAGACAAATCACACTCATCTACTTTAAGACACCCAGTCGGCTTGTCATAAAAAAGATTTTGTTTTAAAAACAAATCAAGTTCTTTTGGTTCTTTACTAACCTTTTGTTTCTTAGAACTAGTGTTTAGTATATCAGCCAAATTTCCCACTGGTTTTTCCGGTTTTTCTAACCAAAATTCCGGAGCTTTGGTCAAAACGGAATTAATGTAAGTAGCCATTTTTTCATGGTATTCACCATGTGATTGTAAGATCAACACCTCTTCCTGAGTCCAATTCATTTTTATAATGAGTGAATGTTAGTCAGCGTAGGCAAATTAAACTAAACCGATCTGGTTAACACTAGCGCACTTCTTGTTTCTAAATATTACAAGTTTAACAGACAAATTACCGTCAAACTACCAGTCATTTGTAACTTACGTTAGTCAGCGTTCAATTAACAGTCACTTACCGCTCACCACGTAGGATATTTTACAAGATTTAGTGCTATCACCGGATAAGTTAGTCCGTCACTCTGAGAACACAACCGCACTTCTTCACGCCCTACGAACGTTTCAACGACGCAATACTTGATCACGAGACTAGGGTCACGAGTTGACACGCGGCGTTGTTATTGGCAACATTGACGTCACTTACTTTTGGGTTGGGTGTTGTGGAAATTATGCCTAACGGGAATTCCCACAATAGCGCAAGTAGTCATTTCCCGAAAACGGCTGATAGTAGTCAATGACAGCATTAATAATTTAGGTTGGGTGGGGGATCTGGCTTAATAATCGCAGGTTGGTAGCTGATCAAAAAACGTAGCTTGAATGATTTCTGGAGTGGAACTAAAATGGATAGGTAATAAAGGTATTGGGTGTATTGGGTGGCGTTGGGTTTGTCTAAATGGCTAGTTGATTACAATAATTAGTTGATCGATGTGGCATTTATCGATTTGATTGGTTTTCAAATCTTATATTCTCATTCTAGAATTAATTATTCTGAGAATGAGAATATGAGAGCCCCAGCCTACCCCTCCCCCAAACGTAGCTTGAATGATTTCTGGAGTGGAACTAAAATGGCTAGGTAATAAAGGTATTGGGTGTCTTTGTTGACGTGGGCTTGCTTAATTACCGTGTTAATTAGAATAAATATATTGTTTGGGGGAGGGGTGGGCTGGGGCTCTCATATTCTCATTCTCTCGAGAATGGAAGATAGAATAGCAGTAGAACCCCCAAATGTCCCGACTAAAGAGAGATAGACGAGAATGAAGGTTAGGAGTAGAAGAGAAGAAAGAGATAGATAAAGAACCCTAGCGTCTTGCCTCAAGACAGGTTACAGCTCAGCACAAGCAACACAACACATTTACTTTACACGTACACTCAATCTTTATTACTATTATACTAACTATCCCCCTTTCCTTCCTTCCCACACTTCCCACAGACACTTCCCCTCCCTGCCCCCTCCTCCCCTCCCCCTTCCGAAAAAAAAAGGAAGAAAAGAAAAAACAAAAGGAAAAAACTAAATCAAGGTTAATACTACTTCCAAGGTTAGTACTACTTCCGCAGCATCAGCGTTGCATCGAGTGGTGGAAACAAACACTCCCCCATGCTACGCAGCACTGTTGCTTCACAATAACAATAAAAGTCATGTTACAGTCCTCCGAACTGACAGCTAAAAAAACGTTATTTACAATATACTGTTCATATACAAGAATCATGTAACTACACCAAGGCAGAGTGAGTGACGGAAAGCTGAATAAGAATGGGACCGCCGTGGTAAGTCGACGAACGCCTGTGGATCCCTCCCGTCCGGCCTCCTTAACGGTCGTACAGCTTCGCGGGTCTTCTCTCTCTCTCTCTGTCTCTCTCTCTCCGTTTCCCTGGCACGAGTTCCGGTTGCAATGGCGACACGGCGGCTCTGGCAGTACAGATGACTGCGCCCCTTCCACGTCGACACTCGGTCCAGCGAGGCGTGGTTGGTCCTAATGCCCGTCGGCCCTCCAACTGGTCCTGACCCCGAACGTCAAAAATGCAAAACAAAAGCAGAAGCCTAAATGGCCCCGTAAGTAACGTAAACCAGTGGGTCGTTAAAACCAGCTAACCACCATACCCACCCTGCTTGGTTTACAAAAACACTACCACTAACCATTCAAGCACTTGACCTTCACTCATATGACACGTGCTTTCCAAATCATTCCAAAATTTACACATGAACCAAAACAACGAAAGTTCTCAAACACTACATATAAACCTTCCTAACATTCTCTGCACTTTCACACCAGCCAATACAACATTTCACTAACACATTCATCGAGTTCTACCCTCCTTTTCCCCCCACGATACCCCTAGACCTAGCACATAGTACAAAACACCTATAACAACCATAACATGACAAAACATCCCCACGCAGGATTTTTACGCACTTACCTCCTCTGCGACCCGTCACAAACCGCCGACACCCGTAGCAGACCTGTTTATGCTCCCGATTTGAGCGGGAGACTCCCGATATCAGACCCCATCTCCCGATCGCATCGTAAATCTCCCGATAATTTTATCATCGATCTCCCGAAAATGAAAGTAAAGGGTTTGTTTCATTTCTGAAGCATTACCGTGCCGATCTGAATTTTCTACCGCGCAACTGATGGTCGTTTCCGCCGATCTGCTGTACAATTATTTTGATTGGCTGAGGGTCAGGTCTTCGTCCAATCGGGAACCAGTTGACATTTGTGTTTGTCTTCTGAGATGGCGTCCAAGAAGAAGATTTGCCGGGAAAGATCTGACTCGTGTTCTGATGATTCGTGCGATACAGAAGAGGAAAAAACAAAGGTGTTGGCGACTCGCAAGAAGAGAGTGAAGTATGCCGCAAAATGGAGGTCCGAGTGGAGGTCGGATTTTCCCGAAAGATCTCCACTGACCAACGGGCAGCCTGGGCCAAGACACCATTGAAGCACTTCTAGTGGTCAAAGGGATGCCAGGGCATTACCTTTACAACAGCAGGAAACTCTCTGACACACAATTGTCACAACTGAAGGGTTGCTACTACAAGTCCTTGAAGAAGTGAAAACTTTTGGACACTGACACTGACCCTGTTGAAACACCAGGACCCTGTTTTTTGTTTGTTTTTAATGCACTTTTGGTGCAATCTATGGCCTAGGTGGTGGACTGTGGCTTGTGGTTGACTGCAATGAATGTGATGTTATCAATCTTTTGTTTTATGAATACATCTTTGGCTTACACATGTATCCATTTGTTGTGTTTCCATACATTTCATTAGTTTACTTTGCCGGTGGTGCGCGTTTCTAGAATCTCCCTATTTTGAATAAAATCTCCCTATTTTTAAGCCTCAGTCTCCCTATTTTGCATCATTTGGGGTAAACAGGTCTGCCGTAGGCACAATAACCCCAGTCTCCGGCCTCCAACGACCACGGGACTGGACTGGCGCTGTGGTCACTGACTCTCACAACAGTCAGTCACTGACTCCAAACAGTCAGCTGGGCAAGACAACCTGGTCTAACCGAGTACAGCTGCGAACTAAACTATTATTCCCTAGCTCCCTAGAAGCTAAACTCTGCAGTGAACACACTACCGCATTCACTAGCGCGCCCCGCACGTGCAAAACAAGGAACACTAACCCGTCTCTACCAACATGAAAACAACTCGCTATTCCTACACTGAACGGTGCTTCAGTAACTTTCGACTACCACCGTCAAAACAGTCACTAACCGTGACAGGGTACATCTGCCTATCTCCACGGGACATATCTGCCTAGTGGGGTGAATTTTCCCTGTCGTAAATAGGTGGACATGCTCCAAAACAGACAAATTTAGTTTTAGGGGGACTAACTGTCAATTGTCATTGAATCTGCTACAGCAATAAGGTAACATCCCAGTAGTAACTTTGATATGAGGGGTTTGCTCACTGTTTTGAATGTCATTGTCAGCTTCATGTCATTTACTTTTATAAAGCAAAATCAGATTTTTAATCACAGCTTACAGATTTACAACACATTGCTACCAAATTCACCTTGCAGAAAGTTTTGACAGTCATGTGACAACCTTTTTGACCAAAGTGTCTGAATAATTCAGTCTCCAAATAAAATCCAGTGGATGGACGTACCTCGGTGGACTAGTGCCTGTCTCCCCTTCTAATCATATTACAAACATCATTGGCACAATTCGGGCAGCACATAAGTTTAGTTACTGCTCATTCATCAGTCAGGTGTCGTGTAGTGCCCAAGCAAGATATTTCATTAAAAGATCTTACATGTAAACATACACACACGCACACTTGACTTCAACTTATGGACTGGTTAACTCATTGAAGACATGTCACATTCATAGCTGTTACCTAAATGCAGCAGGTCTCAAATGTGTTGAGCACTGTTTTGGTGCTTATTTTGTTTCATTTTAGAGCTGAGACTGTAACTTGCATGCTTTTTGTGTTTTTCAGGGTGGACCGTTCATCAAAGACAATGCTGGTGTTCTCTGACCAGGGTTCATGTGATGGTGACCAGTGGTAGGTTTCCCAACTGTTGTGAACAGTCATGTGGTGTATTCACCAGGCCGCAGTTGCATGAACGAGCTTAAATCCTTTGGAAGCTACTTGCAGTGCAGTGTAATGACAGATCATCTTGTGTAGTGGCTTGTGCAGGATTAGTTCACTCATGCAACTGACCCTCAGGCTGTCAAGGGAAGCTGGGAAATTAGCTTTGATTGTAATGCCAGGGCTTCTGTTTTTACCATAGCTTGAAAATGTCTGTAAATTTGTGTAAATGGTGTACATTTTAGAGGGTACACAGACCCTTATCTTGGCATACTAAAGGGTAAAACAAATTGATCCAAGAAAACTGCATCATTTGTATGTTTTGGAAAAAGAAGTATATATAATAACTCGCTTCGCTCTCTTTCTACTTTAAATGTGTTAACAGAACGTCTCACAAAAGACAACAGTTATTTAACCCTTATCATTCGGAATGTGTGAAATAAGTTTGACTAAAATAGTTCAAGGGTAGTGCCAAGCTATTCTGGCACCACCCTTGAACTAAAGCCATTGGTCTAAATCCTAATCTGTAAGTACTATAACGTAGCTTGCATATGACGGTGTACAAATTTGAAGCTTTTAGCCTCAGTATGATATGGGTTAACACGACAAACCAAACTAAACCACAGGGGAAAAAAAAACACACATCTAAACCCTCTCCTAACAAATGCAATGAACGGCAAAACAATGCTAGAATTATCTACCATTGCAACAAGAGCAACAGAATGTGGCCATTTCCTAGAGATGTCATGAAGTGTTTACATGAGGTCTTCAAAGACACACAGTCTTTTCACAGGGCAAACCAGTCTAAGCCGTAGGGGAAATAAAACTACACATCCCCACCCTCTCCTAACAACGCAATCAATGGCAAACCAATGCTGGAATAACCTACCGTCAAGAACGGACCAAAAGAGGGCAGTGAATGGCAAGACAATGCCAGAATAATTTACCATGAAGAACCAAGGGAAAAAAATGACAATAAATGGCATAACAGTGCCTAAATAACTGATATGCAATGAACAACACTAAGCTGTCTAACATCTAACAAACTACAGGACACACAATAACATACACACTGGAAAACAAGGATACAACAAATGACACCCAGAAACGCAATATCAGCATAAATAAATACCAACAAGAAAGGAAAGCTACAGAACCCCCAACCGAAGTGAGAGCATGTGGTCAGGTTTGCTCCCCTGACGAGAGCAGTACATGGCCAGCTTAGCAAAGTGAAAGCTTGTTCGAAATACACAAAGAAATGAGTGACATAAACCAAATCTAGACCTGTGTCATGAAACTGTATACGGCCGATCCGGAACCAGGCTGAAATTAACATGTTTTTGGATGTGCGATGTTGTCTTGAGCATCATTTTTCACAACTTGACACGGCTCAAAATCGAAAGTCAGTGCAAAACGATGGCGTGACCCATAAAAGTATGAATGGCTGATGTAACAGCAAATAACGCATTTAACATGCAGTGCACATTTTGTGATAATATGCTGACACCACTCTTAAACTAATAGGTTCCCTGTCCAGTTGTACTAGTGCGGACCCTGGTGTCGGTCGAATCTGCACATAGCCGTGGCTAAGCGAGCCAACTTGTCACTAAAAACAGAACAGCTGACACTGTTGGTATGCAGATGCACTAAATTATGGTGTGTCTGCCTACCCCTGCATCAAAGACATACTAAAGCAGGAGCCCTGAATACACACGAATAGATGATAATAATATTATATTTTATTGAGCAACATTTTGCTTGATATAGTGCCGATAACAAGCAAATGTGTTTACGAGACCTGAATCAAAATGTCTGAGTCGTAAGACAAGGATATTTTGATTCAAGTAATCACATCTGTCTATCAGCACTATACCAAAAAAAAACAAAACACTTTTGCTCAATATAATTTATGTACCCAGTCCAAAACAAAACTATGCCTTTCGTCATTCATTTTGCAGTTGATTGCGGTGTTCAGAAAAAACACATGAATGGCAGACGACTACATATCGCTGTTGACTCGGTGTGGAGATTTCGTCTGACTATGAAGACATCAGTGCATTGTATAACCGTGCATGTTACAGAGTTAATTCTGCTTGTAACTAGATCACGCATAATTGAGGAAAATGCCAGCAGATTTGTTGTCTCACATGCGAAGCAAAAGTGAGTATGTTTTGGGCCAGTGGTCGTCTGTCGTCCATCCGCCGTCGTCCATGGTAAACTTTAACGTTGGCATTTTTTCGGAGACTATTCAATCCACATTCTTCAAACTTGGCCCAAGGATACTTTGTGGTAAGACCTTTCTAAACATACCAATTTTGAGTGACCTGTCACAAAGGTCAAGGTCACAGGGGATCAGGAAATAGATCAAAAATAGCTATATTTTGACATTATTTTTTCTCAAATACTATTCTCAACTTCAAACCCAAACTTGGTACAAAGATACCTGATGGTAAGACCTTTTTATACATACTAATTTGGTTGATCCCTTGGAAAGGTCAAGGGCCACAAGAGCTCGGAAAATAGGTGAAAAATAGCCATATTTTGACAAAAAATGTTTTTTCTTAAATACTATTCACAACTTCAAACCCAAACTTGGTACAGAGATACCTGATGGTAAGACCTATCTATGCATACTAATTTGGATGACCTCTCAGAAAGGGACTTGGGTGGGGTTTCCTCTCTATTCTGGGGCATGTGTTTCTGTCTACCCTTTGTCCATTCACTTGTATTTGCCTTTTTAAAACTCTCCCTACTGTCTGCATTGCCTGTAGCTCTTGATATTGGATGTGTGTTGCTAAATGGTCTTGGCTTTATTTAGGCCCCATGTGTTAGGTTTATTTAATGTATTGGACCGGCTGGCGACATACATTCAATGTTCTGTTTAGGTTTTTTTCACAAGCAGTGCAGGCACGTCCTGAGAAAGTCTTGTTGCTGTCGGGACGTTAAGCAANATGTACAATCAATCAGAAAGGTCAAGGGTCACAAGAGGCTGGCAAATGTGTGTAAAATGCTGATTTTTTTTATAAAATTGTAGGTAATTTGGCCCAAGGATACTTTGTGGTAAGACCTTTCTAAACATACCAGTTTGAGTGACCTTACAAAGGTCAGGGTCACAGGGGATCAAGAAATATGTCCGAAATAGCCATATTTTGACAAAAGATGTTTTTTCTCAAATACTATTCACAACTTTAAACCCAAACTTGCTACAGAGATACCTGATGGGAAGACCTTTCTATGCACACTAATTGGTTGATCCCCCGAAAGGTCAAGGGTCACGAGAGCTCAGGAAATAGGTCTAAAATAGCCATATTTTGACAACGGATGTTTTTTCTCAAATACTATTCACAACTTCAAACCCAAAATATGGTACCTGATGGTAAGACCTATCTATGCATACTAAGTTAGATGACCCCTTGGAAAGGTCAAGGTCACAAGAGGCTGGCAAATGTGTGTAAAATGCTGATTTTTTTTATAAAATTGTAGGTATTCCCAAATTTTTGCAAATTTTTCAACCAAATTTGGTACAAAGATAGCTGATGATAAGACCTTCCTATGTATACTAATTTAGTCGACTCATCACAAGGGTTACAGGGGGTTGACAGATGTGTGAAAAATGCTTACATTTTCAGAAAACATGGATTTTGCTGCTGCATTAGCCAGCCCTTGTCACAAAGGTCACCCATATGTAAATCGGTCATACACATGAGCCATAATGGCTTTGCCTTTCTTGTTTATTTAGTTCTTTTATCAGGTTGTAGATATCGCCAGCTGACATCTCATCAATCTTACTCATCAGTCCAGCGACTCGCACGTTTCCAGGTGTCATTTCTCTGTTCGTGTGTGTGTATAGGATATGAATTTTGAGCATTCATACACACTAAGAAGTATTTCATTACTACTACACATATGGAGCTTGTTAATGTTTCAGTGTGAGCATATTTCGCGTTTCCATTTTGAAAATGCAAGTATCATCAAGATCAAGATCTTTTTTGCATGCAAGGGATTTTGGGAAGGAAAGAATATCAAGCAAATTCATGAATATTAATTTGCTTGTTATACAATATATCAATACATGTGTCGGAAGAAGAAAAACCTCCAAATCAGTGATGCTCTAAGCGCTTTTGAAAACAAAATAAATCAAGGTTAGAAAAAACGGTAAGATACACGAAAAATAAAAATAAAATAAAAAGTTACAATAAAAACTGAAAAGTACATATCAAAACTCACCACATTTGCACACATACTGGTGAGATCCTTGCATAGTGGCATGCGTAGGACTCGTTCCCTCGTGCAACTGACACCAGACTGTCAAAAGATGATACAGAGTTAGCTTTGTTTGAAATACACATCTGTAATGTGAAGGAAGTGTTCAGTGCCGAAAAATATGCATTTTTCTCCGTCTGTGCATTTAGCCACTAGTACAGCAAACAATAACGGTTGCTGCATGAACAAGGTGGTTATTGTGTATTTTGATAATTAATTTTTCTTTGGTCATTTTCAGGGGACAGGCGGCATACACAATTCCTGGCACACAGTAAGTGCTGAAATGAAAACCTTTCCACTTTTCTCAGCAAGCGTCCATCCTTCCCCCAACTTCCCCACCCTCCCTTTTCCAATTGCTATTTTAACTCTGCTTGTGTCTTCATTTCATGTCCTCACTCTCATTGCATAGAATCACAATGCTTCATGAGGTGTAGGTCACAGCAATTTGAAGTAACCAGCTTCCACCTTCACTCAAAGTTTATTATTGAGTTTTGTTTGGAGAGGGGGCTTTTTAAAAAAAAATTATGTTAAACTGATAGGCTCAGATTAATGTGTTTATTTACTCTGATATATTTCCATTATCGTGTTAGCTATTCTGTTCAGTATGTGTTGACATTCATTAGAATTTTGAATTTACCTTTAAAATATATATTTTCAATGATATTAGAACTCCTTTGCACACTGGTTCTAAGGATTAACCAAATACCATCGGTGAACCAGCTCCCATTTATTGTGAGTAAACTGATCTTTAATGTATGAAAAGCTAGATTAGCCTGTGGTGCTTACTTCAAGACATTCATGAGACAAAGATTTTAATATCTGCTTGCATTTCATCATTTTGTCGCAAACACCTTATTGGTGCTTCACCGAATAGAAAACTGAATGATCTAAAAAGTGTTCTTTTATAGGTGGAAAACTTGTTCTGATTCTGAGCACTGAGTTCTGAGTGATCCCTTGCCCAGTCTACATCTGTGTGCTGGTTTGTGATTTTGGGTCTGACGGCCTATGGCCTTGAGGTCCAAAACCACAGACCAGCACTTGGTGTGGTTAACTCATTCGCGGCCAGCCGCATCCGGATCCGGATGTGGCTGGCCGCGAATGAGTTAACTCGTTGGCTGTCTGTTGCTTGGCAGCACTTTATCTCAGTGATTCGTACACCGCAGCCAAAGCATTAAAAAATGGCCCCTGATTTTAACAATTGTCTTTCAGTCTTTGCTGATGAATGTACTGATTACTAATGGCTGTTGTCCTATCATCATCAGTCATTATTCACCACATTATTCACGTGTTCTCTGGTTGGTTGGGAGCTTTCTCAAGTTTCTTGTGCGGTTGTGTCAACTCCACCATGCACACGCTCTCTTCTGAAAAACACCGCCACAAGACATCAGCTCAGCCATCAGTGGATTAAGACAAATTTTAAAAATCACAAAAAGTGATAAAAATTAGGTACAGTGGTCGGTCACCACATTCTACAAGTTTGCCTGGTGCAGATCATAGTTTTGACAGATACGGTTTCCTGAGAAATTTAGATTTTTATTAAAATCTGTTTTTTAGAGGAAAATTCTGATTTTAAAAAAAAAAATTTAGTCGCTGAAATTGAATCTAGCTTTTGGGATGGTTGTTGTAGGGCAGGAATTTGGCTAGTCTGGTTTTGAGTAGATATGTGGCTTCAAAAGTGAATGAAGCAGCCATGAGAAAGAAAGGTATATCCAGTGATGTTGAGCTGTTGCCTGAGTGCAGTGGTGGTTATGAGGATTGACAGTGGGGTGATCCTTTACTTTCAGAGCGCAGGGTTTGACCTATGTGACCGTTCCGCCGGAGTCTCCGGGATGGGGGTGAGACTTCAAACCCAACTTCCTTTTTTCCCTCCCTAAATGTGTAGTTCTGGCTGCTTTGTGGGACTCTGAAGGCATTGAAAAGAAATCCTTGCTATTTCATCCTGAAATGAAGGTTTTGTTCTAGGATTTTCTTCAGTCTCAAATTGACATATTGTTGGGAGTATTTTCTACAGAAAAAAAGTAAAAGGCAGTGTATAAGGTAAGAAACAGTGTTCATAGTCCCACTCATGAATTGCCATGTACAGTAGGGAGTTATTCCCAGTGCTTCTGACTATGCATGCTGATGTTACCACATGTTCTAACAGTGTTTGTTTATGTACACTTAAATTAGACTAAACGGCTGGGTTGATTTGATTCAAATACAGGATTAGTATTTATGGGGTTGTGGTCTTCTAGTGTAGGTCTACACTGTTTGATAGACCTTGGTGTAGTTGGTGGGCGGTCAAAAGACATCTACAGAAATTTTCAACTTAACCATCATGTGCATGCAGCCACCAGTATTGTTGTATAGTACCAGTGTCCGTGTTCACAAGGGGGATGGGGTATATAGTGTTATGCAAGACACATTGTAGAGATTATGTACTCATTAAGCCGAGTTGAGGGGATGGCAGCAAGAGTTTGACGTTGTTGTGGTCACCCCACTGTATTGTTTGGCTTAGGTGGTATCATTCTCTCTTTTATCTGGCTCTATCTTGTATCATCCCAAGCTTTTTTTCATGCCAGGTTCATCATTCATGTGTTCGTGGCCTTTCTGCTTATTTTTCATAGCCTTGGATAATATTATAATGCATTGCAAATTGTTTGCACCTTATCTTTTTCTGTTGGAAGCTTTGATTCTTTAACCCTGTGACTGTCAGTGTTTTTTGTTGAGGTCGACAAAAAGTGCTATTGACAGACAAAGGTTAATTTGATTTTAAATGTATTGCAACCTTTTTAATATGACCTGCAGTTTACAGTACCAGTGGCTTCGTGCACTACAGGTTGCAGATGTTCCCCCTTAAACTTTCATGACTGCCCAACAAACATATCACACTTCTTCAACAAATTTTGCTTTTTGGCTCAGGTGTGAGTAAGCAAAAGTGAGTCTATGTTCTGGGTCAGTGGTTGTCCGTCTGTCGTCCGTCTGTGGTAAAAACTTTAATGTTGGCATTTTCTCAGAGACTATTCAAGTTTATAGTCTATAAACTGGGCCCAAGGATACTTTGTGGCAAGACTTTTCTAAACATACCAATTTGAGTGACCTCTCATAAAGGTCACAGGGAATCAGGAAATAGGTAAAAAATAGCTATATTTGACTTTTATCTTTCTTTCTTAAATACTATTCACAACTTCAAGTTCAAATCCAAACTTGGTACAAAGATACCTGATCGTAAGAATTTCCTATGCATACTGATTTGGTTGATCCTTCGGAAAGGTCAAGGGTAACAAGAGCTCAGGATATAGGTGAAAAATAGCCAGAAAGTCAGAAAACATCACCATCTCTTCCACGGTACCCTACATCACCACCAAAGATGAGCACAGCACTGTGAGCAAGAAAGCCCTGACACCGGCCATGCTCAAAGAAAAGTATCCCCAGGAAGCATGGATACGGGCATATTCCGATGGATCAGCCACAGATGCAGTTCAGAATGGAGGGGCTGGGGTGTACATTCAGTACCCAAACGGAAAATGGTAGGCAGAGGCAGTAACAACAGGCCTTCACTGCACAAATTACAGAGCAGAGGTGGAAGCCCTGGTCCGCGCTGAAAACACCCTTAGTGGCACTGCAGACCCTGATGCCCAGATTGTCTTCCTGATTAATGCCATGTCTGTCCTTGAGGCAGCAACAGCAAGCAAATTGCCACGTCTACAAGAGGCACTGCAAAACATCAAGTGCACCAGACTGGTGCTGCAGTGGATCCCTTCACACTGTGGCATCTACGGCAATGAAGAAGCTGACAGAATGGCAAAAGTGGGCGCAGAGGAAAAACAAGATGAAAATGGAGTCAGCATTACAGAGATGAAGACACATCATTAAGTCTGTGTACAGACCACCACAACGGAACCCTAAACAGTTGCCATCAGCTGTCCAGCAGGTGACCATCTTACGTCTGAGGACCAGGCACAACCAACTCAATTTCCACCTGCACAGACGCTTCCACCTCATGCCATCTCCCTTGTGCCCTTGTGGAGAAGCAGAGCAGACCACAGAGCACATCCTCCAGGACTGTGGGAGCCACCAGCTGCTGAGGGAGGAGATAAGGCCGAAGCCCGCCACTCTACAAGAGAAACTGTACGGGCCTGTGGAGGCGCTACAGAAGACCACAGATTTCATTTTGAGAGTCAAACTGCAAGTGTGACGGCGTTCGAGAAGAAGAAGAAGGTGAAAAATAGCCATAATTTGACAAAAGATGTTTTTCCCCAAATACTATTACTAACCTCAAACCCATACTTGCTACAGAGATACCTGATGGTAAGACCTATCTATGTATAATTTGGATGGCCCCTCGGAAAGGTCAAGGGTCACAAGAGCTCAGGAAATAGGTCCAATAACATCCCTCATTTTTTTTTTTTTTTTTTACAAAAGATAGTTTGCACAAATACTATTCACAACTTCAAACCCAAACTTGATACAGAGATACCTAATGGTAAGACCTTTCTATGCATACTACTTTGGTTGATTCCTCATGCTCAGAAAGGTCAAGGGTCACAAGAGCTCAGGAAATAGGTAAAAAAAAAAAATAGCCATATTTTGACAAAAGATGTTTTTTCTCAAATACTATTCACAACTTCAAACCCAAATTTGGTACAGAGATATCTGATGGTAAGACCTATACTAATTTGGATGACCCTTCGGAAAGATCAAGGGTCACAAGACGCCAGCAAATTTGTGTAAAATGCCAAGTTTGGGTAAAACTTTAGGTATTGGCAACATTTTTGCAAATTTTTCAATCAAATTTGGTACAAAGGTAGCTGATGACAAGACCTTCCTTATGCTTACTAATTTAGTTGACTCATCATCAAGGTCATGGGGGGTTGACAGATGTGTGAAAAATGCTTACATTTTGAGATAACATGGATTTTGCTGGTGCAGAAGCCAGGCCTTTACTTATTGTGACAAAGAAAATGTTGCACATATGTAAATAGGTCATTCACATGAGCCGTCATGGCTTTGCCTTTCTTGTCTTTAATTTTAGTTCCACTATTCTCTTAATTCTATGATCAACTACTAGTGTAGTATGGAGAGTTTTTGTTGTTTTGACTCTTTAATTAATAACATGTTGCCGAAGCGAATAAACTGTTTAATGGATGCAGGATTTTATGTGTATGCTGAGTTGCTTGAGTGTTCAATAGCGCATGTAGCAGATAAAAATAAAAGTAGTTGTACGCTCAGTTTGCTGTTATTTTGTTGTTGCTTTGAACTGAAGGTGTCATGGGTTTGTGAATATGGACATTAAATTTATGGGTTGAACTATTGGTTAACTCAGTCACTCCGAATAATGTCGTTCTCAATTTTCCAATATGTCTATAAACTCTGCCGGCTGTGTGAGATGGATTGCCCATGGTAGTTCTACGATGGTGCCAGATTAGTTTGGTGCCTTTCCAAGCACCAGCAGTGCCCTTGAACTATCATGGACGGTCTTTCACTGTGGTGTCTTCAGGTTGAGTGTACCTGGAACAAGTTTAGTGCTGGAACCCTTTGTACATGGCCAGCCATGATTAGTACTGCTGCAGCATGGCATGCAGTCACCGGTACTGTACTCCTGAGATATTATTGTTGGGTCCTCAAATGGAGGGAGTCGGTCAAGCCAGTCGACTTGATCATCAGACTTGCCAGTATTCTTTATCTGTATTCTTCAGTTTGACTTCTGCTATCATATGATATCTTGCTGGTGTAATTAAATAGGGATCATGTGTTTTGCAGGGGTCAGGTGGAACACCTAACGTGGGATGGCGAAGTGACCATGTGATCATGTTCTGTGGTGGCTTGATGGAAGTCCCTGCCTCGTTGCTGCGTCTTGTCCCTTCGGTCAAATTGTTTCACTGACTACTGTTCTTGACATGAGTCAGGCATCACGTTTGCATTGACTGGGAGGTATTGAGGATATGTCACATCTTCAGTCCCTTTGTGCTGTTTTGTGGAAAGTATGAGGGTACCCCTCAAGCCAGACTGCTCCGTTTCTGTGGGAGTTTAAAATGTGGATGTCGATTTGTGTGCTAGTCTGTTTTCCACCCTTAGGGCTTGTAGCTTTAAGGTCAAAATTACAGACCAGCACACGTGGACATGCTGTTATTTTTTTTACAGCAACATGGATGAGAGATGTGGCACAGAAGTGTTTGCTATGTTTCTCTGAGGACTGCGCAAGACTTGTGAATGTATTCTGAAATATATGGGATGTATGTCAGCTTGTGAAAAAACTGTTGAAAGAATTTGAGTGGGAAAACTCAGCTGAAACTGTTAGTCAGATCTTGATATGGGTGAAAAAATCACAAAGTTCTATCACAGTATCGTGTATCATTTTAGAGTTTTTGTTTTGCTTATTCAGAGATCTTCGTTCACCGAGACAAATGGTGAATGCATTTTGCACATACTTCCTGGGGGGTCTCAGAATGATACAAAGCTTTTGTTGACTTCTTTGTTGAAAAAAAAAAGCCATTTTAACTTTTCAGCAGGGTGCAGTTTAACTTTGTGTAATCTGCATACAAAAAAAGGAAAAAGCAGGGCTCCCACTTTAGTGCATTTGGGTACAATGCATTCAAATGAAAAATCATATACTGTTCTTTTCAAGAGAGGTTATAACCGGCACTTTATAAGCCAATAAGTCTGCATCACGTAGTGCCTTCCCTTTTGCTACCATGTGTACCCTGCAGTATTGGCACCAGCAAGCAACTTGTACGCTCTCTTTCTCTCTGGAGTGGTTGTATGTGTTTACTTACTGTTACTAGAGAGTTGGGTTGAAAATGTTTAAAACACAATTACATTCAAATTAAGTAATCTTTTTACTGGCATTTATATCCCCTGTGGCACGCAGTAAAGGGTCTATGCTATATATACAGAGGTTCTTGCTGCACTTTGAAAGGGTGGGAGCCCTGAAAAAGCAAAGCTAGTCATTTTCACTGGATAAATCTTGGCTTCAGCAAAATTCTTTTGCACATTTGGCTAATAATTTCAGGTCTGCGGCGAGCTAATTAGGTGCCCTGTTCAAAGATCCAAAATGGTTATTTTCAGTAATCTTTGACAGCTGTATTTTTAGCTTTAGAGCTTAGTCGCAAGCTAACACTTTATCCCCTCCATTTCAGGAGCAGAGATAAGGCAGTTGGCAGGGATGGCTTGGGAATAAAATTGTCGAATGAGCAGCTATTTTGTGGATTTGTTTTTCGTGTTCGTGTCACTGCCTCGATTGAACACTAGGCATTCAGCCTTAGCTCATGTATAGTATTGTGTGTGTGCTTGTACATAGTAACATCTGTCGGTGCACATAAATTACTGAACATCAACCCCACCTTGTGCATGCAGCCACGAGGTACTGTGCATGTACTGTAAATGGAAAATAGCGGTGGCTGCATGCAGAAGTGAGGGTAGGGGGTCAGAAAACTACTGTTTACAAAACAAAAAAAAGTTGTTAAGTGTTTAGCTTAAAAAGTGTTCTTGACTCTATGGTAAACTGCATATTTTGTGACAGAATGTTTTGTCAACCCAAAATATTCTTACAGTTATAGCTAGAAAGTGTAATACTTCAATGGAAAAGTGGCAAGAGAATTTATTTATTTACCATTGGCAAGTCCTGACCCTTTTTTAATTACAAGAGTGAAAGGTTCTTTATACCACACACACAAAAAAAGATGTCTACACACCACTAGTTTCAGTGGGTCAATTTTAGGTTCTGTTTTATTTGTCATGCTTGTCACAGTATTATCCATACAACCCGATTGTAAATAACATAAAAAAATACTTGTACATAAGTACAGTACTGGTCCTAGGTAATGGGAGCACTTGAGTTCTATTTCATCTGTTCCTGTTGAGTTGCTATTTGTGTTTTCTTTCATTCACATGTAAATAGTTTTTCATGACCGTTCATTTAACCCCATTGTGCATGCAGCCACTGGTACTCATGGATAAGAGGGTTAATTATTTTCATTAATAAAATATTCTCTACTTGTCTCACTTCAAATTTGCCTTTAAATCTCTCAGGTTTGGGAGAGTTAATTTTTTTAAATCAGTTTGAGTTTTATGAAACATGTACACGTCTAATCTGCGAGTAGAGGATTGTAGTGCATGTGTGCGTCATGGTTGTCAATGAAATTTGTTCAGTGCTGACAGAGACTCTGCAATTAAATAATTGATGATGCTTGTTGACCAAGTCGACTTTTTATCTTTTCTTTTATGTCACTGTGTGTGTGTATTATTAGTGATATTGTATATTGTGATGCTGCCCTCGTTGCACACACAGAGAGAGCCCTGCAGCGCATCACGTCTTGCTTCGCTTCGCAGATGCTGCCCAGCTCTTTGGACTCGAGGTCAGTCTGAAAAAGACAGAGGTCCTCCATCAGCCGGCACCCAAGACAGTGTATCGCCCTCCTCACATCACCATTGGCGAGTCTGAACTAAAGTCAGTGCACCAGTTTACTTACCTTGGCTGCATTATCACGTCGGACGCCAAGCTGGACAAGGAGCTTGACAGCAGGCTGGCAAAAGCGAACAGCGCTTTCGGGCGACTTTTCAAGCGGGTGTGGCACAATCAACAGCTGAAAACAGGCACCAAGATCAGCGTGTACAGAGCTGTGGTCCTCACCACCCTGCTGTATGGTTCCGAGTCCTGGGCCCTCTACCGCAGCCAACTACGACTCCTCGAACGTTTCCACCAGCGCTGCCTGCGTACCATCCTGGGCATTCACTGGAGTGACTATGTCACCAACGTCGAGGTCCTTGAACAGGCTGAAACTGTGAGCATCGAGGCTTTGCTGCTGGGCGGGGCATGTCTCCAGGATGGAGGATCATCGCCTACCAAAGATCACCCTGTTCGGCGAGCTTGCTACTGGACACCGTGACAGAGGGGCACCAAAGAAGAGATACAAAGACTGTCTCAAGAAGTCACTTAGTGCCTGCCAAATCGACCACCACCAGTGGTCTTCGCTTGCTGCGGACCGTGACACCTGGCGCTCCACCATTTACAAAGCAGCTGTCTCCTTTGAGGACTCTCACAGAGCTAGCCTTAAGGACAAGCGGCTCAGGAGAAAAAACAGAGATGCCGCAGCTCAGAACCCCGGCCATACCTTCCCCTGCAGCCACTGCGGTTGAACCTGCCTGTCTCGGATTGGCCTCCGCAGCCACGAACAAGCCTGCAGACGTCGTGGGCAACTCCTATAAAATCTTCATTCGCGAAGTCAAGCCAAGATAGATATATTGTGTGCTGGTATGTGATTCATGGCTTTGAGCTGAAATGGACACCCAGTCAAGTGACGCAACACAAGAGATAGAAATAAGAGCAGACATGTACCACAATACAAGAGACAGGAACATAAGCACACACACTCGCCCTAGGATTCAGGGAACGTCGCTTGATGACTAAAGGTGAACCAAAAAACCAACCTAACAGCGAAATCTGCTCTTAAGCGAGCTGACAAACATTGGATAAGTCAAACATATTTTTCCTCTCCAAAGTCTGATGTCGAGCTTTACAATTTAAAAAAAAAAATTATATTTTAAATGCAGTTCCTAAGTCGAATGATGGGTAAAAAAACAAGTCAAACATTTTTGTCCAAAGCTTCTCTTTTAGGACTAATTTTACATTTTTTTTCCGTTTGTCCAGTTGGGTTAAATACTGTATGGATAAGTTCAACCATTTTTGTTCCATGACCAAAGCTGCTCTTGTGTCTAATATTACAACTGAAAACGGCTCTGTGAAGTTAACCAGATAAGGCGATAAGTGAGACAAATATTTACGGTCCTTTTGAAAACAAAGTGACTAGTTCACACTGGCGTCTGATGATCATGTTTCATTGTCAATTGCTGCACACCTTGAACTTCAGGCTAGTTGAATGTGGTTGTCATTAAACAAAATGGTGTGTGTGAAAAAGAGATTACGCAGTTAAGTGGGTGACTGAAACGGCCTGTTCTTGACAATGGAGAATCAACAGTTGGCAAAACCTACTTTGTATTCAAAATTGTTAATGTTTATATCTCAAAACAACAATGCTGAACAAAGAAGCTAACAGCTCTTCACCGCTAACTCGGTTCTGCTTTGTATGTTGAACAGTTCCAATGATGTGTTCCAGAGGCATAACATGGTCTGTGAAAAGATTAGAAAACTAAGCTGAGGCAAGACAACATTGAAAACCCATTTTATCAGAGAAGTTCAGCAATTCAATCCCGTCCTAGGGCAGACCGCTTTAATGCCTCCACTGCGTCATACTTCTTGTTTTGTTTTTGAATTTTCATTACTATTGCTATGTTTACAGCCAAACACGCAATATTTGTATGAAACTGAGAATGGCCACAAAATGAGTTCGTCTGAGTTGCATGTATTGCCTCTTCATTTTTTGTTGATCATTACTGTTGTAGGAATAAGAAGTGTACTTATCTCTGTAGTCAATTTGTTTGGAAAGATGTGTTTGACTTTACTAGGATGGTAAGATGGAATACAGGTTACATTTTTAGCCATTTGAATTTGTTGAACTTTTAAGTCCTGAAAGTTGTTCAGTTGGGTGTAATTTTAGGATATTGTCCCTCAAAGAATTATCTCAGGACCTTTTATTTAGATTTTTTGATTAAGATGCTCATTGGCGAGAAAATGGCCGTTTCACAAAAAAACCGGTTAAAAAGCTCAAGCTGAACGTCATCCAGTGTTATGCGCCCACCAATGACGGTGACGAGGAAGAGAAACAAGAGTTCTACGACCGACTCCAGAGTGCCATGGACAAATGTGCGGAGCGAGACATCACCATCACCATCGTCATGGGCGATTTTAATGCCAAAATAGGGGAGGACAACACCGGATACGAAGAGGTGATGGGGAGACAGGGACTAGGCTCGGAGATGAGTGAGAACGGGGAGAGGTTTGTAGACTTTTGTGCTCTAAACCGACTTGTCATTGGAGGCAGCATCTTCCCACACAGAAGAATACACAAAGCAACTTGGGTCTCACCTGACCATACAACAGAGAACCAAATAGACCATATCTGCATTAGCAAGAAATTCAGAAGATCCCTTCAAGATGTTCGAGTGAGGAGGGGAGCAGATGTCTCCTCAGATCACCATCTGCTTACCTTAAGAATGAAGCTCAAGCTAAAGAAAAGCCGCACAGAGACAACAAGAAGACAGCGCTAAAATGTAGGCCTACTGAGAGAAACTGGAGTTAGAGAAGAGTTCAAACTGGTGCTGTCCAACCGGTTTCAAGCGCTACAGGAGCTAGTAAATGAAGAGGAGGCGGTCACCACAGAGCAGCAGTGGAAGGCAGTTAGAGAGGCGCTGAACTCAACCTGCAAAGACACTGTAGGGTTCAGGAAACACCACCACAAGGACTGGCTGTCGGCACAGACCTTGAAGAAGATAGAAGCGAGAAAGCAGAAGAAAGCAGCGGTCAACAACAGTCGCACGAGAGCAGCCAAAGTAAGGGCACAGGGGGAATACTCGGAAGCCAACCACGAGGTGAAGAGGAGTATCAGGGCAGACAAGAGGGCCTACACAGACAGCCTGGCAGCAGAGGCAGAAAAGGCAGCAGGCAGCGGCAACATGAAACAGCTCTACGACATTACCAGAAGATTGTCGGGTAAGTATGGCCATACAGAAAGACCAGTAAAAGACAAAGAAGGCAAGCCTATTGCAGACAGAGCAGACCAACTCGACAGATGGGCCGAGTATTTTGAAGAGTTACTGAACAGACCTAGCCCACCCGACATCCAGCCGGCAGAGACCGACCTACCCATCAGCTGTGACAGACCCAGCCGGGAAGAGATCAGAAAAGCAGTGGCATTTTTGAAGAATGGCAAAGCAGCAGGGCCAGATGGCATCCCAGCGGAGTCTCTGAAAGCAGACCTAGAGACAACAGTTGAGATGCTGTACCCACTGTTTGGAAAGATCTGGGAAGAGGAGGTGATGCCGGCTGACTGGAAGGAGGGGTACCTAATCAAGCTTCCCAAGAAAGGCGACCTCAGCAAGTGTTCCAACTACAGAGGAATCACCTTGCTGTCAGTACCAGGAAAGGTCTTCAACAGGATCATCCTAGAAAGAATGAAGAGCTCCGTTGACCCCCAGCTGAGAGACCAGCAAGCAGGATTCAGGAAGAACCGATCATGTACAGACCAGATCGCCACTCTCCGCATCATCGTGGAACAGTCTCTGGAGTGGAGCTCCCCGCTGTACGTCAACTTTGTGGATTATGAGAAAGCATTTGACAGCGTGGACCGAGAGACTCTGTGGAAACTCCTACGACACTACGGTGTACCCACAAAGCTCGTCCGCCTGATCAAGAGCAGCTATGATGGCATGACATGTCGCGTGATCCACGAAGGGCAGTTCACCAGAGAGCTCCAGGTCAGAACTGGTGTCAGGCAGGGGTATCTGCTGTCTCCGTTCCTCTTCCTACTGGCCATAGACTGGGTCATGAAGATGACCACAGAGCACAGACGAAGTGGAATACAGTGGACACTGTGGACACAGCTTGACGACCTTGATTTTGCAGACGACTTGGCATTACTGTCCCACACTCATCAACAAATGCAGGACAAGACCACGAGGCTTGCTGACATCTCGTCCCAAGTGGGCCTCACCATTCACAAACAGAAAACAAAGACAATGAGGCTGAACGCAAGCAGGGAAGAACCAGTCTTGCTTGCTGGCACCCCGTTGGAGGAGGTGGAGTCCTTCACCTATCTCGGGAGCATCATAGACAAAAAAGGCGGCACTGATGCAGATGTCAGAGCACGAATTGGTAAAGCCAGAGCAGCCTTTCTCCAGTTGAAAAAAGTGTGGAGTTCCAGAGAGCTGTCACAACACACCAAAGTCCGGATTTTCAACTCCAATGTAAAAGCAGTTCTCCTATATGGAGCAGAGACATGGAGATTGACAAAAACCACAGTCAACAGAGTACAGACCTTCATGAATAGTTGCCTTAGAAGAATTTTGAAAATCCACTGGCCAGAGAAGATCAGCAACGTCAGACTCTGGGAGAGAACAGAGCAGATAACAGCAGAGAATGAAATTGGGCGAAGAAGATGGGGATGGATCGGCCACAGTCTGAGAAAGCCAGCTTCCAGTATCACTAGGCAGGCATTGTCATGGAACCCCCAGGGAAAGAGGAAAAGAGGTAGGCCGAGAAACTCCTGGCGTCGAGACCTCCAAGCAGACATCAAGAGACTGGGAACCACCTGGAGTAGAATCGAAGGAGAAGCACAGGACAGGAGTTGCTGGAGGTCTCTCGTCGACGGCCTATACCCGGGTAGGGGTGACAGGCGTAAGTAAGTAAGTACAAAAACCGGTTGATCCACACTGGAGTCCATAATTTTTCTTATTTCTACTAGATATTTTGCGTATAGCTAGATAAAAGGGACATTGAATGAGTTCGTTAACCAGCATTGTACCTCTAGAACTTTTTGAGTAATAATTAAATATTTTTTGCAAAAAAAATGTATTTTCACGTTTTGGGGATTAATTTTATGAATTATATGGGTTAATCTTAAAACAACTGAATCTTTTTTACGAAAAAAATAACAATCTTCTCGTTAGTAATCCAATGAGTTTTTGTATACAGTATTTACATATGCCTACAGTTTGTCTCGGCTGTCGGGTACGATTAGGTCCATTGTGACCTGTATGCCATAGGTGTGAAAATCAATGTTCTGCACCACTTTTTAGGAGTCATTTGTAAAACAGCTAACATAACTTTAATTTTTCTTTTACGAAAAAAACTATCTTTTCGTTCATACCTGCATGATTTTTCATGAATAGTGTTTGCATAAGCCTGCTGTCTGTCCAGGCCCTTGGATAGGATAAGGTCAAATTGTGACCTGTAAGCCCTAGGCGTGAAAATCGGCAAGAAAATTGCAAAGTTGATTCTCTGATGCATCGAATGTTAGTACTGCAATTAGTGACGCATTACATCGAGTCGTCACTATGAACACAGCGTCGTGAGACTAATGATGCCATGATGTGAAGCTTGAAGTGACGTCATTTCCCTGCTCGTGCTATTCTTCTTCACAAACCAGATAGGTGAGGCTAGCGCTGGCAGAATTGTATGCAAACCAAGGGGAATCACAGCGCTGGACAGACAACAGTTAAAATGTATCTGTTCAGGGCAGGGGATCTAACTGTTGTCTGTCCAGCGCTATTCTTCTTCAGAACAGCTATGCTACGCCAGACCACGGAGCTTATGAATGGCGGGAATCACCGTATGTCCGTCTTTATTTCTGTGTGCTAGTGTGTGGTTCTGAGGGTGGGTTAGAGTAGAAGGAGATGGATTCCTGTCGCTACACGAGCCCACAGAGCGTACTAATGGCAGGAGGTGCCGTGTCGGCCTTTATTTGTGTGCGCCAACGTGTGTGTTGATCAGAGGTTGGCTTAGAGACAAGGGAAATGGATCGGCATAATAAGCCTAAAAATGTGAACAACTGAATTTCCTAAAATATAAAAGCATCTGAGCTCCAAACAATACAGTACACTTTGGGATGAAATCCTCATCTTGTTTTCTGTTTCAACATGACTTTTTAAAATCTTATTCTTAGAAAAACACAATTTTGGTCTAAGGAAAAAACAATACTTATGTCAAACAATTCTGTGAAAAATTTGACTTGGATAAGTTCATCGAACAAAAAATCCCCTGCAGGTTCAACTTCAGCGTCATTGACTGTATTTTAACGGGATGCACTAATGGAAACTTAACACGCCTTCTTCCTTGCAGAAAGAAATCCCACACTCATAAGTTTTGTTACAAGGGCAGACAACTTTTTGCCATACAACCGCAACATGCGTTCTACAAACAATAGCAAAGCCACATCAAAACTCCAAAATTTGTGACCATGGCATTTCCAACTGATCACTGAAAAGAGCAAGTGTTGATGTCATAACGGTTGGCTGCTGTACTGGCGATAACGTTTTCTCAAATCTATGCAATTTCAGAGATTTGTCAATCCCCATGACCTTTGCAAGAAGTCAACGAAATTGGCATGCAAATGAAGGTCACATCATCAGCTACCTTTGTGACAAATTTGATTGAAATGATTGCACAAGTGCTGGAATAAAATGAAATATGTGCCCACAATAGACATTTTCATATACTGGCTGCTCTCTTGTGACCCTTGATGTTTCTGAGCAGACATCCAACTTGGTATGCATAGAATGATCTTACCATCAGGTATATTCATACCAAGTTTGGCTCATTAGTTGAAAACAGTACTTGAAAAAAAAAAAACTTTTGTCAAAATATGACTTGCACCTATTTCTTGACCTTGAATTTTGAGAAAGATCACTGAAACTGGTATGTTTAGATAGATCTTGCCACAAAGTATGCTTGAGCTAAGTTTGAAGACTGTGAGTTGAATGGTCTCTGAGAAAATACCAACAGAGATGACAAGACGGCTTAAATGTGAATTACCTTTAGTAGTAGTAGTAGTAGTAGTATTGTGAGGACAAAATAGGCCGTGAGGCCTTTATAAATGTCCTTTCTTTCTTTAGTTCCTTTATGGGTCTGCTATGCATGCAATTTTCCTATAAAATCATTCATCATAGGAATAAAAAATCTCTTTAAATTTTGGTAATTTGTCCAGCTGGTTTTTAAAAGAATTTATATTAGATGCTTTTTTTTTTATGAAACTGGTAAGTTATTCCAAACAATGGCAACTCTGTTAGTAAAACAAAACTTCCGCAGGTTAGTGTTACAGTGCTGTACAAAGATTTTCCCTTCAGAATTTCGGGTTCTGTCACAGAATGGTGTTGCAAAAAAGTCGTTCCACTTTAGGTCGTCGATGCCATTATAAATTTTAAAAACTTGGATTAAGTCTCCCCGTATTCTACCCAAAACATGCTCATTTTTGCTATCACACGTAAGCCAAAAAAGCATCTCAGTTTTTGCTCTTTAAACAATTTATTAATCAACATTTTTTCTTTCCTAAGACATGATAAAAGCACATTAAAGAAATAGAAATTGCATCTCTATATTTTTGGCTGAACGTCTCGACTCAATGTGCCAAACTACTCCAGGGGAGCTGCCTAAAAACATTACACACAGATCTCTGAACACATTTACCCTCAACATATAAATCAGGTGACGGACTGGTTTTGATTGTTCAAGGGTAATGTGAGATTAGTTTGGCCCATAGATGCCAAGCTAGTCGGGAACTAACCCATGCAGCCCCAAGGCCGCATTTCCAAATTTTGGAGACATCATCTCACCACTACATATCAGTTGCAGGAGATGGATCAAGCATGATAATTCAAAGATAGCGCCAGATTAGCTTGATCCAAATCTTGCTGTAGGGGGTTGGGGCTAAATAAGCTAGCCTTGAATTATCATGGTTGATTTACCTCCCAAAGCTGTAATGGAGTCCCCCCCCCTATCAAATTCATTGTTTGAACTGAATGCCGAAACACGACTGGTGACCCAATAATGCAAAGTGTTAACAATGAGCAAGATAAAACTCGACATGGGGCAAACCTGGGCTGCACAAAATGTAAACACACCTATCCAGATTTAACTCCGGTTGATGTGCATGTGTAAATGGTCTCTATCTTCACTCCTCCATGGAACATGCCTGAGGCCTTATAGTTATACACCTCTTATGCAAACAATGTTATCAGCTAAAGGCAATTATGTGCAAAGGGCACAGGTCCAAGTGAGCTCATGCAGGCTGAAGGTGCTCATAAGAACATATGCCACTTGGTTATATTTGAACCAGTGGATGATATCAGTTACTTAATATGATTCTCAAACAAGAATGGCAAAGCCCATAAGGCTCACGTGCATGACCAATCAACATGATTAATCTGACTTTCGTGACCCTGACCCTTTCCAACACGTCACTGAAATAAGCAAATATTCACATGGTCTAACATAACACAAGGGTTGACTTTTGTTCCCATGAAATCCATGTTTTCTCAAAATTTATGCATTTTTCACTTTAGTCAACCTCCCCTGACCCTTGATCTTTGTGAGTAGTGAACCAAATTTGCATGCATAGAGAGGTCTTATCATCAGCTACCTTTCTAGCTAATTTTGGTTGAAATGTTCTAAAAAAATCCTGATAAAACTTAAACTCTACCACCAAAAGTGACATTTTCACATCAATTGACCCTTGACCTTTACAAGGGGTCGTCCAAATTAGCATGCATAGGAAGGTCTCACCATCAGGTATCTGTTGCTAGTATTTGAGAAAAAAACAATTTTTGTCAAAAATGGCTATTTGTGACCTATTTCCGGATCTCCTGTGACCCTTGACCATTCCAAGGGGTCATCCAAATTAGTACGCATAGGAAAGTCTCACCAGCAGGTATCTCAAAACAATGTTTGGGTTTGAAATTATGAATAGTATTTGAGAAGAAAAAAAAAAACCCACTTTTGTCAAAATATGGCTCTTTTGGCCTATTTCCTGATCTCTTGTGACCCTTGACCTTTCTGAGTGGTCAACCAAATTAGTATGCATGGAAAGGTCTTACCATCAGGTATCTTTGTACCAAGTTTGGGTATGAAATCTTGTGAACAGTATTTGAGAAAAAATAATATCTCCTTCGCTGCAGAGAAAACATTACCCAAGGCAATGGTGACAGATCCTCGAGCCCCCACAGCCGCAGGGGCATATAAGAATCTAAGCCTCTTGCTGACACCACTTTGTATTCATGTTTCTTGTACAGCTCGTCCTGTCTGGTGCTCATTTTAGAAACACAATCTGCGATCACTGGCTGTGAAATGTTAAATGAGGACCATAGATGGCTATCTTGTCTTCATTTTCTTTTTTCATCTTTTTCCACTCATCAAAAATACAACATTCAGAGTTTGAAATAAACATCAAAACTGCAACAGTTAGGACCAAAAGTGACTCCAGTTCTTGTCCAATGTACACTTGTTTTCATTAGTTCCATCTCACTCGCTGTCAGAACTACTAGAATCTGGACCGAAGATGGCTCGCTCGTCCGCATTTTCCTTTTCGCTCTCACTCTCGCTTCCCTTCTCACTCCCACGTTCACTGCCACTGCGGCTTCTACTTCCACTGCGGCTTCGGCTTGGCGATCGGCTCCCGCTTCGGCTGCGTGATCGACTCCGACTAACACTGCGACTTCGTGATCGACTGCGACTTCTGCTGCGTGAGCCACTGTGGCTACGAGAACCACTCTTTGAGCGGCTTCTGCTACGCGATCTGGACGGTGTTCGACTGCGGCTTCTGCTGCGTGCACTATTTCCCGACCTGACACTGCCAGCTTCGCTTCGGTTGTCTTCTTCATCGCTGCCTTTCTCGCTGCCACTGCGTAACTCCTCATCTGCACAGACCATGGCAAGCAAATTCCAGTAAATTTTGCATGCAACAAGATTGGATACAACACAAGTTTGATTTAACCCTTTCCTGCAGCTCTTGACTACATCTTTCTAACAGTTATTAATTCATTTCCTTTCATTTATTACTACAATATCGGTGGGTGGGTGGGGGGGGGGGGCTTCCATATTTATTGCTTCCAGTTACTTAGTGCACCCTTCTTTCCTATCCTTTTCTTGTTGTTGTTATTTTGGTGCTTTGACCAAACTCGATCTATGATCATTGGTCGTTACTGCACAATTCTCTCCTCTGACAGTGCTTTTATCTACTTTACTTTGTAATCTTCCTAAAATATTAGCACTGGCACAGTGGCAGTCTCCCCTTTTCTTTTGAAATAAGCAAGTGTTCAGCATCCTAACATACCTGAAGGATTGGCTCTTACACCAGCAAAATCACAATTTCTTAAAATTTATGGATTTTTCAGATATTTGTCAACAACCCCCCCCCCCCCCCCCCTTTTAAAAAAACAACAAAGGCAAAGCCATTATGGCTCAAGTATATGACCGATTTACATAATTATATGTGACCTTTGTGACAAGGGCTGGCTTCTGCAGCAGAAAAATCCACGTTTTCTAAAAATTAAGCATTTTTCACACATCTGTCAACCTCCCGTGACCCTTGACCTTGTGATGAGTTGACTAAATTAGTATCCATAAGAAGGTCTTATCATCAGCTATCTTTGTGCCAAATTTAGTTGAAAATTTTGCAAAATTGTTGATAATACCTACAATTTTATCCCAAATTGGCATTTTACACACATTTGCCAGGCTCTTGTGAATCTTGACATTTCCGAGGGGTCATCCAAATTACTATGCTTAGATAGGTCTTACCATCCAGTATCTGTGTACCAAATTGGGGTTTGAAGTTGTGAATAGTATTTGAAAAAAAAAATCTATTGTCAAAATATGGCTATTTTTTTTACTGATTTCCTGAGCTCTCGTGACCCTTGACCTTTCTGAGGGATCAACCAAATTAGTGTGCATAGAAAGGTCTTTTCATCAGGTATCTATGTAGCAAGTTTGGGTTTAAAGTTGTGAATAGTATTTGAGAAAAATGAATTTTTCAATTAAAATGCATTTTTTTGAAAAATACTTACCGATGGTATTACACTTAGGAAATGGCTCTTAGCTAGCCTAATTTTAGCCAAATTTTGGTTGTGTCCGTATAAGGGGGGTGTTGGCAGGAGTGGGGCGCCATAGACCATGCCCAACCCGAATAGCCTCCCCTTACTCACATCCGGTACAAGATTACCCAGCATACCCCAGTTTAGTTCTTAGCAAACTGCGGCAAGCGGGGCCGGAGGGAGGGATCTTCGAGTAATACCATCGGTAAGTATTTTTCAAAAAAATGCATTTTAATTGAAAAATTCATTTGTTTTCTCAAAACACATTACCGATGGTATTACACTTAGGAAGAATCCCAAAGAGGAGGTGGGTGCCGCTATAGCGCCCCTACTGCCAACAACATTGCCCACAAACTCGCCCTCCTGCAGCACACTCCCGATAATTTTAGCTAAGATACCTGCGGCGCCTAGGGCGCCGGGAGGGAGTGTTGCGCTGCTGCGGTGTCTCCCACCAGCGAGAGGATCTGTCGCTGGGAGGAGAGGTCCCTCAGGTAGAAGCGGGCGAAAGTGGACTCCGCTCGCCATCTCATAGCCGCCACAAGTCTCTGACTGCACCAGTGCTGTCGCAGCGGAACTTGCGGCCATGGCTCTGACCTCGTGCGCCGCGATGTTCAACATGTGGCATCAACAGGTCAACGTCCTGGAAGGCCGGGCGGAAAACTCCCCGGAACCAGGAGGAGCAGGTCTGAGCTGAGATATCACGTCTACCTGTGGACAGAGGGAGAAAACAGGTGTGTGCGTCCCCCGCGCCAGTTTGGTCCGGCGCAGGTACACACGGAAGACTCACCGGTTCCTATTGTCTGGTCTACTGAGTGGAATCTGACACTCGCACGGGCGGACAGACATAGACTGTAGGGCAGCCAAGGCGACCACGACTTGGCCCTGAAGGCTGGTACCGTTAGTAGTTGCACGGCGCCTTCCATCCGTAACTGCCAGCCATCTGTGTGTGTGTGACAACAGCGCGTACGGATGCTGACCCTGGAAGAGGTAAGGCTGTCACCGGGTTTTGAAGTCTGTACTCCCGGGTGGCGTCCAACACGCGCAGGGCGAAACAACTGTCGCCGTCATGTAGGCCGCGTCTCGTCCAGGCAGATGTTTCAGGTAGCTGTAGCATGAACCGGTCGACTGGCACTGCCAGCCACCCGGGTGTGTGGACAGCGTGCATAGTAATGAGCCTGGAGGTTGAGTCAAGGACTGCCCTGAAGTTCTCCTTGAAACATCCGTCAGGCGCGTTATGTGCCGGGTTTCAACAGACGAGGTTGAGATCCCGTAAGCCCCCATGGTAGAACTTGGTCCCTGCGCAGCACAGCTGGGCATTCCAAAGCGAAGGGAGCCTCTGAAGTGAGGTTTTGCAGCTACCCGGGTCTGATGAGCGAAATCGCCTGTAGGAGTCGGCGATCATGGTGAGATAGTCCTGAACGGTGAAAGGGGGGCCGTCCTTAGGAGATGAAAAACCCTGAGGAAGCACCCTGCCAGCTGGGGCTTCGTCAAGTTCGGAAGGAAGAAGGTTGTCATTCCCGTCACACAGCGCTCGTCATCTACCCTCGCAACTCGACTGGTTGAGGGTCTGCGGGTTGTCTCGGTAACACCCATGGCCGCCGTAGGAAGCCTCTGTGGAAGAGGGCTTGCTGCCCAATCTCCGGGTGCGCACCTACATCCACCAACCTGCCACACAAGTAATGGCGGACAACCAAGCGTATAACTCGGCATTCAATCTCGATGGCGAGCAGTGAAGTTGGAAGTTAGATCTGGCCACAGCGACGCCTCCCCGCGCGGCAGGCCTCCCGCGCACTAGCCTCTCACAATTACGCCGTCCTTCTCCAAGCAGAAGAGGTGTCAGGTTGAACGGTGATCCCCTAGCAAGTCATCCGTCCGAAGAGAGCTGAAGAAGGTACTGAGAGTCCCTCCTACACTGCCCTGCTCCCGTCTACTGGGAGTCCCACTCGAACAGGACGACCACGCACTCCATCTTCGACGGAATCCCCGCGAAGAAAACACGTAGTACCTGTCCCGTAGCGTAGGCCCTCTAGTCGACAGCGAAGTGGGCATGATCCCAGCCTACCGCCCGGCTTGCCAACTGGTTACGACATCGAAAACTCGAGTTGTCCCAGGTCCTGGAGACGCACCGCTGCTCTCAGGTCTTTATCTGGCATCTGCCAAGATGACTAGGCACTCGTGTAGAGTCGAAGGACGAAGATCGTGCTCCAATCCACCGTCTAGTGTAAGAGCTGCGTCGACCATACTGCCACAGGCCCGAGCGCAACGACCTCTCAGGAACTAATTCCTGCCAAATTGTCCCGTCTAACTCCCGGTACTTGCGCCCCCGGCCGCAGGATCCACAGCGCCGAATGGGTAACTTCACAAGGCACAACCGAGGGCAAGTCCATCCGCTCCGGTCCGGCGCCGCAGCCTGCCGGAACTCCAAGTCGCCTCCACCCAGGGAAGCGAACGTTTCCGCTAGGTCCCGAAGCTGTCGTCTAAGGAGGCGAGAAGGGTGCATGGTCACCGCTGACTACGGCCAGGCCCAAGCGAAGAGTAGCACCCCGTCGTGAGAATGATGCGACTAGCAGCAACTCATCTCAGCCGGAGCTAATCTGAACTGTGTGCATATCCCCGATGAAGACGGCGCCCGCCGTGAAGACTGTCGGACCAGTCCTCCACCCGCGCTGACCTATCCCTCGCTCGCCTGGAGTATGCTGCCACGGACATTCACAGTACTGTGCCGTTGGCGTCACAACGTCGCCTCCGTCTCTCGGATGTAAGTCACCCAATCCGGTGCAGCGGAAGAGGGGTCCCTGCCAATCCCGTCTGACGGTCCCCAGTGTTCTAAGAAGACTGCTACATCCGGCGGTGCCAGCAGCGTGAATCAGCTGAGCAACAGTCCTTGTAAGCCTCCTTGTCGGACTGCCCAGGGGGCCAAGAAGTTCTCCACTGCGCGGTGCCCTGCGTGGCCGACTCTCCCACTCGGTCGCGCGTAATCGTTTAGGACGGACGCCGCAACCGTCGGCAGCGGAAGAAGTAGGATCAAGCTGAAGCCACCAGCGCCTCCCCCGGCGCCCTGAAGTGGAGACAGAAGCCGACCAGGAGGGGAAGGTACTTGAAAAGCTTGGACACGATGAGGGGACCTGCTTCGTCCCAGGCCCGAGTAGACTCTCCTGAAATCCCCGCAGTAGACGGCGATCGCAAGACCTCTCGGAACTGCGAGCGTAGCGACGTAGAGAAGCTATCCTCGTCCAGCCACAGCGAATGACGTCCTCTGGCGTCCAGCGGGAACCGTCTGTCCCGCACGCAGGAGAAGGGAAGTCCAACTCCTCCGAAGTCCGGGGAACTCCGGCCGGCGGCGATCCAACGAAGGCGGACCCCGCACTTGGAAGGAACAACGTAGTCTCAGGGGGCCGCTCCCCCGAACGGTGGCGATAATTCGGAGCGCCTGTCTTTACCTTGCGTAGCGCGCCAAGGAACTGGGACGTCGTCTCCTGTTCCTCTCCTACCCCTGGTTCTGCGAGGTGAGCACCTGCTTCCGAAGGGGAACTGAAGATCGTGAGCGAATGCCGGAACCCGGATCCCATCGTGAGGTCGTCTCTTCTGCACTGCATCTAGAGCGGCTCTCGTCTGCATGGTCGGGGCGAGGCGTGGCCCAACATCACTGAGCCGGGATCTTGTAGTGCGAAGTGTAGCGGTCCTGTAGCCCTTGCGGTCGCCACAAGCCCTAGAAAGCCGGTGAATAGCCCGGGCGAGGGCGCCCAACCTAATAACAAAAAATAAATTAATCAATGCATAATGCATGAGTACTATTTGATTGTAATTGCCCTTAAGGGATAATCAAGTTATTTAATTAAATTAAAATATGAGAGACAGAATACCCCTCTGTTTTCTCGTCTCCATTTCCGAACTAAGTAATCGGTTCAGAGGTTCCAGGAATCCAACCTCTAAGGATAAGAGGTGTTGCGTCCCAGCGGCCCGGCGAACCGCTGAGCCGCTGGGAAAGCAGCCTTTTAACCCCCGTGTCGCACCCCGATAAACGTACATACTCATACGTGTTCGCTACCGCACCAACATGCTCTCACAGACACTAGTCACTGTCCTGAGAAGCAGAGCAGTTGCTACTGCATAACCTGTTTATGAATTGTCTGGCCCGGGACTGGAAGCGTCGTAGGTTCGGTAGCCGACGCCAGCCCTCCGCAGTCAGCGACTACAAGCCCACTGGGCCGGGACGCCTAGGTCACTGCCGTTGACATGGGTCCCACCTTGTTGCTCTGTCCACCTGTTGCTAGTCCACTCTGGCCTGCGGAAGGACAGTGGAGCGGGCAACTCTCGAGGCCGGGTCCCGTGAGAGTACGGGTACAGGGCCGGCGGAAGAATCATTGGTTTAGCCATTCAAGTAGAGGTTGTCAGGTACCTCTCCTGCTGACAAGAGTCCAGAACAAGGTATCGTGTGCGTTACTGGTCCGGGACAACGTCACTGACACTGACTTGGGTCCCACCTTATTACTCTTGGGTGTCTCTGTCCGGCGATCTCTGATAGACGTCATACTCTCTCTGTGGGACAGCAAGTCACTGCTTCTGACTTGGGTCCCCTTTGTGACTCTTGGGCGGCTCTGTCAGGCGAGCTCTGATAGACGCCGAACGCTCTGAGTGACAACTTGCCGACCCGTTTACCCCCTGGGTGCAGTCAGTGTATTTTGAACTGACTAATAGTGTACTTTGGACTCACATGTGTATTTATGCACAAGCCAGCGAGTTGTCAGTTTCTCCAAAATTTGTATTTTGTGTATAAACGTGTATATGTATGTGTACCCCAAAGCAAAATTGTGTACTTCAATACGCCGAATGTGTATGGTAAACAGGTCTGAACAACCAAGCCACTAAGGTAGCAACCCAATTTAGTAATATTTTAGGTAAATACCCTTTGTCAGTAGACAAACAGAATCAGCCACTACTTATCTCTTTGTAGAAGGGATGTGGCAACCAAGCCACTGCTTCCGTGTCCACGATCCCCGATAGGCGTCGCACGCTCTCTGTGGGACAGCAAGGCCACTGCTTGTGCCTTGGGTCCCACCTTGTAACTGTCGGGCGTCCCTGCCCGGTATCTGATAGGCGTGGAACGCTCTCTGTGGGGCAACAAAGCCACTGCTCTGACTTGGGTCCCACCTTGTCACTGCCAGGTGTCACTGCCCGGCGATCTGATAGGCGTGGTACGCTCTCTGTGGGACAACGAAGTCCCTGCTTCTGACTTGGGTCCCACCTTGTTAGCTCGGACATCAGTGCCCGGCGATCTCTGATAGGCGTCGTACGCTCTGTGTGGGACCACGAAGTCCCCGCTTCTGACTTGGGTTCCACCTTGTTAATCTCGGATATCAGTGCCCGGCGATCTCTGATAGGTGTCGTACGCTCTCTGTGGGACAACGAAGTCCCTTTGTAACCTCTAGACTTCTCTGACAGGCGCTCTCTGGCAGGCTTTGTACGTTCTCCGTGGGGCAACAAAGTCTCTGTTCCGGACTTGGCACCCACCTTCTTACATTCGGTCGTCTCTGCCAGGTTACTACTGCCGGGCCTGGAATGGTCTCTGCGGGACAACGAAGTCCTTATTACTGACATGGGTCCCACCTTCGGACCTCCGGTCGTCTGTCAGGTTACTTCTGCTAGGCCTGGAATGGTCTCTGCGGGACAACGAAGTCCCTATTACTGACATGGGTCCCACCTTCGGACCTCCGGTCGTCTCAGTCAGGTTACTTCTGCTAGGCCTGGACTGGTCTCTGCGGGACAACGAAGTCCCTATTACTGACATGGGTCCCACCTTCGGACCTCCGGTCGTCTCAGTCAGGTTACTTCTGCTAGGCCTGGAATGGTCTCTGCGGGACAACGAAGTCCCTGTTACTGACTTGGTTCTCTCCTTATCGTTGGTCGTCACGGTCGGCCGGTCTTGTATAGGCCTCGGACGTTCCCTGCAGTAAAAGCGCCACAGGTCTGACCACTCTTCCTCCGGCCATGAGGCGCAGACATCACAGGTATGGTTTGAATCACCACCGGAGCCGGCCGGTAGGCAAAACTCGTGTTCATCCGAGGCCATTGGAAATCACGACACCTCGTGCAGGTCCGAACTTTGTATCTGGAACAAGATAGCATAATGAAGGACGAGCGAGCGTGGCCTCTAAGGCCACGCAATAAAAGACCGCCCGCGAAATGTGTCGATCCTACTCGAAAAACGAACCGAGTGCACCGCACGTGCCGACGCTCGGCGCTCTTTCCCACCCAGAGCGCCGGTCGAGGGCATGCACCAAGATATTACCTGTCCATGTCAGGAAAGGAGTCAACCCACGTCTCTCCAGCGAAGCGAAGACCCCGATGCAAAGGCAGCTCGCCGCTAAGTCCGACCGGCCGGCAGCAAAGTCGAAGCCGCGCTTAGGCAAGACTCAGTCCCCACTGCAAAGTTCCCGTCACCAGAAACCGCCCGGCTCGGTGAAGAAAAGGCACAGGCGAAGACTAGTAGCCGCTGAGTGCAGAAAGCAAGGCATCCAAAGCCGAAAACGACCGGTCAAAACCGAACGGAGCTCGAAGCGAACACAACCGAACTCGGCCAGCTAAGAACTAAAACTGGGGTATGCTGGGTAATCTTGTACCGGATGTGAGTAAGGGGAGGCTATTCGGGTTGGGCATGGTCTATGGCGCCCCACTCCTGCCAACACCCCCCTTATACGGACACAACCAAAATTTGGCTAAAATTAGGCTAGCTAAGAGCCATTTCCTAAGTGTAATACCATCGGTAATGTGTTTTGAGAAAACAAAAAAAATTTTGGTCAAAATATGGCTATTTCGGACCTATTTCCTGAGCCCTTGACCTCTCTGTTGGGTCATCCAAATTAGTATGCACTGATAGGTCTTACCATCAGGTATCTCTGTAGCAAGTTTGGGTTTGAAGCTGTGAACAGTATTTGAGAAAAAAACATCTTTTGTCAAAATATGGCTATTTTTCACCTATTTCCTGAGCTCTTGTGATCCTTGACCTTTCCGAGGGATCAACCAAATTAGTATGCATAGAAAGGTCTTACCATCAGGTACCTTTGTACCAAGTTTTGGTTTGAAGTTGTGAACAGTATTTGAGGAACAATAAATTATGTCAAAATATCTCTTCACCTTTGCAAAGGTTCAACTAAATTAACATAACACTGAAAGGTCTTATCATTTGCGACCTACATGCCAAACTTGACTGAAAAGTTTGCAAAAATACTGATAAAACTAATATTCTACACAAAAATATTGGCATTTTTCAAGTTTGCCAACCTCTTGTGACTCGACCTGAGAACTAGCATGCATAGAAAGGTCTTCCATAAGGCATCTCTGAACCAAGTTTGGGATGTAAGGTTAAAATCAGTATTTGAGGAACAAGAAAGGCAAAGTCCTTATGGCTCATGTGTATGACCAATCCACATAATAAGTGTGACCTTTGTGATCCTGACCCTTGCAACAAGTCAGTGAAAGTGTTCAAGTGTCTAAGCACAAGTAAAGGGTTGGCTTTTGTACCAGCAAAATTTATGTTTTCTCAAAATGTACACATTTTTCACAAATTTTTCAACCCTCCAGTGACCCTAGAACTTTCCAAGGGGTCATACAAATCATCAGGTATCTCTGTACCACGTTTGGGCTTAAGTTCAAAACAGTATTTGAGAAAAAAACAATTTGTGTCAAAATATGGCTATTTTTTTTTACCAATTTCTGGACAAGTGACCTTGACCTTTAAGAGAGGTCATTGAAATTGGTATGTTTTAAAAGGTTTTACCAAAAAGTACCCTTAGGCCAAGTTTGAAGTCTAACACTTGAATAGTCTCTGAGAAAATGCCAATGTTAACGTTTACCACTGACGACAGATACTGGATGCCGGACGCCTGATAACATAAACTCACATAACATAAACTCACTTTTGCTAACATACGTGAGCCCCACAATTTTTTTTTCTATTTTTGTCAAAATGTTTTTTTTTTACCTAAGACCTTGACCTTTAACAGAGGTCACTGAAAATGGAAAATTTAAACAGGTCTGTCCACAAAGTAATGTTGGGGGAAGTTTGAAGTCTGTGGCTTGAATAGTCTCTGAGAAAATGCCAGCGTTAAAGTTTACCACAGATGACGGCGGACAACCACTGGCGCAAGACACAAGACTCACTTTAACTACTGCATGAGCCAAATATCTGGGTCCATCTGAAGTTCACTGAATACCTATTTTGCAGTTTTCAGGTACTAGCTTACAGCAGAAAGTGAAGAAATAAGCAAGCTACAAACCTGATCCTTTCTTGTCCTCTGTTGTTGGCAGCGTTTCTTCTTCTTCCTCCTCCTCTTCCTCCTCCTGCTGAGGCTCCAACATGCTGAGGCGTACCTCCTGCAAAAAACAACGCAAAGAAGTCATGCTTCTTACCACTAATGCAATGCCAGGGCCTCTAAAAAACTTGCGTATGCCAAATACAAGTACAGTACCTGTGGAAAACTCTGCATGCCAGAGTACCATTCAAAGTTGGCCTTTATCCTGCCTGAATTCAAGTTAAGTTGATACCATCACTTTTTAAATCATTCAGCCCCGACACACCATAACAAGGCATGGGTCAAACATGATAGTTCAAGGGTGGTGCCAGAAGAGCTTGGCGCCCATAGGCGCCAAGCTGTTCTGGCACCACCCTTGAACTATCATGCTCGATCTGTCTCTAGAATTGTAATACAGTCCCTTCAGAGGGCAACTTCAAAATTAGAGGATTTCGGTCCCTGGCTAGAATGTGTTAAAGTAAACAAGATGAGGATTTCATCCCAAAGTCTACCATATTGTTTTGAGCTCACGTGCGATTTTCTTTAGGAACATTCCGAGTTGTTACTATTTTTATAAGCTTATCCTCCTGATTCATCTCTCTCCTTTTTTTTAAGCTTATCCTCCTGATTCATCTCTCTCCACCATAAGCCAACCTACCCCCCGATCTGCATAAACACTGACACACATGGTGCCAAAAATATGTTCTGTGGCCTGGCGCAGCCACAGGCTATCTGAAGAAGAAGATGGGATGACCCATGACCACAAAGCCTTTCGAATACTGCATACTACACTGACTTTTTGTGCTTTGCATCAGTTAGGAACATTGTATAATGTATTCAACACTGACGTATTTGACACTTTTTGGTCAGTCATTGTCTGAGTCGCGAAAGGCACCCAAAGGTCTCTTCCAGGCAGCCTCTACCACGGCTGACTCTTTGGTGGGAGTGAAAAATGGTTAGAAAATTTTCAAAAATGAATTAATTATGATTCAAAATGTTGAAGAGGTACAATGCTTGCTAACGAACTCGTTCAATGTCTTCCTTTAATCTAGCTATACGCAAAATATTTAGTAAGAATAAGAAAAATGACAGACTCTAATGCAGATCAACTGGTTTTTGTGAAACAGTCATTTTCTCAATAATGTGTAAGCTAATTAAAAAATTACAAAAACAAAACTACCTCGAGATAATTCTTTTAAAGACAATATCCTAAAGTTTCAAGCTTATACATCCACACGCAGACTCTAGTCGCTGTCACAAACATATATGCAAACATACGGTGCTTTGGCACTAGATCTGTGTTCAACAGCAATGCTAGCATAGCTAGACGTGACGCAATTCTATCTTGTTACCACACTTTTACAGTGACGCCTGCCTACCTATGTTATCCCGTAGTATGTGTTGAACAGGCTGAGGCCAGCCCCATTTTAAAGTCTACTGTATTTTCAATATGGTAGACAAAAATGAATGTCTCATTTTGTCAACATTTTGTCTTTCCGAACAGGAAACTGAGTTTATATGCTGGTATATTTTGCTATCATACGCCAGCCAGAACACAGTAAAAAGTACTGTTGGCTGCATGCGCAAGGGGGCTGATCTAAATTACAGCAATGCTGACCTCATCTGTCATAATTTATTTGTAAAATGAGTACAAACCTGTGCAGCCTCTTCTTTATCATTGAGTGGTCTGTGTTTGACTATCAGCCAGGATTTAGCCATTCGCTGATGACCTGTTTTACGTCGCTTGCTCAGTCGTACTCTGAAATGTACAATAAACGTCTATGTAAAATAAAAGTTAAGGTTCACAAATACTAGCCCCAAAATAAGTACCATGAAACTTCTCATTTTGGGGCATTTTTTCCCCTCAATGAAATTTCAGATTTTCCCCAAAATGCTGAAAAATTGGGGCAAAACAAAAATATTAAACGTCAGTGCCGAAACATTAGAGGAAAGACTGCTCATGCCAAACATTAGAGGAAAGATTTCCTGTGCCAAAAATTAGAGGAAAAGTAAAGGCTAAATTTAATCGTGTGTGGTGTGGCATGGCGTAAACGGCGTGGCCATCAGACGTTATCTCGGTGACTAAAAGAAAAAAAATGATGTAACTATAAGTTAAAGACAGGCATTAGGAGCACAGACCAGCCAACCCCAATTTTGGCACAAGTGTATTAGTAGAACTTTGGAGTAAGCCTTCGAAAGTCACATGGTGAAAAATGCCTATAGGATCTGAGAAAAATCAATACTGATCTTTTTCCTTTCATCGGGACTACAAAAAAAATCTTACTGGCTGATCCTTGTAGCATTTCATACACTATATCTTAGTGAAGTCTCTGCCACAAATGGGGAAAGCAAGACATAATGAAATAATGAACACATAAAGTGCACACCTGTGAAAGCCCAGGCTTTAACAGAAACATTCAATCGGTGTCTCTCTCTTGGCTTGACTTCACGAACGAAGATTCTATAGGGCTAAGACTGGGCTCTGCGATGTAGAATAGCACGATGTTTATACACACTATAGGTTCACGGCAGTGCAAACTCGAATTTGGAGACTAACTGGATCAGTTGTGGCCTGTGGTGATAACAGGTGTCAACTGCTCTTTTGTGTCCGGCGGCAGGTGCGTGCATATGTGTGAGTGTAAACGGTCATCATCACCCTCCATCACAATGCTTTCTTTCAGTGCGTGTCACCCTCTTAGTCACATACCTAAACCCCAGCACCTTCCTCGGTCTGATGATGTACACACGGCGGATCAGTGAAAGCACAATTCCTATGGGACCCTGTGGCTGAATGTACACATGGAGATATGTGTCGCTTCTGTTTCCGGTTGATCTTGTAGATGGACAGTGCAGCTTAAGTCCATTATCGACACAAAGCCGACATATAACAGCAAAAGGCATAGATTCTCATGGTCCCCTGCAGATTTCTTTCACCCCTGTGCCCGCAGATGTCATGAGAATCTGTGCATTTTACAGGGGATTCTTGCAGACAGGAGTGCTTTGCGACCGAGATGGTCTAATCCTCCCATTAATGACTTGATTGTTTGTGTACTCTCCTTGAGACTTCAAACAAGGGTGACACTTGACAGTGAGAGTCGTAGATACACATATGACCCATGTGGCATAAGGTGCTCTAAGAATGTATACACCTTTAGAACAACATAAGTATCTGTGCCTCTTGCAGTAGGGAGCGCTTTCCGTTTTTTCCACCCACCCTGAGGCTTACATATGGCACAGATTTTCATAGGCTATATAATTAATGTCTTCCTGATGTTGCAGGACCCGATGATAATCTGAACCTCCCACAGACAGGGCAGGTTTTGTGGTGAAAACGTCATTCAGACGTCAGGGCAACAGGGTGGATAGTTGGGTTGGCAGCGAGGCAGGCAGCAGGGCAGGCAGCAAGGCAGGCAGCAGGGCAGGCGGCAGGGCGGGCAGACAGCCGGGCGGGAAAAAAGGGGAGATGGGGCAGACGACATTCCCGCCACGCTGAAAATGTGCTAGCTAGGGGTCTGTGGTAGTGAAAACATTTCCGGTCACAGTAGATCAAAGATCCTGCGTAAGCAGCTTAGGGATTAAACGATCAGGAAAAAGCATCTGACGAAAATTAGTACTGGTACCTTCCTAAAAGCCATAAGCGGGCCACCATAAATATGTAAGTACCAGATTTGTGTGGATAATCGACATGTAAACATGCTATCAACTTAGACATGAGCCAATCGATGCATTCCAGTTCTCATCTAAAAGCCCGGCATGAACTCTGCGTGAGAGACATAGTTTTGTTCCACCCTTATAAGCGGCAGGGGCTCATAAGAACTTGGCTCATGCTGGCTGCGAGTAACTTTGTTTATATCTTCAGCTGAATGTGCTGTGTGTCGATGTAGCCACACCGTCCTATCAAGCCCGGCTAACTCTGCACACCGCAAGTGAACAGTGAATGACCATACCCTCCCCAAATCCGATTAACTGAATTGTCTATAAGCATGGACGGGGCCACCAAGCATGCCTAAGGTTAAGGCAGTGTACAAGGGACATGTGGATATGCTTTGTGGATTGTACCCGGTAGGTTCTTTTAAGGTGTTGCATCACTCAAGTGTCAGTACCGTAAAGCCGCAAAAATTACATGATCATGATTGTCTTTGCTTTGCGTTCACTGCCGGCTGCAATGGGAACTTTTATCCTCCAATTGCCAAAAATTTTCTCTAATTGCCAAAAATGTATTTTTCTCTAAATGTATTTTTTCGAAAAATACTTACCGATGGCATTATTGTATGGAAGATACACTTAGCTTAACGATTTCAGCCCAAAAATCATTGTGTATAATTACACAACCAGGGAGGCAACTCATGGGCTGTTGTTAGCAGGGGCCGAGTAGCCTCCCTTCCCTCCCCATCCGGGCACAAGTGCCGGTGATATACTAGTTGAACGCTAAAGCGCTCTGGCGGCAAGCGGGGCAGGCAGGAGGGCCATTCGAGTAATGCCATCGGTAAGTATTTTTCGAAAAAAAATACATTTTAGAGAAATATACATTTGTTGCCTCAAAATAAATTACCGATGGCATTACTGTATGGAAAAATAGCGAAAAGGAGGAGGGTGCCATCCGCTAGGTCCGGTCATCGCTCGTGCTTAACGGTCGCGAACAGGAGCAACCTCCCGACGATTTCGGCTAAGCGTACCTTACGGTGCCGGAGGCGCCGGGAGGGAGTGTTACGCCGCAGCAGTGTCTCCGACCATGGCCAGATTTTTTCCCGCTGGCTAGTAAGGTCATGGAGGTAGAAGCGGGCAAAGGTGAAATTGGCCCACCACCCAACAGCCGCCACAATGTCTCTCACCGCGCAGAGTTGATCAAACGCAACACTGGTGGAGACTGCAAGGACCTCATGTGCATGAATACGCAGCATCTTAGCACCCGCCGGAGAGAGTTCCTCATAGGCAGAACGGATGACCCAATGCAGCCACAAGGAGATCGTCTGCGCGTCTGCCTGCCAGGGCAAAGCGGCAGGAAAAGGCGGGTCCGGCCACGCTGGATAGGTTTTGTCCTGCGCAGGTAGAGTCGTAGCACCCGGACAGGGTCCTGACGGCGAGAGTCCTGAGACTGGTTTGGTTCCCTGAGGGGTTGCAAGGTGAGAACTGGAACCCTGGCTGAAGGGAGCCGATTCTTCGCCAAGAAGGCGGGATTCGTTAGGAGGTGTACAGAGCCATCGACACTGAGCTGAAGACAGGTTGGGTCCATAGATAGCGCATGTAATTCACTGATTCTGGATGCCGTGGCAAGCGCAAGTAGGAAGCAGGTCTTCCGGGTGAGATTCGCCATGCTAGCCAAGTGCAGTGGCTCGAATTTGCTAGAATTTAGCCAGGTAAGGACCCAGGTGAGGTCCCAGCGAGGAATCAGAGTATGGAACTGGTCGCTGTAACTCGAAATTCTGCACGAGGTCAGAAAGATCCGAGCAGGCCCCATGATCTGGGAGTCCCAAATTGCGGTAGGTGTCCGCGATCATGGAGAGGTAACCTCTAATGGTAATAGGGGCCAGATTCTTCTCTCGAAAAAGCCAAAGGAAGAAATCTGCAAGCTGGGGCGACGTCAGTGCTGCGGGCTGCAGCGACAGCTTCCACCACCGCATGCGAGAAACCTCTTTAGGAGAGGGCTTGCTGCACAACCGCCAGGCGAACAAGAGGAGCCGTTCCGGGGCATGGGTGAAAGAGTGGCTGCCGGGGTTATATCAGCATCAAGTGGGGGGTGGGCAAGGAGAGCGGAGGATCTGTGGCATGGCTGAGGAGATCTGTAGACCAACTCCTGTTCCAGCTGAAGCGGGTGACCAGGAGAAGGATCGCGTTGCACCTCCGGAGTTTCTGTAGAACTCTGGGCACCAGCACGGACGGAGGGTATGCGTAGGCAACCAGTCCCTCCCAAACCAGGGAGAGGGCGTCGACCTACCACGCTAGAGGGTCCGGGAAGGGGGAGATGAAGATGGGGAGCTGCCTGTTCCAATGAGTCGTGAACAGGTCAAACATCGGGGTCTGCCAGCGCTCGCAATCATGCGGAAGATCTCCGGACTCAGCGACCACTCAGTATGTAGGAGCTGGCCCTTCCCGAGAGGGAGTCGGCGAGGACGCTCAGATGGCCCGGAATGCGGCAAGCCCGGAGTGAGATATCACGGTCCCTGCACCACAGGAGCAGCTGGTAAAGGAGCATGCAGAGGGATGGGGAGCGCATGCCCCCCATCTTCTGGATGAACGCAACTACCGTGGTGTTGTCAGACATGATGAGGACTTCTTGACGGTGAAGCCGAGACTGCCAATGGTCGAGGACCAACCAAATCGCCTCCAACCCCAACCAATTGATGTGTCTGTCCGAGAACTCCGGGGGCCACAGGCCCGAGGCAGCGGAGAAATCCGGCAGGAGGTGCGTGTTCCAACCAGAGTGGCTGGCGTTGGTGCAGAGGGAAGTCACGGCAGGGGGGAGGAAGGGGGGACCCTCGAACGAAGCCAGCAGGATACCATACCGCTGGAGGTGGGCCTGGACGAGTGGGAGGACAGGAATCGGGGGCCGCGAGGTCGCGGGAGGACAGGCGCCAAGGGCAAGGAAGGTGGAGTTGAAGAGAGAGAGCCGCCCCAGGGTAACAGGTCCGCGGCTGCGTACAAAGGGCCCAGCAGTTGTAACCAACTCGTGACGGGACTACATCCGCGCTGGAAACAGGGCAGGCGAACTCCACCAACTTCGCGACACGCAGCTCTGGCAGTCGCACGAGGTGGCAGACGGTCCAGAATTCCATGTCAAGATGCACGAACCGTTAGGACGGAGATTGGACTTTCCACTGTTGACTAGGAAGCCGAAGCAACGCAAAAGAGCGAGAACGCGTCCTGATCCGTGGTGAGGGGGGTGGAAACCTGGTTCCAGAGAAGGAGATCGTCCAAAAAGTTGGAGGAGGGGCTGGAGGAGGTCTGGCGACCACCGCATCTACTATCTGGGTGAACAACCAAAGGCCGAAGGGGAGAGACCGAAACTGGTAGACCATCCCGCAATAGGCGAAGCGAGGGAATTTCGGACCAAGGTCGCCGTTTTGTTGAGTCCACTGGGGATGCAGCGCCGAAAAGCCTTCCGGGAAGCAAGCAGCGTCTCTGCGGCCGGATCCACCGGCGGGTGGGGGCAAACAAATGACTGGGAGTGACCCACATACCAGTGCTGTCGGAAGCGGATATCAACGCCCGCCGGCCAGCCGCCGGCCAGCCGCCGTCGGAGAAGGAGCCTTGTCCGAGTGCCAACCCTGCTGAAGCTGAGCGTAGAACGCGTCCGTCAAAGCCCGAAAACCGGTGGGTTGAGGAAGAGACTTGAATTTCTTGGTTAACCATGGTGCATCCACAAGGGCGGAAGCCATCCTCTTCATTGGTGGTGACGGGGGGCAGAAATCCGGAGGCAGAAAAACGGGCGACGAGTCGAGACGCCACATCGAAGGCATGCGACGTCTCCGAATCTGCAGGAGGGGGCGGGCGCAGGATGCACAGGGCCGGACACTGCCACAGGAAGCCGGAGACGCGGAACGATCCGAGCAGGAGGGAGAGAGAAGAGCAAAGCTGAATCCTCCAGAAGGAGTTTGAGGGTGGCAATGGCGTCCTTGGGCAAAGGGGGGGGGGGGGGGCGTCCGATCCTGGCGGGGACAGATGACACTAAGAGAGGTGGGACAATGCGGCAAAGCCTCGAAGGGCGCTGACAAGGGGACAAGGACCTGTTGTGAAGGTTGTGGGGCTTCCGCTGATCGCTGGCGGCGTCACCAAGCTGAAGCATAGAGGAGCGCCGGACATCACGATAAGGTCTGTGCTGAAGCACAGCCGTGTCTCGTCAGTGGTCGCTGACGGTGACACCGTGCTGAAGCACGGAGGAGTGCCAAAAATCACGGGAAGGCCCGTCGGTGGTCGCTGACGGCGGCACCGTGCTGAAGCACGGAGGAGCGCCGGACATCACGGGAAGGTCTGTGCTGAAGCACAGCCGGGTCCCGTTGGTGGTCGCTGACGGCGGCACCGCGCTGAAGCACGGAGGAGCGCCGGACATCACAGGAAGGTCTGTGCTGAAGCACAGCCGGGTCCCGTCGGTGGTCGCTGACGGCGGCACCGCGCTGAAGCACGGAGGAGCGCCAGACATCACGGGAAGATCTGTGCTGAAGCACAGCCGAGTCCTGTTGGTGGTCGCTAACGGTGGCACCGCGCTGAAGCACGGTGGAGCGCCGCACATCACTGGACGAAGGTCCGTGCTGAAGCACATCTGAGTCCCGTCGCTCGTCAACCACTGACCTGGTCTGAAGACTGGCAGGCCGCTCTCAGTCGCAGGGCACCGACCTGTGCTGAAGCCAGAGTGGGCCCCGTTGAGCTCCGGCATCCAGTGCGTAGCGCAGGGGGTCCAGAAGGCAGGCCGGGTGCGAGGGGTCTCGGGCTGCCGCCCGGTGCCGGAAATGTCCAAACAAACCGGGGAATGAGACACCGAGACCGACGGTGAGCGAGAGCTTCGAATCGAGTGAAATCGTAGAACCTACAGTCGTCGGGCAAGGTCTCCATAGCCCATCGATCAAAGAGGGAAGATCGTGGGTGCTAAAACAACAGCTGCAGGCTGCGCATGGCGGGAAGCGAGTCCCACGATGTCGGAAGTGGCCTGCCGAGGGCAGGGAAGCCGGCGGAAGTAGGGGCTCCCGGGAGGTAGAAGGGCATTCACGTCGGTAGAACTCCCACACTTGGGACCACCGTGCCTCCTTTCATGAAGCGCATCTCTCATACGGCCATGCGGAAGAGCAGCCCAAGCAAGGAAAGCACAAGTGTGAGTTTTAATATCCGCATGATCTTTCATGAAAAAACAGGGTTTGCAGTAGCTGAGTCCTTGTCGCTCGTCAACCACTGAGCCGTAAGCCCTAGGCGTGAAAATCAGCAAGAAAATTGCAAAGTTGATCCTCTGATACGTCAAATGTTAGGTTGCAATGAACGACGTAAAACATTGAGTCGTCACTATGAAGTTTGAAGTGACATCATTTCGCTGCTCGTGCTATTCTTCTGAATAGCTATGCTATGCCAGACCACAGAGCTTACAAATGGCAGGTAACGCCATGTGTCCGTAATTATTTCTGTGTGTGAAAGGCTTCCATTCTCTCCATCCTTTCAAAATAATACTTAAAGTTTAACTTAAAGTACAAGAAATTCTTTTCAGCTTTCTTTATTCTGGTTTACAGTCCTTCTCTGCCGGCTGCCAGCTCACAACTAACTCACTCTCCCCTTTCTCTCACTCTCCATTCTTCCTTTCCCCCTTGATAAACTATTCGACCCTTTATCTATGACATCTGACAGTAATGAGACTGTAAACAGACCCCTGTCCCCACTCACAACCAATTACTCAGTCTTCACCGACCACGGCCCGGCAGTATCTCTGCACTACGATAGGATAAACATTCTCATGCTGCAACAGTCACACCCTAATTACTGGTTCCACCGGACCCTGAATATCTCTACTTCTTGACACTGTGTGTATCGATCAGAGGGTGAGCTAGAGTAGGAGGTGGATGCCTGTTGCTACACGAGCCCACAGAGCGTGCTAAAGGCGGGTATGTGGTAAATAGACCAGCATGAACAGCTCTGAATATTCCTAAAGGATAAATGCATCTGAGCTCCAAACAATACAGTAGACTATGAGATGAAATCCTCATCTTGTTGTTTGTGTGAATGTGCAGCGCGCAATCCTCACGCTGGGACCATATGGCGTTGAGGCGCGTCCCCTGGGTGGTGGATAGGGGATCCCTCGTGAGAGGGGTGCACCGAATGAAATAAGGTGCCGTGAACCAACATGGTCTAAGGGAAGGTGACCCCGACAGAAAACCCCTGGTCCTCCTAGTAAGGGGGTAGCTTCCCCACCCTGCAAAAAAAGGAAATAGCTACAAAAACGCCGACGAAAAGACTAACAGTAATTCCTTTCCTGGAGGAGGAAGGTTCTTCTACCAGAAGACTTATGACGTCCTGTGGTGAAAGCCGGAAGTCTTCGGAAGCCACAGGACCGAGCCGCCTCTCTCTATCCAGGGACACAACCATGGGCACATGGAATGTCAAGACCATGTACCAGAGCGGCAAGGCTGCCCAGATGGCAGCGGAAATGCAAAAGTACAACCTTTCCCTGCTAGGTATCAGTGAAGCCAGATGGACGCAGTCTGGCCAGAAAAGGCTGTTAAGTGGGGAGATGATTCTGTATTCAGGTCATGAAGAGGAGAATGCCCCCCATACAGAAGGAGTAGCATTCATGCTGTCACCAGTGGCACAGAGAGCGCTGATGGGCTGGGAGCCTCTTGGGCCAAGAATTATCACAGCAGCCTTTAGAACCAAGAAAAAGCTCAAGCTGAACGTCATCCAGTGTTATGCGCCCACTAATGACAGTGACGAGGAAGAGAAACAAGAGTTCTACGACCGAATCCAGAGTGCTGTGGACAAATGTGCGGAGCGAGACATCACCATCGTCATGGGCGATCTTAATGCCAAAATAGGGGAGGACAACACCGGATACGAAGAGGTGATGGGGAGACAGGGACTAGGCTCGGAGATGAGTGAGAACGGGGAGAGGTTTGTAGACTTTTGTGCTCTAAACCGACTTGTCATTGGAGGCAGCATCTTCCCACACAGAAGAATACACAAAGCAACTTGGGTCTCACCTGACCATACAACAGAGAACCAAATAGACCATATCTGCATTAGCAAGAAATTTAGAAGATCCCTTCAAGATGTTCGAGTGAGGAGGGGAGCAGATGTCGCCTCAGACCACCATCTGCTTACCTTAAGAATGAATTTCAAGCTAAAGAAAAGCCGCACAGAGACAAGAAGAAGACAGCGCTATAATGTAGGCCTCCTGAGAGAAACTGGAGTTAGAGAAGAGTTCAAACTGGTGCTGTCCAACCGGTTTCAAGCGCTACAGGAGCTAGTAAATGAAGAGGAGGCGGTCACCACAGAGCAGCAGTGGAAGGCAGTTAGAGAGGCGCTGAACTCAACCTGCAAAGACACTGTAGGGTTCAGGAAACACCATCACAAGGACTGGCTGTCGGCACAGACCTTGAAGAAGATAGAAGTGAGGAAGCAGAAGAAAGCAGTTGTCAACAACAGTCGCACGAGAGCAGCCAAAGGAAGGGCACAGGAGGAATACTCGGAAGCCAACCGCGAGGTGAAGAGGAGTATCAGGGCAGACAAGAGGGCCTACACAGACAGCCTGGCAGCAGAGGCAGAAAATGATTGTACATTGCTTGATTGATTGTACATTGCTTATCGTCCCGACAGCAACAAGGCTTTCTCAGGACGTGCCTGCACTGCTTGTGAAAAAAAAAATACTAAACAGAAAATTGAATGTATGTCGCCAGCCGGTCAAATACATTAAATAAACCTACAACATGGGGCCTTAATAAAGCCAAGACCATTTAGCAACACACATCCAACATCAAGAGCTACAGGCAGTGCAGACAGTAGGGAGAGCTTTAAAAAGGCAAATACAGGTGAATGGACAAAGGGTAGACAGAAACACATGCCCCAGAATAGAGAGAAAAACCCACCCTGTGGGGCTGACCAGGGTGACCCTGGGAACTAAAAAATACCTAACCCCACCCAAGTCCCCCAGGGCAGACCCGGGTGGAGTAGCAGAGGCAGAAAAGGCAGCAGGCAGCGGCAACATGAAACAGCTCTACGACATTACCAGAAGATTGTCGGGCAAGTATGGCCATACAGAAAGACCAGTAAAAGACAAAGAAGGCAAGCCTATTGCAGACAGAGCAGACCAACTCGACAGATGGGCCGAGTATTTTGAAGAGTTACTGAACAGATCTAGCCCACCCGACCCCCCAGACATCCAGCCGGCAGAGACCGACCTACCCATCAGCTGTGACAGACCCAGCCGGGAAGAGATCAGAAGAGCAGTGGCATTTTTGAAGAACGGCAAAGCAGCAGGGCCAGATGGCATCCCAGCGGAGTCTCTGAAAGCAGACCTAGAGACAACAGTGGAGATGCTGTACCCACTGTTTGGAAAGATCTGGGAAGAGAAGGTGATGCCGGCTGACTGGAAGGAGGGGTACCTAATCAAGCTTCCCAAGAAAGGCGACCTCAGCAAGTGTTCCAACTACAGAGGAATCACCTTGCTGTCGGTACCAGGAAAGGTCTTCAACAGGATCATCCTGGAGAGAATGAAGAGCTCCGTTGACCCCCAGCTGAGAGACCAGCAAGCAGGATTCAGGAAGAACCGATCATGTACAGACCAGATCGCCACTCTCCGCATCATCGTGGAACAGTATCTGGAGTGGAGCTCCCCACTGTACGTCAACTTTGTGGATTATGAGAAAGCATTTGACAGTGTGGACCGAGAGACTCTGTGGAAACTCCTACGACACTACGGTGTACCCACAAAGCTCGTCCGCCTGATCAAGAGCAGCTACGATGGCATGACATGTCGCGTGATCCACGAAGGGCAGTTCACCAGGGAGCTCCAGGTCAGAACTGGTGTCAGGCAGGGGTGTCTGCTGTCGCCGTTCCTCTTCCTACTGGCCATAGACTGGGTCATGAAGATGACCACAGAGCACAGACGAAGTGGAATACAGTGGACACTGTGGACACAGCTTGACGACCTCGATTTTGCAGACGACCTGGCATTACTGTCCCACACTCATCAACAAATGCAGGACAAGACCATGAGGCTTGCTGACATCTCGTCCCAAGTGGGCCTCACCATTCACAAACAGAAAACAAAGACAATGAGGCTGAACGCAACCAGGGAAGAACCAGTCTTGCTTGCTGGCACCCCGTTGGAGGAGGTGGAGTCCTTCACCTATCTCGGGAGCATCATAGACAAAAAAGGCGGCACTGATGCAGATGTCAGAGCACGAATCGGTAAAGCCAGAGCAGCCTTTCTCCAGTTGAAAAAAGTGTGGAGTTCAAGAGAGTTGTCACAACACACCAAAGTCCGGATTTTCAACTCCAATGTAAAAGCAGTTCTCCTATATGGAGCAGAGACTTGGAGATTGACAAAAACCACAGTCAACAGAGTACAGACCTTCGTAAACAGTTGCCTTAGAAGAATTTTGAAAATCCACTGGCCTGAGAAGATCAGCAACGTCAGACTCTGGGAGAGAACAAAGCAGATAACAGCAGAGAATGAAATTGGGCGAAGAAGATGGGGATGGATCGGTCACAGTCTGAGAAAGCCAGCTTCCAGTATCACTAGGCAGGCATTGTCATGGAACCCCCAGGGAAAGGGGAAAAGAGGTAGGCCGAGAAACTCCTGGCGTCGAGACCTCCAAGCAGACATCAAGAGACTGGGAACCACCTGGAGTAGAATCGAAGGAGAAGCACAGGACAGGAGTTGCTGGAGGTCTCTCGTCGACGGCCTAAACCCGGGTAGGGGTGACAGGCATAAGTAAGTAAGTAAGCAGCATGCAATGTAGAAGACAGAATTTGTGCCACACATTACATGGTAGGCAGGAATGGGATGAGGACTTTTCTTCATTCCCATCCAGTCAATTTACGTACAGACTTGGCTTAGGGTTGCCTGTCTTGCCTTCGTGTGTAAAGCACGCATAAACATCAAGTGCGCACTTTAAAATACTTACCGATGCATGAGAGATAAGGCATGTGGCCCGATCGTAGGAAAGGGCCACGTGAGCAAAATTTACGACCGGTGCCGTACTGGGTAGAATTTGTGAATGAACGAACCATACTTTCGAGGAGTGCGCCGGCCAGTCAGAAACCCGACGGCTGAAGCATGCTCCGAGACATTACCTGGCCATATCCCAAGCGACGGAAGGTAAGGAAGGAGGCTAGGAAACGACACACCGCAAGTAGTCCGCGCAGAAGCAATGGCACCACATGGTCCCGAAGGAGGAAAACAGCACCACGTGTTCCCGCAAGAAATGAAGCATGCCGCCACACAAACACACAAAGTCCAAGTGAAGCACAGGGCACCACGTAAATCCCAGGAAACAAACGCGAGCACCGGTGGAGAAGAAAGAATCCAAGAAACCAAGGAAAAATGAATTTTTCATTAAAATGAATTTTTTTGAAAAATACTTACCGATGGTATTACATTGTGGAAAAGCCCTTAGCTAGCCTAATTTTAGCCAAAATTTGGTTGTGTCCGTATAAGGGAGTGTTGGCAGGAGTGGGGCGCCATAGACCAGGTCATGGCCTGAATAGCCTCCCCTTATCCCCACCTGGTACGAGAATACCCGTCATCCCTCAGTTTAGTTCCTTAGCACACTTGAGGCAAGCGGGGTAGGTGGGAGGGTCCTTCGAGTAATACCATCGGTAAGTATTTTTCAAAAAAATTCATTTTAATGAAAAATTCATTTGTTTTCTCAAAACACATTACCGATGGTATTACATTGTGGAATTCCGAAGAGGAGGTGGGTGCCGTTATAACGCCCCTACTGCCAACAGACCAACCCTCAGACCCGCCCTCCCGGAGCAAACTCCCGATAATTTTAGTTAAGATACCTGCGGCGCCTAGGGCGCCGGGAGGGAGTGTTGCTCTGTAGTGATGTCCCCCACCAGCGAGAGGTTCTGCCGCTGGGTGGAGAGGTCCCTTAGGTAGAAGCGGGCGAAAGTGGTCTCCGCTCGCCATCTCACAGCCGCCACAAAGTCCTTGACTGCACCGGTGCTGGCGAGGCGGGACTTGCGGCCATGCTTCCGACCTCGTGCGCCTCGATGTTCAACACGTGGCTGCATCAGGTCGAGGTCCTGGAAGGCCGGGCGGATCACTCCCCGGAACCAGGAGGAGCAGGTCTGGGCTGAGATGTCACGTCTACCTGGGGACAAAGGGAGAAACAGGTGTGTGCATCCTCTGCGCAAGCTAGGTCCGGCGCAAGCACACACGTAAGGTTCTCGCCAGTTCCTATTGTCTGGTCTACTGAGTGGAGTCTGACACTCGTAAGGGCGGAAAGTCATCAACAGTATGATAGCCAAGGCGACCACGACTTGGCCCCGAAGGCTGGTAACGTTAGCAGTTGCACGGCGCCTTCCGTCCGTAACTGACAGCAACCTGTGTGTGACAACAGCTCGTACGTTTACTGACCCTGGGAGAGGTGGCTAGGCCACACGTAAGGTTCTCACCGGGTTCATAAATCTGTTCTCCCGGGTGGAGTCCGTACACGCGCCGGGCGAAACATCTGTCGCCGTCAGGGAGGCCGCGTCTTGTCCCGGAAGATGTTTCCGGTAGCAGTAGCATGAAGCCGGTTGTCTGGCACTGCCAGCACTCTCGGTGTGTGGGCAGCGCGCGTAGTGTACTGATCCTGGAAGTTGAGTCAAGAAAAGCCAGGAAGCACTTCTTCCGAGATACATCCGTCAAGCACGTCATGTGCAGGGTTCCAAAGACGGGGTTGAGACCACGCAAGCTCCCATGGTAGATCACTCTTGGCCCACGTGAAGCAGTGCAGGGCATCCAGACCGAAGAGAGCCTCCGAATGCGAGGTCTTGCAGCTACCCGGGTCTGATGAGCGTAATCGCCTGTAGGTGTCGGTGATCATGGTGAAATAGGCCCGAACGGTAAAGGGAGACCGTCCCTGGGCGTTGAATAGCCAGAGGAAGCACTCCGTCAGCTGGGGCTTCGCCAAGTCCGGAGGGAAGGAAGGCTGTCGTCAGTCCCGTCACCCAGCGCTTGTCGTCTTCCCTCGCAACTCGTAAGGTTGAGGGTCTGCGGGTTGTCTCGGTAGCATCCATGGCCGCCCTATGGAAGCCACTGTGGTAGAGGGCTTGCAGCACAAACTCCGGGTGTGTCGGAGGAGTACAGGGCCCGTCTGTTATGGCGGCTGTCCGGTGGCTAAAGCATCGTACGAGTAGTGGAGAGCTGCAGAGGGGGGCATGTGGTAACGAGCTGACCCCGACTGGTGAAGAGACAAGCGCCCCAAGCCAGGAAAACGCCCACCTACCTCCGCAAACCTGCAACAAAGGGAATGTCGGACAACCAAGCGTACAACTCAGCATTCAAAATCGATGGCGAGCAGTGAAGTTAAATATCAGGCCACAGCGACGCCTCCCCGCGCCACAGGCCTCAAGCGCACTAGCCTCTCCCATATGTACGCCCTCCTTCTCGAAGCAGAAGAGGTGTCAGGCTGAACGGCGATCCCCTAGCATGTCATCAGTCCTAAGCGAAGTGAAGAAGGTACTGATAGTCGCTGCTAGTCTGCCCTGCTCCCGTCCTACTGGGAGTCCCACTCGAACAGGACGACCACGCACTCCATCCTCGACGGAATCCATGCGAAGAACCACGTAGTACCTGTCCCGTAGCGTAGGCAGCCTAGTCGACGGCGAAGAGGGCAGGATCCCAGCCTACCGCCCAGCTTGCCAACTGGTTACGAGTGCGAACCTCGAGTTGTCCCAAAGTCCTGGAGACGCACCGCTGCTCTCAGGTCTTAGTCTAGCATCTGCCAAGATGACGAGGCACTTGTGTCGAGTCGATAGGACGAAGATCGTGCGCCAAATCCACCGTCTAGTGTACGAGAAGAGTCGACCATACTGCCGCGGAACTGAGCGCAACCACCTCTCAGGAAACTAATTCCTGCCATGCTGTCGTCACGTCTAACTCCTGGTACTTGCGCCCCCGGCCGCAGGATCCCCAGTGCCGAGCGGGTAACCTCACAAGGAGCTAACGAGGGCAAGTCGAAGGCCATCCGCTCCGGTCAGGCGCCGCAGCATGCCAGAACTCCAAGACGTCTCCACCCAGGCTAACGAACGCTTCCGCTAGGTCCCGAAGCTGTCATCTTAGAAGAAGAAGACCGTAGTGCTTGGTCGCCGCTGACCACGGCCAGGCCAATGCGAAGTGGAGGGTAGCACCCCGTCGGGAGAAGGATGCGACGAGCCGAGAACTCGTCTCAGCAGGAGCTTAATCTGAACTGTGCGTTACCCCCGAGTAGACCGAAGTCGGCCCCTGCAGTGAGGTCGGAAGGACCAGTCCTCAACCCGCGCTGCCCTCTATGAAGGTAGACTGCTACTTGGTAGTCATCCATCACAGGCCTGGAGTAAGTTGCCACAGACGTTCCCGGGACTGTGCCGTCGGCGTCACAAACGTCGCCTCCGTCCCTCGGATTTAAGCCACAAAATCCGGTGCAGCAGAAGAACTGCGCCTCCGCGGAAGAGTGGTCCCTGTCAAAACCGTCTGATGGTCTGCGATGACCGCGCGCCTGTCCTGCATCAGCGTTCCCGGAAGACTGCTACATCCAGCGGTGTGAGCCGCGTGCCTCGGCTGTGCCAGAGTCCTTGTTAGCCTCCTTGTCGGTCTGCCAGGGGGGCCAAGGAAGTTCTCCATCGCGCGGTGCCCTGCGTGGCCGACTCTTCAACTCGGTCGGCCGCGAGAAGCGTGCAGGATGGTATCACGAATCATCAGATCGAAGTCTGTAGCCGCAGCGAAGCGTTGGCAGCGGAAAGTAGGATCACAAGTTGAAGCCACCAGTGCCTCCCCCGGCGCCCTGAGGTGGAGACAGAAGCCCGCGACAAGAATCCGGCACCCGAACGGATGAGGAAGGGACTTGAAAAGCTTGGACGCGAAGAGGGAACCTGCTTCGTCCAAAGCCCGAGGAGACTCCCTCCTTTATCTCCACGCAGAAGTCGGCGAATCCAAGATCTCTCGGAACTGCGAGCGTAGCGACGTGGAGTAGCTATCATCGCCCAGCCATGGCGAACGACGTCCTCTGGAATCAAGCGGAAAAGTCGTCTGTCCCGCAAGCAGGAGAAGGGATGTCTAACTGCACCGAAGTCCGGGGAACCCTGGGCGGCGGCGATCCAACGAAGGTGGACCCAGCACTTGGAAGGAACAGTTTAGCCTCAGAGGGCCGGTCCCATGAACTCGAACAGCGACAAAGAGACTTCTGAGCACCTGTCTTCCCAATGCGTAGCGACCCAACTGAACTGGGACGTCATCTCCTGTTCCCCCCGTACCCCTGGTCTCTGTGTAGTGAGCACATGCTTCCGAAGTCAGGCGAACTGAATATTGTGACCTATAGCCGGGACCAGAATCCCATCGTGAGGTCGTCTCTCTGCACTGCCTCTAGAGCGGGCTCTCGTCAGCACGGTCGGGGCGAGGCGTGGCCCAACATCACTGAGCCGGGATCTTGTCGTGCGAAGTGCAGCGGTCCTGTAGCACTTGCGGAAGCCGCAAGCCGAAGCAAGAGCCGGTGTAACCCGCGACGGGAGATGGCGCCAAAGCGTGTATAGCCCGGGCGAGGGCGCCCAAAATAATCATAAAAATAATTAATTAATCAATGCTTATTGAAAGAGTTCTATTTGATTGTAATTGCCCTGTCAGGGATAAATCAAGTTATTTGAATTAAATTGAACTATGAGAGTCAGAATACCACACTGTGTCTCATCTCCATTTTCTCAAAATGAAGTAATCGGAACAGTGGTTCCAGGATTATAGCCATTGAAGGATAGGAGGTGTTGAGCCCCAGCTGCCTGGCGAAACCGCTGCACAGCTGGGAATGCAACATAATAACAGCTGTGGCAAAGGGTTAAAACGCCGAGCTTGAAAGAAAGGCACTAGGTGCCATAAAACGACAACAAACGAACCCCAATCTTGCACGCCACCGCGCAAATATGCTCTCACAACACAGTCGTCACTGACCTGAGGCCGAGCTGTCGTCTCTAGGGGCAGTACCCGCCGTCAGTGGGTCTTGGCGTGCCTCTCCGTCACGGTAAGGGGAACCTTAGGAGGGCCCTCCGCGTTAGTATGTGACTGTAGCTAACTGGCCCGTGACGTCATTGTCCCGGAATGGATGAGTCTCGTGGCTCACTGTGCGACTCCCAGCACGTGGCCGCTTCTGCACGTCATGCGTCGTCTCTCCGGGTTGCGTCTTGATTGTGGGCTGGGTCTACTGAACTAACACAGTGGAAGAGATCGGAATGCCTCCACTAACCTGTGATCTAAACGAGGATCGAGCCCTGGCATCTGGTTCGTCCGTCCGTCGTGTCTTCACTCTGGGCTGTCGGAGAGTGGTAGAGTGGTCATCTCTCGAAGCCGTGTCCCGGTGTAAACGAGTCTCGTGTGTCACCGCGTGACTACTTGTACGTGGTCGTTCCCGCCTGTCATGCCTGCGATCCGCCATGTGCGTCTGGACTGGTAGCGTCGTAGATTCGGTCGCCGACGCCAGTCCGGGGGAAGGATCATTGTTGTCTGCCTCCTCCAGAGGCGTACAGACTGTAATCCCTTCCGCTGACAAGGGTTCAGGATCAGGTCTCCTGGTTGCCACGGTAAGGGTAACCTCAGTGGGGCCCTCCGCGATAGTATGCGACTTGCAAGCTTTCTTTGGTTGGGACGCCTTAGCCACTGGTATCGGCTTGGTTCCCGTCTTGGTACTCTGCACCGGGTCTGTCAGTCGTTCCCTGACAGGAGTCGGTCGCTCTCGGCGGTAAAAGCCCCACAGCTGCGACCATCTTACTTCCAGCCATGGGGCGCACACAACACACGTATGGGTCGAACCAGAACAGGGTAGGCAGACTGCATGCACGTCCGATGACCACTGAAAGTCGCCACACAACGTGCAGGTACGAACCTGGTATCTGTAACAAGAGGGTACAATGAAGAACGAGCGAGCGTGGCCTCCGAGGTCACGCCAAAATAAAATCGCGCGCGATGAAAAAAAAAACGAACCTCATCGAATTCGAAAGAGTACAGCGTGTGCCCACGCACGGCGCTCCTTCCCCCCCTAGAGCGCCGGTCGAGGGCATTCACCGAGATATTACCTGGCCACGGAGGCAAAAGGTAGCAAACCCACGTGTCTCCACCGAAGTGGAACCACTGTCAGCCGGTTGTAGCAACTCGTAGCCAGTCACGACCGGGCAGGCTCCGAAGTCTCGTCACAGCGGCAGGTCGAGTGAGCTCGAAATCCCAACCGCCAAAACCCCCGTCGGCAAGGTGAAACCGAAGTCAACGAAAGAGAACCGGCACAGCAGAGAGCACAAGCAGTCCCAAATCGCTCAAGCTTCACAGTTCACAATGGTCCAAAGTTCTAAAGTCCAAGCTCACAGTAACCAAGGTCAGAACCGACCGGTCCAAGTTCAAAAAACGCAGAGCACGAACAGACACAACCTTCCTAGTGCTAGCTAAGAACTAAACTGAGGGATGACGGGTATTCTCGTACCGGGTGGGAATAAGGGGAGGCTATTCAGGCCATGACCTGGTCTATGGCGCCCCACTCCTGCCAACACTCCCTTATACGGACACAACCAAATTTTGGCTAAAATTAGGCTAGCTAAGGGCTTTTCCACAATGTAATACCATCGGTAATGTGTTTTGAGAAAACAAGTGAAGGTAGGCTGAGCACATGGTAGACACGACCTATCACAACTAAGCTAAGCGTTCAACTGGTATATCACCAGCACTTGTGCCCGGATGGGGAGGGAAGGGAGGCTACTCGGGCCCTGGTAACGGCCCAAGAGTTGCCCCCCTGGTTGTGTAATTAATTATACACAATGATTTTTGGGCTGAAATCGTTACACTAAGTGTATCTTCTATACAGTAATGCCATCGGTAATGTATTTTGAGGAAACAGATATATTTTAATCAAATTGCTGAAAATTTAGAGCAATGCTGAACTTTTGTTGTTGTTGTTGTTGACAAATGCCCAAAACCTGGAGCAAAAAAATTGCTGAAAAGTTAGAAGTTTTACAGCAGACCCCCAATATCAACAGTCATAGATCAAGTGATCCAGAGAGTCCAAAAATAACCGCATGTCTGGTCATGAAAGCAAAAAAAGTCAGACCATGTCTCCACCATCCTGCACGCTCTCCACTGGTTGCCAGTGAAGGAGACAATTAAACACAAACGTCTTGTCGATTTGTCCTTTTCCCCTTTCTGGCACTGGACCCACTTAACTCTCACTCTCAGAGCTCCTTCACTGTTATATCCCTTCCAGGCAGTTGCGCTGTTTGTCTGACAATAAAATGCTTCGGATTCCAACAGTAAGGACTAAAGGATATGGGCAGAGATCTTTTTCTTACCAGGGTCCATCAGTCCGGAATGATCTTCCTAAATCCTTGAGACACAGCGAGTCCAGTGCCAGTTTTAAACAGTCTTAAAACCCATCTTTTTCCATCTTGATTATGAGTGTTAATGTATTTATTCAATTTTTGTTTTTTTGTGCAATTGTACTTGTGGTTTTGGTTTTGTCACCTTTTGTGTCATATTTTTCTTCTTTGTATGTACGGCGCCTAGAGCATCTTACCATGTGTAGGCGCCTTATAAATTTTTTAAATTATTATTATTATTATAAAGCAAGCCCAAATCAAAACAACTTTTAGATGAAGCCTTAGCCTTGCATCTTTGTGGCAGCAAACAACACACAAATACAAGAAGCATATATTCTCATGAGCCTCCACATTTGTGGGTGTTATGAGAATCTATGCCTCCTGCCGACTCTCTTTATGTCTGAGGCTCGGGTGGTGTTGGACTCCTGATGGTTTCAGATACGTCATTGCTAGCAACAAGGAAGGGTTGTAATAAAAGTACAACTCAGTAACGTTGTTTACAATACCACAATCCCAGTAAAAAATGCAGAACAGACCTCTGATCTCCCTGAAAAAGCACAATTTCAACTATAAGAAACTGTTTGCCAAATCTGTTTCAACAGGAAATATCACACAATATGTTTTAATAAAAGACAGACCAATTGTTGTTTCCTTAAATGGGGGACACACAGTATTTTTCCCAAAAATATGAGACAGCAACAGTGTCACCATACCTGGTCTCAAGTTCATTGTAGTAAACTCCATCCTCACGGAACACAAAAAAGTACGTCTCCTCGTATCCCTTTGTCAGCTTGTTCTTAACGTTCCAGTTGTACTCTCTCCCAAGCAGGTATTCATAACTACAATGAAAACGAAAACAGCATACAGTGAACAGATATGTACAAAAGGGCAGGAGAGCAATATTTTCTTCTGTTATGTCCATGGTTTGTTGTAAGTGATACATATATGCAACTTACAGCTGATGTTATATGCGAAGTTGGAAGTATGCATGTTGGTCTATTATTCTGGACCTTACTGCTGTAAGATGTAAGGTCAAAACCACAGATCACATATGACCACCACTGCTACTGACTTAACCCTTTTAGCGCCACGGGTGCTTTTCCCAAATTTTGGAAGTGTTATTGAACGATATGTACCAGTTGCAGGAGGTGGATTGATCATAATTCAGGGTTAGTGCCAGATGAGCTTGGCGCCTGAAGGCGCCAAGCTCATCTGGCACTATCCTTGAATTACAGTATCATGACCAATCCATCTCCTGCTGCAGGGTCCTGGGGCTACATGTGTTAACGTACTGATTCCATATTTGGCTGCATCTTATCAGGACTAGATGAAACATGTGTTAAATCATTCTAACCCAGACACACCACACTAAGATATGGATCAACCATGATAGTTCAAGGGTGATGCCAGAATAGCTTGGTGCCTATGGATGCCAAGCTATTCTGGCACCACCCTTGAACTATCATGGTCGATCTGTGTCCTGCACTGCACTCTTCAGAGGACAATGGCAAACTTTGGGGATTTCGGTCTTGGGGTACAATGAGTTAAGCTAATCAAACAATCCAATACAGGTACAAGTAATTTATGGCTGCATTTCGTTACAATAATTTCTAAGATAGATAGATAGATAGATACTGTTTATGGTCATTTGCCTTAAGAACATAAAGCATAGGAATGTGTGTTGGTGTCATTACAATTACAAACACCACAGTCAACAATAAAAATAATTAATACTCTATCACACAACCCCAATGCCCTACACACACTGTTAAAACTTTAAAACTAAACAACTAATCTCACAAACCAATACGTACCCACTCACACACCCACGCTCATCTCCCACACACACGCCTACTAATCTAAAAGACTAAATTAATTAAAGTTAACTCAGCATTAAGTTAACCCCTCAACTGTGACCACCACCCAGCTGAAAGAGGCAGAGAACCTCATGAGCATGTCATCTGCAGGGGCTCATGAGGTTCTCTGGCCCTTGCTGACCCTATTTATATCTGTGGGGATTTTTTGCTTGATGGGAGGGGCTAATCAGGATTATCTTATCGTTGTCTAAAGATTAATGCACAGTGAATTTTAGATATATATCAAAATGCCAGCGGACCCAGATTTGTTTATTGTTGTTTGTCGAATGTTTGTCATTAGCAAAGTAATGTTTCAATATAAAGTGTTGGCATCACCTTTCAAAAAGCACTGTTACTTTGTTTATTCAACCCTGTCAGAAGTGAAGTTCAATGTATTTTGGGATGAACAAGTCTTACTTACTCTTGCTCAGGAGTGTAGTCAATGTTGTCTTCAAAGTCGGCCTTTCGTTTGTTAAGCGTTTCCTCGGTGGGCAGGAAATAAGCCACAAATTGTTCTCCACTCTCGTCGACAGCACCTCTGTTATGTGTCAAGACAGAGTGAGAATACAACACATGCAGACATTTATTTTGTTGCACAACTTTACTGTCATCTTCCCCGGGCAATATAAGGCACATTGCCACTGAGAAGAGCCACCCGACCTAGCTATCATATCACACGTCTATTTCAACCCCATTGTTGCAACTGTGCCAGTGGATGCAAAATTATATCTGAAAGCATGGCAAAATTAAACACCACATAATCCCATCAAACCAAGGAACATGGATACAGATACTGTCAGCAAGAGGCAAAGCACCTCATAAGCACCCCACATTGACCAATTTAACAGGGGAAAACAATCTAGTCTGTCCTGAAAAATAGCTGCAAAGAAGACACCGCAGCTGCAGATGTAAAAGCCGTGATAGGTAAGGGTACACAAGCTAAAAGCTTCACATTTGTACGCTGCCAGATGCAAGCTACATTATAGGACTTACAGATAAGGATATAGACCATTGGCTTTAGTTCAAGGGTGGTGCCAGAACAAGGATGGGCAAACTACTTTTGAAAAGTAGTCCGCTACACTAGTTACATTTGTAAAAAAATAGTAGTTCGCTACTTTACAATTACATTTTGAAGAAATGTAGTTCGCTACTTTTACGCTACTTTAAAAAAAGTAGCTAACTACTTTTCAAACTACTTTTTTAAAATCTGTAATCACAACTGGGACTGATAAGTATTTTGAAGTTCAAGTAAATAATCAACTTTAAAGTCAAAAGTAGCCTTTTCTTAACTATACAATATATTTAGTATTATTTCAAATTATTATAATCATAGCTATCAATACTTAGGCCTACCTTTTTTCATCATTATGATTATATTTATTATTATTATCATTATTTTTCTTTTGATTTTCCCCACTTTGTTTTGTTCATAAATCTGTAACTTGCATAGGCGTAGCAAATATCATTTTTATTCCCACTCAGTACCCCCTTCCAAGACCATCCATATTCAACTTGGTCTAAACGTTTTATCACAGTCAGAACGTAAGTGTTCAAAAAGACTAAGCTAAGTAAAATAAATAAATGAAAAAAAAAAAAAAAAGAAGTATGCCAGGCATTGCCAACATCATATATTTATTCTAGGCTTTTCTGTAATATAAATTAATTCCGAAGCTTCGTGTTCTGTTCAGTATCAAAAAGTACAGTGATCGAAGGGCATGATTGATGATTCACCTGTTGTGTTCCCAGCCATTCTAATACTAGTAATAGATGACAATAGATCGGCATTCACTCGGACAACTCCCCTACTAAATTTAAAACCGATTTATACGGGAAAGCCGCCATTATGTTTTATAGGCTATATATATCCTGTTCAGCACTCTAAACAAGAAAATGGAATTCTTTCCGTAAATGAAAATAAATCAATATAGCTTTTGTCATCCCAGGGGAATGCCGATACAATAAAACCGGACGCATTTCGCAATGTAAGAAAATTAAAATCGGAAAACTCAAAAAGTCAACAAACCTTGAGATGAAGCCTAGCATGTTCTTAATTAAACGAACTTTAGTTCGCTAACTTTGACGAACTAGAGTTCACGATCTCGGACGAACCAGGTTGGTTCTTAATTGGACGATCTAAAGATACGGCGAACCTAGTTCGAAGTAGTTCACGAACCTCAGCAAACCATAGTTCGCTGTCGGAAAAGGTTCGCACAACGTGTTGAGCAAAGCAAGGCAAACCTTTTCTCTGATTGGTCAAAATTTTTACTATCTTCTGCGTTGGAGATAAGAAGACAGTCACTGATACAAACAATTATGCCCGACGGCGATATTTCACTCGTGCGAAGAACAAGACCTATTTTTACTGATTTGTGGGAGGCGCAACGCTGTTTGTGGGGTCGCTACTGCAAGGAGTACAAAAACAAACCTCGTTCAAATCGCGAAGCGGCATAGCGGCAGCCATTTTGAACACCTTCGCAGACGGCGGCAGTAAGTACGCCGAATCAAGCACTTCAGTTAAGAAAGAGAACCATGGCAAACCTGGTTTGCTGAAGTTCGCCTAGGTTCGTTCAACCTCAATTAAGAAACAAACCAAAAGATCGCCGATCTTCTCCGATCTAGATTTACCGATCAAAAGTTCGTCCAATTAAGAACAGCTCTAAGATTGGATGCTGTCGTCTTGCTCGCTGAATACTCTTTGCATCCGTACTTGCATTTGAATATAAATGCATTGTCCTTTTCTTTGAGATGAAAAAAAATTATAGATACCGTTCAAACAAAGTGGGAAGTTTCTCCATCTTCTGCGGTCAAAAATTTGTGCGTTCTGTGCTTGATTTGAAGAACAAAGAGATGACTGACGCGCGCTTTTGAAAGTCACGTGGCTTGCTATTGCTATCAGCCAATCACAATCATGCTTCCGTTCGCTGAGCGAGTGATCAATCTCGCGCGAAACAGCAATTTCGCCACTCGCTTCGTCTTGGCTGAAAGGGATGGGCAAGTCACATGGCAAGGAAAGTAGCGTAGCGAAAGATACATTTTTGCTACTTCGCTACTGACAAATTAGTAGTTCGCTGCTTTACAACTACTTTTTTAAAATATGTAGTTTGGATCGTTACAAACTACTCCAAATAGTAGCGAAACTACAAAATGTAGTCGCTACTCTCGCTACTTGCCCATCCTTGTGCCAGAATAGCTTGGCGCCTAGAGGCGCCAAGCTATTCTGGCACTACCCTTGAACTATTTTAGTCAAACTTACTTCACACACTGGTGTATTCCGAATGATAAGGGTTAATCTGGAATAAAATGACACTATCAAGTATCATGACTGTTCCATCTCTGATAGTTGGTACACAGTCTTTACCAAAGCCTCCCAAAGTTTTGAAAGTAAACAATACTGCTGCTTGCACAAGGAGGTTAAAAGAGATTACTTTAAAAGTACCTGATCATGGCTTGAGACATTTCATCCAGCTGAGCATGACCGTCAGCATTTTGCTGAGAAGCAGGATCTGAATCAAATAACACTTGGGCGAATGGGTGCTTCCACAACTGTAGACACACACAAAAAATATTTTAAGTACATGTATGAGAATTTAAAAAAATGAAATAATGTCTATTTCCCCTAGATTAGATACATTATAATTGAATGCTGCGCAAAATGCTAAGGCCATCTCGTTGCGTTAGTACTAGATTTGGGCAGTCACTCCAGTTTCTGGTCTTGCTTCTGGAACAATGATATTTACAACATGTTAAACACCCTCTGTCAAAGCAGACAACAGTACTGAAAAAATACCAGTGATTGTGTGCACAGAGGGGTTAAAATACCTGAGATATACCATCACCTGTTTAACCCAAATCATACAGAGGCTAAAAGCTTCAAATGTGTACACTGCCATATGCAAGCTACATTATGATTATAGTACTTACATATAAGGATATAGACCAATGGCTTTAGTTCAAGGGTGGTGCCAGAATAGCTTGGCGCCTAGAGGCGCCAAGCTATTCTGACACTACCCTTGAACTATTTTAGTCAAACTTATTTTACACACTGGTGTACTCCGAATGACAAGAGTTAAGACTTTCATGTTCAGTGATTTGGAGCCAAAATCTGCAGAACTATTCACAAATTTGACAGCAGCCTGTCGACTGGCACTTTCACTAAAATGCCATAGCACATGGGGTCAGTGAGGGCTTCCTGTCTAATTTGCAACTCCCACCCCCCCCCCCCCCCCCCACCAACCCCTCCCCCAGCACTGTGTTGACATGGCAGACATGTGAATCAATTCTGAAGATATGTTGACTGCAGGGGCACATGAGTGTCACTGTACAGCTTCTCCTGAGCGACATTTGGCAACAATGATTGCTTCCAGAGTGCCCTGATTCATGCTGCCCCAGAAGTCTGTCTTGTTTTTTCTGACCAGTGAGAAGATATGCTCACAGTGGGCAGAAGAATGTGGTATAGCAAGTACAGACAGCATGATGGAAGGCAGATGCTTAAATGTTTGCTGTCCATTGGTCTCCACTTTGCTGATCCTCCCCCACACTTCGTCTACCCTCTCAGTACCTTCTACACAGGACCTAATGTCAGAGCACTGATAGACAGCAAACTCCTTCTGGATGTCTGTCACAGCGATCTCTTTCGGCAGCAGTGCTGGGAATCTTTTGAGAAGACATTCCAGAAAGCTGAAGCAGCTATGCAGCTGCAACGAATGCACCTTCAGCATGCTTCAGAAATTTGTCCTGAAAGGGAAGCACCTTGAGGAGGTAGGTGCAGCTCGCCTTGTAGAAAGCCTGGACATTGCCATAAAACTTTTTTCTTTTTGACGCCATTCTACCAACTTCCATCTTCACTCATTTGTTTGCTGGTTCGTTTCTGAATCTTCACTAGGTTCTCTGTGCATGCGCACAAGAGTCTTGTAAAATTTTGTGACAAAACTAAACCATAACTGACCAATCAGAGGTTAGAAACCGGTTACGATTTGGCATGCGTGATGAGACTACTTTTTTTTGTTTTCCCCTACAATCACTTTTCTGGAACAGCTGCAGTAATTATTGTATTCCCAGAACACCCATCCTATTTTCATGAAAAATTCATTTTTCTTTAAAAGGTATTTTTTCGAAAAATACTTACCGATGACATGACTGAATGGAAGTGTCTACTACTTACTCATTCTAGCCTAAGAGCCATTTGTGTTAAAACACAACCTGGGAGGCACTCGGGGAACCCCGAGGGGACCAAGAGTTGTCTCCCTATACCCACCACCCGGAAGCCGGGTACCCATGATCCCTCAGTCAGGATACTTAGCGCACCAGCGGCAAGCGGGGCAGGTGGGAGGGTCGTTTGAGTCATGTCATCGGTAAGTATTTTTCGAAAAAATACCTTTTAAAGAAAAATGAATTTGTTTCTTCAAAAACATTACCGATGACATGACTGAATGGAAGAATTGCGAAGAGGAGGTGGGTACCGCGCTCCAGCACACCTTAGGGCCCAAGGGCCGTCCTCCCTAACGCAAACTCCCGACGACCCTAGGTAGGTGAAAACCTACGGCGCTGAGGCGCCAGGAGGGAGTTGTGCCCCCCACAAAAGGCTCCCACCAGAGCAAGGAGTCTCGCTGGCCTGGCAGAACTCTGCGATCGAGGCGGGCGAAGTCATCCTGCCCGCCAGCCTCCAGTAGCCACAAGTGTAAGACAGTACAGTCCCTGACGAATGTGACGTTCGTGGCCATGCAAGTGCCTTGGTAACGTACCTGTAGCCTCTAACCTCCCTGAGGGAGGGGTCCTGTAATTCAGAAAGTATGACCGAGCATAGCCAGGAAGAACGTCCGGCCTGTAGCGTCAGTGCTGCCGGAACCGGCAACAGGGTTCCCACAACCATGGCAAAAAAAAATTCCAGACTTTTTCCAAACCTTTTTCCAGACCTTCAGCATAATTTTCCAAGACCACAATATAAAAACACTCTTAGGGTAACCAAATAAATTTTCATTTTTGCCATCACATAAGAAAAGCGAATAGCTACTTCTGATGATTTACTTAAATCATCCTTGGGATTCCTAACACAATTTTATTGCAAAATTTTGCGGTGAGTGCAATCCATGAAATGAATAAAATAATAAAAAGATAAACACTTAAACAGTACAAAAAAATTAAATAAAAAAGACCATTCACACAGAAGAAAATACACCGACATGAACACAAGAATTGAAATGAAGTTAACTTACCAATTGATACAAAGACAAATATATGATGTAACTGTACTGAAACCATCTTCTGAATATAGGCCATATCCTGTATACAGTCTTTTGGAAGAGAAAGAGCATTCTGAGTTGCTGCAGTTCTGAGTCACAAACACAGGAATTATTATTATTTATTCAATTGTTTTGTTTTTTCCATCTTTTTTTAAGATTATTCATTCTTAGCTACTGCACAGTCACAACCACAGGCATTATGATTTTTTTTAATAGAACACTTAGAACACTTGAGATCACTCCTTCCTGGGTACAGTTCCAATACACAGTTAACTTTACAGGCATAATGTTCTGAAACTGAAATGTTTCTCCATCAGAAAAAGTAGTAATGTTTGTCTTTAAAAAATGTTTCACTGACTTTCAATTAACAAAATTATACTACATATCTTCACTTTGCAAAACTGTGTACATGTACTTAAGTATGAACACTATGTACATCCAGTACCCTACAGCTACTGGTTCTTGATCTCCTGAAGCATCTTGTTAATCTCCACCTCAACAGCTACAGCTTCTGCAGATTTTTCTTTGGCAGACCTACGCATTGCATTAGACTTTGCGAGGATGGTGAAATTCTGAGTCTTCTCAGCCTTTTCTGCCAACTCCTCACTTGATTTTAGCATGTCCTTGGCACAGGTGTCAAGTTTTCTTCTTTTAGCCTTCATTTCCTCAATTTCCTCCAGAATGCTTCCTCTTTGAAGAATTTTCTTCCTCTTGTCGTTTTCTCTTCTCCTCCCTGAGGTATTCTTCATACCTGCTCCTAGCACTTGCTGCATTGAAGAGCAAAGCCTTTGTCATCACCACATTACTGGCACCTCCAACACTAGCCAGGTGATCTGCGATTACCCTTTGAGCAGTCAGAGTTTTTTGCTTCATGTTGTCTGTCATCACTTCCTTGTTAATAGAGAATCCTCTCTCGACACTGGCTTGGCCATGAGATAGCATCAGGATCTCTCTGACAACGGTCCACAGCCCCTTCCACTCCTTGCGCATGGCCAGTGCAGTGAAGAACAAAGTGTCTAGTCTGTCTGTGTCCTTGTCAAAACTCTGGAAGTCGAGACCGACTGCTGACACAAACTCCCCATACTGCCTGATTATTGCATCAACATCTTCCTTCTTGACCCTATCTTTCGAAACCATGTAATCCAGACACTTCCTCAGGCTCTCTGATGTAGATCTGTCACCTTTGACAATGTTTGATGGCTTTAGCCAAGAAAGGTGGCGGACAAGCCCATAGCGGATTGGTGCCTTTATCAGGAGCTTAGTCAAAAACTGGATCATGAAAGCTTTAGCGTCAAGCTTCACCCTAGTGACATCTTTCTCTGACACCTTTCCTGCTTTCTTGAGACTTTTTAGCTCAGCGTTTGCGACATAACCAATGTCAATGTTTGCAGCATCACGGTGTTGTTTGCTGTCTGACATACTGTCAGTAGCCTTGAACATTTGTGAGACAGTTTTTACTTCTGCCTTGACATCTTTGAGAAACCGTTCAAGAACTGCAACCACCATGTCCTTCAAATCATCTGCCAAAAATGGCAACATAGGCTTATCACTTTGGTACTTGAGCAAAAATGGCTCAACAAGGGTAGCTACTGAGATGAAAACATTCACGCGAACGCTGAACAGAGGATCAGCACAGCAGAGCCTCACCTCGTTAAAATATTTTGTCTGTGGTGCCAAATTTTTTTTCTGCAGGTGGTTGACAAATGTTACCACATGTGGCCAGATTTCTAGTGCCCTGTTGCACACACTGACATTTTCCAGCCAGCGGTGGGAACAAAATTTTTTCGGAAAGAGAGAGCACCCTGTCACTGCAGTGAAGTCCTCTCTTCGCGCTGGTGAGTCTTTGAAGAGCCAGTAGAGAGAATTGAGCTTATGCTCCAAATCCCACTCCATTGTGGAGTAGCCAGATTTGAATGCATTGTGCACAATGTGCAACCCACAGCTACCTATGTTGAAGACTTGTCTGCCTGTTTCTTTGGATATGTCAGCAGCCAGTTTCTCATATGTAGCCCAGTTCACATTTGGCCCATCCATGGAGAGCTGCAAAATGTTTCCTTTCCCAAGGATGTGGCAGCAGTCTTCTAGCTCTGAAAAGAGATCGTCAGCCCTGGCATGGCCCATGAATTTCGAATCCAGGTAGTGTGTCTCCACCTGGCCATTGTTCCAGAACCTTACATGGACATCTGTTTCTGCTGCAGTTGATGGTTGAGACTTTCGTCGAAAAGCAACACATATCCATCAGCATTCTTGGCTTGTGAGATCAAAAGGTTGTGGAAGTATGGTGCTAGCCCAAACGTTGAAAGATACCTTGCTTTTGTTTCACTACAAGAAAACTTCTGCGCAGCTTCACACGATGGAAACATTCTCTTAAAAATATTTCCAACTCCTTCAAAACTTTTGAAAGAGTAATGTTTTTCCATTGCATGTAACGTCCAGTACACCTCTGCCGTAAGCACATCATTTTTTGAGCACATCTGATCCACAGTTCTCTGGGAAACAGCTTCACCAGCAGGCTTGGACTGCAACTCCTCAGGCATGCTGGCATCAGCCTTGGAAGACAACTGAACTTTCATGCATCTGTGCAGGGCCCAAACTGAAAACAATAAAAAGAATCCAATGGCAGTGTGTAAAACTAAAATTTATATATATATATATATATATATATATATATATATATATATATATATATATATATAGAGAGAGAGAGAGAGAGAGAGAGAGAGAGAGAGAGAGAGAGAGAGAGAGAGGGGGGGGGGGGGGAGAGAGAAACTGTAAAACCCATGAATCCACATGTATAAATAAAACACTACAAGAAAAAGACCAATGCTTAAAATTTAAAATTAAAAAGCGCATGTACAAATTGTGACAAAGGAATCTGGGAGCCCAAAGAGCAATCTTAATACCCAAGCACTTGAAGTCAAATTTAAAATCAAATAAAAATTAGGTCCTATAGAAAACTAACTAAACGAAGTTTAAAATTGCAATTATTGAATTAACAGATGAGATTAATCATCAAAGATAACTATTAACTGTAATTAAAATTAAAAGTTAAAACATTCAGCATTAAAAACAGTGCAATGTAGTCCCAATACATTGAACAGGACAAATAATAATAAGAAGAAGAAGAAGAAAAAGAAGAAGAAGAAGAAAAACCAACACATATGACTATTTAGCTCAAATCATAATGTAAACAGGTCTGAAGCAGCCAAACAGCAGAAGAGAAAAGCTTTACTTCAGTAAAAACAGCATTTGATTGATTAAAATAAATAGGCCTAGTATAAAACACAAGTAAAACTAAATGGGCAAATATGTGTAGCCTAACTATAATTTTAAAAAAAAAGATAACAGTAATTATACCAGAGAATTTAACAAACATTACATAAAGGCACCATACATAAATGAACACAGTAAATTGCCTAAACAAGAGAAAGACAAAAGAATCCGAGAGAGAGAGAGAGAGAGAGAGAGAGAGAGAGAGAGAGAGAGAGAGAGAGAGAGAGAGAGAGAGAATTCTATACAAAGTTGAAATTAATCAAATGATCGACTTTGATCGATGGACATCAAAGGAAGAAGTTCATCAAATGAAATCTTACCTTCCACGGGATTCCTTTGGCCGAAAAAAGTCTTGAACAGTCAAAGCTGGGATGGATTTGTCTGCAGACTTCACAAGCTGACTATGCTTTTTTCCAACCGCATGGCTGTTTAGGGCCGCTTCCCCCATGTTACTGATGTCGAAATCTTTTTTACACAACAAACACCGCGCTCTTTGTTTTGAGCCATCGGAAGAGGGTGCAATCCAACCATCGTACTCCTTTTTGTGTAGCCACGCTTGGCTAAACACACACTTCCCCATTTTCTTTTATTTTTAATTATACTTTTATACACGGTCTGAATGTCTGAATATCGCGCTAGAAAACCAGAAAAAGAAAGGAAATACCGAAGTTCAGCGCATGCGCGAGAACAAGGGAGATCACTGCGGAAGACTGCGGAAGACTAAAAGTTGTCGTCTGCTAGTCGTGCTAGACAGAAGACTATGTCGGCGGAAGAAAAAAATTTGCGGTTTGCAAAATGATATTTATTTTATTTTACTTTTTGCCTTTCCAATAATAGCTTGTCAAGGCTTTGGAAGATGCTAGGAAATTCCAAGACTTTTCCAGACTCAGCTAAACAAATTTTAGTTTTCCATAGCTTTTCCAGCCCTGGAAATGACTGTCATTTTTCCAAGACTTTTCCAGACTTTCAAAACTCTGTACGAACCCTGCGGCAAAGAGGCGAGCGCGTCCGTAGCAAACGGCTATGTCGTAGGCACACGTGAGGCTTGTACAGGGATTTGCTACGTGGTCTCCTGGTGGCATAGCGCCCCGTAAGCGGGCGCAAGGTGAACCTGTGGACCAAAGGCACAGCGGTCCAGGTAAGGTATGGTCCGAGAGGAGCTGTACGTAATTGTTCCCTCGAACTGTAGGCAGACCGGGCGAGTCGTAGCTCCTGAAGCTCGTTAACCAATCCACCATGGCAACATCCCTCAGGCGCCGTATGGCTGCAAGGGCAAGACGTAGCATGCGATGACTCCTCACAAGGGGAGTCGACAGGAGGCTCCGGACGAGCGCGGAGGCTCCGGACGAGCGCGTGTAAGTCTCTCCGAACCGGGCTCTGAGGAGAGGCGGGTTATCTGCCGGCAAGTGGACCCCCAGCAGGATCCCGGCAGCTTACTTGGAGACGAGTGGGTACCGAGACTGGACGTGGGACGTCGCCAAGCGCGACTCTCTGAACTGGGCTCTGTGAGGCGAGTTCTCTGCTTCTCAAAAGCTGTGTCCGGGCTCGCTCCGTCCGGGTAGCGGCCTCGTCGGTCAAAACCCCATCCTGTGCCCTAGTCCACTGAAATCGTTGTGGAGACCCTCCACAGGATCATCCTGGTCTCATGCGCCGATCCTCCGAATGTGTCCTGGTGCATTCCGTTTGTAGCCACTGGTCCCACCAGATCTACCGTCGGTCCAGGTAGCGTCACGCACGGAGGGAGTTGAAGTTCTTTCCCCAAGCACCAGGGTAGGGGGTACGCACTGGTCGGAAGATCGCCAGCTGCCCTGATCCTGGAAGTACACCTCCGCTGTCGCGTTGCCGGAGAGGAGAAGAAGGCCTAGTAGTCCGCGTCTGATCCAAGCTAAGCACGCTCTTGTCCGCGAAGTCCGAAGGTCGGAGGGTTGGACCTCGAGAAGAATCACGGAAGTAGGAAGCGTAGCTTGAGCAGCCGGGCTTAGAGACGACTAAGGTGAGTAGATCCGACTCCGTGTAGTGGCTAGGTCCTCCACCACGAGCACAGCCAAGCGGTACCACCTGTCCGAAGTCCGGCACCCCCCGGGTGCCCAACGAGAGTTGTCGAGATGGTTAGACATCAGGGAGAAGGGGCTGCGCCTTGGTTCCCCAGTGTCCACGAAGGATGAGAACCCCCGGTGAGTCAGGTGGCGATGCCGGGCAAACTTCCGCAGCAGGGCGGCGGCGATGAGCTTGGATGTCCCGTCCAGCGCCGGCCGAGTGTCCATCCACGCAAAAGAACAGGTCTGACGGAACCGCAGCACTGGAAGCCGAAGAAGAGGGAGAGGAGAACGACTGAGACGTCCAAGCAACCAGTCCGAGGGGTCGTCAGCCGTCAAACTCAGGGTGTCGAAGTCCCGCTGTCTGGAACCGGCGACCGAGGAGGGCGACGAGGGCTCCGAGGGAGGGAATCCCGCTGACGGCGAACCGCAGAGGTCGAAGACTCCCTCCGAAGGGGAGAGCAAAAGACGGAGCGACGCGGCGAGGGTCTCCTGAGAGCCGAAGGCGGGTCCCGACGAGGAGAACGGCTGCGACGAGGATGAACGGAACGGAGAGGACGAGGGAAGGGGAAGTGGCCGGTCGATGGGAAGAGGAACGGGACAAACGGGAGTCCGAACGAGATGGGGAACGCAAAGAAGGCGAAACCCGTCTGAGTCGAGGGAGTCCTGATCCGTCGAACGATGAGTGGAGAAGGTCCTCCTGCGATCTTGCGAAGCAGAGCGATAACAGTGAGTAGAATCCCGGCGCCTACGATCTTTGCCAACAGGAGGCTCCGGACGAGTGCGTGTAAGTCTCTGTGAACCAGGCTCTTGGGAGAGGCGGGTTGCTTGCCGGCAAGGGGACCCCTGCGGCCAGAGACGAGTGGGGAACGAACCAGGCTCTTGGGAGAGGCGGGTTTCTGTGCACTAATCCGTTGAATACTCAGTGGCGTCTTCTGTGTCGGATCAAGTTGGTCTCGCGCGTCCGGTGCCGAGGGCACAGCGGAAGGCGTCTCGGTAATCTTCAAGCACCCGAGCGGGTAGGAGGCTCCCTCCTATAAGCTCCAGAGATTAGACCATCGCAGCTCCGGCCAGGTAGCACAGACGTCACAAGTGTGGTCGGAAGCACACCCAGCGCACAGGAGACAGACTGTATGGTTATCCGACGGCCACTGGAAGCCTCCGCATTGTGTGCAGGCCACCAGTAGGCCAATGCAACACACAAAACATGAGGGCACTCGGCGAGTGTCTACAGGATCTCTGGAGGGACGTGAAGAACGGCAACTCCTAAGCACGCCAGCAGAGGAGAGTGAGCGGAGTGTAGACCTGGAGCGGCGTAAGGGTCACTCCAATGAGGCGATCCGTAGAGGAAGAGCATCCAACGGTGCCGATAGTGGTCCCTACTCTGGCGCCGCGCAGAGCGAGCGGGACGAGTACCCTCGAGAGGTGGCCTGGAACTGTGTCGATAGTAGTCTCCGCTTCCTTGGAGACGAGCATCCTTACTAGAGTCTCTGGACGTGCACGTGAATGTCTCTGAGCCGGGCTCCGAGGGAGGCGGGCTTTCTTGCCGGTAAGGGGGACCCCCAGCGGGATCCCGCGGGCTTTCTTGGAGACAAGTGGGACCGATAGTGGACATGGCTTCTTGGAAGGCTTAGTCCGGGCGCGCTCCCTCCTGGAAGCGGCCTCATCGATCCAGGCCCACTTCGTGCACTAGTCCACTGAATCCGGTGTGGGGCTTCCCACAGGGACGTCCTGGTCTCAAGCGACCGGTGCCAAGGTTACGTTGGATGGCGAATCCACATCCTGCGCATAGGAGACCCGACCTAGTGATTGTCCGACGGCCACCGGAACATCTGCCTTGCGTGAAGGACATCAGCATGCCCCTCTTCAACGGGGCGGAACGGGATCCTTCAAGCACCAACAGCATAGGTCGCTCCCGCCTGCAGACGCTCCAATGCTGCCATCAGCGCTGCTGAGGCCAGGTGACACAATCATCCCAATGTGGTAGGAGGCACCTCCCGTGTCGGAAGACAGGCCTAGTCCCAAATGGGCGCTGCCTGGACATGAAGAACACACCTACCAGTAGCAGCCGGGCTGGTGCTTACAGCCGAGAAGCTACTTGTCCTCTCAAGGTGGTAGTGTACTGCAACGTCCTAAGAAGTCAGATGTGTGCGTAATTGTCTTACCAAGCGGGCCTTGCCAGAGGCTGTTCACGTGCGCTCCCCCTGGCAGTGGCCTCCACGATCCACGCTCGCGCACTAGTCGTGACATCCGGTGTGGCTTCTCTCCCAGGTCAGTCCGTTGTCGTGCGGAAAGCCCGCATGTCTGGAAGGCGCCTAAACCGGTGCCGATCGCTTGCAACGCAAGCATGGTCGGCGGGGTATCCGGTGCAGTGGTGAAAGACCCCTGGGGGCTGAACTAGCCACTGTCATCTGTGTGAATGGGCGGGTAGCACATCCCTGCAACAGATAACACACCCGAAGGCCTGCGGGCGAGTCCTGTGGGACTAAGCCACGAAAGGTAGCCTTCGTAACAACAAAACACACAAGCACCAAAGCGGGGCAACAGACTGTCAAGCCTGCACGCCAGCAGTGCAGTAAGAAGGTCGACTCACTGCCATCAAGCACTAAGGTGAGCAACCAACATATGTAGCAAAAGTCAAACATGTCATGACAGAAGCGAGGTACCAAACTGCACGCCTACAACTAGCCATGCAGTAAGCAAGTAGGCCCACTGCCTCCAAGCGCTAAGGCGAGGGAACAACATATGTACACAAAAGTCAAATATGGCATGACAGACGCGAGGTACCAAAACTGCACGCCTGCAATCTAGCAGTGCAGTAAGGAGGTAGGCTCACCGCCGCCAAGCGCTAAGGTGAGGGGACAACATATGTACACAAAAATCGAATACGTCATGACGGAAGCGAGGTACCAAACTGCACATCTGCAATCTAGCAGTGCAGTAACGAGGTAGATTCACCGCCGTCAAGCGCTAAGGTGAGCAACAACATATGTACCAACCCCTGTCATAAAAGGAGTCAGGCCCCAAACATTATTACTAAGGGTGACCGTGTGTGGAAAAAACAACACCGGCCGCATGCTGTACAACTCAATACGCAATGACAACCAAGACAAAAATAACATCTGGGGCAGTAAATCACCACTTTATGTGGACATGTCACGAGGGGCCTGCCCAGCCAAGGAGCGTAAACCCCCAAGCTGCCCGCCAGAACGTTTATCCACTCTCTAAGGTACGTGAGCACTTGTCCACAGCGTATGCCTGCGTATGCGAGTGTGCACTTAAATTCATCACCCGTATCTATAAAACCACCCCGCAAGCGAAAACAGAAAAGGGGCCAGAACAGGCGCTGGTACCGAACAAACTACGCGATGACAAGGCGTGACCCAAGCTGTGCCACTCAGCTAATCAGGCCATGGAGTAAAAGAATTCTCCACACCCAAGGTACAAATGCGTAGGAAACTTCGCTACGATTCACCGAAGGTGAGTGGGCGCGCAATTACAGTGAGAAGAAGACGAAAACTTCATACCTGCACAAACCAGTGCCCAGCCCGGGAACCGGCCGAGGGTCAACCCCGCTACCTTACCTCTCCGCCGAAGGGGAACGGGGGGAGACGTCCAAAACCCGCCTGGCACGACCGGTGAAGCTCACCGGACAGCTCACCAGAGGTCGAAGCGTAGGCGCTAAGCAGTGGGGACGAGAAAGCCACGCAGCAGCACAGGCAGGGCCGATGAAACGATCCTATCTCCCGCTCTTCATTCCAACAGCAAGTCCGAAACCAGAGAACCGGTCGAAAAACCAAAGTCCGTAGGCTAGAGCCGAGCGCAAGACGACCGAATCGTGCGCCTAAGTAGACTTGACTGAGGGATTATGGGTACCCGGCTTCCGGGTGGTGGGTATAGGGAGACAACTCTTGGTCCCCTTGGGGTTCCCCGAGTGCCTCCCAGGTTGTGTTTTAACACAACTGGCTCTTAGGCTAGAATGAGTAAGTAGTAGACACTTCCATTCAGTCATGTCATCGGTAATGTTTTTGAAGAAACAAATTGGAACAAATATGGGTACACCGGAACGGTAAGCAGCTCTGGTAGCGTGAAGAGGCCAACAGTGGTCCCATTTTGGTGGTGGTACATCTATAAGCTCCTATCAGTGTCACAAGAACGCCTAGGTCCGTTTTCATCAAACCTGCCATGAACGGTCACCTGCCGTTTACGGCCACTTTATCTTGGCAACAGGTGTGACCGTTCACTTTAATGTACCGGGTAAGTCATTTATTTCTGAGAGTCAAATAGCTAAATCTGTTCACATAACACACACCTATTACATCTACACACACACACATCTATTACATCTACACACATGCACACACACACACATACACACACAGTGACACACACATGAAATGGACTCATGAATTACACACCTTGAAGTCTGGGAAAACAGGCAGAACTTCAACAGGAGAAACCCCTGGTTTACTGTAGTGTTTCATGATCTGGAAACAAAAATATATTAAAAACTGTACTCATTCAAACATGTGCTCAGACTCCGAGCCAAAACAACAAAATGGATACATGTAACAAAACATTCCCTGAAAACCCACTGTAAGACAGTCACAACGGTGCATCAAATTTAAAAATAAGTGTTCCTGGTAACGCACAGACCTGCATCTGATGTGAAAGTCAGGCTGACCTTAAATAAAAAAAACATCCTGCACGGATCACTCACAAATAAACTAAAGACACATCTGGAAATGAAAGGGTAAAAAAGAAGGCTCTGATCAACAAAAACAAAATGATTCCTCCAACTGCTCACTGTGAAAAATTCATTTTTCTCTAAAAGGTATTTTTTCGAAAAATACTTACCGATGACATGACTTTGTGGAAATGTCTACTACTAGCTCAATTTTAGCCTACTTATCCGTTGTGTGCCTACACAACCCGCTAGGCACTCGGGGAACCCCAGAGGGGCCGAGAGTTATCTCCCGCTCCTTCCTTACCGGTTCCTGTCACGAGACCAACCAGTCAGATACTTCGCTCGAAAGCGGCAAGCGGGGCAGGTGGGAGGGCCATCCGAGTCATGTCATCGGTAAGTATTTTTCGAAAAAATACCTTTTAGAGAAAAATGAATTTGTTTCCTCAAAAACATTACCGATGACATGACTTTGTGGAAGAATTGCGATGAGGCGGAGGGTGCCACATGACAACTCCCTAGGAGGGAACAGAGCCGTCCTCCCAGTCGCAAACTCCCAACAATTTTAGCGAAGTGCATACCAACGGCGCCGGTGGCACCAGGAGGGAGTGTTGCGCCGCGGCGATGTCCCCACCATTGCGAGATTCTCTCGCTGGCCCGCCAGGTCCCTGAGGCAGAAGCGGGCGAATACAGATTCAGTCTTCCCGTCCACGGTAGCCACGATGTCCGTGTCAGCGCAGTTTCTACCAAACGTGGCGCTCGTGGCCATGGCTCGTACCTCGTGTGCGCATATGTGCAGCCTCTTCGCTCCCTGCAGGGAGATATCTTGATAGGCGGAGCATATGACTCAGGGAGCCAGGAAGAGAACGTCTGGGCTGTTATGTCATTCCGCCGGTCTCAGAGGTAGGGAGAGGCGTGCACGCCCTCTGTGGAAGGCTTTAGATTGTCGCAGAGCAGTCAAAAGGTGCGCACGGGATCCTGTTACCTGGTCTTCTGTGACAGGGGTTTGTTTCATAGCGGCCGTAAGGTGAAACCTGCGGCGCGGTCAGAGGAGACCTGTTTGGCAAGGAAGGCTGGGGCAGTGAGAAGTAGCACGGACCCGTCCGCTCAGAACTGTAAGCAGATAGGACGCGCCTAAGCGCGTGTAGCTTGCTCCCCCGTGAGGTGGTAGCCCGGGCCAGCAGGAAGCACGTGTAGCGTGTCACATCTGTGAACGGGCCACTGTAAGGGTTCGAATCAGGCAGAATTCAACCACGTTAGCACCCAGGGTAGGTCCCAGCGGGGGAGGAGCGAGCGGTAGGCCGGGCGCCGGCTGCCGAAGTGTCCCATAAGGTCGGCGAGGTCTGTGCAGGCGCCCGGGTCTGGATGTCCGCGGTGTCAATGTGTAAGCGAACCTGGACAGGTGACCCCTCACCGTGAAGGGGCTAGGTCTAGGTCTCAGCCGAGCCAGATAGAGGTCCGCCAGCTGCGGATACGACAAATCCGTGAGGTTCAGGCTGTGATCGGGGCATCAGGAACACAGGACTCGCCATGTCCCACGTAGACTCGAATGGCCGAAGGTCTGCGGGCCGCAGCAATCGCCTCCACTGCTGTACCTGAGTAGCCTCTAGCACCGAGGGCTTGCCGCACAACCTCCAGTCGTGAAGGATGAGCCGCTCCGAGCAGGGAGGAACAGCGGCTGGCGCGGTGGCTTGCATGGTGCGAGGAGTGGGAAGGCGCATGGGGGGGGGGGGGGGGCCCATGGCGAGGCTGAGAAGGCCGGTGTTCCAGTGGCGGATCCAGGCGAACGGAGCGACTAACAGGAGGGCCGCCAAGCAGCGCCGAAGGTTGAGGAGGACTTTGGGTACGAGGACCGTCGAGGAAAGGACGTCCCAGGGAATGGAGCGCGCATCGACAGCCCAAGCACGGGGATCGGGAATCGGGGGGACGAAGAGGGGAAGCCGAAGGTTCCACCTTGTGGCGAACAAGTCGACCTGGGGAGACTCCTAACGGGCGCGGGTCAACCGATAGATGTCCTGCCGAAGGGTCCAATCCGCGTGTAAGAGCTGGCCGCGGCGAGACAGCGAGTCAGTCCAGACGTACAGCTGTCCGGGAAAGTGTCGGGCTCGCCAAGAAGGTCCGGTCCTCGCACCAACGCCAGCTCTGGTAGAGAAGCATACCAAGCTCGGGAGAGCGTGTGCCACCTTGTAACTGGAAGTAATCCACCAAAGGTGTGTTGTCAGAGAGGGCGAGCAGCTCCTGGTGTCTGAGGAGGTCATCCCATCAATGAAGGGCTTGTCAACGGCCTGCATCACTGGCCAGACGATGAGATAGTGCGTAATCCGAGGGCCGGAAGTCGAGAGGAACCGAGGCAGGAGATGAGCATCCCCCCCAGAGAGGCTCGCGTCGAACCCAGAGAGTACTGGGGTGGAGAAGATGCCCGGGGAACTGCCGAAGCTAGCCAAGCGGCGTCGGTCCACCGACGAAGGCGAGGCGACAGCATCTGGGGCACCGGCGCCATCGTCGATACGTCGCCGGAAGCCGGGCGCCCAAGGAGT
>BTPG01000004.1:27107186-27148499 GCA_036245525.1 Semisulcospira habei
GTATTGAGTTGTACAGCATGCGGCCGGTGTTGGTTTTTTTTTTTCCACACACGGTCACCCTTAGTAATAATGTTTGGGGGCCTGACTCCTTTTGTCACAGGGGTTGGTATATATGTTGTTGCTCACCTTAGCACTTGACGGCGGTGAATCTACCTTGTTACTGCACTGCTAGATTGCAGACGTGCAGTTTGGTACCTCGCTTCCGTCATGACGTATTCGTCTTTTGTGTACATATGTTGTTCCCTCGCCTTAGCGCTTGGCGGCAGTGGGCCTGCTTGCTTACTGCACGGCTAGTTGTCGGCATGCAGTTTGCAGACCTGTTTACCCAAGAATACACTTTTTGGAGAAACTGACAACTCACTGGCTTGGGAATAATTACACATGTGAGGTCCAAAGTACACAATTAGTCAGTTGAAAGTACACTGACTACACCCAGGGGGTAAACAGGTCTGAGTTGGGTACCTCGCTTCTGTCATGACATGTTTGACTTTTGCTACATATGTTGGTTGCTCACCTTAGTGCTTGAGGGCAGTGAGTCTACCTTCTTGCTGCACTGCTGGCGTGCAGGCTTGACAGTCTGTTACCCCGCTTGGTGCTTGTGTGTTTTGTTGTTACGAAGGCTACCTTTCGTGGCTTAGTCCCACAGGACTCGCCCGCAGGCCTTCGGGTGTTATCTGTTGCAGGGATGCGCTACCCATTCACACAGATGACAGTGGCTAGTTCAGCCCCCAGGGGTCTTTCGCCTCTGCACCGGATGCCCCGCCGACCATGCTTGCTTTGCAAGCGATCGGCACCGGTTTAGGCGCCTTCCAGACACTGCGGGTTCCGCACGACAACGGACTGCCCTGGGAGAGAAGCCACACCGGATGTCGCGACTAGTGCGCGAACATGGATCGTGGAGGCCACTGCCAGGGGGAGCGCACGGGAACAGCCTCTGGCAAGACCCGCTCGGAAAGACAATTACGCACACGTCCGACGTCTTAGGACGTGCAGTACACTACCACCTTGAGAGGACAAGCAGCTTCTCGGCTGTAAGCCCCAGCCCGGCTGCTACTGGTAGGTGTGTTCTTCATGTCCAGGCAGCGCCCATTGGGACTAGGCCTGTCTTCCGACACGGGAGGTGCCTCCTACCACATTGGGATGATTGCGTCACCTGGCCTCAGCAGCGCGGATGGCAGCATTCAAGCGTCTGCAGGCGGGAGCGACCTATGCTGTTGGTGCTTGAAGGATCCCGTTCCGCCCCGATGAAGAGGGGCATGCCGATGTCCTTCACGCAAGGCAGATGTTCCGGTGGCCGTCGGACAACCACTGGGTCGGGTCTCCTATACGCAGGATGTGGATACGCCTTCCAACGTATCCTTGGCACCGGTCGCTTGAGACCAGGACGTCCCTGTGGGAATCCCCACACCGGATTCAGTGGACTAGTGCACGAAGTGGGCCTGGATCGATGAGGCCGCTTCCAGGAGGGAGCGCGCCCGGACTAAGACTTCCAAGAAGCCATGTCCACTATCTGCCCCACTTGTCTCCAAGAAGCCCGCGGGATCCCGCTGGGGGGTCCCCCTTACCGGCAAGAAAGCCCGCCTCCCTCGGAGCCCGGCTCAGAGACATTCACGTGCACGTCCAGGGACTCTAGTAAGAATGCTCGTCTCCAAGGAAGCGGAGACTACTATCAACACAGTTCCGGGCCACCTCTCGTCCCGCTCGCTCTGCGCGGCGCCAGAGTAGGGACCACTATCGGACTGCTGAGGACATGCAAGCTATGCGGAGGCTTCCAGTGGCCGTCGGATAACCATACAGTCTGTCTCCTGTGCGCTGGGTGTGCTTCCGACCACTCTTGTAACGTCTGTGCTACCTGGCCGGAGCTGCGATGGTCTAATCTCTGGAACTTTAGAGGAGGGAGACTCCTACCCTCTCGGGTACTTGAAGATTGCTGAGACGCCTTCCGCTGTGCCCCCGGCACCGGACGTGCGAGACCAGCTGGATCCGACACAGAAAACGCCACTGAGTAATCGAGGGATTAGTGCAGTGTGGGAGTTCGACCGTCAAGACCGCCTCCGTTAGAGAGCGCGCCCGGATACAGCTGGTGGAAAGAACCCGCCTCTCCCAAGAGCCTGGTTTGGTGGGACGCTCGTGGCGTCCCTCCTCCACCGTCGTTCCCCACTCGTCTCTGAAGAAGCCGCCAGGATCCCGCTGGGGGTCCCCTGGCCGGCAAGAAACCCGCCTCTCCCAAGAGCCTGGTTCACAGAGACATTCACGCACTCGTCCGGAACCTCCTGGTTGTGAAGAGCGTAGACACAGGGATTCTACTCGACGTTATCGCTCTCCCTCGCAAGATCATAAGAGGACCTTCGCGCTCGGGTGCTTGGAGTTGCCCAAGACGCCTTCCGCTGTGCCCCCGGCACCGGACGCGCGAAACCAACTTGATCCGACACAGAAGACGCCACTTGAGTATTCAACGGATTAGTGCACAGAAACCCGCCTCTCCCAAGAGCCTGGTTCGTTCCCCACTCATCTCTGGCCGCAGGGATCCCCTTGCCGGCAAGCAACCCGCCTCTCCCAAGAGCCTGGTTCACAGAGACTTACACGCACTCGTCCGGATCCTCCTGTTCGCGAGGATCGTAGGCGCTGGGATTCTACTCACCGTTATCGCTCTGCTTCGCAAGATCGTAGGAGGACCTTCTCCACTCATCGTTCGACGGATCAGGACTCCCTCGACTGGTTTCGCCTTCTTCGCGTTCCTCATCTCGTTCGGACTCCCGTTCGTCCCGTTCCTCTTCCCATCGACCGGCCACTTCCCCTTCCCTCGTCCTCTCCGTTCCGTTCCTCCTCGTCGCAGCCGTTCTCCTCGTCGGAACCCGCCGTCGGCAAATGAGAGAACCTCGCCGCGTCGCTCCGTCTTCGCTCTCCCCTTCGGAGGGAGTCTTCGACCTGCGGTTCGCCGTCAGCGGGATTCCCTCCCTCGGAGCCCTCCTCGGTCGCCGGTTCCAGACAGCGGGACTTTGACACCCTGAGTTTGACGGCTGACGACCCCTCGGACTGGTTGCTCGGACGTCTCAGCCGTTTCTCCTCTTCCTCTTCTTCGGCTTCCAGTGCTGCGGTTCCATCAGACCTGTTCTTCTGCGCGGATGGACACTCGGCCGGCGCTGGACGGGACATCCAAGCTCATCGCCGCCGCCCTGCTGCGGAAGTTGCCCGGCATCGCCCCTTGACTCTCCGGGGGTTCTCATCCATCGTGGACACTGGGGAACCAAGGCGCAGCCCCTTCTCCCTGACGTCTAACCATCTCGACAACTCTCGTTGGGCACCCGGGGGATGCCGTACTTCGGACAGGTGGTACCGCTTGGCTGTGCTCGGGGTGGAGGCCTAGCCACTACACGGAGTCGAATCTACTCACCTTAGTCGTCTCTAAGCCCGGCTGCTCAAGCTACGCTTCCTACTTCCGTGATTCTTCTCGAGGTCCAACCCTCCGACCTTCGGACTTCGCGGACAAGAGCGTGCTTAGCTTGGATCTGACGCGGACTACTAGGCCTGCTTCTTCTGCTCGTGGGGGGAAGGATAGGTCACAGGAGCTTCTCCTCTTCGGCTACGCGACAGCGGAGGTGTACTTCCAGGATCAGGGCAGCTGGCGATCCTCCGACCAGTGCATACCCCCTACCCTGGTGCTTGGGGAAGAACTTCATCTCCCTCCGTGCGTGACGCTACCTGGACCAACGGTAGATCTGGGCCAGTCTTCCCCGGTGGGACCAGTGGCTACACACGGAATACACCAGGACACCTTCGGAGGATCGGCGCATGAGACCAGGATGATCCTACGTTTTCAGTGGACTGGGGCACAGGATGGGGCCTTGACCGAGGCCGCTACCCGGACGGAGCGAGCCCGGACACAGCTTTTGAGAAGCAGAGAACTCGCCTCACAGAGCCCAGTTCAGAGAGTCGCGCTTGGCGACGTCCCACGTACAATCTCGGTACCCACTCGTCTCCAAGTAAGCCGCCGGGATCCTGCTGGGGGTCCACTTGCCGGCAGGAACCCGCCTCTCCTCAGAGCCCGGGTCGGAGAGACTTACACGCGCTCGTCCGGAGCCTCCTGTCGACTCCCCTCGGGAGGAGTCATCGAATGCTACGTCTTGCCCTTGCAGCCATACGGCGCCTGAGGGATGTTGCCGTGGTGGATTGGTTAACGAGCTTCAGGAGCTACGCCTCACCCTGTCTGCCTACAGTTCGAGGGAACAATTACGTACAGCTCCTCTCGGACCATACCTTACCTGGACCGCCGCGCCTTGGTCCACAGGTTCACCTTGCGCCCGCTTACGGGGCGCTATTCCACCAGGAGACCACGTAGCAAATCCCTGTACAAGCCTCACGGGTGCCTACGACATAGCCGTTCGCTTCGGACGCGCTCGCCTCTTTGCCGGTTCCGGCAGCACTGACGCTACATGCCGGACGTTCTTCCTGGTTAAGCTCAGTCATACGTTCTGAATTACAGGACCCCTCCCTCAGGGAGGTTAGAGGCTACAGGTACGTTATCAAGGCACTTGCAGGGCCACGAACGTCACATTCGTCAGGGACTGTACTGTCTTGCACTTCGTGGCTACTGGAGGCTGGCGGGCAGGATGACTTCGCCCTCCTCGATTGCAGAGCTCTGCCAGGCCAGAGAGACTCCTCGCTCTGGTGGAGGCCTTTTGCGGGGGGCACAACTCCCTCATGGCGCCTCAGCGCCGTAGGTATTCACCTACCTAGGGTCGTCGGGAGTTTGCGTTAGGGAGGACGGCCCTTGGGCCCTAAGGTGTGCTGGAGCGCGGCACCCACCTCCTGTTCGCAATTCTTCCATTCAGTCATGTCATCGGTAATGTTTTTGAAGAAACAAATTCATTTTTCTTTAAAAGGTATTTTTTCGAAAAATACTTACCGATGACATGACTCAAACGACCCTCCCACCTGCCCCGCTTGCCGCTCGTGCGCCAAGTATCCTGACTGAGGGATTATGGGTACCCGGCTTCCGGGTGGTGGGTATAGGGAGACAACTCTTGGTCCCCTCGGGGTTCCCCGAGTGCCTCCCGGGTTGTGTCTTAACACAACTGGCTCTTAGGCTAGAATGAGTAAGTAGTAGACACTTCCATTCAGTCATGTCATCGGTAAGTATTTTTCGAAAAAATACCTTTTAAAGAAAAATTAATTTTTCTCTAAAATGTATTTTTTCGAAAAATACTTACCGATGACATGACTAACTGGAAATAGTCTACTTGCTTACCAATTTTAGCCTAAGACCCAAAGGGTCCCCCCAGGAGGCTCTCGGGGATCCCTGATAGGGACGAGAGAGCTTTCGGGGATCCCTAACAGGGACGAGAGTAGCCTCCCCTGCCCATCCGGTCAGGCGCCCGGTGGTGTCTCCTTTAGCCAGTTGTCTACGGAGTTACCAGCGGCAAGCGGGGAGGAGGGAGGGACCTCCGAGTCATGTCATCGGTAAGTATTTTTCGAAAAAGTACATTTTAGAGAAAAATTAATTTGTTTCCTCAAAACACATTACCGATGACATGACTAACTGGAAGAATGGCAAAGAGGAGGAGGGTGCCGCACAATCCCTTTTAGAAACCTCTTCAGGGACGAAGACGGCCCGTCACTCCTGATCACCCACTCCCGACAATTTTAGCGAAGTGCCGCCTAAGCGCCGAGGGCGCCTGGAGGGAGTGTTGCGCCGCAGAAGTTGCCCACCAGCGTAAGGTTGTCGCGCTGGACTGTCAGGGCGCGGGAGTAGAAGCGGCAATGGTAGATCCGTCCCGCCACCCCACCGCCGCCACAGTGTCCTTAACCACACCGGCGCGGCGAAGGCGAGACATGCGGCCCTAGCGCGCGTTCCCTGGGCGCGGATCTTCAGTGCCCCGGCTCCCTGTGGGGAGAGGTCGCGATAGGCGGACCGGAATACCCAGCGGAGCGAGGAGGAGAACGTTTGGGCTGAGAAGCCGGTTCTGCCAGCGGTCGGCGGCAAGGGACGAGACCGTCCCCTCCGCACGGACTTGGAGCAGGTAGATACGAAGTGCCTGTCCCGGATCTTGCTGCGGAGTGCCCCGAGGAACCGGGTCGTGTAAGCGGCCGAGCGGCGAGGGCCGGAGGCGCTGTCAAGGGAGACCTAGGCTGAGCGAGAAGGAAGGATCCGGGAGTAGCTGCACGGAGCCATCCACTCGGAACTGCAGGCCGGTGGGGCGAGACGAGGGCGTGTGGAGCTCGCTGACGCGGGGCGCCGTGGCGAGGGCCATCAGGAAGCAGGCCTCCGAGTCACGTCAGCGAAGCGGGCCAGATGGAGCGGTTTTAACGGTCCGAAGTCAGTCAGGGGAGGACCAGGGAGGTCCCAGCGCGGGCCAAGGGAGAGGAAGACCGGACGCTGCACGCCGAAACGCGCCATAAGGTCGGGCAGGTCCTTGCAGGCGCTGGGTCGGGACGGCCGAGGTGACGGTAGGCGTCGGCGATCAAGAGGGGAAGCAGCTGCCCCAGAGGGGAGCCAACCTTGGTCTTGGACGAGCCAGAGAAGAAGTCCGCGAGCTGAGGAGACGTCAGGCCGACGGTGGAGAGGCGGCGGGGTCAGAGCACCAGGCACGAAGCACGCCACTTTCCCTCGTAGACACGTCTGGTAGGACTGCGGGCTGAAGCGATAGCGTCCGCTGTCGCACTCGAGAAGCCTCCAGCAGACAGAGCTTGCCGCACAATCGCCAGGCGTGTAGGAGAAGTCGCTCACGACAGGGGTGGAAGAGCGGCTGTCGGCGCTGCTCGAGCATCGTGCGGGGGGTGGGAAGAGGGAGGGTGAGCCCGTGGCGAGACTGAGAAGGTCGGAAGTCCACGATCCGGTCCGGGAGAACGGCTACCCGGAGAAGGACTGCGTTGCATCCCCGGAGGCTGAGCAGGACTTGAGGACCAGGACCGCCGGAGGGTAGGTGTAAAGGACCAGACCGTCCCAAGGGGTCAAGCGCATCGACTGCCCAGGCCAGAGGTCGGGAACGGGGAGATGAAGAGGGAAGCCGGAGGGTCCACTTCGTGGCGAAGAGGACAAGGGGGGAGTCTCCCAACGAGCGCAGAACCAGCGAAGGATGTCCCAGCGTAGGGCGCAATCCGTGTGAAGAAGCTGCCTCCGTCGCAAGAGGTAGTCTGCCAGTACGAACAGGAGACCTGGACTGAGGCGGTCTGGGAGGGAGAAGTCGCTGTCCGCGCACCAGCGAAGGGGGCGATAGAGGAGGAAGCAGAAGTCGGGAGAGCGGGTTCCTCCTGCGTCTGAAGGCAAGCCACGAAGAGGGGTTGTCGGAAGGACGAGGAGGTCCTGTGTCCAAGATCGTATCGCCAAGCGCAGAGGGCCTGCCAACTGCAACCAGTCCCAGCGGGTTGACGTGCCGCGAAGTCAGGTTCGCGGGCCAGCGGCCGGCCGACGAGCGGAATTCGGGAGAAGAAGAGCGCCCCAACCGTCGAGACCGGCAATCACGCAGAGAGAGAGGGGCAGTGGCGAGGTCAGGGGGGATCCGGGAGCCGAGCTAAGAATGTCCGTCCAGCGAAGCCGATGTGGCGCAGCACAGGGGAGATCGGCACCAGGGTAGAGAGATCGCCGGAGGACAGCCTCCAGAGGCGGAGTACAGAAGACCGAGGGAAGGAGATCAGCCGCTGCACTCATCAGGAGGAGGAGCTGGAGCCGCAGTCAGGAGGGGACCGCCGCGCCCGCAGCTACCCACGGGCTAGAACGGCAAGGACTGGATCCGAGGCTCGTGAAGACGCACCAAGTTGCGGACGGTCACCAAAACCATTCCCCGGTGAACAGACGGCGAGGGCGAGAGGTCGGACCGTAGGCGCTGACCAGGGCGACCAGGCGAGCAACCGGAGGAGGAGAGCATCCCTGCCCTACGAGGAGGAACCACCGACTGATACCGCAGAAGCAGGTCGACCAAGGAGGAGAATGGCTGGCGGAAGATCGAAGGTCCCGGGCAACCAAGGCATCCACGATCCACGCAAGGACCCAGGGCTGAGGGGAGACCACACCAAGGAGGCCGAGCTGGAAACGGTCCCGTCGACGGCAAGCGAAGACAAAGGCGGGGGCGGGAGGCATGGGGACGCGTAGAAGCAACGGGTAGGTCCAGGCTGGCGGCGACAACCAAGGGCTGAAGGCGACGCAAAGGGTCCGAGGCGGGGGAGCCGTGCCGAACGATGAGCAGCATCGCAACTTCCCAAAGAAGAGCGGAGACCTGCGCGCGAAGGGCGAGGGCCTTGGTCCGAAAGGGCGGGAACCCAATCCACAAGGGTGGCGTTGGGCCCACAGGCCTAGAAGGGTTCCTTCAGAGACTGCCAGGCAGGGCCGACGGGCGCGGGTACCCACAGGAGCACGGTAGAGCTGCGACGTCGCATCAGGGGAGATGGTCAAGAAGGAGCCAGGCCGCCACGAACGAAGGAAGGCAAGGGGCGGAGGGTTCGAAGCCACGCGGAAGATCCGCTAGAGCTGGGAAGGGTTGCCGCAAGCACGGGCGCCGGCGGAACCACCGGAGGCCGCGAGCACGAAGGGAGCGAGAGGCCAGCGAACCGGGGAGCCGAAGGCTAAGACGCCAGCAGGCCAGAGAAGAACGCAGGACGCCGAGTCATCCCCCGGAGAGGGTCGGGGAGACGCCGGAGGCGAAGGGTGCAGGGAGCGGGGAAGAGGATGTCCCGAGGAGAACGACAGCGCCGCACCAGGCAAAGGTCGACAGGGACCCCGGAGGGAGTCGAGGGGCGGGCGACGACCGTCGGGCGCCGCAACTATCCAGGCGACGAGGGCGAGGAAGTCGAACCCCACTGCACTGGGTGTACCCCTAGGGGCACCCAACCAAGCGCTAACAGCGCGACGTAGCTTCACTTCGGTGAACAGACGAGAACCGGTGAAACGTGGAAGGCCGTAGGCGCCAGGGGAAACGGCCCGAAGTCCCGAGGTACACGAAGGCCGATCCAGACGCAGAGCGCGAAGCTCAAGTAGGGGGCACGAAGCTGGCTGGGGACTCGACGGCGGAGTCAGCGGGTTGGAGGGAGGGGCCATAAGCCGCGTAGGGTACCAACAGGCGATAAGGGTCGCGGTGCCCGGGGCTCAAGGAGGGGGCACAAGCGGCTAGGCGACTCGCCGTAGGAGTCAGCGGGCCCAGAGACTGAGGTGGAAGTGCCGAAGTGAGAACGAAGGAGACAAGGTCGTGGTGCCCGGCTCAAGGAGGGGGGCACACGGACTTAAGCTGGGGCCGAAGGCCGACGCGCGAACTAATTGGCGACCAGGACGCGGTGCCCAGGGCTCAAGGTGGGGGCACAAAGCGGCTCGGCGATTCGCCGGAGGAGTCCGCAGGCTTAGGAGGGGCCGTGAGGCCAACGCGTCAACAATAGGCGACAAGGTCGCAGTGCCCGAGGCTCAAGGAGGGGGGCACGTAGCCGGCTTGGTGACTCGCCGGAGGAGTCAGCGGGCTGAGCAGGTCCGAAGGCCGACGCGTAGACTAGTTAGCGACAAAGTCGCGGTGCCCGGGGCTCAAGGAGGGGGGCACGTAGCCAGCTAGGCGACTCGCCGGAGGAGTCAGCGGGCTTAGATGGGCCGAAGGCCAGTGCTTAAGCTAATTAGCGACAAGGTCGCGGTGCCCGGGGCTCATGGAGGGGGGCACGTAGCCGGCTTGGCGACTCGCCGGAGGAGTCAGCGGGCTCAAGAGGGGCCGCGAGGCCAAGCGTCAACTTCTTCTTTTTTTTTTTTTTTTTTTTTTGTATGTAACAGGCGACAAGGTCGCGGTGCCCGGGGCTCAAGGAGGGGGGCACGTAGCCAGCTAGGCGACTCGCCGGAGGAGTCAGCAGGCTTAGAAGAAGGGCCAAAGGCCGACGCTTAACTAATTAGCGACCAAGGTCGCGGTGCCCGGGGCTCAAGGAGGGGGGCACGTAGCCGGCTTGGCGACTCGCCGGAGGAGTCAGCGGGCTTGAGGTTTGGCCGAGGGGCCGACGCGTGAACTAAGGCGACATGGTCGCGGTGCCCGGGGCTCCTTTTTACGGGAGGGGGGCACGTAGCCAGCTTGGCGACTCGCCGGAGGAGTCGGCGGGCTTAACGCGTCTATGAATAAGCTACAAACTTACCAGGGACGAGAGGAGTGGCTATCCCATGTCCGAGGGCAGCTGGAACAATTCCGCCGTGCCGCGGAAGGTCCCAAGGAGGCGGAAGTCGCGGGTCGCTCGGCGGTGGAACACCGGAGTAGAGACCAAGAACCTCCAGTCAAGCAGGGCAGCCAGCGCAGCCGATGACAGAGGAGCAGGTGGCACCCGGTCTACAGTATGGCGGACACCAGGCCACTGGAAGCCGCCGTCCTGGGCAGCAACGCACTTGGTACTGCAACACATACCCATACATGAAAGGTGACGGGCGGCGGGCAACTAACGCCGCCAGATAAAGCTCCGAATTAACGAGCAAAACTCACCGTTAAATGCGGAGAGAAAACAAACAGAAGTCCGAGCCAAGCACGACGTCCGGCCCCGCCGGGGGAGACGTATGTAGCGGACCAGACTTTACCTTTACATGGCGGAACTGCAGAGGGACGAAGCACAAAGCACCGGACACTAGGTCACTGGAAGTCGCCGAACGGGGAAGAGGCGCACTTGGCAACTGCAACCCAAACCCAAACATGAAAGGCGACCGGCGGCGGGTAACAAACCCCGCCATTTAAGGCTTCGAAAATTAAGAGACACGCGAAACTGACGGTGAATGCAAAGACAAACAACAGGAGCTCGAGCGCAGCCCGACGTCCGGCCCAGCCAGGCGAGACGTAGGAAGTGGCCGATACTCCACCTTTCCATGGCGGAACGGCAGAGTGACGAAGCACAAAGTACCAGACAGTAGGTCACTGGAGGTCGACGTACTGGGGAGAGGCGCACTAGATAACTGCAGCCCATACCCAAACATGAAAGGCGACCGGGGGCGGGTAACGAACCCCGCCATATAAAGCTTTGAAATCAAGAAACACTCGAAACTCACCGTGAAATGCGGAGAGAAACCAACAGTAGCTCGAGCGAAGCCCGACGTCCGACCCAGCCAGGCGAGACGTCGGAAACGGCCGAGACTTTACCTGTCCATGGCGGAATGGCAGGGAGACGACGACGGGAGCCTAGAAGGTTCCAGGGCCAGCCAAGAGCACGAGGCACAGACGAGGGCTAGCAGAGAAGACGGAGGCCACGCCAGAAGCGGTAGACGAGAGGCTAGGCGAAGGCAGGCCGGTAAGGGGCGGTCGAACCGTACACAGTCTTTCCAAGGGTCAGAGGCTCAGGTAAAAGCGTCCGAACGCTAACAGCGAAGTAGACAACTGGCTAAAGGAGACACCACCGGGCGCCTGACCGGATGGGCAGGGGAGGCTACTCTCGTCCCTGTTAGGGATCCCCGAAAGCTCTCTCGTCCCTATCAGGGATCCCCGAGAGCCTCCTGGGGGGACCCTTTGGGTCTTAGGCTAAAATTGGTAAGCAAGTAGACTATTTCCAGTTAGTCATGTCATCGGTAATGTGTTTTGAGGAAACAAATGAATTTTTCTCATTGCACCTCAGCTTTAAGGGTGTGTGTGTGTGTTTGGATGAAAGTGAAGTTTCCTTAACTATACTTACTTCCATTAAAAACGCAAAAAGTGTCTTAAGTGTACCCGCAAACAATGAGCCACGCTGACAGTTAAACAAGAAAATTTTATTTGTTGCTTACTTCAGATGTTCAGCCTATGTCTGAGCTACCTTCACACAAAAATTGGACGAGTTATCGCCCATGGCTACCTTGGAGGACACAGGGTTTCATTAGTGGTGAAAATAAGCAAAACTGGACACACTCTGTGAAGCGAGTTTCCTGTGATATATTTTAACACAAGTTGTCTGGATTGCTTATGTTATTAACTGCCTCAAACGAAATTTGACTCGAAAAATTCATTACAGCACCAGAACTTCCGGTGCACATCATTTTCTGAATGAATCTTACTTGAATTACTTTCAAACCATTTTTTATGCTTCAGTGACTGACACAGCAATAAAGAACATGCCCATATCCATTTGATCAGGTAAATATGTCCGCTAACCTAAAAATAAAGAACTTTTTGATTTTCATGTTTGTAGGTCATGTTGATTATTTAGGTGCCTTTGACAAACGAAAAGACTCCAGAATGCCGTGGACAAATGTGCGGAGCGAGACATCACCATCGTCATGGGCGATTTTAATGCCAAAATAGGGGAGGACAACACCGGATACGAAGAGGTGATGGGGAGGCAGGGACTAGGGGAGATGAGTGAGAACGGGGAGAGGTTTGTAGACTTTTGTGCTCTAAACCGACTTGTCATTGGAGGCAGCATCTTCCCACACAAAAGAATACACAAACCAACTTGGGTCTCACCTGACCATACTACAGAGAACCAAATAGACCATATCTGCATTAGCAAGAAATTTAGAAGATCCCTTCAAGATGTTCGAGTGAGGAGGGGAGCAGATGTCGCCTCAGACCACCATCTGCTTACCTTAAGAATAAAGCTCAAGTTAAAGAAAATCCGCACAGAGACAACTAGAAGACAGCGCTATAATGTAGGCCTCCTGAGAGAGACTGGAGTGAGAGAAGAGTTCAAACTGGTGCTGTCCAACCGGTTTCAAGCGCTACAGTAGCTACTAAATGAAGAGGAGGCGGTCACCACAGAGCAGCAGTGGAAGGCAGTTAGAGAGGCGCTGAACTCAACCTGCAAAGACACTGTAGGGTTCAGGAAACACCATCACAAGGACTGGCTGTCGGCACAGACCTTGAAGAAGATAGAAGTGAGGAAGCAGAAGAAAGCAGTTGTCAACAACAGTCACACGAGAGCAGCCAAAGCAAGGGCACAGGAGGAATACTTGGAAGCCAACCGCGAGCTGAAGCGGAGTATCAGGGCAGACAAGAGGGCCTACACAGACAGCCTGGCAGCAGAGGCAGAAAAAGCAGCAGGCAGCGGCAACATGAAACGGCTCTACGACATTACCAGAAGATTGTCGGGCAAGTATGGCCATACAGAAAGACCAGTAAAAGACAAAGAAGGCAAGCCTATTGCAGACCGAGCAGACCAACTTGACAAATGGGCCGAGTATTTTGAAGAGTTACTGAACAGACCCAGCCCACCCGATCCCCCAGACATCCAGCCAGCAGAGACTGACCTACCCATCAGCTGTGACAGACCCAGCCGGGAAGAGATCAGAAGAGCAGTGGCATTTTTGAAAAACGGCAAAGCAGCAGGGCCGGATGGCATCCCAGCGGAGTCTCTGAAAGCAGACCTAGAGACAACGGTGGAGATGCTGTACCCACTGTTTGGAAAGATCTGGGAAGAGGAGGTGATGCCGGCTGACTGGAAGGAGGGGTACCTAATCAAGCTTCCCAAGAAAGGCGACCTCAGCAAGTGTTTCAACTACAGAGGAATCACCTTGCTGTCAGTACCAGGAAAGGTCTTCAACAGGATCATCCTGGAGAGAATGAAGAGCTCCATTGACCCCCAGCTGAGAGACCAGCAAGCAGGATTCAGGAAAACCGATCATGTACAGACCAGATCGCCACTCTCCGCATCATCATGGAACAGTCTCTGGAGTGGAACTCCCCGCTGTACGTCAACTTTGTGGATTACGAGAAAGCATTTGACAGCGTGGACCGAGAGACTCTGTGGAAACTCCTACGACACTACGGTGTACCCACAAAGCTCGTCCGCCTGATCAAGAGCAGCTATGATGGCATGACATGTCGCGTGATCCACGAAGGGCAGTTCACCAGGGAGCTCCAGGTCAGAACCGGTGTCAGGCAGGGGTGTCTGCTGTCTCCGTTCCTCTTCCTACTGGCCATAGACTGGGTCATGAAGATGACCACAGAGCACAGACGAAGTGGAATACAGTGGACACTGTGGACACAGCTTGACGACCTCGATTTTGCAGACGACTTGGCATTACTGTCCCACACTCATCAACAAATGCAGGACAAGACCACGAGGCTTGCTGACATCTCGTCCCAAGTTGGCCTCACCATTCACAAACAGAAAACAAAGACAATGAGTCTGAACGCAACCAGGGAAGAACCAGTCTTGCTTGCTGGCACCCCGTTGGAGGAGGTGGAGTCCTTCGCCTATCTCGGGAGCATCATAGACAAAAAAGGCGGCACTGATGTAGATGTCGGAGCACGAATCGGTAAAGCCAGAGCAGCCTTTCTCCAGTTGAAAAAAGTGTGGAGTTCCAGACAGCTGTCACAACACACCAAAGTCCGGATTTTCAACTCCAACGTAAAACAGTTCTCCTATATGGAGCAGACTTGGAGATTGACACAAACCACAGTCAACAGAGTACAGATCTTCATAAACAGTTGCCTTAGAAGAATTTTGAAAATCCACTGGCCAGAGAAGATCAGCAACGTCAGACTCTGGGAGAGAACAGAGCAGATAACAGCAGAGAATGAAATTGGGCGAAGAAGATGGGGATGGATTGGTCACAGTCTGAGAAAGCCAGCTTCCAGTACCACTAGGCAGGCATTGTCATGGAACCCCCAGGGAAAGAGGAAAAGAGGTAGGCCGAGAAACTCCTGGCGTCGAGGCCTCCAAGCAGACATCAAGAGACTGGGAACCACCTGGAGTAAAATAGAAGGAGAAGCACAGGACAGGAGTCGCTGGAGGTCTCTCGTCGACGGCCTATTCCCGGGTAGGGGCGACAGGCGTAAGTAAGACAAACGAAAAGAAGTCAAGACCAAACAGGCCGGATTTTCATGCACACAGACCCTAATGACACTGCACATTGGTTGGCTTTCATCTGTGTCCTCTGCAGATGCTCCCCATTTCACTTTTAATGTCCTGTGATGGTAGTGTCACTGATGACGTCATAAGTCATCCATGTGCGATTTTTATGACTAATCATTCTATTTGCACGCAACATAACACACGCTTCATAACATTTTCTAATAAATGACATCAAAATAACCCGGGATTAAAGCATATTTACGAAGTACTGCCAGTGCTCGCCTTGCCTATCTGGTGTGTGAATATTTACGAAGAAAAGAGCTATGGTGAAAAAATTGTGCTTTTAATGGAAGTCGGTATATAATGACAACCGTATGTTGCATGTACAGGAGTGAGAGATCTAGATTGAATAAAGTGTGTGTTGTGATATGACTGAATATGTGTGGTTACAAGATGAGGGATGTTGTAAAAAACAAAACAAGCATGCCGACAATAAATTAAAAATTACTCATAAATGTGTACAAGTCTCATTTATTTTTGGACAAGAGCAACAGAGCAGATTACACATACGTACATAATTATGTACATGTATTGTACCGAGACTTGATAGTCTGTCTGCGACTGGTATGATGGACTTTACAAGGGTACGTGCATGATGGAGATAAAGTAATGAAAATGCACATTTGTGTATTGCACTTTGATCCAAATGCACATCAAAAGCGTACAAGAAGAAAATGCATGAATACTGTACAGCTAAAATCGGAAAATGGTCAGAGAAGAGATAAGGAACATGATGCTCCATTGTGCACAGGACCACATTTCCAAATTTTGGAGGTGCTACTTAAGGACTGCCTCTTGCAGGAGATGGATCGACCATGATAATTCAAGGGTAGTGACAGATGAGCTTGGCGCCTAAAGGCGCCAAGCTCATCTGGCACTACCCTTGAATTATCATGGTCCATCCATCTCCTGCAGTAGGTTTTTTTTATTGATTGTACATTGCTTAACATCCCGACAGCAACAAGGCTTTCTCAGGACGTGCCTGCACTGCTTGTGAAAAAAAACCAAAAAAACAGAACATTGAATGTATGTCGCCAGCCGGTCAAATACGTTAAATAAACCTAACACATGGGGCCTAAATAAAGCTAAGACCATTTAGCAACACACATCCAATATCAAGAGCTACAGGCAGTGCAGACAGTAGGGAGGGTTTTAAAAAGGCAAATACAGGTGAATGGACAAAGGGTAGACAGAAACACATGCCCCAGATTAAGAGAGAAAAACCCACCCTGTGGGGCTGACCAGGGTGACCCTGGGAACTAAAAAATACCTAACCCCACCCAAGTCCCCCAGGGCAGACCCGGGTGGGGTTCCTGCAGTAGGGCATTGGGGCAAAATGGGTTAACTATGTTGAAAGGCACCTGCCTGTCTCTAAACAATGTGACACTAACAATAGACGTCCGGGAATCAGAAGTAGGTAAAGACTGCACCTTTTCAATAAAAAAAACAAAAAACAATGGATTAAAAGCCCTGACAAAGATGCGACAAGGCATGTTTGTCCGGTCTGTCAATCCAGTCAAAATGCACTTTTCGTAACGTACATTGATCTTGGACAATCTATATATAATATTAAAACTGTTACAAGCTTACTAGACATGCTCATCTTTGAGCTTTGGACTTTATGGTTCTAAATCGGCACATATACACTTTTCTGCTGAAACGTGGATTAACTTCCCCTTGTGCATGCAGCCAACAGTACTCATGTTAACAGTACCAGAGGCTGCACGTACAAGGGGTTAGTGGTATATGTGGCAGCAAAATATCCAGAAGTATTACATACATATCATCATCATCATCATCAGTCCCTTGCCCGAACTGGGCGTTGGGGGGACTGAAAGGCAGCAGCAACAGACAGTGCTCTCCACTGAGTTCTATTTTGGGCGGTGGCAAGCAAGTCTGGCATCTCGAGTTCGGTCCATTCTTTTATGTTTGCGACCCAACTCTTTCTCTGACGACCTCGCCGACGACTTCCTTCGAGAGTGCCTTGGAGGATAGTCTTGGACAAGGTGTTGTGTCGGGTCACGTGGCCAAACCAAGCAAGCTTGCGCCGTTTCACGGTTGCCAGAAGGGGTTCATGTGGGCCCACCAGGGAAGTGACGATGCTCCATACATATTCGTTGGTCTTGTGCTCGCGGTACGAGATGCGGAGCAACTTCCTCAGGCACTTGTTCTCAAAGGCCTGGATTTTCTTTTCTGAGTCTGCAAGCAGTGTCCAAGTCTCACAGCCGTAGAGTAGAATAGACACTACGAGGGACTTGTAAAGCCTGTACTTGATGGTGAAGCTGATGGAGTTACTTCGCCATATCCTGTCCAGCCTGGCCATTGCGGATGTTGCTGTACCTATCCTGATACGGATCTCTGCTATGCAACTACCGTCTTTGGACAGGGTGGCTCCCAAGTACTTGAAGCTATTGACCTCTTCTAGCTTCTGGCCGTTCATGTGAATGTTGCTGCTGCTGTCGCTTGTGGTGTTGATCATCACTTTGCTTTTATCTGTACTGATCTCCATGCCATAAGACCCTGCGCTACTTGAAAGTTTGTCTGTCAGGTTTTGGAGCTCACTATTGCTGCCTGCCATGAGGTCAATGTCGTCTGCGAATCGAAGATTGCACAGGGATCTGCCACCAATAGAGATTGAAGTATGGTGGTCGTGGAGGGTTTCCTGCATGATCTTCTCCAGGAATATGTTGAAAAGGACAGGAGAGAGCAGGCATCCTTGACGGACACCGATCGTCGTCCTGAAGAACTCGCCTGACTGATTGTTAAGTAGAACCGCGCTGCAGGCGTTCTTGTAAAGCGCTTCTATCATTTGGATTAGTCCCTCCTCTATGTTGAACGATCTCATGACTTGCCAGAGTCCGTCGTGCCAGACGCGATCAAATGCTTTCCTGAAATCAATGAAGTTGTGGTAGAGTTCGCGCTGATGCTGCAGATGTTTCTCGATCAGGACGCGGCAGTTGAAAATCTGCTCTACAGTGCTTCTTCCAACTCTGAAGCCAGCCTGTTCTTCTGCCAGCAGTTCCTCGGCGAAAGTTTTGAGGCGGTTGAGAATGATTCTAAGCATTACTTTGCTAGGGTGACTTATCAGACTGATAGTTCTGTAGTTCTGGCACTGTTTCATACATGTACTACCACTTGAATCACAAGATGAGAAAAGCCCAAAAAAGACCACCTACCAGGTACAGTTTTAACAAATTCAGCCCTGACGCACTACAGCAGGAGATGGGTGGACCATGATAATTCAAGGGTAGTGCCAGATTAGCTTGGCGCCTGTTGGCGCCAAGCTAATCTGGCACTACCCTTGAATTATCATGGTCGACCCATCTCCGGCAACAGGTGCATAGTCGTTGGATGACGCCTCCAAAATTTGGGAAATACGTTCACTGGGCTGAATGAGTCCAACAGAATTCACTGTGCGCTGGTCTATGATTTTGGACCTTGCGGCTGTTGACCACAAAATCCACAATTTAAGACCAGCACACAGAAATTTCTCTCCAACCCTTACTAAAGGCACTTGCACACAAAACTCACAATACTACTACTACTACTACTATTACACAATCGGGAAAAAATTTATATTTATCTAGACGCAACGCTCCTGACGGAAATTCAAATGCGGCTGGGGTCAGTAAGAGACGTGGATGCTCATGAGCCCCTGCGGAATCCACACCTCTTCCGATGCTGTGTGTAAACGCATAGGGGTGACAGTGGAAACAGACAGAGCCCATTAAATATCGGACTGTATCTCTTGCCTGCTAGTTTGACAAGGGCTGTGTTTCTGAAATGCTTGTTAACCCATATCATACTGAGGCTAAAAGCTTCAAATTTGTACGCTGTCATAAATTATGCAAGCTACATTGTAGTACTTACAGATAAGGATATAGACCAATGACTTTAGTTCAAGGGTGGTGCCAGAACAGCTTGGGTTATTTCAAAGAGCCCCATCTGTCCAAGGAACGTGGATACAAAATGGTGTCATCAAGAGGCATAGATCCTCACGAGTCCGAGCATCAAGAGGCACAGATCCTCATGGGCCCCCGCAACTACGGTTGGTTGTACACTGCTTATCGCTCTGACAGCAACAAGACTTTCTCAGGATGTGCCTGCACTGCTTGTGAAAAAAACAACAACTTTTGAATGTATATAGAATATTGAATGTATGTCGCCTGCCGGTCTAATATGATAAATACACCTAAGAAATGCTAGGGATGATGCACCTTCATGCTAATTTACTGAACCCTAGTTGTTGGTTTTTTAAGTAGAAAATCATTACAATTACAAAATAATGTACAGGAAAATTATACATAAAAAATGCATTAACCGCAAACACATAACTTATCATCTCTTAGGTGCAGCAGACCATTTAGCCACAAACATCCAATATCAAGAGCTACAGGCAGCACAGACAGTAGGGAGAGCTTAAAAAAAGGAAAATGCAGGTGGATGGACCAACGGTAGACAAAAACAAATATGCAAGAAAATGGAGATAAACCCACCCGGGGAACTAAAAAGTAGTTTACCCAACCTAAGTTCCCCAGGCCAGACACTGGTGTGGGCCGCAACTGCGGGGGCTGATGAGGATCTATGTCTCCTGCAGTTGGCTCACGTTCACTCTTCTCTGCAGAGAAAGGGTCACTGTGGTAAACTAGAAACTTCCACAACACGATTATACAGTATGCTGACAGAAAAGTATTTTGAAATCGGTACCCAAGCCCTACTGAGTTACTGCACATTGCATCACCCTGTACACAACTGACAACGTAATTACATTAAATACAAACAAACTAAGAAAATGACATGCATATGGAGCGAGTAAGCACACATAGCAGTTTTCGCAGAAACGCAGCTTTGAAACAGCTGCAAAATGCTGCTGAAGTTACAATAAATTGTGACTAGACGACACCAACTTGGAGGATTTCATTATGAGGAGGATTATTGTTTTGACATTACAGTAGAACCTGTTTTCAGCAACCACCTTTTTTACCACAAAAAGTGGTCTTTAACCCATATCATACTGAGCTAAAAGCTTCAAATTTGTACACTGCCATATTCAAGCTACATTATAGTACTCACAGATAAGGATATAGACCAATGGCTCTAGTTCAAGGGTGGTGCCAGAACAGCTTGGCGCCTAGAGGCGCCAAGCTGCTCTGGCACCACCCTTGAACTATTTTAGTCAAACTTATTTCGCACACTGGTGTATTCCGAATGATATGGGTTAAAGACCGATGCTGTCTTGAGAGAAGTCTCAAAGTTCAAAAAGGGTCACCTGTCATTTAAGACCTAAAGCCACATAAATGATGGTCTTTCATGACAGATCATCTCTCAACGGGTGATCACTAAAAACAAGTTCTGCTGTCATAGAGAGCATCAGAACATGGATTCTGCATAGATTCACAACTATGTGCTGGTTGGCTCAAAGTCGTTAAGTCAAAAATAGACCAGGGGCCGCTTGCATAGCGATGAAGCAAGTCCTTACTTTTGAAGTTATGGGCTACTCAAGAAGTAAACGCCTCGTTTCCTCTTGCATGGGTCGGAAGTTACGCTTACTTCGGAGGTTACCAAGGAAGTAACTTGGGCGTGATTTACTACAGAGTACCGTGCTTACGTTTGAAGTTACCATGAGTAAAGATATGTTTTAGAGGTTTTGTATGGGTAATTCAAGGTGCTATTGCTATTGTATCACAAACAACGCTCGTGTGATTCAGTTTTCTTAGGGTTAAAACTTGCTTTAGGTTTAAAAAAAAAAAAAAAAATTATTTTATTAAAAAAAAAAAATTAACGTTTAGGTGTTCTGCAAATTTTACAGAAACAGTCTACTCAGTCTCGTATTTCAGTGAGCAAAACAGCGATTTCACTTTCATGCGGTAGCGTGGACCACAGCCGGCCTAGCCTGTGGCATCTTGACCCCGTTCTTTCCCTGCCGCAGCGCGCGCGTAGTTTTCATACACAGGGACGCCGGGATGTAAATACACGCATGCACAGAAGTATGATTGACCTCAAATTAAACGTCCTTCACCCCACTACTTTACAAGTAACTACTACGGCGCAGATTTCGCTTCATGCATAGCAAGGAGCCTGCCGCGAAACTTCTGAAGTAGTAACTCTCAAAGTAGGCGCTTACTTTCGAAGCTATGAACTACATTGCTATGCAAGCGGCCCCAGCACACATCAAGGCTGAGGAAAGCTGCTAAAACCAACATATCAATGAATATCCAGTAAAAAATATCCAGATTATAACATAAGTACAAAAAAAAGAAAAGGATAAGCACATTAAACAAAATTGTACGGGATAATCATCTATTATGTTTAATTACCAAACCTGCGTAAAAACTGATGCCAAATAAGCTAATAAAAAAAAAAAAGTTTCAAATGAATGTGACCTATGCATCAGCTCGTGGGAAATAATACTGTAAAATAATAAAAATGAAATTAACCCTTTTCATCCTGATACACTACTGCTTGAAATAAATTTGACCATGATAGTTCAAGGTTGGTGCTAGAATAGCTTGGCGCCTGAGGCGCCAAGCTATTTTCCCACAAACCTTAAATTAAATGGTTGATCCGTCTCCTAATCTGTAACAGAGCTTTCATAGGACAATATGCAAATTTAACAAAATTCAGCCTCAGGATATAATGGGTTAGTAAGAGCATAGTCAAACTTGTGCGAGACGACCACAAAAAGATACTATCAAAAAGTGGTCGTCTCGGACAAGCTGTCTCCTTAGAAGGTACAGCTAATTAACAGAAAAAGATCAGGGGACCCAAATTGGTGGTCCACTTACACTGGTGGCCCTTATATAGGTGGTCACCTTGGCAGGTTTGACTGTACCACAATAATGCTTAGGTGTGACTTTCAAACACATGTACATACCACACGCCGAGTTCTCCTCAAGTCTTCTGCATAAACCTGCCAAGAGTATATTGCAGCATTTTGCGACACCATTTTTACACTTTATACAGTTTTGTTTTTCATGACCGTCACAAAAATTTAATGTGGGTTGTTTTATGAACCCCTTTGGAATCAATCACATTAACCGTGAGATTCAGAAGCCCTGGCAACATCTACTTTTACTAGAAAAAAATCTTGTATAGAGATTTAATCGATTGCCTTGCCATTACGTAAAATAAATCACACGTGACAGATGAAAATGAATGATTTATTTTGAGAAGGTCAGTCTTAATTTCCTCCAAGCAGACATCAAGAGACTGGGAACCACCTGGAGTAGAATCGAAGGAGAAGCACAGGACAGGAGTTGCTGGAGGTCTCTCGTCGACGGCCTATACCCGGGTAGGGGTGACAGGCGTAAGTAAGTAAGCAAGTCTTAATTAGATTTATTTATACAACGCAAATGTCAGATTTAGTTCCAATCGATGTCCTAGTTCATAATTGCTCCCAGATAAGGACTCCTCCGTTTTGTTTGATTTCCAACAAAACATTTCTTCATCATTCTATGCAATTTTTTCATTTATTGTTGCAAAATGTGACAACTCTCCTGGATTTATGGCATGCAGTGCAAATGGGTAGCTGTCTGATAGTCTTATTCTTATGTGGCAGTGCAACAAAATGGTCAGCGTTGAAGTGGAGACTACACAACCTTCATCACCACACATAATTGAGACGGCCTTGTAATGCATGGTCGAGAAAAGCATGCAAGTCGTATAAATTCTTTTTGATCATTTACACCTAATAATAACTTTCACAACTTTGGGAGGCGTCTTTAATACAGCACAATCTGTTCTGAGTGACCATCCACGAGATCACCTGTCATTAACCTATTTAACCCCACAGCCACACACACACACACAAACATTTCCCACATTTCGAAGGTGTTAACTAATGACCATGTACCACTTGCAGAGATGGCCTGACCACGATAATTCAAGGGTACTGCCAGATTAGCTTGGCGCCTTCAGGCGCCAAGCTAATCTGGCACTACCCTTGAATTATCGTGGTCAATCCATCTCCTGTTGTAGGGCGTTGGGGCTAAATGGGTCAAAGATGTTGATTTAGTGGGCTGTAGCCACCTAAATGATAGTCTTTAACTCTTTCAAGACGTTCCGCATCCGGATTCTCGACTTTATGCCACGAATCCAGTTGTGGCACGTCTTGAAAGAGTTAATGACAGGTGACCATTTTTCACCTTTAAAGACTTCTCTTGAGACAGAACGTCTTCTAAGACCACTTTTTTCTTGAAACAGGCTCTATTGTAGCAGTACCAGCTGCAGGAGATGCAACGGCCGTGAGAGTTCAAGGATGGCCCCATATTAGCCCTTAGGCTGTTATTAGTAATTTTATCACGATGATTCCTGTAGGAATCATCGTGACAAAAACTGCTACCAATAGCCAATAGTGTTAATTTGGCACTTTCCTTGGCACAACCCTTGAACTGTCCTGGCTGATCCATGGCCAGCTGTGATGTCAGGATGAATGTTTTGAGAGCTTAATCAAATCAGGACATCAAGACAAATGTACCGCCTTGAGTTAACATCTGAGCATATTTGCCATCTTTAGAAACTGGTGATGCATGGAAATTACAAAGATTTTTGTATTTTCAATACATCACCAATATCTAACGATGGTGCTAAAGTAGCCTGATGCTAAAAGAAAGTTTCATACATCAACAGTCTCACATCTCAGTCCATTACACACAAGGTTTTGTTGATTGTAAAACTAAGGCAAATAAAGTGATGCACCAAGCAGCCTCCAGTCACATAAAATCCTGCTACACTGATATGTGTTGTATGCACACACACAAAAAAAGAACTTAATAAAAGACACAAATAAGTCCATGAAAACATGCACTGGGAAAGTTAACTGTGGCAGTTTACATACAGGGCACTTTACATACAGTACCACTAGTCAAATATAAGCTTTAAAAAGCATGGCAAAGTTATATCAGGAAAATGGTGTTAATAGGAGTTATTCCTGAATTAGAATCAGGTCAAAGACAGTTGGTCGAGTCGTTTTACAGTAAGGAATGCCACAAAGTTGCATCCCTTTATTGTGAAGACTAAAGGGGCCGTTCCACTGATTGTCCCATTTACTGTGGCATGCATCCTCATAGCAGTCACACCGTTAACCCTTATCATTTGGAATACACCAGTGTGTGAAATATGTGTGACTAAAATAGTTCAAGGGTGGTGCCAGAATAGCTTGGCGCCTAGAGGCGCCAAGCTATTCTGGCACCACCCTTGAACTAAAGCCATTGGTCTATATCCTTATCTGTAAGTACTATAATGTAGCTTGCATATGGCAGTGTACCAATTTGAAGCTTTTAGCCTCAGTATGATATGGGTAAAGACCAAATAAGTACATCAAATTGTGGATGTCAATGAGGCAACTCCTTGCCAGCAAGAGGTGTTCATCTATTCTCATGGCCCCCGTGGGTGCAGAGGTCTGGCAGAATATAAATATGCCTCTTGCAGATGGAGTAGGCTCAACCCATATCATACTGAGACTAAAAAGCTTCAACTTTGTACACTGCCATATGCAAGCTACATTACAGTACTGACAGATAAGGATATAAACCAATGGCTTTTTGTTCAAGGGTGGTGCCAGAGTAGCTTGGTGCCTAGAGGCGCCAAGCTATTCTGGCACTACCCTTGAACTAGTTTAGTCAAACTTATTTGTTTCCTCAAAAACATTACCGATGACATGACTTTATGGAAATGTCTACTTCTAGCTCAATTTTAGCCTACTTACCCGTTGTGTGCCCACACAACCTGGGAGGCACTCGGGGAACCCCCCCTAGAGGGGCCGAGAGTTGTCTCCCGTTTCCCGCCTTACCAGCTCCGGTCACGAGACCGGCCAGTTTTGCTACTTCGCTCGTACAGAGAAGACGTGTCTGGCCTTGCTCTCGCGCCGCTTCGACCGGTCCTTCTCTTGCCTACGCTCGTTGCCTCTTCGTGTGCTCTGCGCCTCTTAGCGCTGTCCTACCTTCTTGTGCCCTGCCTCTGCTGGCGTCGTTCTGCTGCTCTCCTCTAGGCTGTGGAGGTGTATGACTACCCTTCCCCCTGTTCCCGATTCGTCTCGGAGGTAAGGTAGTGGTAGTTTTCCCATAGCCGGCCCTCGGGCCGAGAGCCGGCTACCGTTGGGCTTTCCTTTCGGCTTTGCTACTTCGTGGGCGCCAGTTGTTGAGCTTACGCTTCGGCGCCTTGCACGTCCTTTTTTACGAGTCTCCTCGAGGGACGTCGCCTTCTCTCCTTTGGTATTTCACTGTTACGAGAAGACGTTGCCTTGTAGACTAGGGCTTCTGTTCTCGTAGGGCCTTCGGGCACCCACACTCCGTTCGTCTACCTTAAAGGCCCTTTAGCTCTGGGAGACTGTAGCCACTATTTACGCGCTGGTGGTCACGGCGCTTGGAGTACCTTGGTGTGGGGCTAGGCTCCCTTGTCCGCCTTTGCGACCTTGTGCTCTTTGTTGCAGGAACCAAATGCTTACCTGCGCTCAATGCGGCGACTTAAAGTGGCCGACGGACGACCATGCGGTCTGCCTCCCCTGCTCGGGCTGCACCTCGGACCATCTCTGCGATGTCTGTGCGACCTGGCCGGAGATCCGTTGGTCTGACCTCTGGAGTTTTTACCGGCGAGAGCGACCTCCGTCTGCTATCTCTCGTCCCACTCCTCACGGCTGTACAGAAAGGCTGATTTCTCACTCTTTAGTTTGGCCCGCAGCCTGCTGCTGTGGTGTGCGGTAGCCCCTCCCTCCTGCGAGCAGGTTATCTAGGTCACTGGCTAGCAGCAAAAAATTCCTTCTCTATTCTCTGTAACGGACTACTAACGTGTGATGTGTTATGCCTGTGTTTAATGTTCTCTATCTCCTCTTCACCAGTTTTCTACATAAAACCGTTTAACACACTTGTGCACCATTGCCTGCTGGTTCCTGTGTTGGTGGTATTATTCAGGGGACGGTTTTTTTAAGGGTGCAATCCGAGGATAAAGGCAGGTACCGTTTTTGTGTGTGACTGAATAATAAGACATGCCTCGCACAGTACAGAACATGTAGGTCTGTACATTCATTCTCTATGGAATACTGTTGTGTGTAGTGTAATCCCTGTGCTTTATACTCTGCATATAGCGTCCAGTATTCTCTGTGATACTGTTTAGTAGTTTCAGGTACTAACTGTTGTCTGCTCATTCATATTATCCTGGTTCCTTTCTTCCAACGGAAAGACAGTACAGTTATGGCGGGAATAAAACATACACAAGAAACATTTGCACACACAGAATAATAATAATAATAATAATAATAATACCGTTATTATATAGGCGCTTTTTCTCAATTTTGGGGAAATCGACTCAAACCCAACACACACACTCACGAAACAAACGCGGATTTACGCCATTTAAGACAAACACAGTACAAGACAAACGAAGGGCCAGTCAGCTACTGAAGTTACAGAGATTTTTTTATCGCTTGTATTTGAAATTTTGTAAAGTGGCCTGAGACCGGTACCAAAGTGTGGGGGGTGGAAGAACCGGAGTACCCGGAGAAAGAACCCCTTTCACTTTAAAAGGTTAAATTCTCAATGTAGAGTATGTGGAGGAAGGTCAAAACCCAAGTGTACGGCATAAACACAGTGCACAGTTGCTGGTATCAGCATGTTTGTGTTGATCGTCTTGATGGACCGAACGGATTACCAGCTTACCAGCTTCTCAGCAGTGGAGTACTTTCTGACGCTAGTATTGCTCTAGCAGGAATGGCCCCGGAAATCTAGTAAGTGATAACAGTAGAGGCTAGAATGCTGCGTAGATACATCAACTTTTCATCCCACAGAAAAGGGACATGCACAACAGATTGAGCTTCAAAGTTAACGCTTTATTTTGTCAGTGCATGTTCATTGTATTGCAAATATGAAATGTAACTGCTCTTGCAGGTGTGCTGGTAGTACGCAGCATGGGCATGTTTAGTATGAAAAGAAAGCAAATTTTATAAGCTACAAATTTACACTTATGTTATAATGACATTCTTGAGACAAAAACGCATTTTGTGATTAATGTTCAGTTACTAACACTTTTCAGCGTTTCCGCTGCAGTGCGCCGCTATGCAGCTGTCGGCACGTACACATAGTGTAGGGTAATGGAAGAGTACTCCTTTCTAGGACCATGAACGGCTCTTCCACTTTGCCTGAAGTGGCGCGCGCTAATGATCAAATGCCCCTACGCCCGGCCTTGCAACAGATGGCTTATCTTGCACTCAGTGAACCCCGGTCCTCCTAAACTAAAAGTGTGGTTCTGCACAGCCGTGTCCTGTTGACGTCGCCCCTGTGGTAACGACCGCTCTTCCTCGCCTCGGCCTCTCGGAACGGATTGATCGTCGGGACCCTGCGTTGTTCGCTGACCAGAGGACTGCCACTGCTGCCACGCCCGCTGACCCTTCCGGAGGGTCTGTTTGCCGGCAAAGCGCCCTTCTCACTGAGTCCGGCCAGGAGAGACGTCAGCCTCAACCTACGCGACACAGTCGCGCCCCCGACCTTTCCCGTTCCACCGTCAGTGCTAGACACTCGCGCTCGCCCCGCGAGCGCCGCCGGAAGGATCGTTCCCCCCGCCGGGAGCGTCGCCGCTCCCCCCGCCTCTCCTCGTCGCGCTCGCCTTCGCACCGTTCAATGCGTTCGCCGCGTCACCGCCATCGTCGACCTTCTTCCCGTGATCGGCACTCCTCTTCGGTTGTCCGCCGTACTTCACCCAGACGTCGTTCCCGCGCACCGGACAGGACCCCTCCTCGCTCCTTCCCGCGTTCGCCTCGGCGATCCCCGCCTCCGTCGGCTCATGCCCGGGCTTCCCGTGAGGTTCGAGATGCGCCCCCGCCCAAGCTTCGACCTTCCTTGGTGCCTCACCCGCCTTCTCGCCACCCCCTGGACGAAGAAGCCCTCAGCTTGCTGCCCAAAGACTCCGTCTCAGCCCTGTTGGAGGAGGATGCTCGCTCCCTTTCGCCCTCCGACGTCGGTGATGATGTCCCCTCGACCCTTCCGTCGTCGTCCCGGGCGGAGACCCTCCTAGCCTTGGATGAAGCCGCCAGGATCATCGCGGCCACTCTGCCAGCGGACTCCTGCCCAGCCTCTCCCCCCCTGAAGAGGAAGGTCTCGGCCTTTGTGGATGCCGAGCGTCAGGTGAAGAGGTTCAAGTCGCTTCCCCAGCCGCCTGGATTTAAGGAGCTGCGAGATGTCTTCTCAGCGCACCTGCAACTTCCAGCGTCTCGAGAGCCGGTGTTCTTCTCCGATCGTCGCTGGCCGGCTGGCCTGGACATCGCCTTCCGTTGGGATTGGTATGCCGGTCATTCCCAGGCTTTCTCCATCCCTCTTCCTGCGATCGACCCCCCGGCCGTGTCGCAAGCTGGTGGCTCCGCCCTCCTTCGCCGTTCTTTCCCTCGTGGCCTGGATTTGACTGCGTCTCTGGTGCGGAACACCTTAGCCTGCGCTGGGTTCCTGGAGCTGCTCACTCAAGCCCTGGTTCGTCGTGTGGAAGACGCTTGGCATCCTTCTATCACGCCTCTCCTTGGGGATTTACTCGTCTTAGCGGAAGTCGCCAACCGAGCCGCCTACCACTCGTCCGTTAACGCTATGGCTGCCTCCGCCAGCTGTGACCTGATGCGTCGAGACGCCCTTCTGCTTGCCTGCCGAGGGATACCACCTGACCTGCGTGCGCAGCTTCGTCGTGCTCCGCTGGGTGGCCCCCTGCTTTTCGGCGACACCTGGTCATCCGTTCGAGCCTCCAACCCCGACCGCTGGCCTGTGAGTGCTCCTCCTCCCCGCCGCTTTCCGTCCTCCCGCCAGGCTAGGGGTCGCGCCTCGCGGTCGGTTAGACCCGCTGCTGCGTCAGCCCCTGCTTCGGCCCCTGAGCAGGCCCCCGCCTTTGGCCGTCCTAGACCCTCCAGGGCCCGTGTCCCCGCCTGGCCCCGTCCCGCCCGGCGACCGGGTCGCGGGCGGGCTACCTGACTGCCCCCCAGCCTTGCCCCCACCGACCACTTCGGGGTCTCCAGTCGGTGGAAATTGGCTCACACTCTTTCCCGACGACCCCTGGATTTGCGACACCGTCTCGGCCGGCCTCCGGATCGCCTTTCGCAGCCCGCCTCCTTTGCGTCGCTCCCCCCTTTGGACCGAGATCCCCAGCGATCCGTTGAAGGCCTCCGCTCTTCGGGGAGAGGTCTCCTCCCTCCTGAGGAAAGCCGCCACGGAGGTGGTACGCGTCCCCTACTCCCCAGCCTTCTACAGCCGCTTGTTCGTCGTTCCGAAGCCTGGAGGGAGATGGCGACCGGTGATCGATCTCTCGGCCCTGAACAAGTACATTACGGCCCCCTCCTTCCGGATGGAGACTGCTCGAGCCCTGAGAGCCGCGGTCCAGCCTCTGGACTTCGCAGTCAGCCTGGACCTTTCAGATGCGTACCTGCATGTCCCGATGCACCAGGCCTCCAGGAAGTTCCTCCGCTTTGCGATCGACGGTGTGGTATACCAGTTTCGCGCGCTCCCGTTCGGTCTCAACCTCAGCCCCTGGGTGTTCACCCGGCTGATGGACGCCGTAGTCGCCACGGCCCGACAGTCCTCCTCCAGTCCGACGTCGAATTACCTAGACGACCTCCTCCTACGCAACCAGTCAGAGACCTCGCTCGCGTCGGACAGGGATGCGCTGCTACGGCTTCTGGCACACTTGGGCTTCCTAGTGAACGACGGCAAGTCGGATCTCTCTCCGTCCCGCCGCTTCGTGCACCTGGGCATGGAATTTGCGACCGACCTCAACACGGTGCGCCTCCCAGCCCCTCGGATCCAGAAGATTGCGGACCTAGCCGGTCAGTTAGCACGACAGGACGTGGCCCCCGCCAGAGTCTGGCTCCAGCTTTTGGGCCTGCTGAACGCCGCAGCGGACCTTATCCCCCTAGGTCGTCTCTACTCCCGGCCGATCCAGCTGCATCTCCTACTCCATTGGCGCCCGTCGTCAGGCGACTTAACGACGTTGGTTCCGGTGCCCCAGATGCTGCTGCCTCATCTTCGTCGGTGGACCGACCACTCTTGGCTAGCGTCGGGAGTTCCCCTGGCCGCCCCTCCTCCCCAGACCTCGCTTTGTGTCGACGCCAGCCTCACTGGGTGGGGCGCTCATCTCCTTCCTCGGTTCCTCTCGACTTCGGGGCCCTGGCCCACGGACTTAGCGCACACTCACATCAACTGGCTGGAGATGCAGGCGGTGTGGCAAGCCCTGCAGTTCTGGGAGGATCTCCTCAGACACCAGGAGCTACTCGTCCTCTCGGACAACACGACTGTGGTGGCTTACATCCAGAAACAAGGTGGCACTCGCTCTCCCGACCTTTGTATGCTCCTCTACCGGATGATGCGTTGGTGCGAGGACCGGGGTATTACCATTCGAGCCCGACACATCCCCGGACACCTGAATGTCTTAGCCGACTCGCTGTCTCGCCGCGGCCAGCTCCTGCACACGGAATGGACCCTTCGGCAGGACATCTTTCGGATGATCTGTGCCCGGTGGGAGACTCCCCAGGTCGACTTGTTCGCCACAAGGTGGAACCATCAGCTGTCGCTCTTCGTCTCCCCGATTCCCGATCCACTTGCCTGGGCTGTCGATGCACTCTCCATTCCCTGGGACGGCCTGGTGGCTTACGCCTTCCCCCCGACGGTTCTCGTACCCAAAGTCCTTCTCAAGCTTCGGGGATGCTCGGCGGTCCTGCTGTTAGTTGCGCCGTTCGCCTGGAACCGCTCCTGGACCACCGACCTTCTCAGCCTCGCCACGGACCCGCCCCTGCTGCTTCCCGCCCCACGCACCATGCTCAAGCAACCGCGTCAGCCGCTGTTCCACCCCTGCCCGGAGCGGCTCCTCCTTCACGCCTGGAGGTTGTGCGGCAAGCCCTCGGAGCTAGAGGCTACTCGGGTGCAGCAGTGGAGGCGATCGCTTCGGCCCGCAGACCTTCCACCATCCGAGTCTACGAGGGAAAGTGGCGAGTCCTGTGTTCCTGGGGCTCTGAGCACGGCCTGTCACCCACGGAGCTGACTAATCCTCAGCTGGCGGACTTCTTCCTCTGGCTCTTTCGAGACTTAGGCCTGGCCCCCATCACCGTGAGGGGTTACCTGTCCATGATCGCTGACACTTATCGACACCTTGGACACCCAGACCCGGGCGCCTGCAAAGACTTAGCCGACCTTATGGGTCACTTCGGCATCCAGCGCCCAACACACCGCTCACTCCTTCCCCGCTGGGACCTGCCCTGGGTGCTAACGTGGTTAAATTCTGACAGATTTGAACCCTTACCTTTGGCCCGTTTCGCAGATGTGACACGAAAGACGTGCTTCCTGCTGGCCCTTGCTACCGCCTCTCGGGTGAGTGAGCTACACGCACTCTCGGCGCGGCCTACCTGCCTACAGTTCCGAGCGGACGGGTCTGTTCAACTCCTCACTGACCCTGCCTTCCTGGCCAAGAACAGGTCTCCTCTGACGGCACCTCAGGTTATCACCTTACGGCCGCTAAGAACCAACCCTCTGTCTCAGGAGACCAGGCAACAGGATCCCGTGCGCGCCCTTAGAGTTTATCTGCGACGATCTAAAGCCTTCCGCAGAGGGCGTTCGCGCCTCTTCCTACCTCCGAGACCCAGCAGGAATGACATAACAGCCCAGACGATCTCGTCCTGGCTCCGCTGGGTTATACGCTCCGCGTATCAAGATATCTCCCCGCAGGGAGCGAAGAGGCTGCACATTCGCGCACATGAGGTACGAGCCATGGCCACGAGCCTCGCATTTGACCGAAACTGCGCTGTCAAGGACATCGTGGCAGCCGTGGGCTGGCAGACTGAATCTGTATTCGCCCGCTTCTACCTCAGGGACCTGGCAGGCCAAAGAGAGAATCTCGCACTAGTGGGGGACATCGCCGCGGCGCAACACTCCCTCCCGGCGCCACCGGCGCCGTAGGTATGCACTTCGCTAAAATTGTCGGGAGGTTGCGACTGGGAGGACGGCGCTGTTACCATTAAGAGTTGCGCGGCACCCTCCTCCTCATCGCAATTCTTCCATAAAGTCATGTCATCGGTAATGTTTTTGAGGAAACAAATTCATTTTTCTCTAAAAGGTATTTTTTCGAAAAATACTTACCGATGACATGACTCGGAGGACCCTCCCTCCTGCCCCGCTTGCCGCTTTCGAGCGAAGTATCACAAAAAACTGGCCGGTCTCGTGACCGGAGCTGGTAAGGCGGGAAACGGGAGACAACTCTCGGCCCCTCTAGGGGGGGTTCCCCGAGTGCCTCCCAGGTTGTGTGGGCACACAACGGGTAAGTAGGCTAAAATTGAGCTAGAAGTAGACATTTCCATAAAGTCATGTCATCGGTAAGTATTTTTTTAAAAAATACCTTTTAGAGAAAAATGAATTTCACACACTGGTGTATCCCGAATGATATGGATTATAGAATGCATGGAAAGTTTGAAGTCCATCTTCTTCCTCCATTTCTTTTTATCCATAACTGCCAAAACTTAGTCAAAGTGTGAAACATTCAGTAACCAATTTTAAAATGGCACACCAACCCTTGGAATGCGTTGTACTATTAGGAGTGGCTAAAACAATCAACCCCATGGGCATGCAGCCACCGATACTGTTTAAAGTACTGGTGTCTGTACGCACAAGTGGCTGAACACAACAGGCTGGTATTAGTCTTGTTTAAAACAAAAAAATGTTATGTACATGTTCCCGTGATAGTTGCCGAAATAAAGTTAATAACATTGTGAACTTGACCATACGTGTGAATGTTTTCAATTGATAAAAATTGTATTATGTTTCATCTGCTTTCTTCTTTCACACGACAAAACACTTTATTAATATAAACATCAGCAAGCTTGTGCTTCAAATTCTCACATACCTTCCAACAAACAAACAACCGACGACAACAAAACGGAGAGAAAAGAAGAAGAAAGACCTGTCTTTGCCATTTTCCCCATCTTTCACAAAATGGCATGACAAAAACTGCACTGTGTTCTTCTAATGCCTTCAGCCCCGACGCACTACAGCAGGAGATGGGTCGACCCTGATAATTCAAGGGCGGTGCCCTTGAATTATCAGGGTCGACCCATCTCCTCAACCGGTGCATGGTCATTTGATGACGACTCCACAAATTTGAGAAATGCGGCCGTCGGGCTGAACGGGTTAACACACAGAGCCATTAGGTCAAAATTGAACTTTATCCCCTTCACCGCCAGTGGACGCAGCTTCTGTTTTTTTTGTAAATAATTGTAAATTCAGTGCCAAAGATCCCAATCTGTCAAAGAAGGTGGATACAAAGTGATTTCAGCAAGAGACAGAGATCGTCATAAGTCCCCCCCCCCCCACACACCCCCCCCCCCACAGTGCAGGGGCTCATGAGGATCTATCCCTCTTGCAGTTGGGCGGTGTTCAGTTTTCTTCAGCAGTGAAGGGGTTAAGAGTTGTCCTCTTAGGATTAACTCATTCAGCCCGGCGCACGTATTTCCCAAATTTCGGAGGCATCATCTAATGACTATGCACCAGTTGCAGGAGATGGATCGACCGTGATAATTCAAGGGCAGTGCCAGATTAGCTCGGCGCCGACAGGTGCCAAGCTAATCTGGCACTGCCCTTAAATTATCATGGTCGACCCATCTCCTGCTGTAGTGTGTCAGGGCTGAATGGGTTGAACTGCGGTTCAGGAGACAGACCAACCATGAAAGATAAAGGGTGTTGCCAGCATAGTGTGGTGCCTTTAAGCGCCAATCTCTTCAGGCACCACCCTTCACCTATCATGGTTGATCCATACCTATTTGCAGAGTGTCGGAACTGCACCAGGCAACCTTCGTATGTTGCTGTAGGAGCCATTCTGATCACACACCACCCTTGAGCTACCATGGTTGTTATATCTCCCTCAAGCCATACATCGTGCTTATCAATCAATTCAGCAATGTTGCTCCGCAGATGATCTTTAAAAGGTCAACCCTTTGGCAGTCGGTAGCGTGTTCAGGCGTGATGATTCCTGCAGGAATCACCACAACAAAATTTGCTACCAACAGCCAAAGGGTGAACATTTCTGAAAGTAAAAAGGCCGATGATGGACTTAACAGACATTGCAAAACAATTTCTCAGACGCTGTAGACATCATTGGCGTACACCCAAGGCGTTGTGAAAGGGAATAGGAAGAAAGTCCACAGCACAAGCCCAATAACAAACAGCGATATAAGCTTGGTGCGCGTGGGCTGGGCATACCCCATCACCTCATTGAAGGCAGGAAAGCCCATGTGATTGCAAAAGGCATGAGCGATCACTGGTGCCAACAGGTGACCTGTAAATACAGCGCAAATACAGATCATGCATCATGGACAGAAGTTATTCCTAAATCAGAAGTCGGTCGAACACTGCATGGACTTCAAACGTCCCAGGGACTCGTAAAGCCTGCTCCATCAGCATGAGGCGTGTTTTGTCAAGAGCCCCTGTTGGCACAGGGCATCATGGGAAAATGTGCCTCTTGTTTTGCAAGGAGCTGCCTTATTGACATCCACAATTTGAGGTACTTACCTAGTATTCACCCTTCTAGCCCTGGGACCCTGCAGCAGGCGACGGATTGATCGTGACAATTCAAGGGTAGTGCCAGATGAGCGTGGCGCCTGAAGGCGCCACGCTCATCTGGCACTACCCTTGAATTATCACGATCAATCCATCTCCTGCAACTAGTACACAGTCGTTCAGTAACGCTTCCAAAATTTGGGAAATGTACCTGTGAGGTTAAGAACTGCTGAACCTCCATATGAATGGGCTAAGCAATCACAATCTGTCACTCTACTGCCCTGTATTAAAGCTCTGGGTGTGGGAAGCGGTCCTAGTCACGATTCCTGCAGGAATCATCATGACTAAAAACCGCTACCCACACCCAAAGAGTTAAACTTTAAAAGCTGCACCACTGGACTGCTCAGTCTGATTAATCCTGTTCAGACACAGATGTGTGTTTGTTGTTTACAGAAAGTAAAAAAAAAAAATCACACTTACCTGTTCGAAGAAAGAGAAAGGCCGAGTATGCCCCGAACACCGTTGTGTAGCCAAGCTGGAACACTGGAAGAGACATTTTAAAGTTTGGTCAGCTAGATCACATTAAAAGTAGACTGTTTTACCTGCTGGGGTTTAAGGTCCACATAATAAAAGTGACTGTAAATGGCCCCATAGGGCAGGTTAAAGGGAACAGGGGTAACTTAATGTCTATAAAGTACAAATCAGCATATTGTGGTACCCGGGAGCCATAAAGGCAGACTCTGCTATTTGTGATTGCGTTGTTGAATGTAGTGTTGCATTTACATGGACAAAAGACAAAACACCATTTAGTAAGCAAAAGGTCCTTGGGCTGACATCATCTTCTACCATGGACTGCGAACAAAGATACTGGTGCTGTGGTCGTGATACAAACCCATGACTGTTGTTCATTTTGCTCTTTAACTCAACTAATCCCAGTGCACAACAGCAGGAGATGGATCCACCGTGATAATTCAAGTGTAGTGCCAGCTGAGCTTGGCGCCATTGGGCACCAAGCTAATCTGGCACAACCCTTGAATTATCACAGTGGATCCATCTCCTGCAACTGGTACATACCGTAGTTGTTAGTGACACCTCAAAACGGTGGCCTTGGGGTCAAACAGGTTAATGATTTAACTCTTTGCGAGGTGAGCACTAGTCACGATCGAGAAAGGACGCAAAATTCGGATCTTCTGACAAAAATGTACGTTTTCCCTAATTAAGCCATCATTAATCATCACGTGAGAGACAAAGACAAGAATGCCAGCGGGTGCTGAAGAACTACGTGTGAAAATCGGGCTTTTTTGCCCGGTTTTAATGTGGATTTTGAAAAGAAACGCAGACAAAGCAGGACGCCGTGTGAAGGGACTCACACTACACAGCAAAGCCATGCGTGTTGTTGTGCTACTTTTCTTCGTGTCGTTGCTCGAAAGATGTGGCGACGTAGAACCCAACCCGGGTCCGGTAAAAATAACGGAGGACCAACTTGCGACGTTTATGGACAGAATGGAGAATTGATTGATTGATTGTACATTGCTTAACGTCCCGACAGCAACAAGGCTTTCTCAGGACGTGCCTGCACTGCTTGTGAAAAAAAAAAAAAAAAAAAAAAAAAAAAAAACTAAACAGAACATTGAATGTATGTCGCCAGCCGGTCAAATACATTAAATAAACCTAACACATGGGCCTAAATAAAGCTAAGACCATTTAGCAACACACATCCAATATCAAGAGCTACAGGCAGTGCAGACAGTAGGGAGAGTTTTAAAATGGCAAATACAGGTGAATGGACAAAGGGTAGACAGAAACACATGCCCCAGAATAGAGAGATAAACCCACCCTGTGGGGCTGACCAGGGTGACCCTGGGAACTAAAAAATACCTAACCCCACCCAAGTCCCCCAGGGCAGACCCGGGTGGGGCAACAGAATGGAGAAGAAAATTGAGGACCAGATGAAAGCGCAAGGGGAAAATTTCGAGAGACTGACACAGAAAATAGACGCTAACCATGGACGTATTGAGGAGAAAATATCCCAGTTACACGGCAATATGAAAGATATGAGAGATAAGCTAGCGAGACACACAGCTGATATTGGGAATTTGGCAGAATCGGACTCAACAAGGAACAAGCGCATTGATGAACTGGAGAACGAAATTGACAATCTAGAGACATTTTCTCGCAGAAACAACGTAAAGTTCATCGGTATACGTGAGTCTACAAGAGAGGACTACGCCGCCTGTGCTCAGAAAATAGTGGATGTACTTAACGAGCACTGCGGCACGCAGAAGACATGGTCTACCGACGACGTGGAGAGGGCCCACAGGGTGGGTCCCCGTAAGGAAAACGCCAAGCACCCCCACCCCCGGGCTCTTATCGTGCGCTTCAGCCGCTGGGGGGACAAGATGTCGGTGGTGCAGGACAAGCGCCTCAAGGCCAGCCTCAGGGACAGCGGCATCAAGATGGCAGCGGATCTGACCAGGCGACAGAGGGCAGCGATCGAGCAGGCGAAAAAAGCAGGAAAGTTCGCCTACTACAAGAATGGCCGCCTGCACACGGAAGATAGACGCACCCCCGCGGCCGAAGGTACGGGTCACCCCCCGGCGCCTGTACGCGCCAGCGTACGCGTCCGTGACGACCTCCAGCATATGCAGCAGCGGTCGCCGGGTGTTGACTGCAGCAACGGCGAGAGCGAGGGGGATACAGAGGATACGGGTCTCCGCCTACCAACGCCTTTACGCTCTCCTGTGAGAAATTCCCGTAAACACAGGGAAACACCGAGGGATTCCCTGCCAGCTGTTCGGGATTCCTCACGCCAGACACGTGACGCGACCTATGACGCGTCCACTACACACAGCCAGACGGCTAGCACAGCAGGGGGTCCAGGCAGTCGTGACCAGCCGCGTGACAGGAGCCAGCCCCGTGTTACCGACATGTTCCAGCGAGCACCCTACGAGACCCGGTCTGGAACACCGGGACGTGGTAGGGGTCGGGGTCATGGTCAGGGGAGTCCCACGGGGAGCGGCTAGCGGTGTGGCCCCGGCCCTGGCGATGCTGTCCGTCAGGAAACCGCTAGGTTCTTGTGTTGGAATGTGGACGGTCTTGTGCAGAAGTTAAGTGAGTCAGATTTCGTCAACTTTATTACTTCTTTTGACTTCTCTTGTCTTATAGAAACATTCACCAATTTATCGTTTGATTTCTCCATCACATTTTGTGACTTTAGTGTTTTCCACGCCCCAGTCAACAAACTGTCGAAACTAGGTAGGGGATCCGGTGGAGTGGTTTTGCTTGTGAAGAAAAGTATAGCACGTTACGTGACCAGGATAGATACTAGTCTTGACAATACCATAGTGGTGAAAATAGCAGGAACTATAGTGGGGTTAATGCAAGATGTGATTTTAGTGTGTTCATATGTACCTCCATCGTCATCACCTTACTACAAAGAGAAAACTGTAAATAGTAACATCCCGTTGCTCGAACAGTTGATTTTCGATATGCAGGAGAAGGAAAATAACTGTCACATTATAGTCTGTGGTGACTTAAATGCACGAACTGGGCTATGGCAAAACAAAACGGACGATGGCAATATTGATGGGTTGATAGGAATTGACCAGGTGGATGATAATTTTAGAAACTCCGATGATGTTGTAATTAACCATTTCGGACGACTATTAATAGAAATGTGTTCCTCTACATCACTGTGGGTGTTAAATGGGGACAGTGATACCAGCTCAGGTAAATTTACTTATGTATCTCCTCATGGTAACAGTGTGGTGGACTACTTTCTGTGTAGCTATGATATTGTGCGACAGTGTACAGTAGAAATTGTACATAGAGTGGAATCGCCCCACATGCCTTTGGTACTGCAGATGTCATGCCATTGTCAAGCATCCGATGAGCCCGTTGAAAAGCAGTTTGTTTCTAAATATATCTGGAATCCGGAGTTGCAACAGGAATACACGGATAGAGTGAATTCTGACGAGGGTCAGATGATGCTTGATGAGGCTCATCATACCATTGATTTGTCTCCAGACATAGCCATTAAACATTTTACGGAGTATCTCTACTATTGTGCAGATTGTATGAAAAAACAGGTTTGTGTGGGCGGTTCCTCTCGCTGTACAGGCTCAGTGTGGTTCGACAATGACTGTCGTGACCTGAAAAGAGAAGCGAGGAAAGCGCTGCATGTGTTCAGTAGGTCACGTTGTGATGAGGATAGACAGGCATACTGTGACAAGAGACGTGCGTATAAGGCCATGTTGGTAACTAAGAAAAGACACCACAACCAATCCACGTGCAGACGGCTACTGGACAATGCAAACAACAGTGCGGTGTTTTGGAAAAACGTGCGAATCGCGAACAGAAGGAAACAAGAACAGCCCAAGATAAAAATAGAGACTTGGGAGACACATTTTAGCACTGTGCTCAGTGGTCACTTACCGGACAAGGACGACCGGGAATTCCCGCTACCAACCTGCTCTGTTCCTGGGCCGGCGGACTCGGGAACATGTAGGCACGTGCCCGAGTTGGACGGCCCAATAACAGAGCAGGAGGTCAGACACGCTGTGTGCAAGCTGAAATCTGGGAAAGCGGCAGGCATTGATCAAGTGTTATCAGAGTACCTGAAACATGCAGGTGATACTATTGTGCCATTTTTGACGAAATACTTTAATCACCTGCTCGATAACCAGTACTTTCCTGTTGAGTGGAGTCGTTCCGTGATTGTTCCGATCTTTAAGAAGGGCGATACAAATAACCCAGCCAACTATAGAGGGGTGTCTCTGCTCAGTGTGACCAGTAAAGCTTTTACTTCCATTCTAAACAGTAGACTCTACAAGTGGGCAGAAAAAGAGGGAAAAATAAACGAAGAGCAAGCCGGGTTTCGGCAGGGATACTCGACTGTTGATCATATATTCACTTTGATATCTATTATACAAAGATCCCTTGCTCGAAATAAGAAACTATATGTGGCTTTCATCGATTACAAGCGTGCTTTTGACTCTGTAGACAGGGAAATGTTGTGGTCTGTTCTTACCCATGTACAGGTCTCTACAAAAATGGTTCAGATGCTGAAAGCCATGTATGCATCTGTTCAGGCGTGTGTAAGGGCGGGCTTCCAATACTCGGATTTTTTCGACTGCCCCGCCGGGGTCAGGCAGGGTTGTTTAGCAAGCCCTGTAATTTTCTCTTTGTTAATTAATGAAGTTGCAAACTACGTAAATGAAAATGGTCGACACGGAGTACAACTACTGCCTGGTCTGAGAGAACTTTTTTCATTACTTTTTGCTGACGATGTAGCTCTATTGTCCACAAGCGCTGTGGGGCTGCAGAACCAGATAACTAACCTCAAGCGCTCTTCTGATAGACTTGGTTTAGAGGTTAGTCTCGAGAAAACCAAGGTAATGGTTTTTAGAAAAGGCGGGCGACTGCCAGTGAAAGACAAATGGTATATTGGTGCAACCGAAATGGAAGTGGTTAACAGTTATAAATACCTTGGTTTCACATTGACCACAAAACTATCGTTTACTGTGGCGCTCTCCGACTATGCTGTAAAGGCGAAGGCGAAAGTTTCTCAGTTATTGAGGACTATGAGAGAATGAGAATATGAGAGCCCCAGACTACCCCTCCCCCAAACAATATATTTATTCTAATTAACACGGTAATTAAGCAAGCCCACGTCAACAAAGACACCCAATACCTTTATTACCTAGCCATTTTAGTTCCACTCCAGAAATCATTCAAGCTACGTTTGGGGGAGGGGTAGGCTGGGGCTCTCATATTCTCATTCTCAGAATAATTAATTCTAGAATGAGAATATAAGATTTGAAAACCAATCAAATCGATAAATGCCACATCGATCAACTAATTATTGTAATCAACTAGCCATTTAGACAAACCCATCGCCACCCAATACACCCAATAACTTTATTAACTAGCCATTTTAGTTCCACTCCAGAAATCATTCAAAGCAACGATTTTTGATCAGCTACCAACCCGCGATTATCATAAGCCAGACCCCCCACCTAACCTAAATTATTAATGCTGTCATTGACTACTATCAGCCGTTTTCGGGAAATGACTACTTGCGCAATTGTGGGAATTCCCGTTTGGCATAATTTCCACATCACCCACCCAAAAGTAAGTGGCGTCAATGTTGCCAATAACAACACCACGTGTCAACTCGTGACCCTAGTCTCGTGATCAAGTATTGCGTCGTTGAGACGTTCGTAGGGTGTGAAGACGAACATTCTCGATCTTTCCATTACTTTGTGTTGGAGTGCGGTTGTGTTCTCAGAGTAGCAGCATTTTTTATCAGCTACCCGTGATTATTAAGCCAGATCCCCCACCACACCTAAATAATTAATGCTGTCATTGACTTCTTTAAGCAAAGGTACTTCAGTTATTAATCACCATTGTCTCTATCAACACACCACCTTTCAATACAAAATAAAATGCAGTTAAACACACACACACACACACACACACGCTCAAACACACAGATAACATGTTTACATGAAAACACACACACCACTCAGACAGTTATTTGGGTTACAAACTTATCCTATTTCACTGACACACACACACACACAGTGCCCTTTGTACAATAGCTGAAGCACATAGTCGTTCTGCGCTACTGAACAAGTATAGGAACCCCATTAAATCTGACTTCCTTCCTCTGAGAACATGAAAAAGCATGTTTTATTTTACAAGAGGCTTTAATTTTCAGTAGCCCACGCCATCACAGATTCTTATGAGCAGTGTGAGATTCTCATTAGCCACCGATTTCATAGAGTTTTAGTCAACTGTAAAGATTGCTGAATCTATGCATAACACTTAAATACAGACATGGCAGAGTTGTACTGAGCACGCTTAAACACAGGTATGACAGAGAAGCGGACATTCACCAATGTCAAGGACATCTTATAATAGCATGTTAGGCTTACTACCTTTGAGGACTGAAACACCAGAGGTCTTTTGCAAGAGACTTAGATTCTCAGGAGCCTATGTCTTTATAGGCTTAAATTCTTAAGATTCTTTTTGATTCATATCATGGAGAGCCCTGATT
>BTPG01000004.1:27148999-27168626 GCA_036245525.1 Semisulcospira habei
ATATATATATATATATATATATATATATATATATATATATATATATATATATATATATATATATATATATATATATATATATATATATATGAGCAAAATAATATATGTAGTGGAAGGCTCTAAATGATAAGTCTGTCATTCCTTCTCTCATATCCCCCTTCTTTTATATACTGTGTAGTTGGCTCCCACATAAATACCTCATGAGCAAGTGGTTGCCGGTGTCGGTCTCCATTGGCATGCACACAACTAAAAATGACATCAGCTCCACTTTTCTCCCAAATAGCTTGTATACAGTCAGCACTTTGTCAATGTAAATGTGAATAATGTTACATGTAGTTGAAATATGTTCTGCAGTAAAGCTGTATTTTGAGGGGGAGCTGGGTGGCTCGGTGGTAGTGTGTTTTTGTTTCCTTATAATTTGTCACCAAATACTGCTGGGAAACTGAGATTCAGCTAGAGAGATAGGTACATCCACTACCAATCTTTTACAAACATCTTTCAACCAGAGATGTTCATCGACCTGCTTTCACGGAGACACCAAAGGAGCATGTAGCATTTCTTGCAGCAGGTATATTAAAACAAATTCACATCAATTAATGTTTGTAGATGATGCCAGTAAAAATTAAAAAAAAAAACTGACAACACTCTTTGGTGTGCTTTTTCATCAGTGAAGCTGTGAATGATTGAATGAATGTAAACATGTAATGTAAACATGCTCACACAATGCCTGGCTGAAAAAAATGAATGAACAAATGTACCGAGGTAACCAGTGTGCATTTTTATCCAAGACTGAATCCGGTTGTTTGGTTTATGGTTTAACATTCACTCGCATTACCACAGTGATGATAATCGCATATTTAAAAAATAAATTTAAAAAAATACCACGCGTTAATTTTTTGTTTTGCTTTGGGTTTAAAGTGTGTTTGTTTCATTTAGCGAAGTAGAAACTGTATGGGTTTCAAATGTGAGCAGGAAAAAAATGTCGCCGTCTACGGGACTCGAACCCTGGTCACCTGCGTGGCAAAAGAAGTACCTTACCACTGCACTAACTAAATTACTAAGAAACAGCTTGTGCATTTAATTACTTATAGGTACACGTTTTCATCCGGTATCTGCCTTTGTTGTTTGTTCCAGTTTACTGTCACAAATAGTAATTGAGGACTAGCAGTTTGGGCGTAGTTTGCAACAGTTTGGGCTTAGGTTTTCCCTTCTTTCTAATGCAGGCTTGTGACCGGCTACGGCGGAGATATGATCTGCCGGAAGTCAGACATCGCTTGTATCCCTTATTGAATACGCACTCGAAAACGACCCAAAGTGCCAAATTTTGTGCGGGACCCCATATTTTCTTCATAATCAATGTGATAGTTATAACATAAAGTACGACTTTATCGAATAAAAAGGGCCTGAGCAATTGCCCAACATTGCAAACACTTGTAATGTTATTGATAACATCCGGGCAATTTGCGAATTTACAACATAAACTTTTCTCGATTGCATTTAGAATTCCAATTATCAGAACACACGTTTTTTACGAGAAAATACTAACATACTTTATGAAGTGACCGAAATGTTTCTTTATCATTTTAACACACTATTCGATAAATTTTTATTGTGTTCTGAAATCAGCTATTTTGCGTGTTTTTGCTGATGGGGTACCTCACGCAAACGGCTGTAACTTACAAATATGCCCGGGACCATGGGTCTTTCAGGGTGGCAATAGCCTCCAGACTCAATAAGGCTCTCAAAAAACCCTATAAGCGGCAGTTTTCAATTAAAAAATGTAGGTATAGTATACAACCTTAAATGTGCTAGAGAAAACTTGAGTGTTTGCAGACTTTCTTACAGGTTCCAGGTGAACGCTTTATTGAGGAGTCATGCAAGGAGTACTTCCCTGAGTTTGCTGAGCTGCCTAGCAGGTAGAATTTCAAGCATATCACAGCAAGAGGCATAGATCCTCATGAGCCCCCGCAACTGCGGGGGCTCATGAGGATCTATGCCTCTTGCAGTATTTCAGGCATATCTGTTATACCTACAGCAACTATTGCTGGGTTCAGATTAACCCTGTAGCTGTTGGTGGGCTTTTTGTCATGGTGATTTCTGTAGGAATCACCGTGACAAAAGGTGCTACCAACAGCCACTGTACTGCTTGCAGTACCAGTGGCTGCATGCACAAGGGAGCAAACTGTGCAGCTCTGTAGTAGTGCCTTACCAGCTCGGTGCCTGTAGAGTGGCCAAGTTTATTAGGCGCAACCTTTAAGGCAGCACAATTAACCCAGTAGCACTGTTTGTCGCAATGATTCCTACAGGAATCATTATGACAACTACAGGAATCATCTTGACAAAAAAAGTGCTATGACAGCCAACGGGTTAATTTATTACTCACAAATCCATTATTGTCTAAAGTAATTCACTAGTGTTCATGCAGTCAGGGCACGTAACATTGGAGCAAAACAAGTCTCAATATCTGTGCTGGTCTGACATTTTCTGGCCTTATGACCTCAAGCTGCAAGGTCCAAAATCACAGACCGGCAGCCATGTTGTTTTTTTATTGGCTTACGTGTGAATCAAAAGTTAGTCTATGTTCTGGGCCAGTGGTCATCTGTTGTCCATCTTCTGTAGTCCGTCCGTCCGCCGTCCATGGTTATCTTTAACGGTGACATTTTTTTCAGAGACTATTCAAGCCAGTCTTCAAACTTGGCCCAAGGATACTTTGTGGCAAGACCTTTCTAAATATACCAAGTTGAGTGACCTCTCTCAAAGGTCAAGGAAATAGGTAAAAAAAATTGCCATATTTTGACAAAATGTATATTTTCTCAAATGCTATTGACAACTTCAAACCCAAACTTGGTACAACGATACCTGATGGTAAGACCTTCCTATTCATACTAATTTGATTGATCCCTCGAAAAGGTCAAGGGCTACAAGAGATCAGGAAATAGGTGAAAAAAAGCCAGATTTTGACAAAATATGCTTTTTCTCAAATACCATTCACAGCTTCAAACCCAAACTTGGTACAACGATACCTGATGGTAAGACCTATCTATTCATACTAATTTGGATGACCGCTCTGAAAGGTCAAGGGTCACAAGAGTCAAGGGTCACAAGAGGTCGACAAATGTGTGTAAAATGACAATTTTGTTTTTTTGTTTTTATAGAATTGTAGTTTTTATCACCATTTTTGTAAAGTTGTCCATCAAATTTAGCTCAAAGGTAGCTGATAAGATGCATATTAATTTAGTTGTCCCATCACAAAGGTCAAGGGTCATGGGATGATCCAAAAATAGGTTTTAAAAGCCCTTTTTAAAAAAATAATTTCAAACCCAAACTTGGCACAGAGATACCTGATGGTAAGACCTATCTATGCATACTTATTTGGATGACCCCTTGGTAAGGTCAAAGGTCACAAGAGGTCAGTAAATGTGTGAAAAATGCCATTTTTTAGTTAGAATTGTAGTTTTTATCCAAGTTTTTGCAAACGTTTTATTAAAATTTGGCATGAAGTTTGCATTAGTAGGCAAGACATTTCTATGCATACTAATTTAGTCAACTCATCGCAAAGGTCAAGGGACACTGTGGTTTGACAGATGTGTGAAAAATGCTTACATTTTGAGACAACATGGATTTCACTGATGGTCACCAGTGATTTTGAAAGGTGACACAAATGTGCATGTGTCACATACAAGTGAGCCATAAGGGCTTTGCCTTTCTTGTTCATTCATTTGGTAAGATGGTCGGTCAGTCAGTCCATTATATATTTATGTTCATTTTCTTTCACCCATTCTTTCGCTATGGCATTTACTTATTTTATTTTTTTTCAATATTTCAGCATCATTCAACTAGTGATAAGGAAAGTGAATGCTCAACAGCGACTGACTGCGATAGGGCTTCAGAATGGAGAAGTCAAGGTCTTTCAGGTTGACTGCAGGAGAAACGGTATGTCGCGGCAACTAAAAAAAAATATAAAAGCCTAGAGCATCCCTGGTGAAAACAAGGGGCAAGCAGCTTTGGTAAACTGAAACCTTCTATGTTTGCTACCAGATTTTTGTTTGAGCATTACTAAATAGCATTGTAATCCAGCAACATTGAATTGCAATTCGCAGTAGGCTATGACACCATTTTTGGTTCATGTGTGAAGCAAAAGAGAGTCAATGTTCTGGGCCAGTGGTCGTTCATCCATCATCCATCATCAGTCGTCCATGGTAAAAACTTTAACATTGGCATTTTCTCGGAGACTAATAAAGCCAGAGTCTTCAATCTTGGCCCAAGGATACTTTGTAGCAAGACCTTTCTAAACATACCAATTTCAGTGACCTCTCACAAAGGTCAAGGTCACAGGGGATCAGGAAATATATTAAAAAATAGCTACTTTTTTACATAATTTATTTTTTTCTCAAATACTATTCCCAAACTTGGTGCAAAAATACTTGATGGTAAGACCTTTCTATGCATACTAATTTAGTTGTTCCCTCGGAAAGGTCAAGGGTCACAAGAGCTCAGGAAATAGGTCTAAAATAGCCATATTTTGACAAAAGATGTTTCTCCTCAAATACTATTCACAACTTCAAACCATAACTTGGTACAGAGATACCTGATAGTAAGATCTATCTATGCATACTAATTTGGATGACCCCTCAGAAAGGTCAAGGGTCACAATAGCTCAGGGAATAGGTAAAAATATAGCCGTATTTTGACAAGAAATGTTTTTTTCTCAATTACTATTCACAACTTCAAAGCCAAAATTTGGTACAGAGATACCTGATGGTAAGACCTATCTATGCATACTAATTTGGATGATCACTCAGAAAAGGTCAAGGGTCCCAAGAGGTCGACAAATGTGTATAAAATTACAATTTTTGATACAATTGTAGTTATTGTCAACATTTTTGCAAGCTTTTCAATAAAATTTGGCACAAAGGTAGCTGATGATAAGACCTTTGTAGGTATACTAATTTATTTGACTCATTGCAAAGGTCAAGGGTCACGGGGGTTTCACAGATGTGTGTAACTGATTAAATTTTGAGAAAACATGGATTTTGTTAGTGCAGAAGCCACCCCTTTACTTATTGTCACACGTGTGGATCAGTCATACACGTGAGCCATAAGGGCTTTGCCTTTCTTGTCTTATATTCTTACAGGTCCATATAATTGAGGATTGATTTTTTTTTTTTTTGTTCTTGTACAGAGATCCTTCGGGAATGGAAAGCGGAAATGGATAGCCCAGTGACCAGTCTGAGTTTTTTCACCCAGTACAATATCATCCCCTGTCCCTCTGTGCTGGAAAGCATGCAAGGTTGTTTGACTGTTTTTTAACTTTTTTACTTTTGAAGACACCACAGTGGGAGATGGATTGCCTATGATAGTTCAAGGGTGGTGCCAGATTTGCTTGGTTCCTTCTCATTTTGACATGTCCAAGTCATTTTGTGGGGCAGTTAACAAAGACGACCGTTTGAAGTGACTGTTTCTGTGTAAAGAGTTTTTAATAAATTTCTGGCACTCTTGTTTTAACTCCTTAAGTGCTGGAACACAAACGAACAATACCAAAATGAGGTATAAGAGGCTTAGATCTTCAACGGCCCCCATAACTACAACAGCAAGGACTCGTGTAGATGTATGCCTCCTGCTACCCTCATGCATGTCCATATGCCTTGGGCATAACAGTTATATCTGGCAATAAACCTGCATTGTTTTCAGGGACATCATTCTTAGACACGGACAGTGAAGGGGTTAAACCCTGTGCAGCCAAGTAAACATGAACATAACACAAAATGTAAGACACAGATCCTCATGAGCGCCGCAGGCATGAATGTCGGGGCCCATGATGTTCTGTGCCTCTTGCTGACACCACTTTGTATTCATGTTGCTAGGTGGGCTGGGAATATTGAAGTAATCAAGATTACAGAAAGACTGTCTGCGTCCGATATCAGTGAAAGGGTCAACCCTTATCATTCGGAAGACACCAGCGTGTAAAATAAGTGTGACTAAAATAGTTCAATCAAGGGTAGTGCCAGAATAGCTTTGCGCCTCTCGGCGCCAAGCTATTCTGGCACCACCCTTGAACTAAATATCCTTATCTGTAAGTACTATTGCATACGGCAGTGTACAAATTTGAAGCTTTCAGCCTCGGTGTGAAGTTAAAGCAGGAGTGTTGCAGTTTGTGACCTTGGCTCCAATTTCTCTTAGGCCTTGGCAGATGGAGATCTTTCTAAGAAGAGAATATGCAGTTGACTTTGTTGTTTGTTTCTTCAAAAACATTACCGATGACATGACCTTATGGGAGATGTCTACTACTTACGCAATTCTAGCCTAAGAGCTCGTTGTGTTACCACACAACCCGGGAGGCACTCGGGGAACCCCGAGGGGGCCGAGAGTTATCTCCCGATACTTCCCATCTGGGACAGAGTACCCATAGTCCTTCAGTCAGTCTACTTAGGCTTACGCTGTTCAGACGTGTTTGCTCTAGCCTACGGACTTGGGATTTTCGACCGGTTCGCCGGTCGTCGACGGCCTTGGTTCTTCGCTTGGCTTCTTCTTCGTCCGTCCTCCCTGTGCCTTGCGGGGCTCTGGTGTCCCCTCTTCGTTGGCAGCTGCCCCTTGGCTGCTTGTCTGCCTGGGCTGTGCTGGATGCTTCGCTGTGACTTCGCCGCGCGTGCCTTGGTTGAGATTTCTCCCCCCTTCCCCGGTCCCGCTCCGGGAAAAGGTAAGGTAGTTGGGTTGGCCCTCGGCCGGTCCCCGCGCTGGGCACTGGTTGAGCGGGCACGTAGGCGTTCTTCTTCTGTTTGGCGCCAAGACTCTTGACTTTTACTTGGCGGGCCTCGCGCCCGCTCCCTCGGTCTCTCCTTCCGTGTTGGTGTGGCATTATTATTAACAGGGTCAAAATCTCCCTTTCTCAAAAAGAGGGCATTTACGCGTGAGGAAATAAATGAGACGTTTTTAATCTGGAACGGTCCTTCTTAAACGGCTCAGATCCACAGATGGTCAGCTTCGTTTTCCAAGATGGCGTCTAGCGATGCAGAGCACCTTTTCCTCGCGGTTTAAACCTTTAATGGAATGGGAGTGGTGTGAAAGATCGGTGAAAGTTAAGTCTAACCATATTTCTGGCGCTTACCTACTCACTTGTTCCTTACCTACTCTTTTGTACCTTGTGGGGTTCGGGGAATTTGTTATGCTCCCGCCATTCCTTGACGCATTACGTTGGTGAGTGTGGCGAGAGCCGACGCTTACTTCGGTACTGTGTCGGTCACGTAATGACTGTTTTTGTTATGCATAGTGCAGACCTGTTTACCTTACACGGGGGCTTGTTAGGTACACAATTTGGCTGGTGGGTGAACATCCTGGTGCACTTTTATACTTGGCATCACATGTTTCAGTTCTTGAGTGTCGGGTGTTATGCCCACTTGAGCGCAGGGCCACTGGTCGCCACGCCTTGCTGCCGTTGGTTAAGGTTCAAGATGACCTTTTTGTGGCTGTAATAGCCGAAAATCATAGAGGAAAAAAAAAAAAAAAAAAAAAAGTCTTCCCACCACAGGTACTGGTCACATTCATGCAGGCGCTCGTTCCGCCAGTTACAGGAACAGAGCTACAAAATGGACATTGATTTCGGACGGGTGGAGCCCGTCGCCAAGGCAGCTAAGGGCCGGCGCCAGTGACCTCATCCCAACCCGAACCTACCTGACGGGAACAGAGTGCTAAGACAGCCCTATGTCCCCTGAACACTTTAGTATATGCGCTTGGTTAAATTCCTCCTTGACTAAGGCTTGTGCATGTGAATACAAATTATGGTCGACAGGAGATTAATGGCCTATATACGCAACATAAAACTACGATCAAAGCTGCACCTGGAGGCCCGTCGCTATAGTACAGCGCCGGTGTTCAGCGGAGGGCACCGCTCCGACAAAGGTTACTGTGCCGGCCGCTTGCTTCAGGCCTATACTGGTCATGACATGCTTGAGTTTGTTGTGCATGATGTGTTGCGAAGGTTAACCTTACCAGGGCAGGGTCCCTGGGGCCCACGCCCGCGTGCCTTCGGTTTTTATATGTTGCAGTGGCCTTTGGACGACCTGCACACTACATGGAGGATTCCAGTGACCGTCGGACTCGCACAAGGTCTGTCTACCATGTGCCGGATGTACCTCCGAACCTTGGTGTGACGTCTGCTCCACATGACCGGAACGGCGCTGTGCGCTACTTTGGGGCTTCCTTTGCCGAGTTCGCCCGGCACCTGTGACTGGTTCCAGACCTGCTGAAATACCGGCTGCTGTTCCCGGTACTACGATCACTCGAGTTCCGACGAGATGACGGAGAGATCACCAGGCCGGACGCGTCAGTATAGTGTGCAGAGTGGGTTGATCGATGCGGTGGTTCCCAGGAGGGAACGCACCAGGACCAAACATTGTGGCAGACAGAAAACCAGCACCGGCACGGAGCTCGGTGCTGAGGGACGTGCGCCAATCCGTCCTTGACCCATTGCCGATCCCCGCTCGTCTCCTAGAAAGCCCACTGGCTCCTACGCGGAGTCTCCTCGCTGGCAGCGAGCCCACCTCGCCATAGAGCTCGGTTCGCGGAGACATTCTCGCACGCATGCATCGTCTCGGCACAAATGGAATCCGCTGGGCGCACAGTACGGAACCCACACACCGCTCAAGGTCAGCTGGGAAGCCGTCCAGGCGGCCGACGACGTAGCGCAGGTTATCGCGCTCGGAGCGGGTATGCTGGCACCGCCCTCGCTCCCTGGGGGGGGGGGGGGGGCTCCATCAGGACAGCGCTGCTCGTCGGGAGACACACTGAGCCTGCTGCTAGTGATTACAGAGTCCTGTTGGTGACCAGCCGGCTAGACAGAGGTTCCAGTCTCCGTTTCTTACCGCTCGAGTCCTTGTCGTTCTTGTGGAGAGATCACCACGCCGGTCGCAACGTTCCAGTACGCGGAGTGGGTTGATCGATGCGGTCGTTCCCAGGAGGGAACGCACCAAGAACAATCCTTATGACAGACAGAAAACCAGCACCGGCACGGAGTTCGGTGCCGAGGGACGTGCGCCACTCCGTCCTTGATCCAATGCCGATCCCCGCTCGTCTCCTGGTAAGCCCGCTGGCTCCTACGCGGAGTCTCCTCGCTGGCAGCGAGCCCACCTCGCCATAGAGCTCGGTTCGCGGAGACATTCACGCATGCGTACACTTCACGCCACGATTTGGAATCCTCTCGGCACTTAACATCGGATCTCCTCTCTCAAACTCCTACTCGCACGGAGGGACCGCTCCGCTCCAGGGGATGCTCGTCCGCTACGGTTCGCCATCGTTGGAGTCACTCTTCCAACACTACGTCTACTCCCCTCTCTCTCTCCACTGCGGGCGTGCTTACGAGTTGCCGTTCTTCACGTCGCTCCAGGGATCCTGTCCCGTCTCGCTCGTCGGTCCCCTTTGCGTCCGGCTGCCGTTCGTCCCTTTCCTCTCCCCCTCACTCAGCCCTTTCCCCTTCTTCGTGCTCCGTCCCAGGGCTCCTGGCTGCAGTCGCTCCACTTCTGAACGCTCGACCCCCTCCGGTGGATCCTCGGGGAGGACGCTGTCGTTACTTCGCCTAGCACAGACCTGTTTTACCTACACTTGGGGATTAAAGTACACATATCTGCTTGGGTTACCCTTACGTGTACACGTTTCTACACAGTTATACACTTTATACACCTTGGAGATCTGACTACTCACTAGCTTGTGACCTTTACGCGTGAGATCCAAATTACACTTAGTCAGTTGGAAGGCTTCTGCCTCCACACGGGTGGTAAACAGGTCTGCGAGCTCTTCGGCTTCAGTCTCCACTGGTGCCCTCTCGGATACAGCTTGGAGTCGGCCGCGGCTGCCGCACTTCGTGACAGGCGCTTCGACTACCCTGCGCTTCTTCTCTCGGTTCCCGGAGCTTCTTGCTTCGCCCTCCTTGGAGTGGTCAGCTGTTGGCTTCCCTCGGCAGGACCGGTTCTCGGGAGGTCTCAGGAGTTTGCCTGCCCCTTCCGGCTGTGGATCCGCTCCTGACTTCTTGGACTAGATGACCTCTCTCGTCCGTAACACCCTACACGGCGTGGGATCGGGGAGCTCCTTACCCGGCACTTCGGCCTCCAGTGGAAGGCTCCTGGCCCCTGGCAGGTCGTCTGGCCGCGGAAGGACCCCCTGTGCGGACGACTTGGCTGACCCAGGTTCTTCGGAGTTCCTGGACTTCACTTCGGGGAGCAGACCGGAGGAGGCTGCTAGGACCTTGGTTCGCTTACGCTGGGGGCCAGATGGCGATGGGATGCGGTCCGCGCAGTTGGTCCTCGGCTCCGCTTCCAGATCTTGGGCTGCGCCTTCTTCCGGAGCTGCCGACCCTGGACTCCAGTTACCCGTGCACTCGGCCTCCACAACGTTCCTCGGTTCACCTGCGAAGGAGGAGTCACCGCTGATGGAGTCTCCGCTCCTGTTTCGGTTCCGTTGGATTCACCGGGGGCCCTCAACCTACCCATGGACACTGTGGAACCAAAGCGCAGCGCCGTCTCCCTGGTGCCTAACCTACTCGACATCCCCAGGGGGCGCACAGGGGTACGCCGGAGTTTGGACAGGTGGTACTGCTGCGGCGGTGCTCACGGTGGAAGGGCCTAGCCACTGCTCGGAAGTCGGCTCTACTCTCCGTCGGTCGTCTCACAGCTCGGCTACTGTAGCTACGCCCTCAACTTCCGTGGTTCTTCTCGAGGTCCAGCCTAGCCTCCGGACCTCGCGGACAAGACCGTGAACGGCTTGGATCTGACACGGACTAGGAGGTCTGCTCGTGGGAGGTCTGAGCCAGCCTTTTCCCGATGGAACCAGTTGCCTCACTCGACATGCTCCAGGATACCTTCGGAGGATCGGCGCGCTGGCGAGATGGCTTAGTGGACCTGTCCGCCGCAAGGTGGGATCTCTGGCTTTCCCCGCGCCTTCGTGGGGTATAGCCCTCCTGGACGAGATGCCAACGCTCTGACCTGGCCTGGGAAGGATCCTCCTCTCGTCCTGTGGGTCACCCCTTTCCCTGGTACCGGTCCTGAATCTCTCTCTCGCCGCGGACCCCCCGCTACTGCTTCCCGCTTTCTATTAGGTCCTCATGCAGCCGCGATGGTCTCTGTTCCGCCTTGCTGGAGCGCCTACCACTGAGCCTTGGCGGTTGAGACAGACCTGCAACGCTGGAGTCTTCGCATGGGCAGCAGTCGAAGCCTCGCTATGGCCCGCTTCCCCAACTCGACGCCTCTACGAGGAAGTTGGCGAGGCACTGTGCGCTTGGACAGCGTCCGTCACCTCTCCCCCACCGACCCTGCTGACCCCAGCTGGTAGACTTATCCCCAGGAGACTAGGCAGGTAGCCGGAGCCTACGACGACATAGCCGTACGGGCGGACGCGCACGCTTCCTGGCCGTGCCCGGCAGCTCTGAAGCTACAGGGCAGTCGACCTTTCTGTCTACGCTCTGCCATACGATCCAAATTCCAGGATCCCTCCCTCCGGGAGCTTAGAGGCTAATTACGTCCAATTAGCTACGTGCAGGGCCACGTACGCCACAGCCGCCAGGAACTGGGCTGGCCTCTTCGTGGCTATTGGAGGGCTGGCGCGCAGGTGCTCTCGATCGCAGAGTTCTGTCAGCCTAGCGAGGTTACTCGCTGTGGTGGGGGACATCCCGGGGGGGCTCTCCTCCCTCCTGGCGCTTCAGCGCCGTCGCTTATACCTACCTAGAGTTGTCGGGAGTTTGCGGTTGGGAGGACGGCCCTTGGGGCCTTAGGTGTGCTAGAGCGCGGCACCCTCCTCCTCTTCGCCATTCTCCCATAAGGTCATGTCATCGGTAATGTTTTTGAAGAAACAAATGCATTTTTCTTTAAAAGGTATTTTTTCGAAAAATACTTACCGATGACATGACTCGGACGACCCTCCCACCTGCCCCGCTTGCCGCTGGTAAGCTAAGTATCCTGACTGAAGGACTATGGGTACTCTGTCCCAGATGGGAAGTATCGGGAGATAACTCTCGGCCCCCTCGGGGTTCCCCGAGTGCCTCCCGGGTTGTGTGGTAACACAACGAGCTCTTAGGCTAGAATTGCGTAAGTAGTAGACATCTCCCATAAGGTCATGTCATCGGTAAGTATTTTTCGAAAAAATACCTTTTAAAGAAAAATGCATTTTGCAGACGATGGTAGCCAGAGCTCCCTGACAGATGATGACTTGCCCAGCAATGAGATCAACCTGCTGATGACTAGTGCTTTAGAGCAAGCTATCGTATACAGGTAAACAGGTTGTGTAAGGGTGGGTTAGAAGGAGTTGGGAAAAGGGAGGGTGGGGGGGGGGGTCAGAGGAGGGGGGGGGGGGGTGGGAGCGAGGTTGGGTGTGTAAACGTGTGTATGTGAAACTGTGTGTGGGGTGTTGGAGAGGGAGGGTGCAGGCATCATGTGTGTCTGTGTAAAACTGTGTGTGTAGGACTGGGCCGGTATGGGGAATGGTGATGGAGGTCTTGAGAATGCATGTGTGTGTCTGCACATGCATGTGTGTGTGCATGCATGCGAGCATGTGTGTATTCACATTCTGTATGTGTATGTGTCCATGCATGACGCATTGTATACTAATGCAAGTTTCCATGCATGTACAATGTACAGTTTGTGATGGATTCATAATGCTCCTTTCATTCATTTCATGTTTTACAGAAATGTACTACACAGCGGCCTGTCAGAGGTATTATGGCTGCCGGAAAGTGACCATTATGACATTGGGCTGTGCAGTCTGGCTGCGGATATCGACTTTGATGGTCAGAATGAAATACTGGTCGGCACATATGGGCAGGTGTGAAAGTCCACCCGTTTATTATTTTATGGTTGCTTTTTAGATGTTTGTTCACATAGTGTGAGTGTGGAGCTTATGAATGTTTTTAGATGATTTAACCCTTATCATTCAGAATACACCATTGTGTGAAATAAGTTTGATAAAAATAGTTCAAGGGTAGTGCCAGAATAGCTTGGCGCCTCTAGGCACCAAGCTATTCTGGCACCACCCTTGAACTAAAGCCATTGGTCTATATCCTTATCTGTAAGTACTATAATGTAGCTTGCATATGGCAGTGTACAATTTAAAGCTTTTAGCTTCAGTATATGGGTTAGCCTTTCTCACTGGCAGTAGTCATAGATTGTGTCCTTGAAATCTTTGTCACTTCAGTATCAAAGAGCCCCAGCCGTGCAAAGCATTATGGATACACTGTGGTGTCAAGGCCCCGCCACACATGCCCGATTTTGAGGCCGATTCTTGAGCAGTTTCGAATCGGAGTGTGATCGGACTGGACAACAAAAACGTGTGCACTGCCACACATTCCCCGACTTTTTTTTAGCCGACCGGTTTGAACCGAAGATCAAAGTCGTACCTGTTCTGCAAAATGGCTGCTAGTTTTGACAGTGATGATGATGTGCTTGCATTATCAGCAGTTTTGCATCATATTCGGGAAGAGGCATGCGAAACATCAGCAACGAAGGTGGTAATGATCTTTCGCCATTTGCAAACTGAAACGACGTGCTTTGCGAGACGCACTCTGATTGGTTGAAGCTTACAATCGGGGCCGATTCGGATCGGAGAAATAGAGCAGTTTCTAAACACCCGATTCCCAGCCGATTGCGATCGGATCGGATATATGATGTCATCCGATCGCAATCGGATCGGAATCTGCTTCAAAATCGGGGCACAACCGGCAAGTGTGGCGGGGCCTTTAGCAAGAGGCATTGGTCTTTATTTCATCAAAAACATTACCGATGACATGACCTTATGGGAGTGTCTACTACTTACTCAATTCTAGCCTAAGTACTCGTTGTGTTAACACACAACCCGGGAGGCACTCGGGGAACCCCGAGGGGGCCAAGAGTTGTCTCCCGATACTCCCCATCCGGAACAGAGTACCCATAATTCCTCAGTCAGTCTACTTAGGCTTACGCTGTTCAGACGTGTTGCTCTAGCCTACGGATTTTGGGGATTTCGACCGGTTCTCCGGTCCTCGACGGACGAGACATCGACGCTCTGGCCTAGCCTGGGACGGTTGCTCCGCTCTTCCTGTTCGTCACCCCGTTACTGGGTTCCGGTCCTGTACCTCTTACACCTCTCCTCGCCGCGGACCCCCGCTACTGCTTCCCGCTTCTGCAAGGTGCTCCTGCAGCCGCGACGCTCGCTGTTTCGCTTTGATGGGGCCCCTACTCCTTCGCCTTCGTCGGTGGCGGCAGGCCTCAACGTTGGACACAGCAAGGTAGTGTGCGGAGTCGGGAGTTCGAGGCGCGGGTTCCCAGGAGGGACCGCGCTTGGACCAAGCCTTATGCCAGGCAGAGAACCCATCTCGCTACAGAGCTCGGTTCGGAGAGGCGTGCTTCGCGCCTCCATGGTCAACCGGTCCCCACTCGTCTCCTAGGAAGGCCTTGGATCCTCCTCGGCCGCTGCGAACCCGCCTCGCCACAGAGTCCGGCTCGCGGAGACATTCTCACACGCACACCACGTCACGACACGTTTCGGGATCCTCTCTTCGCTCGAAGTCGGACCGCCACCCTCGCGCTCCCTCGCGAGCGTAACAAGGATCGAGCTTCTCCTCGTCACTAGGAATAACAGCCCTGAAGCTACAAGTCAGATGATCTTCCTGACGACGCTCAGTCATGCGATCCGATTCCAGGATCCCTCCCGCAGCGAGCTTAGAGGCTAATTAAGTCCTATCAGCTACGTACAGGGCCACGAACGTCACAGTCGTCAGGAACTGTGCTGTCTTCCACTTCGTGGCTACTGTAGGGCTCGCGGGCATGTTCTCTTGCTCACAGTTTCCCAGTCCAGCGGGGCTACTCGCTCTGGTGGGGGAACTGCTCCGGGGCTCCTCTTCCTCCTGGCGCTTCAGCGCCGTAGGTTACACCTCCCCAGGGTCGTCGGGAATTTGCGTTTGGGAGGACGGCCCTTGGGGCCCCAAGGTGTGCTAGTGCGCGGCACCCTCCTCCTATTCGTGATTCTCCCATAAGGTCATGTCATCGGTAATGTTTTTGATGAAATAAATGCATTTTTCTTTAAAAGGTATTTTTTCGAAAAATACTTACCGATGACATGACTCGGACGACCCTCCCACCGGCCCCGCTTGCCGCTGGTAAGCTAAGTATCCTGACTGAGGAATTATGGGTACTCTGTTCCGGATGGGGAGTATCGGGAGACAACTCTTGGCCCCCTCGGGGTTCCCCGAGTGCCTCCCGGGTTGTGTGTTAACACAACGAGTACTTAGGCTAGAATTGAGTAAGTAGTAGACACTCCCATAAGGTCATGTCATCGGTAAGTATTTTTCGAAAAAATACCTTTTAAAGAAAAATGCATATTTATGAGCCCCCACAAATGAGGATCCCTGTCTGTTGCAGTTGGACTGTGTTCACTTTTTATTTGGGAACACTACAGACAACACCACAATGCATAGATTCTCATGTATCACCATCCCCGCAGTCGCATGGGCTTATGAAGATACAGTGGAGTCCACTTAACTCATTCAGCCCGGCAGACGCATTTCCCAAATTTGGGAGGCGTTATCTAACGTCTATTCATCTGTTGCAGGAGATGGATCGACCATGATAATTCTAGGGCATTGCCAGATTAGCTTGGCGCCGATAGGCGCCAAGCTAATCTGGCACTACCCTTGAATTATCATGGTCGACCCATCTCCTGCTGTAGTGCATCAGGGCTGAATGGGTTAACATGAATGTCTGGGGACAGAGAACATTTTGTGTTAACTGATTCGGACCCAAAATTGTTCAGTCTGAAAGAAGAGAATGTATGGGAGATGTGTGACTGAGTGTGCCCTGCCCTGGGGGTTAAAAGTGCACAGTATCATACTCTATCTGCTTACTCTCATCTCATTAGGACAACAATAGACTGCATCCAAACGGCTCGCGAATTTGATGTACAATCCAACAGGAACACAATAATCCACCTGATAAAATAGCTCCGGAAACACTGGCAGTGTAGGAGCCAGTGTGCTATTTTTAGCCGTGTACTAATATGTACGGGCAATACTATGAACACTTCGCGTTGATCAGCGGCACGATCCTTCGAACTGCTGTTTTCACTCTCTGTGGCACTTTGCGTCTGTTGCTTACAAATCAGATCTGTATGTGTTTTATGACCGTCATATTGAGGAATGAAAAATCAAACACTAAAAATGACTGACTGTGAAAGAATGAATGTACAAGATCGGCAGAATACAGAAACACTATTGATTGAGATGGCAGTTCCCCCATCTTGCTCACTCCTGCCGCACATCACATGGTCAGTCTTTGTCTTTGGTTGAATAAAGAAAGGAAGAATCTCATGTAGACTAACTCGCTATGCTTACCACCGATGGATCATTTTCAGAAACAGGGCTCTATGTAAACAACGTGCAGCCCTCCCCTCCTTTCTCCCTTCCTCACCTACCACTACTACCCCCCCCTCCCTCTTGCGGGTCGGTGTGTGTAGGGGACCTGTGGCCGGCATGTGTCTGTCACTTGTGGAGAGGTGTACATATACCGATACATGTGAGTGCACCTGTTGAGCACTAGTGGTTGAAAACAATGGAAAGTCTTGGCCATCGTTGATGCAGATCAGACTGAGGTGTGAAAGCTAATATGAGGTCATTCAGGCGTATTAGCTATTGCGTAACGGAGTTCGCGGGTACTTCTGCAAACAAAGCTTCCACGTGTAGTGTTACATGGAGGATGGCATCATCTCAGTCCTTGGGATGGTTGTTTGTAGTAAACAGGTGAAAATACTAAAAGTTGTTCTGTTGGGGAAACAAAATCATCTTCATGTTAAGCAGGAATTTCTCAGTTCTAAGTCACAGGTCTAGAGACATGTCAACTGTGATAGTTTAAAGGTGATATCGGAAGAGCTTGGCATCTATGTGCACCAAGCTATTCTTACACCGCCCTAAAACTGTCATGGTCGATACACATCCTGTCATAGCATGTCTGGCCTTTATGGGTTAATTGTTGTTTTAGTGTTGTAGTCTCCCGTTATTTCATCCCTTTTTGCATTAAAAAACCCAACTTTCATGGTAATAAAACTATAGTATGTGCATGCACATGTGTGTCGGAGGAGGGTGGGTGGGTGGGGTGTGTGTTTCGGCGAAGAATTTAGATCCCCCATTTAGACCCCCCAGGATCCGCCCCTGTTACTGGAGGCAGTCAAGTTGAGTGGCGGGCAGTCCACAAAAGTTGCTGTTACAGTAATCCAACCTGGACATGATTAGTGCCAGTGCAAGGGAATTTGCAGTTGATTTTGTCAAATACATGTGGTGGTTTCAGAGACTTTAGCAGTGAAGGAATTAACTGTTTATTCAATATAAATTCTGGATTGTGTTTTGTGCAACAATTCAGCAAATGTTTATCCATGTAGTGCATCTTTTACAAAATGCTTTTGGAGGTCAGCACCAGGGAGACCACAATGCAGACCACGTTACATGTATTCACATTTGCATTATATTGTGGTGCTGAATTAATTTTTTTAAACTGCAGGAATTGCTGGTGTACAAGTTCCACCCCAACAGAGACAGATGGCTTCCAGGGGGCCCCTCCGAAGTCAACCCTCAGGACACAGTGAAAGAGACAACTCCTGCTAGTGATAAAGTCCCTACAACTGATCAGTTTTCCAGCGAGGTCAGCAATAAAGATTTGCCCAAAACGGAGGAGGTGGAGGAGACAGCGAAGCAGCGACACAAGTCGGATGAAAGCAACATGACTGAAAAATCTCAGTTTGAGCGGAAAGTGAAGTCTCAAGAAGATCTGACTAGTCATGAGCAGAACAAAATGGAATATGCCAGGTAAATTACTGTGCGGCCCTGCCTTTGTATCTGTGCTGGTCAGCGATTGGGGACGTTACAGCATGTAGGCCGTAAGGTTCTCAGTCACAGACCAGCACACATATTTTCCCAAACTCGTGATGTCGCAACTCTGAAACTTGAAAGTTGTCCTCTAAAGACTACATAACAGTTCTGGAGACAGTTCAGTCACTGTATTTGAAGGATGCTGCCAGGCTATTCTGGCACTACTCTTGAACTACCATGGTCAGTCCAAATGTCCTTGTACTGTGTCAGGGCTCAGTATAACCGAACAAAACAAAGTAAACAAAATATGCCAGGCTAGTTGTGGTGTGGCTCTGCCTCAATGTGTGTTGGTCTGAGTTTTGTATTTGTTTCTTCAAAAACATTACCGATGACATGACTACCAGGAGTGTCCACTCCTTGCTCAATTCTAGCCTAAGAACCCGTTGTGTAAACACAACCCGGGAGGCACTCGGGGAACCCCCAGAGGGACCGAGAGTTGTCTCCCGCTCCTACCCACCAGCCCTATTCACCTGTGAACTCCAGTCACGCTTCTTAGGCTCACGCGTTCAGACGTGTTGTCTCTAGCCTCTGGACTTAGAAGTTTTTCGACCGGTTCGGTCTGCCTTGCTTGCTTCGTCTTCGCCGGCCTGGGATTCTACGCGTGCGACGTTGGTCGACTGCAGCTTTGGTCTTGTTCAAGGGTTCCCTCTCTGGCTTTGCCGGTCGGGCTGCGGGTGTCATGGAGCTTTCTCCTTCTCGTACCTCTCCGACTGACAGGTAAGGTAGTTAGAGGGCCCTCGGCTGGTTGCCCGGGCGGGGCACAGGCACGAGCAGCTTGCTTTTTGCGTCGCTTCTCCCTCGGTTGGGGTTTTTTGACCTCTGTTTGGTGGCCTGATTAGCTGAAGAATGTTGGCGCCGGTTTTGGCGGGATTTTCGCGCCATTACCAGATGCGAGCGGTGAGTCACGTTACTGTATCTCGGCCATACCTAACGTTTTTCGGCTTTCGGTTTAGACACCCCTCGTTATGACGAAGGCTTGGATACTCACCTGTCCCGGCAGGGTTTGTTTTCCCTCCGCCGTGGTTTTAATTAAATGTTGATGGCAGGTGACCGTACGTTGGTTAATCGGGTGCATAACACCACAGTAGCTTGGGGGCCTAAAGCTTAACGGGGTGATTGGTGGACGCTCGCCGAGTGCCTTCATGTTTTGTGTGTTGCAGTGGCCTACTGATGACATGCACAAAATGCGGAGGCTTCCAGTGGCCGTCGGATAAACATGCAGTCTGTCTCCCCTGCGCTGGGTGTGCGTCCGACCATACGTGTGACGTCTGTGCTACATGGCCGGAACTGCGGTGGTCTAATCTCTGGAACTTCTATAGGAGAGAGCCTTCTACCCTCGCGGGTACCTTGAAGATTTCCGAGACGCCTTCCGCTGTGCCCCCGGCACCGGACGTGCGAGACCAACGGGATCCGACGCAGATAACGCCACTGAGTAATCAAGGGACTAGTGCACGGAGTGGGAGTTCGACCGTCAAGACCGCCTCCGTTCGAGAGCGCGCCCGGACACATTTGGTGGAAAGAACCCGCCTCTCCCAAGAGCCTGGTTTGGTGGGACGCTCGTGGCGTCCCTCCTCCACCGTCGTTCCCCACTCGTCTCTGAGGAAGCCGCCGGGATCCCGCTGGAGGTCCCCTGGCCGGCCAGTAACCCGCCTCTCCCAAGAGCCTGGTTCAGAGAGACATACTTGCACTCGTCCGGAGCCTCCTGGTTGTGAAGAACGTAGGTACAGGGGTTCTGCTCGACGTTTCCGCTCTCCTTCGCAC
>BTPG01000004.1:27169126-27246084 GCA_036245525.1 Semisulcospira habei
GATGTTCAATTGCTAGTATGATTGTTGTATTCTCTTTTTACACATGACTGCGTATCCCACTATGACAGCACACGCATAGTGAAATTTGCTGATATGACAGTCAAGGGTTTTGCACATAACAATGACGAGAGTGCATATCGGAATGAGGTAGGCATGTTAGTAGGCTGGTGTTCTGACAACAACCTGGATTTGCATGTTGGTAAGACCAAGGAAATGATAATCGATTTCATGAAAAAGAAAACTGACCCCCTTCCCTTAACCATCCAAGGAAATGATATTGAAATTGTTGAAACGTTCGCTTTTATCCCTTGGCTGTTCAGGCCCTGTCTAATGTGCCTGTGATATGATTTAATTCAGCAGATTGACTCAAAGTCCCTTTAGAATTACCTACAGCCCATCTTAGTTGTTTATATATGTTCTATTAAACCTCTTCTTAAACAGGATATACAGAGATATGAATTTAGCTAATCTGTTTTCGCTGCGGCTCACTTGGCGGTCTTTGTTATCATAATGTTTATTATGCTATAGATTTATTTTAGTTCACTTACTTAGATGTGTGTGCACACTTAGTAGAATGACTGCTATACATATGTGTGTTTTGTTATTTTAGAGTCTGCTTGATTGTGATGTATGTATGTTTTATGTGTTGATGTTCATATGGACCCTCGTCAGTTATGCCGCAAAAAATTCCTAATGTTCATGCATATGGCAATAAAGTTTATCTTATCTTATTATTTAACTTTGTTATACCAACAGTACTTTACTTACTTACTTACGCCTGTCACCCCTCCCAGGGTATAGGCCGTCGACGAGAGACCTCTAGTGACTCCTGTCCTGTGCTTCTCCTTCGATTTTACTCCAGGTGGTTCCCAGTCTCTTGATGTCTGCTTGGAGGTCTCGACGCCATGTGTTTCTCAGCCTGCCTCTTTTCCTCTTTCCCTGGGGGTTCCATGACAATGCCTGCCTAGTGATACTGGAAGCTGGCTTTCTCAGACTGTGACCAATCCATCCCCATCTTCTTCGCCCAATTTCATTCTCTGCTGTTATCTGCTCTGTTCTCTCCCAGAGTCCGACGTTGCTGATCTTCTCTGGCCAGTGGATTTTCAAAATTCTTCTAAGGCAACTGTTTATGAAGATCTGTGCTCTGTTGACTGTGATTTTTGTCAATCTCCAAGTCTCTGCTCCAAATAGGAGAACTGCTTTTACGTTGGATTTGAAAATCTGGATTTTGGTGTGTTGTGACAGCTCTCTGGAACTCCACACTTTTTTCAACTGGAGAAAGGCTGCTCTGGCTTTACCAATTCGTATACCAACAGTAGATGCATTTTATTCATGTAAACTCTGCTAATGAGCGATTTCATGAAAATAATTTGTTTTTGTAAAGTTTTCCTTCTCACACCGCCGACTGTCCCTATTGATGCCCACAACCCACTGCGCTTTCTCACCTCTCACGCTAATGAGCGCTCTAGTTTGGAGAACCCACAAGCCCAGTATTAACACCCTAGTGTATGCTGCCACCAGTACTGTTTACATCAGTACCCCTTGTGCCAGTGGCTGCATGCACAAGTGGGTTAATAAAAGGATGGCCTGTTTTCAACACTCTATGATGACTTTCATAAGTACATGTAGTCTATCTGATGATACTCACGTGACTGTTTCAAGGCATCACCGACCTCGGCTTTATTATGGGTCACCCTGTCAATCATGTGATGGAAGTGGGCTGCAACAAAGGGTCAACAGAAAATAAAATCAACAACTCTGCCTGTCACTGAAGCGGGAGATGGAGCTGTCATGAAAATTCATGGGTAGGCCATATTAGTCTGGAACTTGTATTTAAAACATAATTCATCTAATGAAAAGGATCCGTGTTCTATCCACAGGTGTATTAGAACTGTTTGTTACAATAACTGAGTTTGTTACAATAATTGAGTGCATTTCAGATAGGTGCTAATTACATCAACCCAGTGATTTCAGAGAAATCGTCCACAGTTTTTAAACATAACTCTTCACCTACAGCTGGCAGCTCCAGCTGCTGCAAGACAACTTCCCTTAGCCCACCATGGGCGGCAAGATCCGCCCAGCCAAAATTTCACTTGCAGTGCGTTTGCTTGGCTGTTTTTAGTTCAGAATGTGCCGTTACTTGGCATGCACAGTGGATCCATAAATGAACTCTCAACCCATATCATTTGGAATACACCAGTGTGTGAAATAAGTTGACTAAAATAGTTCAAGGGTAGTGCCAGAATAGCTTGGAGCCTCTAGGCACCAAGCTATTCTGGCACCACACTTGAACTAAAGCCATTGGTCTGTATCCTCATCTGTGTGTGTGCGTGTGTGTGTGTGTGGTTTTCGCCTGCACATTGTTATATGAGAAATGTGCCATATAAATACCATGTATTATTATTTATTATTTTAAGTACTATATAATGTAGCTTGCATCTGGCAGTGTACAAATTTGATGCTTTGAGCCTCAGTATGATATGGGTTAACAGAATTACTTAGTGACACTGACAGAATACATAATACAAAAAAGTTACTTAGTAGGCAAAGAGTCAAGTAAGGCATCTGTTTTGCTTTATGACAAAACTTCTTTTCTGGTAGTACCTTAGTACCATCATTATAAAACATTAGAAACAAATGTGATCTGTGGTTCTAACTCCTTGCCTACTTCAGCTGCCGCTTGCATTGTGTATATACTTTGCTATTAGCCTGTATCATACTGAGGCTTCAAATTTGTACACTGCCATATGCAAGCTACATTATAGTACTTACGGATAAGGATATGGACCAATGGCTTTAGTTCAAGTGTGGTGCCAGAATAGCTTGGCGCCTATAATTATTTTAGTCACACTTATTTCACACACTGGTGTATTCCAAATGATAAGGGTTATTAGCGCTGAATGTGTCCTTAGAAGCCGTTACTCTGCATGTACACCACATCCAAAAATGAACAAAATGACTTAGTGGCAGAGTATACAATACAGAAAAGTTACTTAGTACACAAAGACTTAACTCATTCAGCCCGACGCACATATTTCCCAAATTTTGGAGGCGTCATCTAACGACTATGCACCTGTTGCAGGAAATGGATCGACCATGATAATTCAAGGGTAGTGCCAGATTTGCTTGGCATCGACAGGCGCCAAGCTAATCTGGCACTACCCTTGAATTATCATGGTCGAAACATCTCCTGCTGTAGTGCGTCAGGGCTGAATGGGTTAAAGAAAATGAGTGGAAAAAAAGCCCAGAAAACAGACACAGGTACACAGTGAATACAGTATGTCCCCAACCCCCACCCCTCCAGAGACCAAAGGGGGTGGGTGGGGGTGGGAGGAGGGATAAAAAGAATAAGCAAGCTACTCACCAACACCAAAAAACAGAGGGCAGAGAAAAATGGCCACTGGAGCACCAAATGTCGGCACCAGCAAAGGCAGCATGCAGGCTCGGAAAATAAATTCCTCTGAGAATGGGGCCTGCAAGTATGGAGAAACTTTGCAAAATAGCATAAATCAGTAACTCGTGTCCTACCTCAGTATGTCAGGATTCGCGCTAGGATTTTTCAAAACCAGTCCTCCCCATCTTCCACCCACTCCAGTTTCTTTTCCAGTTCAGATCAAAACCGGTCCCCAGAAAATGCTTTCCAGTAGACAAGGGACATAAGCATTCACCGGCAGAATTCTAACCAGTCCAGCCAAAATAAAACCAAGTCCCTGGGACCGGCAGCTTAAAACATTTCCGGTATTTTCTGTTCACAAACGGTAAGATACCGGTAATTACCGGTTATCGCGAACCCTGAATATGATGTGATGATTGATGGTAGTCAGCACCCCATAGTTAAGAATTGATAGGTCTGATTCACATCTTTCAAAGTTTTCAGAAAAGCAATGTTTCAACCATGAAAGCTATCTTGAGATTAACATGCTCTGCCTTATAGTCAAAAACCCAAAATGTGGCAGCTGTCCACTAAGGATTATGAGCCATTTCAGGAGACAAATTGCCCATGACAGTTTTGAGGGTGGTGTCACTCTGATAAACTGACCATGACTGTTCAAGGGTGGTGCCACAATAGCTTGGCACCTAGGCATTAAGCTATTTCTGGCACCACCCTTGAACTGCCAGTGTCAATCCATCACCTGTTGTAGTACACTGGGAAATGGTTAACTCATTCTACCCCAGACACACCACAGCAAGATAAGGATCGAGCATGATAGTTCAAGGGTGATGCCAGAATAGCTTAGCGCCTATGGGCTTGACCTTTCCTAGGTGTCATCCAAATTAGCATGCATAGTAAGATCTTACATCATGTATCTCTGGACCAAATTTGTGTTTGAAGTTGTCATTAGTATTCGAGAAAAAACAATTTTGAAGACCCATCTTTTCCAGGAAGCATATCAGGATTAGCTTAGTGTGGATGTGGTGCCTGGAAAAGTTGGCTGTCGTCTTATATGTGTGACAAACATAGGAGGGTACACACCGGACTCTGACAGTGAAGTAACAAAATAAAAATTACGTCATGCCTAGCTACGCCGAACCACGCTGTTGAACATACATTTGGCAGGAAACGCCGTGTGTATGTGTGTGTGTATGTATGTAGACACGAGTTTCTCCTTTGTCTATGTACACAGAGGTCTGAAACTTTAAGAAATGCTTCAGCATTTTTAGATTGAATTACTTATTAAAAAGAAAAATTGCCGTTCATACAACATCAGTTGACCTGCATTTGAGTCCATAATTTGTGGTATATTAATTTGAAATATAGTGGCATAGTGTTTGTATGCCAAAGTGGCCGGCTTGTACTCTTTCTCTGCTTGACAGGTAGCCAGTGGAGATGCTTTAGCAGTGGTGTGACATGGTCAGTGCGTTTTTTGCAAAGGACTAACTGGGCTGCATTATTCTGGATATGCTGAATGCGAGTGACTTGATCAGATGTGATACCAGCAAGGAGGGAATTACAGTAATCTAGACGGGATAGAATGCGAGAGCATACGAGCTGGGCAGTAGTCTTTTCTGTCAGAAAGGATCTGATCGTGCCTATTCTGCGGAGTAGGCAGTGTGGCAAAGATGGCTAACCTGTTTTTCCATCGATAAACTCAAATCCAGAAAAACAACCAGATTTTTTTACATCTGATTTGAAAGAAATGTCATGGCCACACTGCTGGAGACTGATGCTCTAGCTCGAGTACCAACAAGTATGCTGTTTTTTCATCATTTAACTTCAGTCTGTTGAAAGTCATCCAGTCTTTTACTTCAACTATACACTTCTCCCCTCGCGCTGGAACCATATGGCGTTGAGGCGCGTCCCCTGGGTGGTGGATAGGGGGTCCCTCGCGAGAGGGGTGCACCGAATGAAATAAGGTGCCGTGAACCAACATGGTCTAAGGGAAGGTGACCCCGACAGAAAACCCCTGGTCCTCCTAGTAAGGGGGTTGGGCGTGGGGGTAGCTTCCCCACCCTGCAAAAAAGGAAATAGCTACAAAAACACCGACGAAAAGACAAACAGTAATTCCTTTTCTGGAGGAGGAAGGTTCTTCTACCAGACCATTTATGACGTCCTGTGGTGAAAGCCGGAAGTCTTCGGAAGCCACAGGACCGAGCCGCCTCTCTCTATCCAGAGACACAACCATGGGCACATGGAACGTCAAAACCATGTACCAGAGCGGCAAGGCCACCCAGATAGCAGCGGAAATGCAAAAGTACAACCTTTCCCTGCTAGGTATCAGTGAAGCCAGATGGATGCAGTCTGGCCAGAAAAGGCTGTTAAGTGGGGAGATGATTCTGTATTCAGGTCATGAAGAGGAGAATGCCCCCCATACAGAAGGAGTAGCATTCATGCTGTCACCAGTGGCACAGAGAGCGCTGATGGGCTAGGAACCTCTTGGGCCAAGAATTATCACAGCAGCCTTTAGAACCAAGAAAAAGCTCAAACTGAACGTCATCCAGTGTTATGCGCCCACTAATGACAGTGACGAGGAAGAGAAACAAGAGTTCTACAACTGACTCCAGAGTGCCGTGGACAAATGTGCGGAGCAAGACATCACCATCGTCATGGGCGATTTTAATGCCAAAATAGGGGAGGACAACACCGGATACGAAGAGGTGATGGGGAGACAGGGACTAGGTGAGATGAGTGAGAACGGGGAGAGGTTTGTAGACTTTTGTGCTCTAAACAGACTTGTTATTGGAGGCAGCATCTTCCCACACAGAAGAATACACAAAGCAACGTGGGTCTCACCTGACCATACTACAGAGAACCAAATAGACCATATCTGCATTAGCAAGAAATTTAGAAGATCACTTCAAGATGTTCGAGTGAGGAGGGGAGCAGATATCGCCTCTGACCACCATCTGCTCACCTTAAGAATAAAGCTCAAGTTAAAGAAAAGCCGCACAGAGACAAGAAGAAGACAGCGCTATAATGTAGGCCTCCTGAGAGAGACTGGAGTGAGAGAAGAGTTCAAACTGGTGCTGTCCAACCGGTTTCAAGCGCTACAGGAGCTAGTAAATGAAGAGGAGGCGGTTCACCACAGAGCAGCAGTGGAAGGCAGTTAGAGAGGTGCTGAACTCAACCTGCAAAGACACTGTAGGGTTCAGGAAACACCATCACAAGGACTGGCTGTTGGCACAGACCTTGAAGAAGATAGAAGTGATTAAGCAGAAGAAAGCAGTTGTCAACAACAGTCGCACGAGAGCAGCCAAAGCAAGGGCACAGGAGGAATACTCAGAAGCCAACCGCGAGGTGAAGAGGAGTATCAGGGCAGACAAGAGGGCCTACACAGACAGCCTGGCAGCAGAGGCAGAAAAGGCAGCAGGCAGCGGCAACATGAAACAGCTCTACGACATTATCAGAAGATTGTCGGGCAAGTATGGCCATACAGAAAGACCAGTAAAAGACAAGGAAGGCAAGCCTATTGCAGACAGAGCAGACCAACTCGACAGATGGGCCGAGTATTTTGAAGAGTTACTGAACAGACCCAGCCCACCCGACCCCCCAGACATCCAGCCAGCAGAGACCGACCTACCCATCAGCTGTGACAGACCCAGCCAGGAAGAGATCAGAAGAGCAGTGGCATTTTTGAAGAACGGCAAAGCAGCAGGGCCAGATGGCATCCCAGCGGAGTCTCTGAAAGCAGACCTAGAGACAACAGTAGAGATGTTGTACCCACTGCTTGGAAAGATCTGGGAAGAGGAGGTGATGCCGGCTGACTGGAAGGAGGGGTACCTAATCAAGCTTCCCAAGAAAGGTGACCTCAGCAAGTGTTCCAACTATAGAGGAATCACCTTGCTGTCAGTACCAGGAAAAGTCTTCAACAGGATCATCCTGGAGAGAATGAAGAGCTCCGTTGACCCCCAGCTGAGAGACCAGCAAGCAGGATTCAGGAAAAACCGATCATGTACAGACCAGATCGCCACTCTCCGCATCATCGTGGAACAGTCCCTGGAGTGGAGCTCCCCGCTGTACGTCAACTTTGTGGATTACGAGAAAGCATTTGAAAGCGTGGACCGAGAGACTCTGTGGAAACTCCTATGACACTACGGTGTACCCACAAAGCTCGTCCGCCTGATCAAGAGCAGCTACGATGGCATGACATGTTGCGTGATCCACGAAGGGCAGTTCACAAGGGAGCTCCAGGTCAGAACCGGTGTCAGGCAGGGGTGTCTGCTGTCTCCGTTCCTCTTCCTACTGGCCATAGACTGGGTCATGAAGAGGACCACAGAGCAGAGAAGAAGCGGAATACAGTGGACACTGTGAACACAGCTTGACGACCTCGATTTTGCAGACGACTTGGCATTACTGTCCCACACTCATCAACAAATGCAGGACAAGACCACGAGGCTTGCTGACATCTCGTCCCAAGTGGGCCTCACCATCCACAAACAGAAAACAAAGACAATGAGGCTGAACGCAACCAGGGAAGAACCAGTCTTGCTTGCTGCCACCCCGTTGGAGGAGGTGGAGTCCTTCACCTATCTCGGGAGCATCATAGACAAAAAAAGGCGGCACTGATGCAGATGTCAGAGCACGAATCGGTAAAGCCAGAGCAGCCTTTCTCCAGTTGAAAAAAGTGTGGAGTTCCAGAGAGCTGTCACAACACACCAAAGTCCGGATTTTCAACTCCAACGTAAAGCAGTTCTCCTATATGGAGCAGAGACTTGGAGATTGACAAAAACCACTGTCAACAGAGTACAGATCTTCATAAACAGTTGCCTTAGAAGAATTTTGAAAATCCACTGGCCAGAGAAGATCAGCAACATCAGACTCTGGGAGAGAACAGAGCAGATAACAGCAGAGAATGAAATTGGTCGAAGAAGATGGGGATGGATTGGTCACAGTCTGAGAAAGCCAGCTTCCAGTATCACTAGGCAGGCATTGTCATGGAATCCCCAGGGAAAGAGGAAAAGAGGTAGGCCAAGAAACTCCTGGCGTCGAGACCTCCAAGCAGACATCAAGAGACTGGGAACCACCTGGAGTAGAATCGAAGGAGAAGCACAGGACATGAGTCGCTGGAGGTCTCTCGTCAACGGCCTATACCCGGGTAGGGGTGACAGGCGTAAGTAAGTAATACACTTCTCCACACTGGAGACAATGGTCTGCAGGTTACTAGGATGGTCAGATTTAGAGACCTGAGTGTCATCAGCATACTTGTGATACAAATTATTCTGCTGATGATTCGGGAAACTGGTTCAGTGTAAAGAGAGAACAGCAGAGGACCCAAAACAGACCCCTGTGTGACAACATACTTCAAAAGCACAGGCTGAGACATGACCCCATTCACACATACAGACTGATATCTTTGAAGAAGGTAAGACTTGAGCCATGACAGCGCTGTACTGGAAATACCAAAAGACATGCGTAGGCATTCTAAAAGAATCATGTGATCCAGCGTGTCAAACGCCGCAGACAGGTCTAATAAAGAGACATGTCCAACGTCAGCATGTGTAAGCAGGCTGTTGGGTAATGTGAAGCAATGCTGTCTCAGTACTGTGATTTCTTTGATATGCAGACTGATACAGTTCCAAGTAAATCATTACTACCGAGATGTGACATGAGCTGACTCCTGGTCTATAATTCTTCAGCAAGTTTTCATCCATTCCTGCCTTCTTCAACAACAGAATCACCACAGCCTGCTTAAAATGCAGAGGCACACATTCTGACTCCAGGGACAAGTTAATAATTCTGGTTATCACACTGACAAGCTCATCAGGGCATAGCTTGAGTACAGAGGTGGGAATGGGGTCATGGGAACAAGATTTGGTGGTGAGGAAATAATGAATTTCTTTACAGTCTCCTCTTTGACAGAAGTGAACGCATGTAACACAGGCCTGTCACATGGGGTATAGGACACAGCATCAGAACAGTTGCCAAGATCCTGATGGATCGTGCTTATCTTAAGAGTCAAAGTACTGACAAAATTTATCAGGAAGATCATTCATCGGAATGGTATTCGGAAGTACAGGTTCATTTTTCTTTCCATGAAGTTCATTTGTAAGGCTAAACAGCTGACGACTAGATATGCAGACTTCAAGTTTGGCACAAAGTCTTTCTTAGCTGAACCCTGTGAGGATTTGAGTGCAGCACGCTGTTTCACAAACATCTCTCCATGTACTGTAAGTCCACTACATCTTCACAGTCTCTCAGTGCTTTGAAGCTCGCGCTTGGCATCTTTCAGTTCCTTCATTAGCCAAAGGGCCGGGGGATGTGAGGTTACACGTCTGGTGGTGAGTGGCGCATGCTTGTTTAGAATATCAGAGAGTGTACAGAATATCAGAGAATGTACAGTTGTAAGTGTCCAGCAGTTCATGTACGGGGCAGTCTGTAAATACACCGTCACAAGCCACCTTTACATCGGAGCTGAAAATATCCATGTCTATACGACAAAGGTATCTGGAAGTAATTGAGCATTTTGTGGGACGAGGCCGAGAAACAAAAACATAAAAGAAACACTTTTATGATCCGACAACAGCGATTCACATACATGAACATCCTAAACAAGAGAGGAGCTCTCCCCTGTGATCAAAAGGTCCAAGGTGTGATCACGTCTGTCAGCACATGCTGATGTAAGCCATGGTCAGACAGAAGTAACGCTGACGAAGTGCATCAGTATCAGATGGAACTTCAAAATGAAAATTAAAGTCTCCCATCATAACTAATTCATGTCTGCTGCTGGAGGCACTGTCCACAATCTTGGAATTCACTGAAAATATGCTAGCAGTCAGTTTAGCGTCTCTTTGAGTCCATAATTTTTGTTCTATTCACTTGGAATTTTGGATAGCTAGCTTTGAAATAGACATTGGATGAGTTCGTAATCCAGCCGCGCTGTCAGTACCTCTTGAACTCTTCCGCGCATGGCACACAACCTTCAAGTGCATGCCGTCAAATTTGTATAGCCTTCTAATGAGCGCACGCAGGTGAAAAAATTCACCCAGTACCACAGCCCCTTTCTCATACTATTTTTTGTATTTTTCCCATGAAACCAGTGTCAGAGTGGGGAGATGTTTATAAACCTTGACAGGCGAGATAACCTGAGGTCACAGACATGGTCCTGGTGATACTTGGGGAATGTAGAACTAAATGTTCCTAGTATTTAGTATGCTAAATGTCCCCTATGTAGCTCTGTGCCTTTCATGTATGTTCAGAGGAGGGTGAATGGAACCAGTTCAGCTTTAGTTGAAGAAGTACATCATAGCTGGAAAATTTCAGAAAGCAGTATAGGGAAATGGAATTTTGAATGTTTTAACTCACGCCTGCTCCACAGATTTTGGCTGCGCTTAGGGGGTGCGCTGGCGTGTGCTTGTAAAGGGGGTGCGCTGGCGTGCGCTTGTAAGAGGCAAATTTATTCGATGGTGAGGCAAATTTATTCAATGGTGTGCGTCAAAGAGTTAACTTTTTAAATAATAATGAATTCATTTTTGCAAGTTTTGGATCCAGTATTAGGCCTAGCAACCAGTCAGCCCTGGCAGAGGCTGTGTGGAAGAAAACAGTCAGCCTGGAAGAAGCTGTGTGCCTTTTGGATGAGTGACTGAAACATCAAATGTGTCACTGTGTACACAGTGTCATGAGACTAGCGGTGCCATGATGCCGGGAAGCACTGTGTGTCCGTCTTTATTTGCGTGTGCCATCATGTGTGTTGATCAGAGATTGGCTTAGAGTGGAGGGAAAATGGATCAGAAGGATAAGCTTAACTCATTCCAGACGTGCCACCTCCGGATACGCAGTCTCTTGAATGAGTTAAAAATATGAACAACTCTCAATGTTCCTAAAAGAAAAACACGTGAGCTCCAAACAATACGGTAGACTTTGGAATGAAATCCTCATCTTGTTTACACATATGCCGATATCCCTTGAACTATCCGAAGGGTCATCCAAGTTAGTATGCATTGAAAAGTCTTAACATCAGGCATCTCTGTATCAAGTTTGGGTTTGAAGTTGAAAATAGTATTTGAGGAGAAACATTTTATTTCAAGATATGGCTATTTTGGACCCCTTTCAGGACTCTAGTGACCTTGACCTTTGAGAGGACACTGAAAGTGAAATTGGTATGTTTAGAAAGGTTTTACCAAAAAGTACTATTGGGCCAAGTTTGAAGTCTGAGGCTTGAGTAGTCTCCGAGAAAATGCCAACGTTAAAGTTTACCACGGACAACAGACGCCGGACAGATGACGGATGGCCCATTACATAGACTCACTTTTTGCTATCGCACGTGAGACAAAAAAATGACCTATTTCCTAAACTCTTGTGACCTGTGACTTTTTTGAGGAGTCATTCAAATTACATGCAGTATGTATAGGAAGTTCTTACCATCAGGTATGTACAAACTTTGGGTTTGAAGTTGCGAATGGTATATGAGAGAATTCTTTGGGTGTAAAAAAAATTGTATGTTTAGAAAGGTCTTACCACAAAGTATCCTTGGGCTAAGTTTGAAGACTGTCGCTTAACTAGACTCCAAGAAAATGCCAATGTTAAAGTTTATCAAAGATTCCCAAACGACGCCAGATGGACCACCACTGGCCCATTACATAAGACTCACTTTCCTATCATACCTGAGCGAAAAATTTAAAAAATAAATAACCATGCCCCCCCCCCACCCACCCCTCCCCACCTCTTTTTAAAAAGTACCATAATGCTTCCCTTCATACTACTTACCACAATGTGATTCCTTAGCCATATGTAATTATTCAGAGAAGTTGTCCAGTATCGAGGTTCTGAAAAGATACCAGAAAATCAGTTACCGAGTTTTCAACACTTAACTTTTTTTCTTTTCTTTTTTTTTTGCTGCTGAAGTTTGTTTTGTTTTTTCCTTTTGTCAACCTCAGAGGTCTTCCTCTCACGCCGCTCATCCCCATCAACCCCAGATTGCTCACCCAGGCCCGCTGGTTGTTCCAGCCAGACTCCCGGCCCTGCTGCTTATATGTCAGGTAGTAGGGGACTCCCTCCGGAGGAAACTCTGCAATGCTGCTGAGTCACTTCGGTGGTGTTCAGGTGACCACACCTACTATTCCCCCTACTTACGACATTGTTAGCTAGTCGCAGAGTCGACAAGTGGGAGCTCCCCCCCAGAGGTGGCGAGTCAACCACTACATCCTTCCATGCACAGCAGCAGGGTATGGCCAAAGACAACCGTGCACCTAGGGCTCCTGGAGGACTGGGCTGAGACGGACACTTGAGAGATGAGAAACCTGGAACAGCATTTTTTTTCATTTTGCATGATGATGAGGATTAGGATGATATGATGATGCCATGGTGGTCCATGTGGTTGGGGACTGCGTGACAGGGCCGCATTCCATGCTTCCTGTCATAAATATCCTGGTATCCGGGAACTGCCAGCTATGTAATCATTCACTCCGTGCGATGTGTCATAACCCGGGCTGCGTGGTATCAGCCTTCTCATTGGGTCCATAGCACACCCGCTCTGGGTAGGAGCTGACCCAGGTAGGAAAAATCCCACTTGATTTGGCCAGAATTCGAACCCGGATCTCCAGGCCGCCAGTCCAACATGCTAACCACTGCGCTACATAGGCCGGTGATTTTTTTAAAAAGAATTTGCTTATTGTCCTATGAAGGCTACATTACAGATCAGAATATAGATCAACCATTTTAGTTCAAGGGTGGTGCCAGAATAGCTATTCTGGCACTACCCTTGAACTATCATAGTCGTTTTAATTTCAAGCAGTGAGTAGTGTGTCAGTATGAAAAAGGCTTAAACTGTAGTGCTAAACTGACAAAGATAAATGGTAGGATCCTCCTACAAAGTGAGTAAACAGAAGGACCTACGGCCTACATCCATCCTGGGGTTTGTGATTTGTGACAACTTGTACAATACTGACCTTGTTATGTACCTGACCACAATACTGCCTGACCGTGCTGACAAAACACAATCGGACAGGGCTAACAAAATCAAATAACATGAATGGTGGTGTTGGGGAGGGGAGTAGTGGAAGGAGGGGTGGTGGGGGATTGGTAGGGGGAAATGTGTGTGCATGTTAATGCCAACACTGTTAAACAGCCCTTATTGTGCATGGCTGAGTGGAGGTCTAGGGAGGGCTGATAATGGCCCAAGGACATTTAGCTCATTGGGTGTCCACTTGGGAGCCAGACATGTCTGCATTATAATTGACTCCGTAGTATACTGGTGTGTGTACAATATCGAAGCCATATTTAAAGCAACATTCTCCAGGCAATAAAGGGTTAACAGTTCAATATACACGTGTCTCCTTTAGCAATGTTCTTTGTATGTGTTTTAATAATAAAGTTCCAATGTTTAAATTCTAGCAATCATAGCCAACCCTGAGGATAAGGCAACATCAGTAGCACGAATGGTTTAATGGGATAACACATAGCTCACACCAATAAAATATCACTGACCACTCTTGTTAAAAGTTATCGGTATTGAGTAACACTAACTGAACATGTACAAGCGATATACAATATGTGTACCCCTTTGGCTGTCGGTAGTACTTTTCTTGCAATGATTCCTGTGCAGGAATCATTGCAAGAAAAGTACTACCGACAGCCAAAGGGTTAATCAAGTTGTACTGAGAAAAGTACCTAGGTAGAGCCTGAATACACCATCCATGTAGTGCAGGTACAGAGGACCCAGGAATAAAATCTGAAACACAGAAAACCAGACACTGCATGATCTCTCACGAGGAAGCTCAACAATAATACAATGTTCGTTCTAACAAGAAAGGAAAAGCCCTTATGGCTCATGTGTATGACCAGTCCACATAATACGTGTGACCTGTGTGACCTTGTTCTTTCCAACAGGTCATTTCAATGAGCAAGTGTTCAAATGTCTAAACATAAGGGTTGGCCTCTTGTACCAGCGAAATCCAAGTTTTCTCAAAATGTATGCATTTTTCACAAATTTGTCAACCCTCTGTGAACCTTGACCTCTGATTAGTATGTATAGAAAGGTGTTATCATCAGCTATTTGTATGCTAAATTTTATTGAAAAGTTTGCAAAAACTTTGACAAAAAATACAATTCTATTAAAAACTGACATTTTTCAAAAACTTGCCAACCTCCTGTGACCCTTGACCTTTCCAAGGCGTCATCCAAATAACTATGTATAGAAAGGCCTTATCATCAGGTATCTCTATACCAAGTTTAGGTTTGAAGTTGAAAATAGATTTTAAGAAAAAAACAGTTTTTGTCAAAATATGGCTATTTTGACCTATTTCTGGACCCCCCCCCCCCTTCCCCCCCATGACCCTTGACCTTTGCAAGGGGACCACCAAATTAAAATGCAAAGAAAGGTATTATCATCAGCTACCCGTGCCAAATCTGACTGCCAAGTTGATCAAAACTTTGATGAAAACTAAAATTCTACCAAAAACTATGCATAGAAAGGCCTTATCATCAGGTATATCTACACCAAATTTGGGTTTGAAGTTGAAAATAGTATTTGCGAAAAAAACAGTTTTTGTCAAAATATAGCTATATTGACCTATTTCTGGACCCCCCCCCCCCCCCCCCGACCCATGACCTTTTCAAGGGGACCACCAAATTAAAAAGCATAGAAAGATATTGTCAACAGCTACCCTTGTGCCAAATCTGACTGCCAAGTTGGCCAAAACTTTGATAAAAACTACAATTCTACCAAAAACTGACTTTTTCCACACATTTGCCGACCTCCTGTGACCCTTGAACTTTCTGAGGGGTCATCCAAATTAATATGCATAGAAAGGCCTTATCATCAGACATTTTTATAAGTTTGGGTTTGAAGGCGAAAACAGTATTTGAGGAGAGACAATTTGTGTCAAAATATCGCTATTTTGGACCCTTTCTGGACCCCTAGTGACCTCGACTTTAGAGAGAGGTCATTGAAATTGGTATGTTTAGAAAGGTTTTACCACAAAGTACACTTGAAGTCTGAGGCATGAATAACCTCCGAGAAAATGCCAACGTTAAAGTTTACCATGGACAACAGACGACAGACAGAAGGCCCATTGCATACTCACTTTTGCTATCACATGTGAGCCAAAAATATATGCACATGGGTCATAGTAGAGCGTGTGTGTGTGTGTGTGTGTGTGTGTGTGTGTGTGTGTGTGTGTGTGTGTGTGTGTGTGGGAAGGGGGGGGGGGGAGAGAGAAAGACAAGTTAGGCCTTTAGAAAACGTGAAAGTGAAAGGAAGACCCACTGTGTACAGACATCTATGCAGACCTTCCACAGGTGCGAGAGGGAAAAAAAGGACAATGGTGGGGGTGCTTGTAAGGCAAGAAATAATAATGAAACAAAGCAAGTACAACCTTGTGATTTATGTCTCACCTGTTTAAAACATGACGCAAAACAAAAAGCAGTCTATTTCTTGCATGTTTTAAGCGTTTTATCAACACAAAAACACCACAGAAATGACCCAGGCAAGCAGGAAAAGGGATTTCCGTTAAAAAAATGAAAAATGGAAGCTCGGCCTATGGGTCATTGATCCCTAAGCTCAAACTGTTGTGGGTCATTTTGGGAAATAATGTGCCAATAGTGCATGGCACGTTAGAGAAATAAACCCTGATAAAAAAAACAAAATATAACTTTGAATTTTGTATACATGTACAAAGAGAAATATTTTGCATGTCACCACTTTTTTTAAAATCTTAAAACAAGAAAATATATTGTTTTCTAGTTTATTTTTCCACATAGGAGATCCCCCACCCCCACAGTCAACTTCATGCTTGCTTTGATCATATTTTAGCCCTAGGTAAATCTAAAATCTGTTATTTCATAATTGTCACAAACTCTCCACCACCATCCTACTAGCAATGCACAAATCACAAACTCACCATTGTCAGCACCAGTGGGATGATTAGAGCAGGAATGAGACCAAAGTTCAAGTGCAACCCGAGCCATTCAAGTATTGTGTGTGCCTAGAAACAAAAGCAACAATTAAAATGTTCAATCATAGTAAAGTTCCCTCAGGTACTTAAACAGGTACACATACTCATACAATGTATGAAATCACTCCGCTTTATTGTCTGTCTTACAATTCATTTGATGTTTTCAACAAGCAGTAAAGATTTTAAACACAAAGTAAGGTTAAAGGGAAGAAAACATCTTAAAGGCACCTAAATAAGCTGACTAAAATTGTAAAAGGTTTCCTAGCAAAAAGTAAATTGCTTGTTCCACATGTACACACAACAGGGTTTCTTACTTTTAAAATCAGAATAAAACTAATGACAAAATATAGGCCACTGATCCAGTCCAATCAACCTGCAGCTACATTTGCAGAGACTCACGGAAATGTAGGCCTTTTGCTGGCAGAAATCATCACTATTGGTTCCTCAGGAAAAAAAAATCAGTGTTTATTTTCAGTTTCAGCGAGCAAACACTGCAGTGGAAGATAGTGAAAACAGATCACATGCCTTGTGTTTATTCCTCGATTACAATGCTTGATCATACAACTAATGCAAACCGTAGTCCTCCCGTATCTGACCCGAGAATGATTTAACCCATATCATTCAAATACACCAGTGTGTGAAATAAGTTTGACTAAAATAGTTCAAGGGTAGTGCCAGAATAGCTTGGTGCCTCTAGACGTCAAGCTATTCTGGCACCACCCTTGAACTAAAGCCATTGGTCTATCTCCTTATCTGTAAGTACTATTGTGCTTGCATATGGCAGTGTACAAATTTGAAGCTTTTAGCTTCAGTATGATATGGGTTAACCCCATTTTGTAAGCAGCCATCAGTACTGTAAACAGCCATCAGCGGCGCTTTGAGTCGATTTCCCCAAAATTGAGAAAAAGCGCCTATATAATAACAGTATTATTATTATTATTATTATTAGTAGTACTGTAAACAGCCATCAGTAAGTGTAAGCAGCCATCAGTACTGTAAGCAGTCATCAGTACTTTAAACAGCCATCAGTACTGTAAACAGTAACTGCATTCACAATGGGGTGAACTCAAGGACTCCACTTCAACAGTTGCGAAAGCGTCTTATAGCGCTACCAGCGGCAATGCTATTTTATGACACTTCCGTAGCTACTGATGCGAGGTGCCTTAAATGAGTTAATTATTACAAGGTGTCTCACCTCTGGAATCTCACTGCTTTCACTGAAACTCCACAAGATGGGCGGTACAACTAGTGACACAACACCCACACTCAGGAACCGTCGCTTGATGACTTCAGGGTGGTCTCTGAAAATACCGAGATAAAGTACAGTTCAGCCTCCAAAAAATGTAGTACCTGGGAGCCCAAAAGCATGGTGGCGTTGTTTGCATTCTTGCTTCGCTGAAATGACATACATGTGCATGTAACTGAAAACTACCCAGTAAACAAAAGGTCCTTGCATCAATGCTAGCCTTAGGTGGCCTGCGCACAGCCATGTATCACTTTTGTAAATCACGCTTTTGTAAAGGCGTGCTTTAGTGTATAGCTTACGGGTGACTATAAAAAATTAAAAAAAAACTAGAACTTGAACATTTTTGGCGTGCAAAAGGCGGGTTTTCTTCGCAAGTGTGATCCCTGTGAAACTAAAGAAGCCGGCAGTAAGACCACTGAGCATTGCATGATTTTTTCAAGTAACAACATGTTACATATAAACTATTGGCTGGCCATTTTACCTGTCTTTCTCTGTGGAACTAGACCACACGTAAAGACTGCCCACATAGATCACAGCAAATAAAAGGCAGAGTAAAACAGCTTGCCATGCTGCGACCACGAACACAATCGCCGCCATTTTTGCTCGTGTCCTTTCGTGTTTTCACTATAAAGAGTGCCTGCTAAGGTATGTACTCTCGTAGATATAGTGGGAAGCCCTCCCGAGTCAGGTCTCCCAGAACTGCCCGGTGCCTGCTCTCACGTCCCCACCCCCATCGTAGCCTCTCGTACTCTATCCACTCCTGGAACGCCCACCCCACCTCGTCGCCCCCTCAATAAAGGCCGGGGGTGCGACAGGGGAGGGGAGAGGGAGAACCCATCACCTCCCACCCCTTCATCTCATGGCCGGAAGCACACGCCCCCCACCCCACGGATAATAAAGAGTCATCTCATCCTCACATCCCCCTCTTTCCTTCTTTTTTTTTTTTTTTTCTCCCCGGCCGGGTGGCTCCTGCGACCTTCCCAGGCCTCGAGAGTCGAGGAGTGCCCCCCCCATGGCCGGGGAAATCATGGCCCATAACTCCTAACCCTACCCAGAGGGGGCAGGGACCCGGGGAGCTCCGCGGAGACCGCACCGAGGCTGGTAGTACCATGGCGGGCCGGGTTCGGGAGCTGCAGTGCGCCCCAAGGAGTCCCGGCCCCACACTGGGCCCCCCGGGACTAACCTGGGACAGACCCGGGGAGGAATATAGGGTGAGAAATTAGAGAGCAGGCAAATCCAGGCGGCTGGAGTCCAGCCTGAACGGAGGAGGGACAAACACTTAAATAACATAGGCCCGACCAAGAGGATCAGCATCCATCGTCAATGCACTCCTTGGGCCCGACAGGACCGAACAGCAAACACAGGTCACCCTCATCGCCACTCCACCTCATGGGCCCAACCTCCCCATGGTTAATAAAAAGATATCACATCATCCTCATCATCACCAATCACCCGGTCCCTGGCTGCCCCCCTCCCCCCCCCCCCCCTTTATTTATTATTTCAGCTTCGTCTCCGCCACGGCCCAGGCATGCTATTTCCACCTCCGCCGCATCAGTCAGATCAGAAAATATCTCACTACCGAAGCTGCCACCAAACTTGCTGTCTCTCTCATCTTATCTCGCATCGACTACTGCAACTCTCTCCTTTCCGGCCTCCCTAACTTCACTACTTTCACTCTCCAACGCGTCCAGAACAGTGCTGCCCGCCTCGTCCTCAGAAAGAAAAAATCCGACCACATCACACCCCTGCTCAAACTCCTTCACTGGCTCCCCATCCCCCCCAACGCATCCAATACAAAATTCTGTCTCTCTGCTACAAATCCCTGAACAACTGCGCTCCTGCCTATCTCTCCAACTTACTTCACCCCTACACACCTTCCCGCTTCCTCCGCTCTGCCTGCGACCCTCTCCGCCTCCACATCCCTCGCACCAAACTCAACACTTTCAGCCCCCGCTCCTTCTCCGTTCCACCTGGAACACTCTCCCACTCTCTCTCCGTCAGAAACACTCTCTCTCCTCCTTCCAGTCCGCCCTCAAAACCCACCTCTTTCAACAGTTTTAGCACTATATCACCACACTCCCCACCCCAAGCTGACCGTCGTAATGTATTTCACTATTTGTGGTACGCGAGTCATTGTCTATAGTGTGCGCATGCGTGCATGAATTGTGAGTGCGCACTTAGAGTTATAATTATTATAAGCGCATTATAAATACCGTAATTATTATTATTATTATTATTTTTCCGCCCCCGGTACGTTAAGATAGCCCCCCCAGGAGTTTGAGGGAATGCCCCATAGGTGTCATACCGGGAGGCTTTTTGACCAATTGCCCCCCTCCTAGTGGAGAGAGGGTCCCGGGGGCCGGCGGCGGGCATCTGATCCCCCCCCCCCCCCCCACCAAGCTCCTTGGTTGGACGCACCCGGGGGCTGGCAGCCGGCTCTGGGGCCCATCTTTTCCGTATATGGCCGTAGAGAAAGACACTCCTGGAAGGTCCACTCTGCGGGATAGGGGGAGTTTGACAACCTAGGGGGGCGAGGTACCCTAGATGGCACTTCGACACCGAGCGACTCCCCGCTCGCCTGCTTACAGTCACCACCCATCAAAATAAATAGGGTACCCAGAGAGGTTTAGCATCCTTCGTCAATGCACTCCCTGGGCAATGGTGGGTACAACACCCCCCTCCAGAGAAATACAGACACTTATAGGGGGGGTAGTTAAAATCAACCCCCCTCAAACAGTAAGGGGAAGTAGGGTGTGGGCCTAAAAACCGGGCCTTGGACTGTGACCCCAAAGGAGGAAGCAGGAGCCAGACACCACCAAAGAACAAAGAAGGGAACAACAGCTCTCCCCCCCCCCCCCCCCCCCCCCCCAACGACCCAGCCTCCCAAGGCACAGACAGACATGACGAGAGGTTGATCAAAAGCGATGCGCAGACATCAGCAACAAACAGTCAGAACATAACCCCCCCCCCCCCCCCGCCCCAACCCCCAGCCCACCCCTGGACGAAATCAGCGAGAGCTGGAAGTCCGTGTCCTTTAAAATTAGCACTAGCATGTAACTCTCTCTCTCTCAAAGTGTGTGTGATGAGCGCGACCAACTCCATGCAATAAAAGTTAACAGTTTGCAGCAAGTCCTTTGTGAATGTTCTTAGTATGCCCTACAATAATGCTTACCAATAGGACCAACTTTAAAAGTTTCTCTGATCAGGAAAGACTCTTCTGGTCTTCTTCTCCTTTAATAGAGCTCTTGCCTTAAAACAGGCAGGAGAAAAACACTGTTACGCATGCCTACTCACATGGATTGTGAAAAAAAAGTAGAAGAGTCTAAGTTTAGGCAAGGCAGCATTGACAACCTGTTGTATTGGCAAATTTGAGCAATCAAAGCCCACCATGGAACAGACCGTTAAGTTGATGTGGTGTCCTCCAAAGCAGGCTTTAAATTAATTAATAGGTAAAATTTACTACCAAAACAGGTTCTAACTGTTGTCTTGCCTCAACTAAGACGTTTCTATCATTTCTTTCACAATCCTGGGAGCCAGTAAGAACATTTCAACAGCGGTTTCTACAGTCTTGTTTAGGAACTCTTAGAATACAGGGGCTCTTGAGGATCTCTCAGGGTGCACGTGTTCAAAAGGAACACACAGTGTGTACAAGCTCATGTCAATATTTCACGGTGTTAAAACTGTTCTTAATTGGATGAACTTTTGATCGGCAAACCTAGATCGGAGAAGATCGGCAATCTTTTGGTTTGTTTCTTAATTGAGGTTGAACGAACCTAGGCGAACTTCAGCAAACCAGGTTTGCCATGGTTCTCTTTCTTAACTGAAGTGCTTGATTCGGCGTACTTACCATCTGCGAAGGTGTTCAAAATGGCTGCCGCTATGCCGCTTCGCGATTTGAACGATTTTTGTTTTTGTACTCCTTGCAGTAGCGATCCCACAAACAGCGTTGCACCTCCCACAAATAAAAAAAAAAATGTCTTGTTTTTCGCACGAGTGAAATATCACCGTCCGCCATAGTTGTTTGTATCGGTGACTATCTTCTTATCTCCAACACAGGAGAGGGTAAAAGTTTTGGCCAATCAGAGAAAAGGTTCGCCTTGGATCACTCGACATGGCGAGCAATCGTTTTCCGACAGCGAACTATAGTTTGACGAGGTTTGTGAACTACTTCGAACTAGGTTCACCGTATCTTTAGATCGTCCAATTAAGAACCAACCTGGTTCGCCTGAGATCGTCAGAGTTTGCGAACTAAGGTTCGTTTAATAAGAATGGCCTTTAGACTCCACATTAGCATGCATTTATAATTGGGAGTTTACTGCATAGCCCACCACACAATCCTGTAGTAATATAGCCACAGGTGAGAAAAAGAAAGTGATAGTTCATTTGAGAAAAGCCTGCCTCATGTTTTTTACAAATAACTTTTGAATGCAGTTGATTTCAAGACAACTTCAAGAAGAAAAGATGATCACCAACCTTAGTCCTTATTCATTTTAATTTTCTTTAGTCATAACAATGGCTTAGCCACTGCCCTCGGGAATTTTTTTTAAATGACCCATTTAAAACTGCTAAAATATTCCCTAATTGAGCCCCACTCAGAGGCACCGACACATTTACTTCTGTAAACATCACGCTCTCCATGTCGAATGTTTAATGCCTTGGTCTTGCGATGTGTCTGATCCATGCATAGCTTATCATAGTTTCAGCATCAGTGATGAAGGTCAGTGGTCACCGAGGCCTAAACAGGGTATATGTTACAACTTTTTTAGTAGGTCATCTCCATGACCTCCTGAGAGTAGTGGCTAAACCGTAGGGTTTAAAGGCAACTAAATTTTAAAATAAATTAAGACCAAGTTTGGTGATCACTTTTTGTTCTTAGTGCTGTCCTGCAGTCTTGTTGAAAAGTTAAAGGGAAAAAACATAAGGCAAGCTTTGATCAAGCAGACTATAACATACAGAGTAACACAACACACTACGTGCGACATCTACACTGTAAACAAGATATATGTGCGTCATATAGACCATACAGATGCGTCCTAAAAAATATACCAGTGATCATTTCAGCCGCACCAAAAACGTTTATAAGTGAGAACAATTAGCCCTTTATTGCCTGGAGCAGGTCGCTTTAAATACCAGCCGTAAGTTTTCTTTTTATGGTACAGTTGTCACAGAAGTGTCTAAGGTTAGGTTTTTATGTATAGATATGTTTCAGGTTCCTCGCGCTGGGACCATACGGCGTTGAGGCGCGTCCCCTGGGTGGTGGATAGGGGGTCCCTCGTGAGAGGGGTGCACCGAATGAAATAAGGTGCCGTGAACCAACATGGGCTAAGGGAAGGTGACCCCGACAGAAAACCCCTGGTCCTCCTAGTAAGGGGGTTGGGCGTGGGGGTAGCTTCCCCACCCTGCAAAAAAGGAAATAGCTACAAAAACGCCGACGAAAAGATTAACAGTAATTCCTTTCCTGGAGGAGGAAGGTTCTTCTACTAGAAGACTTATGACGTCCTGTGGTGAAAGCCGGAAGTCTTCGGAAGCCACAGGACCGAGCCGCCTCTCTCTATCCAGGGATACAACCATGGGCACATGGAACGTCAAGACCATGTACCAGAGCGGCAAGGCCGCCCAGATAGCAGCGGAAATGCAAAAGTACAACCTTTCCCTGCTAGGCATCAGTGAAGCCAGATGGACGCAGTCTGGCCAGAAAAGGCTGTTAAGTGGGGAGATGATTCTGTATTCAGGTCATGAAGAGGAGAATGCCCCCCATACAGAAGGAGTAGCACTCATGCTGTCACCAGTGGCACAGAGAGCGCTGATGGGCTGGGAACCTCTTGGGCCAAGAATTATCACAGCAGCCTTTAGAACCAAGAAAAAGCTCAAGCTGAACATCATCCAGTGTTATGCGCCCACCAATGACAGTGACGAGGAAGAGAAACAAGAGTTCTACGACCGACTCCAGAGTGCCTTGGACAAATGTGCGGAGCGAGACATCACCATCGTCATGGGCGATTTTAATGCCAAAATAGGGGAGGACAACACCGGATACGAAGAGGTGATGGGAAGACAGGGACTAGGCTCGGAGATGAGTGAGAACGGGGAGAGGTTTGTAGACTTTTGTGCTCTAAACCGACTTGTCATTGGAGGCAGCATCTTCCCACACAGAAGAATACACAAAGCAACTTGGGTCTCACCTGACCATACAACAGAGAACCAAATAGACCATATCTGCATTAGCAAGAAATTTAGAAGATCCCTTCAAGATGTTCGAGTGAGGAGGGGAGCAGATGTCGCCTCAGACCACCATCTGCTTACCTTAAGAATGAAGCTCAAGCTAAAGAAAAGCCGCACAGAGACAACAAGAAGACAGCGCTATAATGTAGGCCTCCTGAGAGAAACTGGAGTTAGAGAAGAGTTCAAACTGGTGCTGTCCAACCGGTTTCAAGCGCTTCAGGAGCTAGTAAATGAAGAGGAGGCGGTCACCACAGAGCAGCAGTGGAAGGCAGTTAGAGAGGCGCTGAACTCAACCAGCAAAGACACTGTAGGGTTCAGAAACACCACCACAAGGACTGGCTGTCGGCACAGACCTTGAAGAAGATAGAAGCGAGGAAGCAGAAGAAAGCAGCGGTCAACAACAGTCGCACGAGAGCAGCCAAAGTAAGGGCACAGGGGGAATACTCGGAAGCCAACCGCGAGGTGAAGAGGAGTATCAGGGCAGACAAGAGGGCCTACACAGACAGCCTGGCAGCAGAGGCAGAAAAGGCAGCAGGCAGCGGCAACATGAAACAGCTCTACGACATTACCAGAAGATTGTCGGGTAAGTATGGCCATACAGAAAGACCAGTAAAAGACAAAGAAGGCAAGCCTATTGCAGACAGAGCAGACCAACTCGACAGATGGGCCGAGTATTTTGAAGAGTTACTGAACAGACCTAGCCCACCCGACCCCCCCGACATCCAGCCGGCAGAGACCGACCTACCCATCAGCTGTGACAGACCCAGCCGGGAAGAGATCAGAAAAGCAGTGGCATTTTTGAAGAATGGCAAAGCAGCAGGGCCAGATGGCATCCCAGCGGAGTCTCTGAAAGCAGACCTAGAGACAACAGTTGAGATGCTGTACCCACTGTTTGGAAAGATCTGGGAAGAGGAGGTGATGCCAGCTGACTGGAAGGAGGGGTACCTAATCAAGCTTCCCAAGAAAGGCGACCTCAGCAAGTGTTCCAACTACAGAGGAATCACCTTGCTGTCAGTACCAGGAAAGGTCTTCAACAGGATCATCCTAGAGAGAATGAAGAGCTCCGTTGACCCCCAGCTGAGAGACCAGCAAGCAGGATTCAGGAAGAACCGATCATGTACAGACCAGATCGCCACTCTCCGCATCATCGTGGAACAGTCTCTGGAGTGGAGCTCCCCGCTGTGCGTCAACTTTGTGGATTATGAGAAAGCATTTGACAGCGTGGACCGAGAGACTCTGTGGAAACTCCTACGACACTACGGTGTACCCACAAAGCTCGTCCGCCTGATCAAGAGCAGCTATGATGGCATGACATGTCGCGTGATCCACGAAGGGCAGTTCACCAGAGAGCTCCAGGTCAGAACTGGTGTCAGGCAGGGGTGTCTGCTGTCTCCATTCCTCTTCCTACTGGCCATAGACTGGGTCATGAAGATGACCACAGAGCACAGACGAAGTGGAATACAGTGGACACTGTGGACACAGCTTGACGACCTCGATTTTGCAGACGACTTGGCATTACTGTCCCACACTCATCAACAAATGCAGGACAAGACCACGAGGCTTGCTGACATCTCGTCCCAAGTGGGCCTCACCATTCACAAACAGAAAACAAAGACAATGAGGCTGAACGCAACCAGGGAAGAACCAGTCTTGCTTGCTGGCACCCCGTTGGAGGAGGTGGAGTCCTTCACCTATCTCGGGAGCATCATAGACAAAAAAGGCGGCACTGATGCAGATGTCAGAGCACGAATCGGTAAAGCCAGAGCAGCCTTTCTCCAGTTGAAAAAAGTGTGGAGTTCCAGAGAGCTGTCACAACACACCAAAGTCCGGATTTTCAACTCCAATGTAAAAGCAGTTCTCCTATATGGAGCAGAGACATGGAGATTGACAAAAACCACAATCAACAGAGTACAGACCTTCATGAACAGTTGCCTTAGAAGAATTTTGAAAATCCACTGGCCAGAGAAGATCAGCAACATCAGACTCTGGGAGAGAACAGAGCAGATAACAGCAGAGAATGAAATTGGGCGAAGAAGATGGGGATGGATCGGTCACAGTCTGAGAAAGCCAGCTTCCAGTATCACTAGGCAGGCATTGTCATGTAACCCCCAGGGAAAGAGGAAAAGAGGTAGGCCGAGAAACTCCTGGCGTCGAGACCTCCAAGCAGACATCAAGAGACTGGGAACCACCTGGAGTAGAATCGAAGGAGAAGCACAGGACAGGAGTTGCTGGAGGTCTCTCGTCGACGGCCTATACCCGGGTAGGGGTGACAGGCGTAAGTAAGTAAGTAATGTTTCAGGTTAGAAGGGTTTAAGGTGTAGTAGTAACCTAGTAAGCGACCGATGCACATATGTGTGACCTTTGTGACAACAAGTAAAGAGTTGGCTTCGGCACCAGTGAAATTCATGTTTTCTCAAATTAAAGCAATTTTCACACACTCGTCAAACCCCAGTGACCCTGACCTTTGCGACGAGTCAACTAAATTAGTATGGATAGACACGTCTTGCCATCAGCAACCCTCACAGGAAAAGTATCGAAAACTTGGACAAAAACTACAATGTCACAGAAATCAACATTTTTCACACATTTACCCACCTCATCACTCTTTGATCTTTCCAAGGGGTCATCCAAATTAGTATGGATAGATAGGTCTTACCATCAGGTATCTCTGTACCAAGTTTGGGTTTGAAGTTAAAAATAGAGTTTATGAAAAAATATTTTGTCAAAATATGGCTTTTTTTAAAAACCTATTTCCTGATCTCTTGTGACCCTTGACCTTACCTATTTTGGGATCATCCTATGACCCTTGACCTTTGTGATGGGTCAACTTAGTATGTATAGGAAGGTCTTATCATCAGCTACCTTTGTGCTTAATTTGATTTAAAAGTTTATAAAAATGTTGATAAAAACTACAATTCTATCAAAAACGGGAATTTTACACACATTTGCCGACTTCTTGTGACCCTTGGCCTTTAAGAGTGGTCATCCAAATTAGTAAGCATAGATAGGTCTTACCATTAGGTATCTCTGTACCAAGTTTGGGTTTGAAGTTGTGAATAGTATTTGAGAAAAAAAATCTTTTGTCAAAATATGGCTATTTTTGACTATTTCCTGATCTCTTGTGACCCTTGATCTTTCCGATGGGTCAACCAAATTAGTATGCAAAGAAAGGTCTTACCATCAGATATGTTAGTACCAAGTTTGTGCCTGATTTTGTGAATAGTATTTTGTCCAAATATTTTTGACATTTCCTCATCTCCTGTGACCTTGACCTTTCAGAGAGGTCACTCAAATTGGTATGTTTAGAAAGGTCTTGCCGCAAAGTATCATTGGGCCAAGATTGAAGACTGGTCTCTGAGAAAATGCAAATGTTAAAAGTTTACCACAGACGATGGCAGATGGACGATGGCAAACAGACAACAGACGGATGACCACTGGCCCAGAACATACTCACTTTTGCTGCGCACACATGTACAGTTTAAGTACATGTATTAGTGCAACTGAGATACTGAAATACATGGATCTAGAATTTTTGGTACAGCGAGTTATTGTACGTATGTGATCGATTGATTTTGTGTGTGTGCATGTGTGTTCACAAGCGTGTATAATTATATTTTTTGTGATATAATCATAATAATAATGAGCATTGTTAAAAAACAATTAGCAGAAATTTATTTCATACATGACTTAAAAACATGAAGTATTACTAAAATCACACTTTTATTTTCAAGTATCCATTATGTAGTCCAACAAAAAAAATAAAATCGTACAAAGAACATGTGTACACCAGCTAGCAATTAACCAGCTGCAATGCTGAAAGTGTGACAAACATGTCATGTTAAAGAGCATAATTTATGAAAAGTATAGAAAATCATTGTAACATAATTATTCAGTAAAAAAAAAAAACTTTCGCGCAAAAAACAACAAATATAACAGGAAACAAAATGCAATGTCTCTGTTAAGTATGTTTACCATAATCTTAAAATATCAATGGAAACTAATCAGCTGTACCCACAGGCGTTCACCCCCCACCACCCCCTCACCTTCCCCCCAAAAAAGACAAAAAAGTTGATTGATTGATTGTACATTGCTTAACGTCCCGACAGCAACAAGGCTTTCTCAGGACGTGCCTGCACTGCTTGTGAAAAAATAAAAAAGAAACAGAACATTGAATGTATGTCGCCAGCCGGTCAAATACGTTAAATAAACCTAACACATGGGGCCTAATAAAGCTAAGACCATTTAGCAACACACATCCAATATCAAGAGCTACAGGCAGTGCAGACAGTAGGGAGAGTTTTAAAAAGGCAAATACAGGTGAATGGACAAAGGGTAGACAGAAACACATGCCCCAGAATAGAGAGAAAAACCCACCCTGTGGGGCTGACCAGGGTGACCCTGGGAACTAAAAAATACCTAACCCCACCCAAGTCCCCCAGGGCAGACCCGGGTGGGGTGACAAAAAAGTGCCACTACCGTACACATTCAGTAACCCCATAACAGCGCCTGTCTGTACTGTGACTTCAACTTTCCAAAGACCATAATCACTTGTATTTTGTCAAATGCATTTTAAAGGCACACATTTTTATCAGTGATACTTGGATAAACACATGCACATGATCATATGCAAATACCCCTTGGTCTATGCAGATCCTATTTAGCACATACAAGTACACCTCTCTTTCTCTAGTTTTCTCTTTCTCTCTCTCTCTCTCTCTCTCTCACACACACACACACACACACACACACACACACACACACACACACACACACACACAATTATACAATTGCTGTACATCTAAAAAGATCAATCACCAAACACACACAAAATTGCTGTACATCTAACAAAATAATCACTAGATTACAAAGAAACAAGAAAGGCAATGCGCCTGTGGCTCACATGTATGACTGATCCACATGTGTGACCTTGACTTTTCTGACATGTCGCACAAATGTGCAAGTGTTCAAGTGTCTTAACATAAGTAAAGGGCTGCAGGCTTCTGTACCAGTGAAATCCACGTTTTCTCCAAATTTATGCATTTTTCATACATTTGTAAACCCTTTATGACATTTTGACCTCTGTGATGGGTAAACTAATAATAATACAAACTGTAATAATAAATGGTTTCTATATAGTGCTAAATCCCCATTGCTAGGCTCAAAGCACTTTACAAAGCATGTGATGTGATGCAGTGCACAATCTCCTCCCACACACCACACCGCCTGCCTCAGCAGTGTCGCTAGCTGTACATGTACAGTCAGTAGACACTAACTACACAAACAGCATGGCGAGCAATATGAAAGAGTGCACCACAACACAGTCATGACAAAAAACAATGAAATGTTCTTAAGAAGACAGAGTACGAGCAAAGCAAACACATCTAACTAATAACAAAGCCAACTTAACGTTTTAAAAAAAAAAAAAAAAAAACAGCATGCCGATCCTCGACAGATGCAAATAAATTGGTATGCATAGAAAGGTCTTGCCATCCATCCTTTACACCAAATTTAATTTAAAAGTTTGCAAAATCTTTGATTAAACCTACAATTCTCACAATGATTGGCATTTTTCACACACATGCTGACCTCCCATGACCCTTGTCCTTTCCAAGGGGTCATTCAAATTAATATGCATAGAAAGGTCTTAATTACCATCAGGTGCCTCTGTACCAAGTTTGGGTTTGAAGTTGAAAATAGTGTTTAAGAAAAAACAGTTTTCGTCAAAACATCACTTTTATCTATTTTTGGATCACCCCATGACCCTTGTGATGGGCCTAGTAAATTAGTCTGCACAGGAATTAGTCTTATCATCAGGTACCTGTGTGCTAACTTGATTGGAAACTTTGATAAAAACTACAATTCTATCACAAATTGTAGTTTTTGCATTCTCCAAATATTTGTCTACCTCTCAAGACCCTTGACCTTTCAAGGGGTCATCCAAATTAGTATGCACAGATAGGTCTTACCATCAAGTATCTTTGTACCATGTGTGGGTTTGAAGTTGAAAATAATACTTGAGAAAAAAACTTTTTTGTCAACATATGGCTATTTTGGACCTATTTCTGGGCCTCCTGTGGCCTTGACCTTTGAGAGAGGTCACTGAAATTGGCATGTTTAGAAAGGTCTTGTGACAATGTATCCATGGGCCAAGTTTAAAGTCTGTGCCTTGAATAGTTTCCAAGAAAATGCCAACATTAAAGTTTACCATGCACAAAAGACGCCAGACAGACAACGGATAGCCAAATACATAGATTCACGTTTGCGATTGCACGTGTCAAAAATGACACATGAAACACATTCCTACTTACCATCCAAGCACTGAATATAAAACCAGATTTCATGTATCTTCAAATGTCCAACGCCAGTATTAGAACAATGTGACTGTGCACACACAACGAAACACAAATGTACACAAATGCAACAGGAAAACATCAAAGCTGGACTGATCCTTGTGCCAATAAAGTGCTCATTTGTGATCTAAGCCATAAGGAACAAAGACAGAGCTAGACCAGCACACAAATACAATGACATGTATACCTAGTCAGTGAAAATCCTACCAGAATAAATATACTAAGGTGTGAATGAACTCTTAACTCTCCATTCTATAGAATGGAAAACATTTAGATCTACATTGCATTAATATATAATGGAACTGCAGTTTTCAGCAATCACCTTTTTTGCAACAAAAAAGTGGTTTTAAAAAGGCAGATGCCCTCTTTAAGTCTTAACGGGAAAAGAGTGTCACCTGTCATTAAAGACCATCGTTCAGGGGGATGCAGCCAGCTAAATGATATTACAATCATTTCTAACAAGGGTGGTTGTTCACAACCTGCTCTAAGAAAAGAAATACCCAACGGAGAAAGAAACACGCTTAGAAAAGACAAACAGAGAAAGCAGCCGCTACTTATCTTCATTCGCAGAATGCGAATGAAGATAAGTAGCGGCTAATCTCTCTGTTTGTTCGTTTGTCTATTTTGACAAAGGGTATTTACCCGAAATATTAATAAATTGTGTTGTACCCGTCTTTTCTAAGCGTGTTTCTTTCTCTGTTGGGTACTTCTTTGCATTTTACACGCTTGGTCTGGAAAACCAGCTCTGCTGTACTGAGTGAAGACTGGAAAAGCAACCCCTTGCCAGAAGTTCAATTTTTTGCCAAAAACTTAAAAAGGTATGGCCACCGTCAGCACAGGCATGCAAAACACTGTGGTCCACTAGTCTTGTCTGCATGTGACTGATGTGCAAAACATTTTTAACACTGGATGCTACATTCCTCACTGTATAAATCAATGAAAGTAGTCACATTGGGTTGCAGTGGATTCATACCAAAATACGTAAAGCTGACCCCGTCTGCATCAACATTTTGCAATCTTTGGTTGTATAGTCCCAAGAATTTGTAAAATACCATTATTTCCATCAATACAGACAAACATGTACCAGAACAAGAATAATGTAGTAATCAAATGGCTACTGACAAATCCCAACCAAAATTTCTCCACATGTAAATTTCCTGCCCACAACCGACAACAGGCAACAATTCAATGCACATTATTTCCATGTGCATGACAATTCCCCACCAAACTGGCTATGACAATTTCCCACTGTAAACCACTTATTGCTTATGTGGATAAACTATTTCATTGAAGTTATGCAATTTTGAATTCATTCAGTAACGATTCCATGAACACTTTTTGAGCTCACTTTCAAATCTGTTACTCTTTTATTCTTGCTGGCTGGCCATAGAAGTTGACAAAATATTTCACTTTCAGACAGGAAAGGCAAACCAATCATTGGAGAAGAGTCTGAAATATGGGACTAATGTATGAAACTGTGTGTTGAGGGAGGACACACAAAAACACACACAAGTATAACAAGAAAGGCAAAGCCATTATGGCTCACGTGTATGACCGATTTACATACCTTTGTGACAATAAGTAAAGGGCTGGCTTCTGCACCAGCAAAATCCTTTTTTTTCTTTTTCAAAATGTAAGCATTTTTCACACATGAACCCTTGTGACCCTTGACCTTTGCGATGAGCTGACTAAATTAGTATGCACAGGAAGGTCTTATCGTCAGTACCATTGTGCCAAATTTGATTGACAAATTTGCAAAAATGTTAATACCTACGATTTTATCCAAAATGTGCATTTTACACACATTTACCGGCCTATTGTGGCCCTTAACCTTTCAGAGGGGTCATCCAAATTAGTATGCATAGATAGGTCTTACCATCAGGTATCTCTGTAGCAAATTTGGGTTTGAAGTTGTGAATAATATTTGAGAAAAAAACATCCTTTGTCAAAATATGGCGATTTTTTTTACCTATTTCCAGAGCTCTTGTGACCCTTGACCTTTCCAAGGGATCAAACAAATTAGTATGCATAGAAAGGTCTTCCCATCAGGTATCTCTGCAGCAAGTTTGGGTTTGAAGTTGTGAATAGTATTTAAGAAAAAAAATCTTTTGTCAAAATATGGATATTTGGGACCTATTTCCGTAGCTCTTGTGACCCTTGACCTTTCCAAGGGTCATCCAAATTAGTATGCATAGATAGGTCTTACCATCAGATATCTCTGTAGCAAGCTTAGGTTTGAAGATGTGAATAGTATTTGAGAAAAAAAACATCTCTTGCCAAAATAAGGCTATTTTAGACGTATTTCCTGATCTCTTGTGACCCTTGACCTTTCTGAGGGATCAACCAAATAAGTATGCAAATAAAGGCTTTACCATCAGGTATCTTTGTACCAAGTTTAGGTTTGAAGTTGTGAATTATTGCCTTTATTGCCTTTACGTTTAGACCACAATAGTTATCAACATATGCGTGTGTGTGTGTGCATGTGTGTCTGTGCGTGTGTGAGACATGAGCAGCTTAATTATATTTTGATGTATTTTATGTTCTTCTTTTAAATTGTGCAGCACCGAGATGATTTCCTAATGTATTTTTACATATGGCAATAAAGTTCTATCTTAGTAGTATTTGAGAAAAAATAAATTATGTCAAAATTTGTGAATAGTATTTGAGAAAAAATTAATTATGTCAAAATATAACTATTTTTAACCTATTTCCTGATCCCCTGACCTTTGTGAGAGGTCACTCAAATTGGTATTTTTAGAAAGGTCTTGCCACAAAGTCTCTTAGTGGGGTGTAGGGGGCTCTGTATAGAGGTAGTACCTTTGCTGTTCGGCAGCTGCGTCCTACACTATGATAGGATGGACGGGCATCACTGGTCCTCATCCATCTCCTTAATCTCTCACGTGCTGGCTCCAAGCGCCACACCCTGGCAAACCACCTCAGCTGGTGGGCTAAACCATGTGAGGGGGTGGTGTTCACACTGCACCACAAGGCGGATGAGCTGGTTTTTGACAGCCAACAGCTAAAGGACAGAAGAGATCAGGCTTGATCCAACGGCCAAATGTGGGGGAGTAAACCCATCAAATCAGGAGTGGAGCCCCGAAGGCAGACAGCTGACTGTATTCACGCACTGTTCTGGCAGCTCCTGCAGCCAAACTAGTGCCAAATGTATTGCCTTGCATTCCTTTGGACTACATCGGATCTTGACGACTGGGCATCCCAGGATCTCCATACACTTCGCCCAGGCTTGCGCCCTGGAGAGGTAACACGGACTGACCCAGCAAGCACATATACTCCATTGTCTTCCAAGACAGAAGGATGCCAACAACAGCCACAAAGTATCCTTGGGGCAAGTTTGAAGACTGTGGCTTGAATAGTCTCCGAGAAAATGCGAACGTTAAAGTTTACCACGGACGATGGCGGACAGACGACAGCCAGATGACCACTGGCCCAGAACTTACTCACTTTTGCTTCGCACGTGAGCCAAAAATAAAATCAAATTCACTGTTGCTCAGTGTGGAAAGAGCACAGAAAACTGCAGCAACAGGGAACTGTGCACAGTGAATTTAGGTTAAACTGTCTGGCCGGGAAATATGCACAGGGAACTGACTGGCTCTATAATGAAGGCTCAAATTGTGGGTCTTACTAACTTTCATATGCCACCAAATGAATTAATCTACATAGGATAATAATTATATTCCTCAATCATATACTTTAGACATATCAGCAGTATGCCCAAAAAATCTGAGCTTTGATCTCTAGCTGATCAGAGCTTTGATTTCTAGATTTATTTAGCTGTTAGAGACGTGTGTGTGTGTTTAGGTGTGGATGGAAGGATGAATGTGTTTACGTACATGTGGTATTAATTAGTCTGTTGTTTCTGACATGTGGTCCTTATATATGCACAGTATACCATCATTATCACAAAAATGTATGGCTGCTTATGCACATAATATAAATACATACAAGTCTATTGAAATAAAGAAAATAAGACAGTGTAAGTGGAAGAACATCTAGCAACCAGGAGTCACACGTCATTCTTCAGATCCATCGTTAGGTTTCCCACCACCAAACAGTCTTGTCAGAAGGTTCTTATTCTTTGCTTCTAGATACTGAACGTCTCTTTGCAGTTCTTTGATTTGAGCATGTTGTACTGCTGCTATCAAATCTAAATCCTGCAACAACAAACAAACAAACAAACAAACAAAATCAATCAATTTCAGTCCACTAAGGCCATGAATTCAGCATTATACTCATACAGAAAATGTTTTGTCAGCTTCATAGGAACATTAAAAGCTGGCTTAACCCCAGCCAGGGGCCTCAGTTAATTTTGGGGGCTCTAGAACCGAGGCCCAGAATCCAATAGCAAAGAATCCTTGATGCATTAAGTTATCAGATGATCTGATGGCGACACATAACATATTTTGGATCCTCACGCTTTTGAAATGCCTAAGTTCCCATAGACATTATGGCGCTCAATGAAACTGGAGCGGATCCGTTGCTTGGGGTAAGTTGTTTTCATCGTAAGACTGGAAAAAATCTTTCTGAATGCGTGATGCTTTTATCTCTGTTGAAGATTTTTCATGGTAAAAATACTAGCTGGTGGTGCAGAATTACTTAGTATTTTTCTTGTTCTTCATGTAAAGAGCCTTATCAAGGAGTACAGTGTTTCCATGTGTACTGCAAGAATGAGACATCAAAGAAATTAGGAACAACAAGAATATGACGTCATCTTGCTGTCGAGTGATGTTACCATCATTATATGCTAATGACATAGAATCTATTTATCCGAAATTCTTCAATTTCTTGTGGACAAAATGGTGGAAGGTCTGAAATCTTTCACATCTCAGTAGCTGACAGTGGCTTGTGCATTGATTAGAACCTTCTACATGAGGTTATGGTGGCACAGGAGCTCCAGGTAGGTTGCTTTCTGATTCCTTCCTTTCTTTTTTAAGTCTCTTCTATTTATAGAAGAGACTTTTTAGGATGGGTCACGGTGGAGCACATTCCAAAGAATGCCCATGACGAAATAGGCGAGCCAGTCTGAAAATCTGTCCACTAAGTAACCAGATAAAATTTACGTCATGTCTAGTTACGCTAACTTTGCTGCAGAACGTACATTTGGCGAGAAACGCTCTGTGTGTGTGTGTGCGCGCGTGCGTGCGTGCGTGTGTGTGTGTGTGTAGACACGATAATCTATGTTTGTGTACATTCAAGCTTGAAACTTGGGGAAATGCTTTGTTAAAGGGGTGCCTAGGAGAGCCTCCAAGCAAATTAAAATTGGGTGTCTCATTGAAGGGTTAAAAGGCCGTTTATAGAAAGTCGGTTGTACCACATTAGAGTCTGTAATTTTTTTCCTATTCACTTGAAATTTTGGATATAGCTAGATTGGAGAAAGACATTGGATGAGTTCATTAGACAGCTTTGTATCTTTTGAACTTTTTCAGTAAAAATTAATTATATGCAGAAAAAAGAAAAAAAAGTAACAAAAAAAAATCGACTTCTGGAATAAAAATCAGACAGTGGTGACGTAAAAGCAGAAATTTTGTCACCATGCAGACATAGATGCAAAACTATAGATATGACGTATTTCTCTCTCTCTCTCATTATGCATGAACTGGCCGCGGTACAGGCTGTGAGTGCAGCTGAGAAGAGCCCAGAGCGCCTCATACCAGTGCGGAGATTACTGGCGGCCTGCCTGAGGTCAACAACGGGTCTGACCACGCCAGCAGCCAGCAGCCAGCAGCAGCGTAACAACAGAGTGTCTACAGAGGAGCAAATACTGCGACATACAGTGCAGAGTGACACCACCATACTGGTCACTGGAGACTCTGTTGTTCGCAACATCAAGGCCAAGAAGATGCCCAGCTACCCTGGAGACAAAGTAGAGGTATTATCTGTCTTTGGCCTGTGGACTGCCCACCTGCTGAATTGACTCCAGCGACAACACGCGTCCCTCACAGTGGTGGCACAGCCACCCCGTGTGTGTGTGTATTAGAATCATTTCCAGAACTTTCAGTTACTCTTCCTTACATAACTTTGTGCTTTACTTTTCAGGCTATCAACAGCATCAAATTGATTTACTTGCGTGTCATTGCTCATTTTGTGTTTGCGCAGAGACATATTCATTTGTTTTAAACTTCAACCACTGCACGTGGTCTAATATTTACATTATCATCCCTTTTGACTTCTGCCAACAGTACTTGTGACTGCCGATCTTCTCACTCTGTGCGATTTGTGATGCTTATAGCACTAGTACTTGTGCACCATGACACTTTCTCTACTTGTGCTCTACATATATTTATACTACGATCATATCTGTGTCTTTTCACAGCGCCGACGGACTTATTTCCCCTATAGCGCAGTGGGGTCTTTTAGCTTTGACTGTGGAGAAGTGTGCTGAAGGGATTAGTCCCTCTTAGTGACCGTTGTGATGTATTGACTAGCCGCAGGGTAGTGAGGCCCATCAGTGAATGTGTTGAAGAGACTCTTTTCACTTGCCTCCCACATTCTATGTGTTTGAGCGGACCGATATTCTTTTGCTTGTTTCACAATTTCAGTTCTTATTTGCCGTTGTATCATTTATAAGCTTTATCATTAGTACTCTTTAGTACTGACATACATTAGCAATCATGGCCAGTTACATGTAGGCCATTTAAATGTTTATCATTTAACTAACAAAGTTTCCGATCTGTGTGTGCTCTTGAGTCAACCCAATCCATTTCACTTATTGGTGTAACGGAATCGCGTCTCAATCCTAACATCAGCGAAGAGGCCATTTCTATCCAGGACTTCACTGTACTGCGCCGCAATGCTGAATACCCAAGACAGACGAGTATTGCAGTATACACTCATAACTCAATTAGTGGTACTACTCTCAGGCGTAGGGACCTGGAATCGAAAACCATAGAATGCATTTGGGTTCAGTTAAGGGCAAACAAATCCAGCCCCGTGCTGTTCGGGTACATTTACAGGAACCCAGCATCAACATTTCAATGGTTCGACGACTTTATCATCATGATGGATAAGGTCAGACAGTCCAGCTCTGAAATTTTGATCCTGGGTGACTTCAACATTAACATGTTTTTGAATAACCCTGCCTGGGAGTGCACCATGTCTATGTTTTGTTTGAAGCAGCTAGTTAAAACAGCAACTCATGTTAATCTAACTTCCTCCACCCTCATAGACCACATATATACAACTACTCAATCAAGGTTAGTGGGAGTAGAAGTACCTCAGGTAGGGATTAGCGATCACTACCCGGTGTGCTGTTGCTGGGCACTGAAAGCGGGCATTTGCTACTCTGGGCATTGAAATTCATTCCGCAAACATCAGCACACGACTATAAGATACAGATCACTTAAACAAGGAAACATTTCTTTGTGATATAAGTAGTGCGCCCTTTGATACAGTGTCCTACCATAATTACCCCAACGATGCTTTGTCTGAGTGGTACGGATTGTTCTTTGGTGTTCTCCATTCAAAGAAAATGGGTGAAGAACTCCCAGCTTCCTGCCTGGTTAAGTAAGGAAATCAAGGATGCCATGCAGCTCCAAGATGACTATATAAGAAATAAGGATTGTGTAACTTATCGAAGGCAAAGAAACCATGTTTTTTAGTGAGGAAAGCTCAAAGGTCACTTTTTCACCGTCTTATGAACGGCAAGAAAGATGTCGTATCTGTATGGCGAGCGATCAATGCTTTTACGAGGTCCAAAAATACTGCACAATATACACAGTTATCAGCTGATACCTTGAATTAGCATTTCCTCTCGGCTGCCAGTACGTTGCTACAAAATAACTATTCTGGTCAGTCTTTAGCTTTGTCAGAAAAGTAAAGACGTTTTGTGCAGAACCCTGGCTGGACCCTGATACATCATTCAGCATTCCCCTGTTAACGGTATACAACGTGGAAAAATCCATCTCATACTTAAAACAAACGTATGCCTGGCCATGATGGTATTAGTAGCATAGTTCTGAAAATTGCCTTACCGCATATTGTAGATACCTTGACATATATATATATAACCTTTGCATAAAGCAGGGGACATTTCCATCTTCTCTAAAAACAGCCAAAGTGATCCCACTACCTAAAACGAAAGACTGCCGACACTAACAAGTTCAGGCCCATTTCGCTGCTGTCAACACTTATCTAAACCGATAGAAAGACACATTCACACACACTTACATTTTCTAGAAAAACACAAACTCATACATCCATTACAATCTGGCTTTTGGTGGAAACACTCCTGTCACACAGCAATGGTACACTTAGTTGACAAATTTGGGGGTGTAGGGGGCTCTGGATAGAGGTAGCACCTTTGCTGTTCGGCAGCTGCGTCCTACATGGGACGGACGGGCATCACTGGTCCTCATCCATCTCCTTAATCTCTCACGTGGTGGCTCCAAGTGCCACACCCTGGCAAACCACCTCAGCTGGTGGGCTAAACCACGTGAGGGGGTGGTGTTCACATTGCACCACTAGGCGGATGAGCTGTTTATGACAGCCAACGGCTAGAGGACGGAGGAGATCAGGTTGGATCCAACGGCCAAATGTGGGGGAGTAAACCCTTCAAATCAGGAGTGGAGCCCCGAAGGCAGACAGCTGCTTGTATTCACGCACTGTTCTGGCAGCTCCTGCAGCCAAACTGGTGCCAAACGTCCTGCTTTGCATTCCTTTGGATACATCAGTGAGGCCGAGAGGGGGATCTTGACGACTGGGCACCCCAGGATCTCCATACACTTCGCCCAGGCTTGCGCCCTGGAGAGGTCACTCCAGTGACTGACCCAGCAAGCGCATATACTCCATTGTCTTCCGAGACAGGATGCCAAGATTGACAAATGGCTTACTGCCATGAATAGCAGTAAAATGACTGGAGCAGTATTTTTGGGACCCGTCAAAAGCGTTTGACCTCGTCAATCATAAAACTTGAGTTCAAAAACTTTCTGTCTATCAACTAAGCGCAGACACACTTACCTTCCTTACGGCATATCTGCATGGGCGTACGCAGTATGTCTACATGAATGGTAAAAACTCACCTGAGAAGGTGATAGAGCACGGAGTACCACAGGGATCGATTCTTGGTCCATTATTGTTCTCTGTCTTCATAAACGACCTTCCATTACATATATCTGACTCCATAATAACTTGCAGTCTTTTTGCAGACGATGGAACACTGGACGTTTCGTCATCAGATGTAACATGTACGGTGAAGACTCTCCAGGACAGTTTAAATGAGGTATCTGAATGGTGCAGAAATAACTCCATGATACCAAATCCCGCTAAAACCAAATGCAAGCTGATTACCACATGGCAAAAGCATCAGTTGAACCCCTCTCCCCTTCAACTAACACTTAACAGCCAGCCTGTGGAGCAAGTCAGGGAACATTGGTGCTTGGAATCAACTTAGATGACAAGTTGTGCTGGCAAGGCCACATTAATAAACTGTGTAAAATAGTATCCAAAAATGTATTCCTCCTGTCGAAATTGAGACATTTCGCTGATGAGCCAACAAGGAAACTCTTCTACTATGCCCATATTCAGCCACATTTGGATTATGCCTCATCTATTTGGGACGGTAGTAGCGATGCTAATTTAAAAAGTCTGAACTCGCTCCACAGAAGAGCCATTAAACCAATTGTTGACAGACCCTCGGAAGTCATTAGTACTTGCAAGATCAAGCTCTTAGACATTTTGCCACTTGAAAAACAGTTTATGTATAATAAGTTGGTGCTCACGTGCAAAATCACCCTCTCAGAAACACCAGCCTATCTCAATAGTTTGTTCCACTTTGCTCATATGAGGTCTAGTCAAACACCAGGGAACAATCTTGTAGTACCAATGCCTCGGCTGGACATTTATAGATCGTCATTGTCTTATTCTGGTGCAAAGTTATGGAACTTGAATCCTGCAGACGTTAGAGCCGCGCCATCACTGAAAACTAACACGACCAAAGCTGCTGAAACATCTTGGCAAAACTTAATTTTTATTTTTTACATGTAGCATTCCATGCCTTGTTCGGCATTTCACGGATAGTCTGCAATCTCTTGTAACATTTATGAACAGGTGTAATATACTACTGGCATTCTAGCAAGCAGCATTATGTAATATCCATGACCCCATGGACTCGGCTGGCCAGACGGGATGCCGTCAATAGACACAGTTGAGACATAAACGCTCGCGCCGCGTGGCAGTTTCTTCGCCTCAGCCCATGCGCGACGGTTGCCTGTGGGCTGTTGTCAGATGATTGTGCCTCATGTGGCCCGATAAACACTTTTCCGCTGAAATCTTTAAAGTTCAAATCTATACAGGATGTTATGCTATGTGTGTGTGTGTTTGTCTGTGTGTGCGAGTGTGTGTGTGCACACCCGTACATGCTTGCGCATGCGCGCACGCGTGTGTGAATGTATGTATGTTTGTTGGAGCAAGCCGTGTTGATTTTCATGAGAACAATAGCGGTTTCATGTACAAAATCTGTTATGCTCTTTACCTTTTTTAATTATTTGCTGTAGTATAGTTTTAAGTGATAGCAATGTATGTATACATGATATATGTAATGATAACTGTGATATGAGAGCACTGGCTGTGTGTGTGTATGTGTGTGGGGAGGGTTGTGCTGGCTTGTCTTGGCGCCTGTAGGTGACAAGCTAATCTGGCACAAACCTGTGCACACGGCAATTGCACACAGGAGTGCATGTGTGTGTGGGTAACAAGGACAAGAATGAAAACAGGTCTGCGCATCTATTCTTTTATCTTTGGAAAATAAAGTTTCCTTTCATTTCAATAAAGTTTTATTTCATTTCATTTCTCTCACATATGCACGCACGCATGCACACACAATCAACGCACTGTCAGAAGGGCATGCGCATGTACAGTAGAATATCACAGATCTAGGCAAAGTCAACCTCACTTCACACAAATTATAGAAAAACTGAAATTGTTCTGTGAAATTCTAGTTTTGTCACCATTTTTCCTCAAGTCCAAAAGGTAAAGTGGAACTCGCATCATGTAAAAATGCTGCCTCACAACTCTTACACATTTTTAACAAAGCTGGGTCTCCAAGCACTGTTCCTTGGTATGTGTTTGGTCTACGAGCTTCGCAGTCTTGGACAGCTAAATTTGTGGATACATATATAGATTCTTACATCGGTGTTTAGGTGATACTGAGAAACTCGCTCAAGTGTTTTTAAAACATTATCCTATGAGTGAAGCGAATAGGATAAGATTTTAAGACCATGAGAGTGAGATTCTCAGCATCACCTAAACACCGATGTTAGAATCTTTTCCTTACTCATCTATTTCTTTGCAGAAATCCGATGTGAGCTGGTTTTTGGTACACGCCTAACCACAACAAAGTTGCCATTATGTCTTGGAAAATATCATGACGACATTTACTATGTAAACATTGTAATGTGGCATCAATATTTTGGATGCCAGACAAAAGTGATGATGTAATTACTCAATACATGAGGCCAGAGTCCCAGTAAAAATCAATCCAGACCAAAAAGGTGACTGCCAAGCGTGTAATATGCAAAGAAGTACCCAACGGAGAAAGAAACACGCTTAGAAAAGACGGGTACAACACAATTTATTAATATTTCGGGTAAATACCCTTTGTCAAAATAGACAAACAAACAAACAGAGAGATTAGCCGCTACTTATCTTCATTGGCAGAAGGAATGTGGAAACTCTTTTGATGCATTTTTGATATAAATGAGTTGCCACATTCCTTCTGCCAATGAAGATAAGTAGCGGCTAATCTCTCTGTTTGTTTGTTTGTCTATTTTGACAAAGGGTATTTACCCGAAATATTAATAAATTGTGTTGTACCCGTCTTTTCTAAGCGTGTTTCTTTCTCCGTTGGGTACTTCTTTTCAGAGTACCAGTAGTCACCATAAAATTACATCATTGCATGTGAGCTTAAACTAGTTAAAGTAGGTCAAATTTCATGTACCCAAACCTTTTTGCTGACCAAATATTCTTCCAGACAATTATGTGCTCACGTGGCCATTCATGCATCAGGTCTGTATCAAACACGTGTGATACACTCAAGCTGTATCACACATGTGTGATACTATAAGTTATTGGTCGCAAGGGTTTGCTACACAAACCCTTGTAGGCCTGAGGGAGGTCAAATAGTTTAGTTTAGTTATTTGGGTTTAATGCCAAGCAGGCGACTAAGGCCATCTCACGGCGGGATGGGTAAAAATCTGGTCAGCCAGACTAAAAGTGAGGTCTTAAGACAAGATGTAAATATAGATTAAAAATCTCAGGCTAAAATGTCGCAGGTCTTTAAAAAAAACGTCTACAGACTCTCAAAAAGGGCAAATAAAAAAATTCACATAGTCTATGAATGCTCAGATCTTGTAAAAAATATTGCATTCTCTCAAAAAATTGAAGATTTTGTCCGGGGGAACATCCCGGAACAAAACCTTCAAGGAGTCTGCTGTGAAGTGTTTATATCTGGTGTCAATTAGGTCAGCACAATACAGCAAAAAGTGTCGAACTGAAAACTGCTCATCACAGGCAAAACACCATGGACGCTCATCCTGTTTAAGTAAGTAAGAGTGCGTAACATACGTGTGCCCGATGTGGACCCGAGCAAGGACAGTCTCCTCACGGCGGCTGCCGCAGCGGAAAGGTAGACTGTCAGACAACTTAGGAAGAGCTTCATGAAGCTTGTTCCCTTCCTCTTTGTCCCACTCGGACTGCCACTCGCAGGCTATGTACGCACTAATCACAGGTTTAAAATCACTATAGACAGTCTGTGTGTCAGGGACAGGGTCACTGTGGGCACAGTTGGCAGCAGAATCTGCGATTCTGTTGCCTTCGATGCCCACATGGCTTGGGACCCAAATAAAAATGATGTCATAATATTCCTTCATCAAGTCTGCGTAGAGCTCTCTAATCTGCACCAGCAGTGGATGGTCTGTTCCCGCGCCCTGAAGGGCCTGCAGGGCAGAAAGAGAGTCAGACAGAATCAGGAAGTTCCTTTCCCGAGACTGATAGGCATGCTTGAGTGCCAGCAGAATTGCCTGCAGTTCTGCACTAAATACAGAGGAATGGTCAGGGAGATGGAGCTTAAATGGGCGTTTAGGATGGCGAGAGGACACTGCAGCCGCAGCCACCCTCCCATCCTCAGACTTGGACCCATCCGTATAAAGACGACAATAGCCAGGAAAAATTGAAAGGAGTTCATTGAGGCTCTGTTGGTATATGGCTGGTGGAGTACAATCCTTCTTGTGGGCGGTCAAGTCCAGCAAGATGTCAGGAACTGGTAGTAGCCAGGGTGGAGTGACGTGTTGCAGAGATTCCGAAACTTTGTCCAGGTCCACTCCGGCCGCCTGCAGATGAGGTCGGACACGGAAGGAAAGTGGACGGACAGCTCCCGGATGGGCATCGTAAATCTCTGCAAACGACAGGTTAAAAACACAATCATAGGCAGGATTTTCTGGATGGGCCTTCAGCTTCAGAACGTAGCTGAGCATGAGGCGGATGCGGCGGAGCCTGAGAGAAGGCTCCCCTGCCTCTGCATACAGACTAGGAACTGGAGATGTCCTGAAGGCTCCCAGACATATGCGCAGACCTTGATGGTGAATTGTGTTCAGACGCTGTAGAACAGACTTGGAAGCCGAGCCATATACCACAGAGCCATAATCCAGTTTGGACCGAACAAGGGCCCAGTACAGTCGAAGTAAGACAATGCGGTCTGCACCCCAGTCAGTACGACCAACGACACGAAGAATGTCGAGGGCCTTCCGACAAGAGGTTCTAAGGTAGTTAACATGGTTGCAGAAGGTCAATCTTTTGTCAAAGATGACCCCCAAAAACTTTGCCTCTTCGGCCACTTTAATTGGCACTCCAGCAATGCTCAGGCTAGGTTCTGGAAAACATTTCGTCTGGTTAGTAAAATGCACACAGACTGTCTTGGAGGGTGAGATCCTGAATCCATTGAGAGACACCCACCCCTGGATGTGATCAACGCACAGCTGCAAGCGCCTCTCAAGGGGCGCAAGTCCTCGACCTCGTGCACACAAAGCAAAGTCGTCCACAAACAAAGAGCATTCAGAATCATCCTTGACGGCCTTTACAATGTTATTTATTTTAATGCTAAATAAAACAGGAGATAGAATACTGCCCTGCGGGACACCCATCTCCTGTTCAAAGGAGTCGGAGAGGGTGGAGCCCACACGGACATGGAACGACCTGTTGGACAAAAAATTGTGAATAAAAACGGGCAGATGCCCTTTAAAACCCATGTCCGACAAATCAGACATTATACCATGCTTCCAGGTAGTGTCATAAGCCTTTTCAAGATCAAAGAAAATTGCATAGACATGCTGCTTGTTGACAAAAGCATCTCGGATAAAAGACTCAATGCGAACTAGATGGTCAGTTGTACTACGGAAGCGCCGGAAACCGCACTGGAGGTCTGTGAGGAGACCCTGTGACTCAAGATGCCACATCAGGCGGGCGTTGACCAAGCGTTCCATAGTTTTACATAAACATGATGTCAAAGCTATTGGCCGGTAGTTGCCCGGGTCGGAAGGATCCTTACCCGGCTTGGGAATTGGCACAACTACAGACTGGCACCAAGATGGCGGAAAAAAAACCGCTTATCCAAATATGGTTAAAGGCCTTGAGAAGTACAAGGAGTGAATCCTCAGGCAGATGTGTTAGGAGCGGACAGTGGATGGTATCTAATCCAGCAGCAGAGTCAGTACATTTCTGAAAACGTAAAAGGGGCATTATAGTCTTCCAAGTTATCCGATATAAAATCACAAGTACAAGATTCTCACTTCTCCTTCTCTCTCTGGAAGAAAGGTGAATAATGCTCTGTTGAAGAATTATGGGCAATGGTGGAGGCAAGCAAATTGGCCACAGCCTTTTTATCTGTGACCAAACCGGCACCATCTCTAAGATGGCCGACAGAAGCCGAGCCACCCCCGCCCCTAATTCTTCGAACAGCCTTCCAGACTTTTTGGGATGAAGTTCTAGAAGATAAAGATGAGACGAAGCGTCTCCAGGAAGCGCGGCGTTCGCGTTTAAAAATGTAACGGGCTTTCGCCCGCTGTCTTTTAAATGTTAAAATATTTGATTTGCGACAGATTACGAAAAGCACGTCGCTGAGCAGATTTGCGCATTGTTTGGGCCTTGCGGCACTCTTCATTGAACCATGGTACTCTCGGCTTCCGATAGAGTGATGTGGAAGTTCTAGGGATGGTTTCACCTGCAACCTCCAACAAAATAGAAGTAAAACAAGAAACAGGTTCTTCAGCTGACATGACCACCTCCTCTGTAAGACGAGTCTGACAGAGAGAGGCGAACAGAGACCAGTTAGCTTTCTTGAGATTCCAGCGCCCCACCGGCGAATCCTCCTCACAGCTGACCGATGACAGGACTACTGGGAAGTGGTCACTACCACACAGGTCGTCGTGAACCTTCCAGTCAAAGTCCAGCATGAGAGAAGGATCACACACAGTGAGGTCTAGAACAGAACTAGATCCGGAACCTGAGATAGAGTATGTAGGTGAGCCATCGTTAAAGACACATAGGTTACTTACTTACTTACTTACGCCTGTCACCCCTACCCGGGTATAGGCCGTCGACGAGAGACCTCCAGCAACTCCTGTCCTGTGCTTCTCCTTCGATTCTACTCCAGGTGGTTCCCAGTCTCTTGATGTCTGCTTGGAGGTCTCGACGCCAGGAGTTTCTCGGCCTACCTCTTTTCCTCTTTCCCTGGGGGTTCCATGACAATGCCTGCCTAGTGATACTGGAAGCTGGCTTTCTCAGACTGTGACCAATCCATCCCCATCTTCTTCGCCCAATTTCATTCTCTGCTGTTATCTGCTCTGTTCTCTCCCAGAGTCTGACGTTGCTGATCTTCTCTGGCCAGTGGATTTTCAAAATTCTTCTAAGGCAACTGTTCATGAAGGTCTGTACTCTGTTGACTGTGGTTTTTGTCAATCTCCAAGTCTCTGCTCCATATAAGAGAACTGCTTTTACATTGGAGTTGAAAATCCGGACTTTGGTGTGTTGTGACAGCTCTCTGGAGCTCCACACTTTTTTCAACTGGAGAAAGGCTGCTCTGGCTTTACCGATTCGTGCTCTGACATCTGCATCAGTGCCGCCTTTTTTGTCTATGATGCTCCCGAGATAGGTGAAGGACTCCACCTCCTCCAACGGGGTGCCAGCAAGCAAGACTGGTTCTTCCCTGGTTGCGTTCAGCCTCATTGTCTTTGTTTTCTGTTTGTGAATGGTGAGGCCCACTTGGGACGAGATGTCAGCAAGCCTCGTGGTCTTGTCCTGCATTTGTTGATGAGTGTGGGACAGTAATGCCAAGTCGTCTGCAAAATCGAGGTCGTCAAGCTGTGTCCACAGTATTCCACTTCGTCTGTGTTCTGTGGTCATCTTCATGACCCAGTCTATGGCCAGTAGGAAGAGGAACGGAGACAGCAGACACCCCTGCCTGACACCAGTTCTGACCTGGAGCTCCCTGGTGAACTGCCCTTCATGGATCACGCGACATGTCATGCCATCGTAGCTGCTCTTGATCAGGCGGACGAGCTTTGTGGGTACACCGTAGTGTCGTAGGAGTTTCCACAGAGTCTCTCGGTCCACACTGTCAAATGCTTTCTCATAATCCACAAAGTTGACGTACAGCGGGGAGCTCCACTCCAGAGACTGTTCCACGATGATGCGGAGAGTGGCGATCTGGTCTGTACATGATCGGTTCTTCCTGAATCCTGCTTGCTGGTCTCTCAGCTGGGGGTCAACGGAGCTCTTCATTCTCTCCAGGATGATCCTGTTGAAGACCTTTCCTGGTACTGACAGCAAGGTGATTCCTCTGTAGTTGGAACACTTGCTGAGGTCGCCTTTCTTTGGAAGCTTGATTAGGTACCCCTCCTTCCAGTCAGCCGGCATCGCCTCCTCTTCCCAGATCTTTCCAAACAGTGGGTACAGCATCTCCACTGTTGTCTCTAGGTCTGCTTTCAGAGACTCCGCTGGGATGCCATCTGGGCCTGCTGCTTTGCCGTTCTTCAAGAATGCCACTGCTCTTCTGATCTCTTCCCGGCTGGGTCTGTCACAGCTGATGGGTAGGTCGGTCTCTGCCGGCTGGATGTCTGGGGGGTCGGGTGGGCTCGGTCTGTTCAGTAACTCTTCAAAATACTCGGCCCATCTGTCGAGTTGGTCTGCTCTGTCTGCAATAGGCTTGCCTTCTTTGTCTTTTACTGGTCTTTCTGTATGGCCATACTTGCCTGACAATCTTCTGGTAATGTCGTAGAGCTGTTTCATGTTGCCGCTGCCTGCTGCCTTTTCTGCCTCTGCTGCCAGGCTGTCTGTGTAGGCCCTCTTGTCTGCCCTGATACTACTCTTCACCTCGCGGTTGGCTTCTGAGTATTCCCCCTGTGCCCTTACTTTGGCTGCTCTTGTGCGACTGTTGTTGACAGCTGCTTTCTTCTGCTTCCTCACTTCTATCTTCTTCAAGGTCTGTGCCGACAGCCAATCCTTGTGATGGTGTTTCCTGAACCCTACAGTGTCTTTGCAGGTTGAGTTCAGTGCCTCTCTAACTGCCTTCCACTGCTGCTCTGTGGTGACCGCCTCCTCTTCATTTACTAGCTCCTGCAGCGCTTGAAACCGGTTGGACAGCACCAGTTTAAACTCTTCTCTAACTCCAGTTTCTCTCAGGAGGCCTACATTATAGCGCTGTCTTCTTGTTGTCTCTGTGCGGCTTTTCTTTAGCTTGAGCTTCATTCTTAAGGTAAGCAGATGGTGGTCGGAGGCGACATCTGCTCCCCTCCTCACTCGAACATCTTGAAGGGATCTTCTAAATTTCTTGCTAATGCAGATATGGTCTATTTGGTTCTCTGTTGTATGGTCAGGTGAGACCCAAGTTGCTTTGTGTATTCTTCTGTGTGGGAAGATGCTGCCTCCAATGACAAGTCGGTTTAGAGCACAAAAGTCTACAAACCTCTCCCCGTTCTCACTCATCTCCGAGCCTAGTCCCTGTCTCCCCATCACCTCTTCGTATCCGGTGTTGTCCTCCCCTATTTTGGCATTAAAATCGCCCATGACGATGGTGATGTCTCGCTCCTCACATTTGTCCAAGGCACTCTGGAGTCGGTCGTAGAACTCCTGTTTCTCTTCCTCATCACTGTCATTAGTGGGCGCATAACACTGGATGACATTCAGCTTGAGCTTTTTCTTGGTTCTAAAGGCTGCTGTGATAATTCTTGGCCCAAGAGGTTCCCAGCCCATCAGCGCGCTTTGTGCCACTGGCAACAGCATGAATGCTACACCTTCTGTATGGGGGGCATTCTCCTCTTCATGACCTGAATACAGAATCATCTCCCCACTTAACAGCCTTTTCTGGCCAGACTGCGTCCATCTGGCTTCACTGATACCTAGCAGGGAAAGGTTGTACTTTTGCATTTCCGCTGCTATCTGGGCGGCCGCTCTGGTACATGGTCTTGACGTTCCATGTGCCCAAGGTTGTATCCCTGGATAGAGAGAGGCGGCTCGGTCCTGTGGCTTCCGAAGACTTCCGGCTTTCACCACAGGACGTCATAAGTCTTCTGGTAGAAGAACCTTCCTCCTCCAGGAATGGAATTACTGTTAGTCTTTTCGTCGGCGTTTTTGTAGCTATTTCCTTTTTTGCAGGGTGGGGAAGCTACCCCCACGCCCAACCCCCTTACTAGGAGGACCAGGGGTTTTCTGTCGGGGTCACCTTCCCTTAGACCATGTTGGTTCACGGCACCTTATTTCATTCGGTGCACCCCTCTCATGAGGGACCCCCTATCCACCACCCAGGGGACGCGCCTCAACGCCGTATGGTCCCAGCGCGAGGACACATAGGTTAAGTTGAGCAAAAACATCTTCTAACATCTGACCTCTGCCATCATAGTGGTCACTACCCCAAAGGTCAGTGTGACCGTTAAAATCCCCCATGAGAATAAAGGGAGGGGGCAGTTGATCTACTAAGTTAAAATTATCATTGCTACAGACCCGCAGTGATGGTGGCAGGTAAATACTGCATATGGTTATGGTCTTCTTTAAGGTAACCCAAGCTGCGACAGCCTGAAGACAGGTGTCGATGCTAACGGGGCTACATAAAATTTGGCTACTAATGAGAAGAGCCGCTCCACCCGAGTGCCTCTCCGAATCAGAGCCTTTATGTATAACATTAAAACCATTAAAGGACACAGGGTCAGAAGTCTTCAGGTAAGTCTCCTGAAGAGACATTACTGAGGGGTTATAGAACTTGACTAAAAGACGTATTTCCTCAAAGTTAGCTTGAAAACCACGACAATTCCACTGAAGCAAAGAGTACATGATTAAGTCTTATCTGGGGGTAAGGAGTTTTTCCCCCCCTTTTCCTTTACCTTGGAAGGAGTTGAAGAAACAGAGGGGGGCCGGCTCCCGGGCCTCCTCTGGTTCTTCGAAGATGGAGGTGGAGCTGCCGCAGCATCAGCAACGACAACCTCCACTCCCTCCATCTGCTCCTCCAGTGCAGCATATTTGTTTTGAAGGGGGACATCAGTGTTCCCCTTCTGGGCCCGTGCGCACAGCGGTCCTATAGATTTCTTAGACTTCTGGTCCTGGGCAGCGTTCCTGCCGCTACAGTTAGCGGCCTTAGAAGGCTGATCAGAGCCAGAAGCCTTTGGAGTTGACTGACTAACCGGTTTGGGTGGGGGCTGAGGCTTAGGGGCAACAGAAGGCGGCACTACCGGACCGGCAGTGTCCGCCTTCTGTGTTCCCTGGCTCCTCTTCACCACCGGAGGAGGGTTACTCTCCAGGGGCGAGATGAGCCGAGGCTCCGACCCCAACCAAGAAGTTGGGGTTTGACATGAAAAGTCTTTGGTGGGGCGCTTGCCTGCCACCGCTGCACTAAAAGTATACACTGAGGTGTTAGAGGTTGGAGCAGCCGCAGCTGCACCAGGGCCTTCAACCAGTTTTTTGGCATCCAGAAAGGACAGCCCCTTCTCCACACGCACCTGCTGAATCTTGCACTCGGATATCCAACGAGGGCATTTGTTATCTGAAGCCCTATGCGCCCCTGGCAATTCACACACAGGGGGGTGGCTGTGCAGGACTCAGCAGAGTGTCCGGGCTTAGTGCAACGGGCGCATGAAGCCTCTGCCTGACGGCATGTCTTCTGCCCATGGCCATACTTTTGGCACTTAAAGCACCGGAGGAGAAGAGGGACGTACTTTTTAATAATAATAATAATACATAGTTTTTATATAGCGCCCTTCCCCACGAACAGCAAGCTCGGAGCGCTTTACAGCACAAAAAAAAAAAATATTATAAAGGAGAAAAATTAGAACGCACTCACTCTTTAAATAAACATCTGCTCGCACCATGTAGGCGCATTCCTAACACGAAACACACACACACACACACACACACACACACACACACACACACACACACACAGCCTATCAACATGGGGAAACAACCAACATTTCCAGGCAGCACATCCAGACTAAGCTAATCTTGATATGCTACCTGGAAAAGATGGGTCTTCAAATTTGTTTTGAAGGTCAACAGGGTAGGGGAAAGACGGACATGCAGTGGAAGTGAGTTCCAGACGTGAGGGGCCTGATAACTGAAAGAACGGGCACCAGCAGTTTTTAGGCTGACTCTGGGCTGAACAAGCAGTTTTTGTGAGCTTGAGCGTAGACTTCTACTAGGATTGTGCGAGGCAAGGGAAGAAGACAGATATGCAGGAAGCGTATTGTCATAGTGTTTGTATGCCAAAGTGGCCAGCTTGTACTCTATTCTCTGTTTGACAGGTAGCCAGTGGAGATGCTTTAGCAGTGGTGTGACATGATCAGTATGTTTTTTGCGAAGGACTAACCGGGCTGCATTATTCTGGATACGCTGAATGCGAGTGAGTTGATCAGATGAGATACCAGCAAGGAGGGAATTAGAGTAATCTAGACGGGACAGAATGTGAGAGCATACGAGCTGGGCAGTAGCCTTTTCTGTCAAAAAGCATCTGATCATGCCTATTCTGCGGAGCTCCAGGTAGGCAGTGCGGCAAAGATGGCTAACCTGTTTTTCCATCGATAAACTTGAATCCAGGAATACACCCAGATTTTTTACATCGGATTTGAAAGAAATGTCTTGGCCACCTATGGAAATATGATCACTGCTGGAGGCGGATGTTCTAGCTCGAGTACCAACAAGCATGCTCTCTGTTTTATCATCATTTAACTTGAGTCTGTTGCAAGCCATCCAGTCTTTGACTTCAACTATACACTTCTCCACATTGGAGACAATGGTCTGCAATTTACCAGGATGGTCAGACTTAGAGATCTGAGTGTCATCAGCATACTTGTGATACTCACAGCTATTCTGGCTGATGATTCGGGAAACTGGTTTAGTGTACAGAGATTGATTGATTGATTGTACATTGCTTAACGTCCCGACAGCAACAAGGCTTTCTCAGGACGTGCCTGCACTGCTTGTGAAAAAAAATAAACAGAACATTGAATGTATGTCGCCGGCCGGTCAAATACATTAAATAAACCTAACACATGGGGCCTAAATAAAGCTAAGACCATTTAGCAACACACATCCAATATCGAGCTACAGGCAGTGCAGACAGTAGGGAGAGTTTTAAAAAGTCAAACACAGGTGAATGAACAAAGGGTAGACAGAAACACATGCCCCAGAATAGAGAGAAAACCCCACCCTGTGGGGCTGACCAGGGTGACCCTGGGAACTAAAAAATACCTAACCCCACCCAAGTCCCCCAGGGCAGACCCGGGTGGGGTAGTGTACAGAGAGAACAGCAGAGGACCCAAAACTGACCCCTGTGGGACACCATACTTCAAAAGCACAGGCTGAGACATGATCCCATTCACACATACAGACTGATATCTTTCAAAAAGGTAAGACCTGAGCCATGACAGCGCTGGACCGGAAATACCAAAAGACACGCGTAGGTGTTCTAAAAGAATCCCATGATCCAGTGTGTCAAACGCCGCAGACAGGTCTAATAATGATAGCAAAGAGACATGTCCGACGTCAGCATGTGTAAGCAGGCTATTGGTAATGTGAAGCAATTCTGTCTCAGTACTGTGATTTCTTCGATATGCAGACTGATACAGTTCAAGTAAATCATTACTACTGAGATGTGACATGAGCTGACTCAGCACAACTTTCTCCAGAATCTTGGAAAGAAAGGGAAGATTAGACACTGGTCTATAATTTTTCAGCAAGTTTGCATCCATCCCTGCCTTCTTCAACAATGGAATTACCACAGCCTGCTTAAAATGCCGAGGCACAGACCCCGACTCCAGAGACAAGTTAATAATTCTGGTTATCACACTGACAAGCTCATCAGGGCATAGCTTGAGTATAGAGGTGGGAATGGGGTCAAGGGAACAAGATTTTTCACTCTCAGGGAGTAGTAACCTCCCCAGATGGTAGTAGGAGGGGTGGGGGTGCCAAACGTCAGGATGATGGTAGGGAGACGGATCTCCCCACCACCTCGCTTGGAAGCGAAGCGCCTGACGTAACTCACCCCCTGAGACTTAAGGTTCCTTACAAGTTCATCTTCTGACAGTTCTGCCAAAGCTTGATCTTTGATTACGCCTCTTGACGAATTCATAGTTTTGTGGGGTGTGACTTCCACAGGAGTGTCTCCGATGGAAGAGAGCCCCAGTAGCCCGCTGGAGTGTGCCCGAGTACGGCACTCCACTAGCAAGTCACCAGACCTGAGGCGCTGGGCGTCAGACCTGCCAACACGGCTCCTGAGGGTCTCCCCCACCAGAAAAGGATGCAGCTTGGTAACTGGTTTCTCCTTCACCTTGCTATGGACAATGAGGAAGCGAGGCCATACGGCCGACGCCTGAGGCGTCGCTTCCTCACAGTCTGAATCACTGTCATGTTCAATGTCGGTGGCTATGTGCCGTTTCTGTGCTAGTTTTGTTTTTTTTTGTTTTATCCATATTATATTAGTAGAGATATTCATCCCCCGGGGGTCCCCGCCCGCCACCGAGCCCAACAAGGGAAAGTGCAACTGTAGGCGGGTCTCCAGCCGACGCACAAGGGAGACTGCCCGAAAGATATACTCAAGGGGGTAAACCCGATTGAACCGTTTGAGCCACCGCCTTCTATCACACCGTTGAATGCAGGGGAATACTGGCGTAAAGCACCTAATCAGCAGCATGGTGCTCCGTATAGTAACCCGCATGTCAACAGTGGGATAGGGCTCAACGTGACAAGAGCCGATTGACTAGGCCGGTACGACTAGCCTCCCGTTTAGGCAGAAGTCAAGGCCAAAGTGGAGTGTTTCATCCACCAGGATCCTCTTCTCCCCCGACACGGGTCTCCAAGCACGGCAAACACTTGGGATCCAAAGGACCAAAAGCTCACGAGTATTTTTAAGGACCAATCCAACATGGTACGACCTGGGTTAGCACAGCTCCTTAAAAACCGGACCAGTGAAAAAGACTGAACAACATATCTGCTGACATCAAGTCCTAATCCTGGACAAAGATGGCACCCGTCTGCTAGCCCACTCAGTCAGTGACTGAGGAGACTACCCACCCACGCCACGTGGAGGCCGGTGCCGAGTGGGCCTGAGGGAGGTCAAAGAAACCATTGTACCCCGAAGGCCTGAGTGGTACAATGGTTCCTTTGACCTCCCGAAGGCCTACAAGGGTCTGTGCAGCAAGTCCCTGCTACCAATAACGTATTTGTTTTCATTCCTCCATTATTTTCGTAAAAGAAATCAAGAAGAAATCTTTCGACCTGGATCACGCCAGACGTGACCGACGTAAAATAATATATTTATACATAATAGAATTATGACGTAATTAGAAATCTTTCATGATGCTGCGTCTCCAGGAGTGTGCCTGTTGTTTCGAACAACACAGAGTAACTTTGTACTTTAGAACGTTTTGGTGATCTTTTATAGAAAAAAAACTCACATCCAAGACGTGTCAGAAAGAGGGCTACAAAAAGTCCGCCATTTGTTGCTACAAGGGTTTTTGTAGCTCGGTCATGTGACACAGTTTGCGTTAAAGAGATTGGTCCTGTGATGTAGGGTTAAAACAAAGCTTTTTCGCTTACAGGCAGCAAAGGAGGTGTGTAAGAAAAAGGGGTATCAATGTTGTCTTGTGTAAACTAAGACTTTTCTACCCTTTTTTCCCACAATTAGTAAGTAGACCTAACAGAGGTTTTCTACAGCCATTTGCGTGTAATGGACAGGGCTCCCGTTTTAAAGCGCCCGTGCGTCTGACGCACTGAAACTCAAAATGAAAATGTTACGAAGGGGTAGGCAGATGCGCTATAATTCAGCACATTTGTGTCCGAGATGCACTATGCTTGCAGCACCGTGCATACCTTAACAGTGTCGGTTTTTCTGTTTTTAGTGATGAGTTGGCTTGTTCAGGCACAGCTGCGTTCAGATTCCGGATCGACCGTATACACAAAGTTTCATGACACAGGTCTAGATTTGTTTTTTGTCACTCGTTTTTTTGTGTAATTCGAGCAAGTTTTCACTTTGGTAAGCTGGATCGACCATATACACAAAGTTTCATGACACAGGTCTAGATTTGGTTTTTGTCACTCATTTCTTTGTGCATTTCGAGCAAATTTTCACTTTGATAAGCCAGCCATGTACTTCTCTCATCAGTGGACCAAACTCGACCACATGCCCTCTCTTTGTTCGGGGGTTTTGTGGCTTTACTTTTTTGTTGGTATTTATTTTTGTTGATATTTATTGCATTTCTGGGCGCGATTTGTTGTATCCTTGTTTTCCCATGTGTATGTTATTTCGCGTCCTGTTGTTTGTTAGATGTTAGATTGCTTAGTGTTGTTAACTGGATATTAGTTATTTAGGCAGTTTTGCCGTTCATTGCGGGTTTTTTTTTTGTTTTTTTTCTCAGTTCTTAATGGTAGATTATTCCGGCATTGTTTTGCTGTTCATCGCGTTTTTGGGGTCAGTTGTTGGTGGTAGATTATTTTGGCATTGTTTTGCCGTCGATTGCATTGTTGGCAGTGGGTAGGGTGTAGTTTTCTTTTTTTGTATGGCTTAGCTTGGTTCGTCCTGTGAAAGGACTGTGTGTCTTTGAAGACCTTGTGTTAAACACATTATGACGTCTCTAGGAAATGGCCACATTCCGTTGCTGTTGCTGCAATGGTAGATTATACAAGCATTGTTCTGCTGTTCATTGTGTTTGTTGTGAGGGGGTTTGGATGTGTAGTTTTCTTTCTCCTGTGGTTTAGTTTAGTTTGCTATGTTAAATAACTGTGCGTCTTTTTGTGAGATGTTTTGTAAACATATTTAAAGAAGAGAGAGAGCGAAATGAGTTAAAGTACCATTACAGGTAAAACTGAAGACAAATTTCAGCACTATTTTGTGCTTGTTATGCCTTGTCGACACACCTAATGAGCTTCTATGACATTTTTGGACATGCAGCAAAAGTACAAGTGTAATAGTACTTATTTATTCTGCGCAGCCGTTAGCATGTCAATCTATTTTTAGCTGTTTCTCAAACTGACAGTGTTGTATTTAAAGAACGGAGTGGAGTCTTTGTCAGCTTAGTTGATATAAAGACAATGTGTGCTGAACTGAATCGTCCTGTGTTTAAATGAACCATAACTAGACCTGTGTGTAGTGTTTCGAAACCATCTGCTACAGAAGTGTATATCTGAACAGTTACAGCAGTAGTGGGCCTACAATATATTAAAAAAGACAAACACAATACAAATAATGCGGTCTATGTACCCTCTAAAATTTACACCTGGAGGTCTACAGACCCTTCAAGCTGTTGTGAAAACAGGAGCCCTGAATGGAGGAGCTCAATTCTATGTACAAAGGTGAACAAGAGCAGAAAGACTTCCAAGTTATGACATTCATACTCTTTTCAGTCATGCATCATTGCAAGATATACTAAGAACATTAATAAAGAACAAAATGCATATTTTTAACCCTTTATTGTATGGAGTAAGTCACTATAATGATAAGGAAAAATAACAAGTATTGTCTGAATTTGCTATTAGAAAATTTTGGGAAATTTTTAAGTTGATCCATAATTGTAGCCCTATGTGGGAACAAAGCTTGAGATCAAGGGGCAAGTAACAACTGTTCTCCACATAAGTATTGTCCCTTGCATTTGTCCACTGCAACTCGAGCGATGTCCCTTGTGTGGACATTCCTCTGCTAGTTCAGAACCTCCGCATTGTAGAGTTTTTCACTCCACGAAAAAAGTGTAAGATCGGCATGATAAAACAGGGTCGGTAGATGAGCAAAAACTGAGTACAAAGTACATTCTGTGTGTGTAAGTGCCCAAGAGCAATATCACTAATGTACTAGAATACTTATCATTCTAGACTGTAAGGTGTACATCAGCCTGGTGTGATCCAGGTTGGAAGAATTCTTCTTGATTTCTTTTACAAAAACATTGGAGGAATGAAAATAAATATGTTATTGGTAGCAGGGGCTTGCTGCACGGACCCTTGTATGCCTTCGGGAGGTCAAAGACAACAACATGGCCTTCGGAGTACAATGGTTCCTTTGACCTCCCTCAGGCCTACAAGGGTCCATGTAGCAAACCCCTGCTACCAATAACTTATATTCCCCACTGTTGGTGACTATTATAGGTACACTCGTTCTGATCTCCTCGCGCTGGGACCATACAGCGTTGAGGCGCGTCCCCTGGGTGGTGGATAGGGGGTCCCTCGTGAGAGGGGTGCACCGAATGAAATAAGGTGCCGTGAACCAACATGGTCTAAGGGAAGGTGACCCCGACAGAAAACCCCTGGTCCTCCTAGTAAGGGGGTTGGGCGTGGGGGTAGCTTCCCCACCCTGCAAAAAAGGAAATAGCTACAAAAACGCCGACGAAAAGACTAACAGTAATTCCTTTCCTGGAGGAGGAAGGTTCTTCTACTAGAAGACTTATGACGTCCTGTGGTGAAAGCCGGAAGTCTTCGGAAGCCACAGGACCGAGCCGCCTCTCTCTATCCAGGGATACAACCATGGGCACATGGAACGTCAAGACCATGTACCAGAGCGGCAAGGCCGCCCAGATAGCAGCGGAAATGCAAAAGTACAACCTTTCCCTGCTAGGCATCAGTGAAGCCAGATGGACGCAGTCTGGCCAGAAAAGGCTGTTAAGTGGGGAGATGATTCTGTATTCAGGTCATGAAGAGGAGAATGCCCCCCCCCCCCCATACAGAAGGAGTAGCACTCATGCTGTCACCAGTGGCACAGAGAGCGCTGATGGGCTGGGAACCTCTTGGGCCAAGAATTATAACAGCAGCCTTTAGAACCAAGAAAAAGCTCAAGCTGAACGTCATCCAGTGTTATGCGCCCACCAATGACGGTGACGAGGAAGAGAAACAAGAGTTCTATGACCGACTCCAGAGTGCCGTGGACAAATGTGCGGAGCGAGACATCACCATCGTCATGGGCGATTTTAATGCCAAAATAGGGGAGGACAACACCGGATACGAAGAGGTGATGGGGAGACAGGGACTAGGCTCGGAGATGAGTGAGAACGGGGAGAGGTGTGTAGACTTTTGTGCTCTAAACCGACTTGTCATTGGAGGCAGCATCTTTCCACACAGAAGAATACACAAAGCAACGTGGGTCTCACCTGACCATACAACAGAGAACCAAATAGACCATATCTGCATTAGCAAGAAATTTAGAAGATCCCTTCAAGATGTTCGAGTGAGGAGGGGAGCAGATGTCGCCTCAGACCATCATCTACTTACCTTAAGAATGAAGCTCAAGCTAAAGAAAAGCCGCACAGAGACAACGAGAAGACAGCGCTATAATGTAGGCCTCCTGAGAGAAACTGGAGTTAGAGAAGAGTTCAAACTGGTGCTGTCCAACCGATTTCAAGCGCTACAGGAGCTAGTAAATGAAGAGGAGGCGGTCACCACAGAGCAGCAGTGGAAGGCAGTTAGAGAGGCGCTGAACTCAACCTGCAAAGACACTGTAGGGTTCAGGAAACACCACCACAAGGACTGGCTGTCGGCACAGACCTTGAAGAAGATAGAAGCGAGGAAGCAGAAGAAAGCAGCGGTCAACAAGAGTCGCACGAGAGCAGCCAAAGTAAGGGCACAGGGGGAATACTCGGAAGCCAACCGCGAGGTGAAGAGGAGTATCAGGGCAGACAAGAGGGCCTACACAGACAGCCTGGCAGCAGAGGCAGAAAAGGCAGCAGGCAGCGGCAACATGAAACAGCTCTATGACATTACCAGAAGATTGTCGGGTAAGTATGGCCATACAGAAAGACCAGTAAAAGACAAAGAAGGCAAGCCTATTGCAGACAGAGCAGACCAACTCGACAGATGGGCCGAGTATTTTGAAGAGTTACTGAACAGACCTAGCCCACCCGACCCCCCCGACATCCAGCCGGCAGAGACCGACCTACCCATCAGCTGTGACAGACCCAGCCGGGAAGAGATCAGAAAAGCAGTGGCATTTTTGAAGAATGGCAAAGCAGCAGGGCCAGATGGCATCCCAGCGGAGTCTCTGAAAGCAGACCTAGAGACAACAGTTGAGATGCTGTACCCACTGTTTGGAAAGATCTGGGAAGAGGAGGTGATGCCAGCTGACTGGAAGGAGGGGTACCTAATCAAGCTTCCCAAGAAAGGCGACCTCAGCAAGTGTTCCAACTACAGAGGAATCACCTTGCTGTCAGTACCAGGAAAGGTCTTCAACAGGATCATCCTAGAGAGAATGAAGAGCTCCGTTGACCCCCAGCTGAGAGACCAGCAAGCAGGATTCAGGAAGAACCGATCATGTACAGACCAGATCGCCACTCTCCGCATCATCGTGGAACAGTCTCTGGAGTGGAGCTCCCCGCTGTACGTCAACTTTGTGGATTATGAGAAAGCATTTGACAGCGTGGACCGAGAGACTCTGTGGAAACTCCTACGACACTGCGGTGTACCCACAAAGCTCGTCCGCCTGATCAAGAGCAGCTATGATGGCATGACATGTCGCGTGATCCACGAAGGGCAGTTCACCAGAGAGCTCCAGGTCAGAACTGGTGTCAGGCAGGGGTGTCTGCTGTCTCCGTTCCTCTTCCTACTGGCCATAGACTGGGTCATGAAGATGACCACAGAGCACAGACGAAGTGGAATACAGTGGACACTGTGGACACAGCTTGACGACCTCGATTTTGCAGACGACTTGGCATTACTGTCCCACACTCATCAACAAATGCAGGACAAGACCACGAGGCTTGCTGACATCTCGTCCCAAGTGGGCCTCACCATTCACAAACAGAAAACAAAGACAATGAGGCTGAACGCAACCAGGGAAGAACCAGTCTTGCTTGCTGGCACCCCGTTGGAGGAGGTGGAGTCCTTCACCTATCTCGGGAGCATCATAGACAAAAAAGGCGGCACTGATGCAGATGTCAGAGCACGAATCGGTAAAGCCAGAGCAGCCTTTCTCCAGTTGAAAAAAGTGTGGAGTTCCAGAGAGCTGTCACAACACACCAAAGTCCGGATTTTCAACTCCAATGTAAAAGCAGTTCTCCTATATGGAGCAGAGACATGGAGATTGACAAAAACCACAGTCAACAGAGTACAGACCTTCATGAACAGTTGCCTTAGAAAAATTTTGAAAATCCACTGGCCAGAGAAGATCAGCAACGTCAGACTCTGGGAGAGAACAGAGCAGATAACAGCAGAGAATGAAATTGGGCGAAGAAGATGGGGATGGATCGGTCACAGTCTGAGAAAGCCAGCTTCCAGTATCACTAGGCAGGCATTGTCATGGAACCCCCAGGGAAAGAGGAAAAGAGGTAGGCCGAGAAACTCCTGGCGTCGAGACCTCCAAGCAGACATCAAGAGACTGGAAACCACCTGGAGTAGAATCGAAGGAGAAGCACAGGACAGGAGTTGCTGGAGGTCTCTCGTCGACGGCCTATACCCGGGTAGGGGTGACAGGCGTAAGTAAGTAAGTCGTTCTGATCTAGCTAGTCATGGACTTTGACCCCATCCCAATTCTTTTGTCAAAATGTACTGAGTCTCAGGATGGATACAGCAGAACAGCAGATGATCAGCAGAAGAAGATAAATTACAAAGTTGACCTTTATGGTAGGTGGGCCCAATTAAAATGTGTGAAAAATCATCCCAAACTTGACACCCCAAAATTTGAAATATTTGGAAACCTCAATTAGATTCTGTGTTGAGATCACCAAGGGTTTGAAATTGCTTACTGATTGGTATGGACTGTTTCTGAAGAACTCAACAGATACATCTGTTAAAATAAATCAAGGATCCTCCTTCCCCCTAAAAAAAAAACCAACATAACGTATTACACATGGTGTCATGCACTCACACACTGCAACATTTACTAATCAGAAGAAAATTATTAAAAGAAAGTTAAACTCCTTTCTGCCGGAGATAGTACTAGCCGCACACGACAAATATATAAGTATATAAGTTTGTCCCTTAAGTTTTTATTGGTTCATCTCCAGTCAATCACTAAAGTGATGGTGTCACAGTGTAACACACGTTATGGTTTTTGCACTATGCAAGCATGCTTAATTTTAAATCCAAAAACAGTTCGTCCTCCTGCTTTTAATGTAAAGTCCACTTTATCGCATAATGTACACACATTTCTGTGTAGATCAAGCAAAGTTTTAATTATTACCTCTTTTCCACCTTTTAGTCACCAACAGTGGAGAATAACTAATATAAAAAGCTCTAGCCCTGATATCAGGCAGTCACACTCTGGGTTGATACTAAGACACCATACATATTCATTCACTTTAACTACTTTAACTTTACATTTACTTTAAGTACATGATATATTCAAACTTTTAAAACAAAATACACTGTATGTACCTTCTACATGACTACTCCAGTACAGTGGAGTCTGCTTAACCCTTATCATTCAGAATATACCAGTGTGTGAAATAAGTTTGACTAAAATAGTTCAAGGGTAGTGCCAGAACAGCTTGGTGCCTCTAGGTGCCAAGCTATACTGGCACCACGCTTGAATTAAAGCCATTGGTCTATATCCTTATCTGCAAGTACTATATTTGAATCTTTTAGCCTCAGTATGATATGGCTTAACACAACTTTCTGGGGACACAGAAAATTAGTTTATGTAAAACATATTTCATGTTAATCGATTTAGACCAAAATTTGTTCACAGTCTGAAAGAAGAGTGTGTGTGTGTACTGCCCTGGAGGTTAAAAGTGCATAGTATCATACTTTGCGGGCTTACTCTCATCTCAATAGGAAAACAGTAGACCAAATGTGTGCTGCTTGTGAATTTAATGTACAATCCATCAGTAATCCATCTGATAAAATAGCTCCATAGCGACGTGCAGCATAGAGCTAGTGTGCTACTTTTAGCCGTGTACCAATGTGTACAGGCAATACTATGAACACTTCACGATGATCAGTGTCATGATCATTGGAACTGCTGTTTTAACCCTCTGTAGCACTTTGAGCCTATTGTTTACAAATCATATCTGTGTTTTATCACCATCATATTGAGGAATGAAAAATCAAATGCTAACAAGAAAGGCAAAGCCCTTATGGCTCACGTGTACTGGTATGACCAGTATGACCAAGGGTTACAAAGGTCACATGTGTGACCTTTGTAACCATAAGTAACGAGCTGGCTTCTGCACCAGCGAAATGCATGTTTTATAAAAATGTAAGTATTTTTCACACATGTTAACCACCTGTAACCCTTGACCTTTGTGATGGGTTGACTAAATTAGTATGCATAGAAATGAATTGCCATCAGCAACCTTGATGACAAATTTGATTTAAAAGTTTCCAAAAACGTTGATAAAAACTACAATTCTAATAAAAACTGGCATTTTTCACATATTTGTCGACCTCTTGTTACCTTTGACCTCCCCGAAGGTCATCCAAAGTAGTATGCATATATAGGTCTTACCATCAGGTATATCTGTACCAAGCTTGGGTTTGAAGTTGAAAATAGTATTTGAGAAAAGACAGATTTTGCTAAAATATGGCTATTTTTGACCTATTTCTGGATCACCCCATGACCCTTGACCTTTGTGATAGGTCAACTAAATTAGTATACATAGGAAGGTCTCATCATCAGCTATCTTTGTGCCAAAATTAGTTGAAAAGTTTACAAAAACTTTGTTAACACTACAATTCTATCCAAAATTGGCATTATTCACACATTTGCTGACCTCTTGTGACCCTTGCCCTATCCGAGGGGTCATCCAAATTAGTATGCATAGATAGGTCTTACTGTTGGGTATCTTTGTGCCAAGCTTGGTTTTGAAGCTTAAAATAGTATTTGAGATAAAACAGTTTTTGTCAAAATATGAATATTTGGACCTATTTCTGGACCCCATGACCTTGACCTTCAAGAGAGGTCACCAACATTTAGAAATGTCTTGTCACAATGTATCCTTGGGACAAGTTTGAAGTCTATGTCTTGATTCGTTCGTTCGGCATCCTGTCTCGGAAGACAATGGAATATGCGCTTGCTGGGTCAGTCACTGGAGTGACCTCTCCAGTGCGCAAGCCTGGGCGAAGTGTATGGAGATCCTGGGATGCCCAGTCGTCAAGATCCCCCTCTCGGCCTCGCTGATGTATCCAAAGGAATGCAAAGCAGTACGTTTGGCACCAGTTTGGCTGCAGGAGCTGCCAGAACAGTGCGTGAATACAGGCAGCTGTCTGCCTTCGGGGCTCCACTCCTGATTTGAAGGGTTTACTCCCCCACATTTGGCCGTTGGATCCAACCTGATCTCCTCCGTCCTCTAGCCGTTGGCTGTCAGAAACAGCTCATCCGCCTAGTGGTGCAATGTGAACACCACCCCCTCACGTGGTTTAGCCCACCAGCTGAGGTGGTTTGCCAGGGTGTGGCGCTTGGAGCCAGCACGTGAGAGATTAAGGAGATGGATGAGGACCAGTGATGCCCGTCCATCCTATGTAGGACGCAGCTGCCGAACAGCAAAGGTACTACCTCTATCCAGAGCCCCCTACACCCCATGTCTTGATTACTCTCCAAGAAAATGCCAACATTAAAGTTTATGGACGGACGACCACTGTCCCATTACATACTCACTTTTGCTTTGCATGCGAGTCAAAAATGTATAACCAAAGACAATATATTATAAGACAGATCACTCCTTCATAAGGCCTAGTGAAAAAAGCGAGGTCATGTAACGGTTCAGTCCCTTGGCTTACTCGTGCTGTGTCGCTAGGCTTTCTGAAGGGAAACTCAGCATATACATGCGCTATGTGTGTGCATTGCACAGGGCTTATTCTTTTTCAATTAAAAAAAAAATACTATCACTTTTTTTTTTACAGAGCTTTGATTCTAAGATATATTTCTCTGAATTTTGCTATCTTTAATTTAAAGATTTTTCTTTGTGACATGTAGTAAATTAACATGTGCAAGAGAAAAACAAGATATAAATCAGACACATCCTCGTTGCTGTAAGAATAGATTGATGTGCGAGCGCACGCACACAAACAAATCACCAACTTTGGATTTAAAAAAAATTACAGACACCCTAGTTTTTTTGTTTTTTTACAATATCACATGATCAGTTACTCTGGTCAGTATTCATACATTGTCAACGTGCAATAAGTGTTACCACCAATCTATCAACAAAGCCAAACAGTGATTACACGCACAGGCCATATTATTCCCCTTGTGCATACAATCCAGGAACTGTAAACAGTACCTGGCAGTGCATGCACAAGAAGATTAATGAGAAATTATCACCAATGACATGTTCTTTTTCCTCCTTCTCATTCCTCCCTCCATCCAATTGATTGATTGATTGTACATTGCTTAACGTCCCGACAGCAACAAGGCTTTCTCAGGACGTGCCTGCACTGCTTGTGAAAAAAAAAATAAATAAACAGAACATTGAATGTATGTCGCCAGCCGGTCAAATACATTAAATAAACCTAACACATGGGGCCTAAATAAAGCTAAGACCATTTAGCAACACACATCCAATATCAAGAGCTACAGGCAGTGCAGACAGTAGGAAGAGTTTTAAAAAGGCAAATACAGGTGAATGGACAAAGGGTAGACAGAAACAAATGCCCCAGAATAGAGAGAAAAACCCACCCTGTGGGGCTGACCAGGGTGACCCTGGGAACTAAAAAATACCTAACCCCACCCAAGTCCCCCAGGGCAGACCCGGGTGGGGTTCCCTCCATCCAACGTATATATAAAAGCATACAAATTTAAAACTGAATTAATCAATTATGCATCATCCATGCAATAGTAGGTCAACTTGATTATTGATAATGACTTACAGCAGACAATACCACCAGTTAAAGATGAACGTTATTAACAGTAAACTGATAAAACAGACATCACCGATCATATGTTCTCCAACCCCCACCCCTTTCCAGTCTCCGTCTCCAAATCCCCCTCCTCCTTCCATAAAACACACACACACACACAGAGGAACTGTATGTTTGATGAGCAATTTACTTCTCAATAATACAACTAGGAACTGATTTGGGCTTTTTAAATGAAACAAATTCTTTACTGTTCATCCTGCTTTCAGTGTTAATGTCTTTTTTCCCCCCTTCTTTTTGTAATCGTCTTTCTTCTGCAGCTTATATATTCCTTCTGGTGGTACAGTCTGTTGCGCAGTTTTCTCTTGAAAGCCTGCTTTTTTGTAAATCACTGGCTTGACCACCTCTTCTGAGGGGCGGATCAGTTACCCGGAGGGGTTGGGGGGGACGTTCCAACTTTTTGTTTGGGTTATTTGACCTGATGCAAAAAGACCTCCTGACTAGTCCTTACTGCCAGTGGCCGAAAAAATCAGTCAACAGCAAGAGGAGTACGACTCTCACCTCTCGCCAAAATAACAAACAACAGGGACCAGGGTGACCCTGGGAAATAAACCGGAACTTTGTTATAGCATCGCCGGTAAAGAATTTCTCGCCCCCCCCCCCCCCCCCCCCCCCACCCGCCCCTGCTTGCTGCTGTTCCTGCCACATCAGTGTTGGTTTCTCCACTGGACTCCTCTGCACACATAAAAGCGACCATGCATTCAATCATTTTATGACATACTGATAAACCACCACACCTTTACTGAAATCAGCAACTCAAAACAATCAATTCCTATTTTATGTGACTGACTTACACACACATGCGCACGCAAACACACACACACACACATACACCAAGACAAAACAAAACATAGGTCATAGAAAAATCATAAGAATGTAAATTCTGCATGTCCAACGAAATTTAATAAAAACAGTTTTTAACCCTTTGTGTGTCAGTAGTGGTTTTAGTTGCGATGATTCCTACAGGAATCAGCGCAACTAAAACCGCTACTGACACGCAAAGGGTTAAGATTACAGTTCTGAAAACAACTCTCATCTCTTATGCTGTTGTTGTTCTTTGTTTGTTTTTGTTCTGTTGGGAGGTAAACGTTGCATATTATATTAACAATTTATTTATCTATGTAAATTACCTGGCTGAAGTGACACGTGTAGCAGCATGCCTCTTCCTGGGTGGCTGTCTCTTTGCCGTCACTTTTAGGGGTGGGTTGGGCATGGAAAACAAAGTTGGCACAGCATCCCACAACAACCTGTGCCTTTCCATGACACATGTAAACTGGCTGTCTTCAAAATGGACACTGCATAACCTGTAGGCCCGTGAATGCAGCTCTGCAGGCGACAGTCTCAACAAATCTTCCCTTCAAGTGTTTTGCACTTATTTTTTACATCTGTTTGGAAAATAACAAACACTGAATGAAATTGAAGTACTAAAACATCACCTAAATGCTTTAATCTGTAGTCCTAGTTTGTGGGAACAGTTCAGGCTGCAATGTTTCTCCCCTCTAAAGTTATATTAGCTCTGCACAAGCGGCACAAATGATTAGATCTATCTTGTGTTAATCCAACATTAGTGGAGAGGAGAACTATTCTATGTACAGATGAATCACTTCTACATTCAAAAGAAAATACTAAGGACATATAATTTCTTTGGATCTAAATGTTAGTTAGACCACTTTTCAAATGATAACATTTCTTGGAATCCGTGGAGATCTAGGGTCTAACTGCAGTCAGACCAGTTTTCCATTTCAGACCAAAAAGGTGACTGCCAAGCGTGTCAAATGCAGAGAAGAACCGAACAGAGAAATTCCCAGAGTCAAACCCAAAGATAATTTAAATTATTTTTAACGGCTATCCACTATCCATTCACATATCACTCCTGTACCTTCGTCACATATGAGACCTACGTTTGCATATTGCCCGGTGCCCCTATCTCAAAATCGATTTTTTTCTCTCAGATAAACTACTCATCCTGTACGCCATTCAATTATTTTCTAGTCGTAAGTGTATGCAAAAATAAGAGCTAAAAGTGATTAGCTTACCTTTTTTCTTCCTTGGGAAAGCGGAAGAATGATATGCCAATACAACTTCGCTTGTTGCGTTTGAGAAAGAAATTGTTCTGTGAGTCTCCCCCATGCTGCGCTTTGCTCGGCCAGCCCATCACAGGACATTCATAAGAGAAATAACTCTCAAAACACGTCCTCACACTATAGACCTGAGTGCGTTGTCTTATAATGTACAGTCTTTGGTCTAACCCACTGTGCTTCCCAACGACCAATCATTTTCAAAAACAGGGTTCTATGTAAACCTTAATCAAGTCCTAGAGGCTCATGTGCATGACCGATCCACATGATTAACGACCTTTGTGACCTTGACCTTCCAACAGGTCACTGAAATAAGCAAGTGTTCTAACATAAGGAAAGGGTTAGCATTAATTGTACCCCAATAAACATGTTTTATAAAAATTTACGCATTTTTTACTTTTGTCTACCACCTTTGACCTTTTTGAGTACAAAAAGTTAACCGTTTAGGGCTTAACGTCTTTTATAATAAATAATTACGGTATTTATAATGCGCTTATCTTATAATAATTATAACTCTAAGCGCGCACTCACAACTCGCACACGCATGCGCACGCTTTAGACAATGACTCACGTACCATTTTTCACACCATTTGCTGATCGCTTTTGTCCACCACGAAGGTGATTTCAAAGACGGGGCACCGAGTAGGGTCTGAACAAATTTTGACCCCAGCTGGTTTTGAACCCAGGACCTTTTGGACATGAGTTAAAAGCTCTACCACCGAGCCACCCAGCTCCCCCCTTTTGAGTACAGGTAGTGAACCAAATTAGTATGCATAGAAAGATCTTATCATCAGCTACCTTTCTGCCAAATTTGGTTGAAACGTTTTGCAAAAATCCTGATAAGAGCTAAAATTCCACACGCACAAAAATATAAAATTTTCACACCATTTGCTGATCGCTTGTGACCTTGACCTTTCCAAGAGGTCACCCAAGTTAGCATGCATAGGAAGGTGTTAGCATCAGGTATCTGTGTACAAGGTTCAGGATAGAAGTTGTAAAAAAAATTTGAGGAAAAAAACAATTTTTGTCTGGAAATGGCTATTAGTATTTGTAACCTATTTCCTGATTTTTTTGTAACCCTTGAACTTTCCGAGGGGTCATCCAAATTAGTATGCATAGGAAGGTCTTACTATCAGGTATCTCTGTATCAAGTTTGGGATTGAAGTTGTGAATAATATTTGAGACAAAAAAATCTTTTGTAAAAATATGGCTATTTTGACCTATTTCCTGTGCTCGTGACTCTTGACCTTTCCGATGGGTCAACTAAATTAGTATGATTAGAAAGGCCTTACCATCAGGTATCTTTGTACCAACTTTGGGTGTGAAGTTGTGAATAATATTTGAGAAAAAATGAATTTTGTCAAAATATGGCAATGTCTCACCTATTTCCTGATCCACTGTAACACCTTGAAGGGAGGTCACTCAAATTGGTATGTTTAGAAAGGTCTTGCCACAAAGTATGGGCCAAGTTTGAAGACTGTGGCTTGAATAGTCCCCAAGAAAATGCCAACGTTAAAGTTTACCACGAACGACAGACAGACAACCACTCACCCAGAACATACTTTTGCTTCGCACGTGAGCCAAAAAGGTGTAGCCCTCCCTCATCCACCACTACCATCTTCTCCCTCTTACCAGTCAGTGTGTGTATGGAACCTGCGCAGGGGGTGTGTCCGTCACTTGTGGAGAAGTGTGTACTGATAGTGATATCCTCGAGAGTACGCCTGTTGAGCTCTAGTACCGGTTGAAAACAATGGATAGCCTAGGCCATAGGTGATGCAGATTGGACTAAGGTGTGAAAGCTAACAAGCGGTCATTCAGGTGTATTAGCTATTGCGTAAAGCAGTTCACAGGTACTTCTGCGTGCAGTGTTACACAGAGGGTGGCATTGTCTCAGTCCCTGGGATGGTTGTTCAGATGAAAATATAAAAAATTGTTCTGTTGGGGAAACAAAAGCATCCTCGTGTAAATCAGGAATCTCATGTTAAGCATTTCATGTTAAGCATGATATTATGTCTGCTGGAAATTCAAAAATGTCTCGTGTTAACCAGAAACTTGTGTAAAGGGTGCTCGTGTTAACTTGACTCCATTGTAATTAACAATTCCCTGAAGATGTCAACTTTGCTTAAGTTGGCATGCAGGCATGAATCCACCAAGTGACAATGCGCACTGCTTTCAGTGGGACACCCATTTAGACCGAGTGTAATTTGTAAATCTACCCAACAATGACATATGAGTGGAATAGAGGAAGCACAAATATGGCCTGGGTGTATAGCTATGCCTTGATAGTTTTGTATGGATAGATTTTCGCTGGGTAGAAAATTACATTATATATAGTGAAGTGGACCCCTTCATCACTACTAACCAATTAAAATACATTTAACCTTAAACATAAATCATTACTAAGAAAAGAAAAACAATCGGTTTATTTTTTTAATGAGATGTGAGCTTGTTAATTTACATGGCCCAAATAAAATGTACCTGTATTTTTTGTTTAATGATGATCTTTTCATGTCGTTCCCTCTCCTCTTTCAGTTCCTCTTTTTTAGCAGAGCGCTGGTACTCTGCCAACAATGTTGCTGCTGCGATTGAGAAAATGACAAACTCTCCCAGCATCTCTGCCCCCAGTTCAATGGCCATGGCTTCACTAAGTTTTTTCACATGTTGAGCTTTACCAAGTCCCATCAGTCGCAATCGAAAGTTCACCTCCAGCCAATGATAAACTATGGAAGAAATTAAAGAAGTATTAATACTATTATGCAGATCTGACAACACCATCGAAATTACTAGATAATGCTTGCCGTGTGTATTTTGAGACTATTTTGTTTTAAAGTTTATAATTAAACTCTTACTAAAAATAAAAAAGTATAAAATGCTTGCTTCGATGACAAAACGTGGACACAAATATGGATTGGTAAAACAACTGGCGCTTTCTGGTGGTTTAGAGCTTAAGTCAGGACAAGAAACCTTTTACTGGAACGAATTGTTTGTAATCCTTTGAGCTGATAAAACCTTCATGACCTTGTGGAATGGAGAAACTCGATGAGTCACGACTTACTACTAAAACCCGGAATAACCCGGAATAACCCGGAATAACCCGGAATAACCTGTCCTAAGCTAAAATAACCATATCTATAACTATTATTGCGTACCTAAACTCAAAATAATCGTGTGTTAGAAGTTTGGTTTACATTAAAGTTGATTTAGTTGTACTAGTAAGCCGTTTTCCACAACCGTTGACACGTCGATTACTTCCCTTGGTACACGATCGCGCTGTAGAAAACAAGAGGCTCAAAGAACAAGTCCTTCGAAGCTTTCTAACGCTAAATAAACAACTTTTACGGCACCTACAACCTCAAATATATGAATATTACTACTTTAAGTACTCAATAATATGTGTTTATGTGGTAATTTGGGCTTAGGAGAGGTTATTTCGACTGGTTTCGGACAGCGCGATCGTGTAGCAAGGGAAGTAATCGACGTGTCAACGGTTGTGGAAAACGGCTTACTAGTACAACTAAATCAACTTTAATGTAAACCAAACTTCTAACACACGATTATTTTGAGTTTAGGTACGCAATAATAGTTATAGATATGGTTATTTTAGCTTAGGACAGGTTATTCCGGGTTATTCCGGGTTATTCCGGGTTTTAGTAGGACCCCTCTGTGCTGGTGGCATACAGACATATTTCCTGAAGAAAGGGTTCGACTTGGCTCCCCTTTTGATGGCGTTGGCGAGAGGTTTGCTTATTTGCTTGATGGCTAAATAGCCAAGTTTCACGATTGGGAAGGCTCCAGCCACCATGCTGGCGAGCTTTTTAATTACAGTGACTTCCCTTGTCAGTCGGTCGATGTGTCGTCTGCAACGCTTTTTGCGACCGTGATTTTTTGGTGGTCGTGGTTGTTTTAAAATCATATTATCGTTCAAAGCCACACATGACACATAACACAGGATCTAATTATATTCACCTTTAAAAATACATCTTTTTTTTACTCATTACTGTAGTTAAATTCAATTTATATCCTAATTATGCATAATTTATGGCAGCGTGAGAAATGATGGGAACAATCGTCTGTTGTCCGCTTTATTGACAGCAATCCTTGGTCACACCACACCAGCAGGATCGAACCCAAAAGCTGCAGCGATAACCACTGTTATGAGAATATAGCACCGCAGCAGAATGATAAGTAAGTGCATTTTTTAAACTCTGAGTATGATAAATGCCAGATTCTTGATTCAAGTTTGTGCGTAGTATATGTGTGATATGTTTTACTGAGACCGGACGTATAGTTTCGGAGTCTATCTCTATTGAAAAAGGTACAGCATGTATGTTTCCAATTTGTGCATCTTCTGTAAAATGTACTCCGAGACTCACACCATGATTTTCAATTGTCGCGTGTGTGAGGGGAGGGAGGTGGGGGGGGGGGAGAGAGAGAGAACAATGAACAATGAACCTTTATTTTCCAACGGTAGAAGTTATTGGTAACAGGACCAGTTTTCAAACTTGCCGTTAAAGAGAGAGAGAGAGAGAGAGGATGGGAGAGAGAGAGACAGACAGAGAGAATAAATGCACCAGAACAAATAAATGAAAAGGCAATTCAGTGTATTACAACACCACTTAAAACAATCAAATGACAGATAAATAAACTTTTTCACAAGGATGAGAGAGATTTTTAAGCTAGGAGGTTAAAATGTGGCTATAGTTATTTCTTTTCCACATTTTCTTACGATTTAACAAGTTTACACACACGCATGCATGCACGCACACACACCTACACACACACACACACACACACACACACACACACATATATATATATATATATATATATATATATATATATATATATATATCACTCTCAAAAGGTGCCATGCTGACATCCCAAAAGTAAACATAGGTCAAAAACAATCTGACAAGATTTTTGGGAGTTTCTTTTCCATTTGGCGTCTCAGTTCTGTTGAGTTTTTGAAAATATTATGAGTGGTTTATGAGAATCTGAGATTTTAAAGCTAGAGGTTAAAATGTGCCTCTTGTGACACCTGATGACAAATTCTTTCATTTTGCCTAAACTATAGGTTAGATTATGCCTATAGTTGATTCAAACCATTCCTCTAGGTAGCCCTCAATGTAAATTGAAATATTCCTGGAAAACGGGAAATAATGACCTAATTATGTGCAAAATGAGAACCCGTTTGTGACAGTCATAGGTAACTCTTTTTTCACTCTTACACATTTGCTTTGACAAAAAGAGCATCATTCCATTCCTCCAGTGAAAAACTTTTAAAATCCCGAAGCTTAACATGAAGACTGTCGGGGAGTGTTCTTTCACCTTTTTAGCCTCAAGTGTGTTGAACTCCTGCCAACTGAATTGCGGAATCTGCCCACATTATCCCAGTTCAAAGTTCAATTAAAGACTTTTCTTTTTTGTCAGACTTTTAATATGTAACTCACTGTTTTCTCCTAGCGAACTGCTAACTGCCTTTTATTCTGATTCTGGATCTACTGTGACAGGGAAGTGGATGCAAGATGCTGAGAAGTAATAGGGTGGGTTAAAGTAATGTATAATTGTGCATGTATCTGAGAGAGAAAGCGTGCTGTTGTGCATGTGCAGTGAGTCTAGTGTTTTCCTGGGGAACAGCGCTATACAAGAGTTATGTATTATTATTATTATTATTATCATGATATTCAGATTATGACTTTGTCTACATAGATAACTTAGTGTAAAAATAAAGATGAAACTCTGAAAACAAAGTCAGCAAACTTGTAAAGTGAAGTTTTTTACATCAGTATGTTACTTGTGACAAAAGATGATGTACGACAAAAGCTGACTCATCACATGTCACAAGTAACATGCAATACTCAACAAACCTGGATCAAACAAAATAATTTGAACTCATTGGAACGGATTCATTGTGCAATACATGTGCTAACACAAATTGACACAAAAGTTTTAGTGTAGATGTGAACAAAAAGATCATGAGCAGAGATATATAGTAATGTCACTCATGACTCATTTAAGCAGTGACAGTAAAGTTATCTTTTGCTTGTCGCAGGAAACACAGCGTGTCTCAACTTAACGAATTTTGGTTTCAAAAAGTATTTCATTTCTCTTTTAGCTGTTATCCAAAGGGCATTAAGTTATTCAGGAGACATGATTACTCACAGTAGCAGAAAAGCTGGTGAGAAATGACAGCAGTAGCACCATCACCACAACCCCGAACACAAGAAGAAGTAAAAAGGCACAAGCTGAATTTTGCTTTGAATTTTATTTTATGATTAAAAAGGTGGGATTTCTTTTACTGTATGTTCCAACGGTAGGCTGATGAAGACCGCACGATGCAGTCAGAAAGTACTTTGTAAGTAAACCCTGGATCTCACGTCAAAAATGTAAAATAAATTTAAGCAAACAGTGATAACTGTGAAAACAGCCAATTGTCACCAAAGGCAGTATTAACCATACAAAAATATTGTTTTCTTTGCATTGAGCTTCATCAGTGGCCAGCTGCACTAGTGGGCCCTTGACAAAGGCTGCTGGTTCCCAAGCCGTATCTGGACTGGAAATCCAAGTGTACAGCTTCCCATCCTGCTTCATAAAGCTGACATGTACCAGTCCCTGCATGTCATCAGTCGCTTTCAACTATCAAAGCAGACAGAACAAAAATATTTACCAGATATTACAGTAAACCTCTTTTGAGCAGCCATCCTCTAACAGCTGACCTGTCATGAAATACCATCATTCATGTGACTTTACCCACCTGAATGATGGTCTTGAATGACAAGAGACACCATGTGTCTTTTGCAATACTCATGACAGTCCAGATGTTTTTTCAAATCCGGTTCTTTTGGCTAAAAATACAGTCACTCAAAAGAGGTCACACGGAAATTCTTTGAAAATGTAATAAATGTAATGCATGGACGACAGTGTGAAAACTTGAAATTCTTCTTCTTCCTCGAACACTCTTATATGGACAGCCCAGTCTCCTCTGAATGCTGCTGTGCGCAGCAGGTCCTCCAGGTCTCCATAGAGCTTGCAGGACACCTCTGTCTCCTCCGGCCAGTGTCTCCATCTGAGGGTTGTAAACATGGGGCAGGTCTGTAGCACGTGGTCTGGTGTCATGCTACCAGAGTTGCATGGGCACTGGTCCGACTGGCCAATTCCAAACTCGGTGTGGAGATGCCAGTTTAGTTTGACATGTCCAGTGCGTAGCTAGAAGATGACTACCTGCTCAGGTCTGGTCAGTAGGTGATAGCCATCTGTTTTGCTATAGCTGGGGTGTTCTCGCAGCCACTTTGTTTTCTGCTTGTTTTTGATGATAATCTTGTCTTCTGCATAGGATGTTTTGTCTTCTTGGGTTGTTGAAGATCCCTCCTTTGCCAGCCTGTCTGCAGTTTCATTACCTCTCACCTTGCAGTGTGCAGGTATCCACTGTAGTACAACTGTGTGTTGTACAAAGGGAGGCAAGTGCCAAAAACAGATCATTTAGGTCCTTGTCTTTGGGTGTTTTTAGGGCCTGTAGGATGGAGAGGGCATCAGTGAGAAACACGATGAAGTCAGATGTCTCTAGGCAGTTTTCCACTGTGGTTACACCAATTCTCAGGGCTTCTGCTTCTGACCTGTAGTTGGTAGTGTATTTGCCGGTATCGAGAGAGATCTCTGCTTCTCTCCCTCCTGGTACTTGATGTAGATTCCAGCTCCTCGGTCTGTGACAGCGTCAGTTGCAGATCTGTCTGTGTAGACATGGATCCAGACCTCTTGTGGGTAGTGGGTCTGGATGTGCTCCATCATGTAGGATTTGCGTTCTGCGTCACACTCCTGCGTACCCTTCTTATGGATCATTGGTATGCTGTCATAAGTGCTTCCATGGTGGATTCTCAAGGGTTTTGGGGATCTCCTTTGGTATGTGATCTAGGAGATCTGGATTTCTCCGCTCAAGATCCTGGTCTGATGAATGAAGCTAGAACGTTTGAGCCTTCCCTTTGTTGGTGGTGACATTCTCTGTCTTATCGGTTGGTCCTGCAGACGTTTTGAATTTTGCTGCTTGTAACAGGAGCTTAGTGTGAAAACTTGAAATGACTGAAAAAGGTCCATGGATTAACTATGACCCATGATTCATGGCATGCAAGAAACATGAATTCTGATGAGCCTCTGCGAACACAGGGGCTCATGAGAATTTATGCCTCTTGCAGATGGAACAGGCTGGTTTAAGGACTGTTCTGTCTGAACCACAAAGCTGGAATTCAACTTTCTGGAATTTAGAAAAAGCTGAATCAGTCTACAGGACTAAAGACTGTCACCCATGGTAATGCAAATCAATTCCTTACATGACAGCTGATTATATTCAACCTGTCCAGTATCTCTTAGTGCAGTCTGGCAGCTGACTAACCATTCTCACAAACCAGATAGGTGAGGCTAGCGCTGGCATTGGCTGACTAACCATTGGAAAGCAGGACTAATATTGTACTCTGTAAGTGTTAACCCTGTTCACTGTGATTCTGTTTGTTAGGAACACTTGTCAGGCTCTTTTTTAGACTCCTGAAAGATTAATTGACCATTCAGGACCCAAACTAGTCTGGCACTGTTCTTTTCATAGTGAACCTTCGTCCTACACAGTTCATTACAGTGAAATGATTAAGAATTCCTTGCATTGTTTAGTAGCTCATAATGAAAATTTATAAGATCATGGAAGGTATGGCGCCACTCTACAGTACTGCACCTTCCAGGATATTAAGAGTTAAACAAAATCACCCACCTGACAAAGGTAGGTCTTGCCATCAGTCCACTGCACCTTTAGTACTCATCAGTGCTGCTGAAACTGAAAATTTAAGTCAGATGTAATGCTTAAACAGTGTACCTTGTGGGTTAGATGGATTCATAAAAGTGTGTTTCTTGTGACCATGGACACAATTGAAATTTGTGTCTCATGTCAATTTTTTTTCTGTTCATACCATAAGCCATGCAGTACTTGAGTCACCAAAAGCAACGTTCAAGAATTTGAACTCATTACTGCAAGAATCCATTCTGAAAAGAAAAGCAACTACAGCCATTTTGATCTAAGAATGTAATTTTCATGTTTCACATATCAATATTGTGTTACTTGTGACAGAATTTTTATGCATGACCCTGATAACTTTTGCATATGAGCTAGTTTGGAGAAAGACATTGGATGAGTTCGTTAGCCAGCCGCTTTTGTGTCCTTTCAGCTTCTTTAGTAAAAATTAATTCTTTTCAGAAAAAAATTAAAACAGTAAAAAAAAAAATTCACTTTTAGAGAAACTTGACTCAGACAGTGCTGGTGATGTAAAAGAAGCAACTCCGTCACCAAACACTGATACTCTAAATATGACGTAATTCTCTCTCTCTCTCTATCTCACACACACACACACACACACACACACACACACATGCCCGCATCTCCAAGAGGCATAGATCCTGTCATGTGCCCGGAGGGCACATGAACATCTATGCCTCTTGAGGATGTTTGGAGCGCGCGCATGCACTCACACACACGCACTAGTACACACAATGACAGCGACGCTCTTTCAGAAGAGCATGCAGGTGTACTTAGTATAGCATGTAGCTAGGTAAAGTCAAGCTGATTTCACACAAATTATAGCAAGACTGAAAGTGTAATGTGAAATTCTAGTTTTGTCACCATTTTCGCAAGTCTTGAAGCGAAAGCACGTTAAATATAAAATTACGTAAAAACAAAAATACGTCATGATAAATGACGTTTCAGACAAACCAATGACACATATGCGCACATCTCGAAGAGGCATAGATCCTCAAGTGCCTGGAGGGCGCATGAACATATATGCCTCTTGAGGATGTTTGCAGCGTGCGCATGCACGCACGCGGCACACGCATACACACACATCGGTGACGCGCTTTCAGAAGCCAGCATGCAGGTGTACTGATAGCTTGTAGCTAGGTAAAGTCAACCAGATTTCACACAAATTATAGCAAGACTGAAATTGTACCGTGAAATTCTAGTAAGTTTTGTCACCATTCAGTTTCCGGCCAAGTCTTGAAGCGAAAGCGGATCTCGTATCACGTTAAATCTAAAATTACGTAAAAACTCTTGACAAATGACGTAATTGACAAACCAATGACGCGTATGCGGCACTGCGCGCGCCCCTTCTAGAGTTCACTATGACGCATTGGCACATCTGCGAAGCTTTTTCAGAAGGAGATATTTGAACATCAGAATCAAGTCAAAGACAAAAGGTAGAGACCCTTGACAGCGAAGAGTACAACTCTCATATAGAAGGGACTTTGTGAGAGATATAAAGATGGAGAATACAACAGATTTTTTGATGACGTCAATTTTTCATTGTTTTTGATCACAAATCGCTCATCTAATGACACACCCCGTTTTTTTAGGTTTCTCCTTATTTTTTTCAGTAAAATAAAGGTTTCCAAAAT
>BTPG01000004.1:27246584-27278434 GCA_036245525.1 Semisulcospira habei
AAGTCTCGCAGATCTGCCAATGCGTCTTTTAAGTTCTATAAGGGGCACAGGACATACGCATCTTTGATTTGTCAAACGTCATTTGTCATGACGCAAGTTTTAGTTTTTAGGTAATTTTATATTTTACGTGATATGAGTTTCACTTTTGCTTCATAGGCTTGAGAAAATGGTGACAAAACTAGAACTTCATGGTACAATTTCAGTCTTGCTTTAATTTGTGTGAAAGAAGGTTGACTTTACCTAGCTAAATGATATACTAAGTATACAGGCCACCTGCATGCTCTTCTAAAAGCACGTCGATGTGTGTGATGAAACTCTATGCTCACGCATAGGGTTCACACAGTAGGTTTAATACGGTACAGTAGTTGTCAGCTGTTTGTGTGTGACGATAGTCCGTGGTGGCACGTGGGTCACTTGGAATCTTTAAGAAACGGTTAGCACGGGGAGTTTTAGTGAGTTTTAGGCGAGAGCTCAGTCTGTCAGAGGTCTAAATAAGTTAGTACGGGGCTTTACTGTCAGTGTGGACAGACGTGTGTGAGATACCTTAGCCCGTATTCCAAGACTCTGAAACCTAGAATTCAGGTATGTTTCTATATATGTATTATTGATAGTTGCTTAGTTAAAGACGGTATGCGTTGGTAAGAGTAATTTGGTTGTAGAGCGTTGTCTGGGTTGGTTCAGTTATGTTGGTTTGAATTTCATTGAGGTAACCGGTGTTTTTCATATACAGTTATTTACCGAGATGGATAACTAAAAGAATGTGAGGGGCGTATGCCTAAGTCGTTATGAAGGTAGTACATGGTTAAGTATACTCTTTTCCAGCGTATGGGATAACGTATAGCGAGAGTGTTAGGATATAGTCAGTTTCAAGGTAGTGTCAGATATGGGGCGTTACGAAAGTAGTTCAGGTTATGAAGCACGTGTGTGTGTGTGTGAATGAACGTGCGAGTTATTTGTATCAGCCAGGTTACGTAATGTATCTCATATTATCCAATATGTGTGTGTGTTTAGCAAGTGTTACGATTTAGGACTTTATTATTGTTCAGAGTGCTTGTCGGAGTTGGAGCGACGGACGCCGAGACGTCAGTCACCAGGGACCTAATGCGAGGTCATCTCTCCATCTCTTCACTTGGGGAGTGAGCGACCGGTGCCGAGACACTTGGGTCACAGCGAAGATACGGTACAAGTAACGAGGACGTCCACAGTACGAGAGACAGGACGACTCGGGAGCGTACGAAGGACTTGCACGACTAGACGTGAAAGGACTGAACGTAACGAGGCGAGAACACCAAACAGGTTGGAGTGTGAGAGACTACTACCTAGCCTGGCATTGATATTGTGTATGTGTAGTTTGGATGCTGGTAGTGGGGAAGGATTGGCCTCCGCAGCCATGAACAAGCCTGCAGACGTCGTGGGCAACTCCTATAAAATCTTCGTTCGCGAAGTCAAGCCAAGAGTGGGGAAGGTGTAGTGTAAATAGTTTGATAATCTTTTAAGTGTTTTTTCTATTTATCGTGTATAAAAGTTCCGTTAGAAAGGAAGCCCGTGAGTTGTGTTTTACTGCATGAATGCGCCCGTCGAGTCGATGGCAGTGTATGCGTCTGTTGTGCGAGTCTGTACGAGCGACTGGGGGCAAGTCTGCGTGCGTTACAATGTGTATGTGCGTGCGCGCTCCAAACATCTCCAAGAGGCATAGATCCTCATGCGCCTGGAGGGGGCTTGAGGATCTATTCCTCCTGGAGATGCGCACGTTTGTGTGAGAGAGAGCGAGCTGCGCGCGTGAGAGAGAATGACATCATATTTAGAGTATTATGTCAGTGTCTGCGAGGTGATGGAGCTGCCTCTTTTACGTCACCACCACCGACTTTCTCTAGAAGTCAAGGTTTTTTAGTGTTTTAATTCTTTTCTGAAAAGAATTAATTTTTACTGAAAAAGTTGAAAGGATAAAAAGCTGGCTAACGAACTCATCCAAAACTCAACCATATCACTGATAAGGTAGCTTGCATATATGGCAGTGTACAAATTTGAAGGTTTTAGCCTCAGTATGATATGGGTTCAACTCAACCCATTTAACCCCACAGCCACATTTCACAAATGTTTGACAGGTTTTCTGCTAGAATTAACAATTGTCCATCCTCAGGATGGACAGCATAAAAAAACACATACGTCCCAAGCACTTTACAGTCCGTCCAAGAAGTACAGCAGTACTGATGCAAAGCTGCACGTGTACACCAACAGATGAGTCCAAGGGCGGGGTGAAGTATGGTGGTATGTAGTTCGTGTCATAGCAGCCTCTGCATACCTAAATAACTGGATGCTTCTTTTTTTGTGAGTGTGCTGATGGACAGACTTCCATGTCTTCCGTCCCTGTCAAACTTTGTCCGTCAAAGCGGAGAATTTTACATTAATGGAAAGACTGTGTCGAGTTGACAGCGAATGACTGTGCAATTTGCCGGTGATGGTTCAACCATGATAATTCAAGGGTAGTGCCAGATCAGCTGGGCACCAATTTAATCTGGCTCTACCCTTGAATTATCATGGACGATACACCTCATGCTGCAGTGCATCAGGGCTAAATGGGTTAACCCATATCATTCGGAATAGACCAGCGTGTGAAATAAGTTTGACTAAAATAGTTCAAGGGTAGACAGTACCAGAAGCTATTCTGGCACCACCCTTGAACTAAAGCCATTGGTCTATATCCTTATTCATAAGTACTAAAACGTAGCTTGCATATGGCAGTGAACAAATTTGAAGCTTTCAGTGTCAGTATGATGTGGGTTCAAGTGGTTACAATGGCTGAATACAATGTTTCCAAACACTGTAAAAAATATAAACGTATTGTGTTTGATTTTATAATTATAAAATTATTTGAAAATTTAATTCCAAATGAAGTATAAAATGTTTGTCCAGAGGTGAAGAGCATTACCACAAACACAGAAACAATTGTATGAAGTAGACACCAACAAACATGTATGGACCCTTGCAGTTTCACCTACCCTCCACTATCATTGGTAGCATTTGCTCTGAAGACCTGACCAGCAACTTTGTACAGGGCCTGCAACAATATTTGAAAAAATGTTCATTTACAATGAGTGAAAGTCTAAAAAGATAATTTAAAAAATGTTCATTATGTACTCTCTCTCCTGTGTGTCTTACAGCCAACTTTCAACATTTTGAAGATTACAATACAATACTTTATTAACGGTTTCTAACTGTTGTCCAGCGCTGAGTAATTCCCCTTGGTTTGTTGTACAATACTTTATTAATCCCTCATGGGGAAATTCATGGTCTAACCATACAACTCATGGAATCATCATTCAATTAATTAAATAACCTAAACTCTCAGTTAAAGAGATGAACTGTAACATACGTACTGGTAACTTATGGTTTATGCCCCATGTGCTTCTGGTGTCAGCAATGTTGCAGTGAACTACTGAATGGGCTGGTAATAAATAACTAAAGAATGTTTACAGACATTATCTACTGATATTACTGTTGAAAAGGGTAACAGCCTGATGGACAAGAGTTGGCATAATGTGATGTACTACTTTTAGGTACTCAAAGTCTGCCACTTCATTTGATATGTCTGCTGTCAAATTCATATCCAAGTGGATGTGTTCTGTCATCAAGAATGTCAGCCAGTTTGTTCGTAATCGGTCTGTTGTACAGTGTGTCCAAAGTATCTTGTGTCTACCAATCACCCCGCCAGCTTTCCTGATTACTTTGTTAATACGATTTTGATCTCTTTTACATAAATCTCTACCCCAGCACGTCAGTCCAAAAGTTAGAACTCTAACAATACTGAAGCAGGAAAACGTCTGTAAAAGCTGAGTGCTTACATTAAATGATCTGCTTTTTCTGAAATGGTAAAGACAATAGCCTCTGTGTTTTGTTTCCAGTTGAGCACGTTGTCAAAAACAACACCTAAATACTTGTAGGACTCTACACGCTCAACTTCTGTTCTCTTAAGACAACAGGATCAGGATTATGTTTTTTCTGACCATCTCTCTTGTTTTTCCAATATGTAATTCAATTTCAAGATAGTTCATATCACACCTTTTACATTTGTGGTTGTGTTATTCTTTGAGAGAATGTGTGTATTAATCATAGAAAAGATCCGATATTCATTTGAGTTATTATGGATAAGAATTACGTACGTAGGATTCATTTTCTTTTGCATGGAGAATTGCGATCCATTTTTGTTGCGACGTGTAGTTTCACTACTATGTTGTAAAGTTTGACCTACAGTATACTGGAAGGTTCGAGCAGGGTCGCAATCTTTCTAGTGACCTCAGATATGACGTCAAAGTGTCGGCTAATTTCGTAACATTGTATCAAAGGTGCTTATAGGGTAGTAGAAATTTGTAGTAACTTCCCAGAGTTTTTTTTTTGTTCATGAATATTAATGGTTACGTTTTCTTTTCTGATTGATTGTAGTGTGCGAATTTGCTGGATCATTCTGGAAATCTGTAATAGTATAAAAGACTGTGTTAGGAAGTATGTGTGTACATTGTATGAGAGATGCAGTGTGTCTAAAGTGTTGATGCATTAATTTGTAGAGGAGACAGTGTATCAGTGTTGGTGCATTTGTAAATGCTTTGAGTGGAGATCGCATCGTTGCAATAAATTATTGTTGGAACTGTTACTCCAGTGTGGTCTACAACCTTATGCCATGTGTGATGAGTTGCAGCTGAGTGAAGTTTCTTTACAAGAACCCTAGGGGCGTGCGTCTGGTGTGATTGCATCATACTACGACTACAACGTAACAGCACCACTCTACAAAGTCGTCGATAGTGTCTGTCGTCCTCATCTGCAATCTGTCCTGTCAGTGCCGTGTTGTCAGCGTATTTGTCCATAACACAGTCATCATGAGTGGTTCTACAATCTGCTGTGTACAAAAAAAAAACAAAAAAGGCGACAGGAGAGTCCCTTGTGATGCACCGGTGTTGGTAAAAAGAACATGTGAGATTAGATCTGAACTAATTCTGACATGCTGTGGGCAGTTAGTGAGATAGTCCAAAAGCCAAAGAATGGTAGAGGCATTTATGTTCATGTTTACTAGTTTGTAAGCGAGTATGTGTGGCTGAATGGTGTTAAAAGCAGATGAAAAGTCATAGAACATCAGTCGAATGGAGGCTCCTGGTTTTTGTAAATGAGAGTAGATGTTGTTTACAACATGCAAAATGGCATCAACACTTCTTTGCCTTCTGTAAGCAAACTGAAAGGGGTCCATAGCATCAGAAACCTGTATTTGAAAATGTGACTGAAAGAACTGCCCTCTCAAAAACCTTCATGACACATGAGGTAAGAGCAACTGGTCTTAAATCATTCATCACAGATACAGTTTGGAACGGAAATAATACAAGAGGTCTTCCATGAACAGGGGGTGACACACTGGGTAAGTGACATGTTAAAAATATAGCATAGAATTATGTACAGTTGTTCAGCGCATAATTTTTACACATTTGGTCTAACACCATCTGGCCCTGCGCTTTGTTTGGGTTGGAATTTTTAAGTACTCTTAGCACCTCCTCCTCAGTCACCACAATCACTTCACTTTGCATGTGTTTAGTCCACATGACCTGTTCCCTCTCATGCTCAAAATCATGGCAATCAAATCTTGCATAGAACTTATTTAAGTCGTTGGCATAGTCTGTAGTTTTTCTCAGTACCGGAACAGTTTTTTGCTTCTTGTTCCCACCCATCAGATTCATACACTACCACACCCGTTTCATGTTACCTGTCTCAAATTGTTTTTCTATCTTTTTTTCGATTTTCACCCTTCCCCTTTCTGAGCTTCCTTTTCAGTTCTTTTTGTACTTTCCGTAACTGTTCTTTGTCCTTGTCTTCAAAAGCTTTCTTCTTTCTGTTTAAGACCTCCTTGATGTGCTTCGTGACCCAAGGTTTGTTGTTGGGATATATTTTAACAGTTTTTTTTAGGCACAACACTGTCTATGCAGAACTTTATGTAGCTGCAAACTGTGTCAGCCAGTTTGGTAACGTTGCTTGTAGTGTCCGTAAAAACAGACCGCTCAGTGCAGTCAAAGCAACCTTTCAGGGCATCTTTAGCTGCTGTGGACCACTTCTGTACTGTCCTGATAACCGGTGGCTCACATTGTACGCGTGGTGTATACCGTGGCACAAGTTTAACCAAGTTATGATCAGATCGTCCTAGAGGCGGCATCAGAACAGTGACGTACGAATCTCTGACATTACACGAAAACACATCAAGAGTTCAGTCCCCTCGTGTTGTATACATCACTTGTTGGTGGAACCCTGGCAGAACGTTCTGTATATCACGATTTCGTCACACGTGACTGCATCGGGCGCGTGTCAAGATCATGCAGAAGGTCAGCAATTATCTCTGCGGCATCTTTCTCGTTAGCGGATGGTGGTACATAGACATTCGTTACTAAAATGTGTGAAAATTCCCACAGAAGGTAATATAGGCGTGTACTTACTGTCATGATTTCAAGCTGGGCAGTAAGGGCGGGGTACACGTTATTGAAGAGATTTAATTGTGCATGTCCTTTACCTGTTTTTACTCAGTTTACATAAGCACTTAATATTCACTTAATCTGAGTCTGTATGAAAAAATACAGACCCACTCCAGCCCACCAAGCAACTTGAAGCCCAAACTATGCATGCAGCAAACAGACTGTTCTACCCACCGAGGTACATCCAGGTAATCTGCATGTCTCACAGAATTTCCAAAGACTAAGCATGGCTAACAGTAAAGGCAAGCCTTGCTCAAGTTCTGCAGGCTACTTATAGCTTTGAAACAAGCAAACTTGAAGCCACTGGTAAGAAGAAAGATTGTTCTTCTATAGACCCTCTTCAATGCAAGAGGCAGCAACAGGTTTAAGAACTGCTATTGGGTTAGCTTGTAACGATTTTCATAATGGTAATATGTACTGCAAAGTTAGAGCTGTGCCAAAATCATCACAAAACCAATCAACACTCAACACAGATTGATATTAGTTTTCTTTGTGCATAAAATGTACAGAGGCTGACGGGTGAATATGGTTTTTCTCCGAATGAGCTCTTGGCACACACAATACACACTCAACAATACAAATTACAATACAACTACTGCACAAGGTATGAAACAGGTAGGTCAGACATAGCTCAAGATGGAAGTGATAGTGCCTATGGTTTAATAGTATAACTAACACTATGTGCAGTTTGGTAGACAACTTCCCTATGCAAGAAGCATAGATTTTTTATAAATAAAGGACATGAGGGCCATGAATGTCATGTTCACAGACTCTTGCTGGCACTTGTTTACACTGTACAGCTATGCTTGTCACAGTCACACAGAGAAAATTATCATATAATATGCTACTGCCCCGTTTAAGCATGGAAGCCTTTCATAGCGTGTGTAGGATGCATGAGAGATTCTCGCGGGGCCTCCTGAGAATTTACACCTATTGCATTTAGAAATATGTGGTCTTTGGATGAGGTTTAATTTATGGCGCTCGAGAGTGGCGATATTTTGTGATATGACAAAATAATTTTGCAACCGTGAAACTAAAGGATATATAATGCAAACTGTTGCTAGATCCTCAGGGTGAGGATTTGGCCGGCGCAGAGACAGTCGCAGAACTGTGTAGAAATAATTATCATCATAGGGAGAAAACGGGTAGAAAGAGGGAGAAGACAAATATTTTAATACAAACGCTAAACATTTCTTACAACTAGAGCATCTTTGAGCCTTGGTAACAAAAGTTTGAACTTGGAAATGGGATCTATATCGCCTTGCTGTACGGCCTGAGGCGGCTGCTGTCCTGGTTGGGCTTGTGTTTGCTGCCCAGGTCCCTGTGTTTGCATTTGAACACCGGGCGCTGCCATTTTGCCTGTGAGTAATTTAAAAAGGTGCAATCGCCGTACAACAAATACATTTTCTGTTCTTTTCACAAAACCATTGGATTTGTTATAATATTCACATTAGATATTGATAATGTTATTGTCCCTCAGAGCATTCTAGTCGCTTTAAAGTGTACGTGTGTTGTTTTTTTTTCCCCGAATGATTAAAGTCGCTTTTTCGGTGCTACTTTCGGCCACACCGCAATCTCAAACTTCCGGAAATCATGGTGTTCTGTGGACAAAGTTATCAATATTTGGCAAAATAAGGCCTTCGGGTTTTCTTTAAAGAAACCATTTGCCTTTGCAGTCGAACAGAATGCCACCAACTATCCAGTCCGGTCGACGGCCGGACGATCGTGAAAAACGTCCTCGACCTGGAGACAAAAGGTATCCTGACTGTTTCGCAATATTATTATTAAATTCTAACAATGTTATCTTTACGTAGTTTATTGTTTATTATTGATTGCTCATGTTTATAATGTAGGAACCAAATCTTTGACCAGACGCAGATATTATTGACACAGCAGTTTAAAGTATGTTTAAGACTCTGCACTTGCCAATCGCAGGATCATATTAATATTAAATATTATGATGCCTCTCACCATCAATTCACATAGTGTTACTATAGCGTTTGCAGCCAACTGTGTGCATCAGGGCTCCCATTTAATGTGTTTGTGCATCTCTGATGCACTGAAACTCAAAATCACATACTAAAATTAGTAAAAATGTTACAAAGGGGTAGACAGATGGACTATAATTCAGCACATCTACGTCTGAGACGCACTATGCTTGCGCCCCCATGCATACTTTAGCAGTGTCATTTGTTCTGTTTTTAGTGATGAGTTGGCTCGCTTAGCCATGGCTGTGTTCAGATTTAACTGAATCCGGGGTCCGTGCAAGTGTTTACAACTGGACGGGCAGCCTGTTAGTTACAAGTGGTGTCAGTTTTTTATCACAAAGTGCACACTGCATGTTGAACGTGTTTTTTGCTGTGATGTCAGCTATTCATACTATTATGGGATAGGGCATCGTTTTGCATTGACTTTCGATTTTGAGCAGTGTCAAGTTGCGGAAAATGGTGATCAACATCGAACACCAAAAGACATGTTAATTTTCTAGATCAGCCATATACACAAAGTTTCATGACACAGGTATAGATTTGATTTTCATCACTCATTTCTTTGTGTATCATACGATCAAGTTTTCACTTTGGTAAGCTGGCCATGTACTGCGTCAGTGGACCAAACCTGACCACATGCCCTCACTTTGGTTGGGGGTTCTGTGGCTTTACTTTTTTGTTGGTATTTATTTTTGTTGATATTTAATGTGTTTCAGGGTGTCATTTGTTATAATATATATACTTGTTTTACAATGTGTCTGATATTTTTTGTTTTGTGGTATGTTAGACCGACCTGGTGTTGACTGGATGTCAGTTATTTAAGCATTGTTTTGTCGTTCATTGCGGGTTTTTTTTTGGGGGTTCTTTTTTTTTGTTTGTTTTTTTGGAGGGGGGGGGGGGGGGGGGGGGGTGTTGTTGTACATGGTAGATTATTCTGGCATTGTTTTGCTGTTCACAACAGTTTTTGGGTTGTTTCTTGGTGGTAGATAATTCTGGCATTGTTTTGCCATTGATTGCGTTTTTGTTAGAGGGTGGGATGTGTAGTTTTCTTTACTTACTTACTTACGCCTGTCACCCCTACCCGGGTATAGGCCGTCGACGAGAGACCTCCAGCAACCCCTGTCCTGTGCTTCTCCTTTGATTCTACTCCAGGTGGTTCCCAGTCTCTTGATGTCAGCTTGGAGGTCTCGACGCCAGGAGTTTCTCGGCCTGCCTCTTTTCCTCTTTCCCTGGGGGTTCCATGACAATGCCTGCCTAGTGATGCTGGAAGCTGGCTTTCTCAGGCTGTGACCGATCCATCCCCATCTTCTTCGCCCAATTTCATTCTCTGCTGTTATCTGCTCTGTTCTCTCCCAGAGTCTGATGTTGCTGATCTTCTCTGGCCAGTGGATTTTCAAAATTCTTCTAAGGCAACTGTTCATGAAGGTCTGTACTCTGTTGACTGTGGTTTTTGTCAATCTCCAAGTCTCTGCTCCATATAGGAGAACTGCTTTTACATTGGAGTTGAAAATCCGGACTTTGGTGTGTTGTGACAGCTCTCTGGAACTCCACACTTTTTTTAACTGGAGAAAGGCTGCTCTGGCTTTACCGATTCGTGCTCTGACATCTGCATCAGTGCCGCCTTTTTTGTCTATGATGCTCCCGAGATAGGTGAAGGACTCCACCTCCTCCAACGGGGTGCGTAGTTTTCTTTGCCCCCACCCATAAAAATCCCCTATGGCTTAGATTGGGTTATCCATTGAAAGAACTGTGTGTCTTTGAAGACATTGTGTGAACACTTTATGACGTCTCTAGGAAATGGGTTGTAGTCAAGCGGCCACGTTCCGTTGCTCTTGTTGCAATGATAGATTATTTTAGCATTGTTTTGCCGTTCATTGCGTTTGTTTGGAGTGGGTTTGTATTTGTAGTTTTCTTTTCCCTGCAGTTTAGTTTGGTTTGTCGTGTTAAATAACTGTGTGCCTTTTGGAGACGTTTTGTAAACAAATTTAAAGAAGAGAGAGTGAAATGAGTTTATATATTGAAAAAAACAACAACATACAAATGATGCAGTTTTCTTAAATTAAATTTGTGTCCCTTTTTTATGCCGAGATGGGGGTCTGTGTACCCTCTAAAATTTACACCTGGGGGTCTTCAGACCCTTCAACAGTTCAAGCTGTTGTGAAAACAGGAGCCCTGGTGCACACTCTGTTGTTTTGATTAGTACATAAATTACATTATTCTGATTACCTTTATTTTATATATTTTCTTTGGAAAGTCATGACAAATTTGTGATTTCAGTATTCTATTGTGAATGCGAGGTTAAACTATTTGTAGTAACTAGTATCCAGCCCAAACAGGTGACTGCACTTGTTGGAAACTTCTCTCTTCAGATCGGATCTTGTCTGCCGTGTCAAGTACAACAACACTCTTCCAGACATCCCATTTGATCCGAAGTTCATCACATATCCATTTGAATCTAACAGGTAAGGTTTGGTGAGCTACACTACAGGTACTGTTTGTATGTTGTGTTTATTTTTGTAAACTAATTCAGAACAGTATTTATTATCCCCATTTTGCATGCAGCCATTGGTATTTTACACATTAACAGTGGCAGTATGCACAAGTGGGTTTACAGATATTTTTGGAAATGTTGAAAAGTTTTTTTAAAAGTAGCAGATTAATTTTATGTGCTTTGCAAACACTGTTTTCACAGTTGATAAACATAAATATTGTTTCATTCTTAAATTGTTTGGAGCTGGTCTAAAGATCATTTGTGATGCTGTGATTGTGTGTGTGTCCTGTTGCACATCAGCTTGCTATTTTTTTCTAATTAATTCACTGCTGTTCTTTTTTTAAAATTTAAGCTTAGATGTAAGTTGATTGTTCTCTTTCACCACACAGATTTTACCAGTACAAACCAACATCCTTGGAGAGATCATTTAAATATGACCTTCTCACAGAGCACGACCTTGACGTCACCATTGATCTCATCAACCCAGACACTTACAAGATTGATCCTAATGGTTTGTAATACTCACACACACTTACAAGATTGATCCTAATGGTTCCTAATGGTTTGTAATACTCACGCACACTTTTTATCCATTGTTGGCTCACCTGCAACAGCAAAGTGAGTATGTAATCCATGGGCCAGTGGTTGTCCATGGTAAAACTTTAACTTTGGCATTTTCTGGGATTGAACAACACATACCAGTTTAGTGACCTGAGGTCAAGGTCACAGGTCCAGAAATAGGTAAAAAAATAGCCATATTTTGACATAAACTGTCTCATCTCAAATACTACATGTATTTTCAACTTCAAACCCAAACTTGGTACAGTTGAACCCCCATTGAGGGTCACCCTTGTTTCCAAACAAAAGTGGCCGCAAACAGCAGGTGACCATTCACGATAGGTGTGATGGAAACTCGGACCTAGGCGTGTTTGTAACACTCGGATAGAAACATATGGATGTGTTATCACTGTTTGCACCAAAACTTGACCTCTTCATCTCCATCGACCTCTTCATGCTTTTGTAAAGGGTGAGACATGTACTAGTACTACTAGTGACGCCGATGTTTTGTTTTCTTCATTGATGAAAGAAAATAACTGAAATTGTGTTTGTGTATACCTGTATACAAGGGAGACTTGTGTTCTTGTCTTAACCCATATCTTTCGGAAGACACCAGTGTGTGAAATAAGTTTGACTAAAATTGTTCAAGGGTAGTGCCAGAAGAGCTTGGCGCCTCTAGGCGCCAAACTCTTCTGGCACCACCCTTGAACTAAAGCCATTGGTCTATATCCGTATCTGTCAGTACTGTAATGTAGCTTGCATATGGTGGTGTACAAATTTGAAGCTTTTAGCCTCAGTATGATATGGGATAAAGAAATAGGAAAGGAGGGGGCTGAGTAAGGAGGGTGTGGCATTGACAACAGCCGGCGTCAGCATCCGGTCACCTTATTGTCCTAATAATTACCGAAGGCAAAATGCATTGCACTTTGTTACCATTTTTTCTCTCACCATTTGTGTTCCTCAGCGTGTGTAGCGTGGAATTGTTAGTATTGGCTATTCACAGTTGTCGATGCATAGAAATTGGCAGGTCATTCATTTCAGTATTAACTCACCTGCACTGATTCGTTTTGATGCCATGATTTCTGGACTTACGAACCATGGAATTCATAGATATCCTGAAGAAGTGAAATGTTCTGTGTACGCATCAGTCTCCTAATTACTTACTTACTTACGCCTGTCACCCCTCCCAGGGTATAGGCTGTCAACGCGAGACCTCCAGCGACTCCTGTCCTGTGCTTCTCCTTCGATTTTACTCCAGGTGGTTCCCAGTCTCCTGATGTCTGCTTGGAGGTCTCGACGCCAGGTGTTTCTCGGCCTGCCTCTTTTCCTCTTTCCCTGGGGGTTCCATGACAATGCCTGCCTAGTGATACTGGAAGCTGGCTTTCTCAGACTGACCAATCCATCCCCATCTTCTTCGCCCAATTTCATTCTCTGCTGTTATCTGCTCTGTTCTCTCCCAGAGTCTGATGTTGCTGATCTTCTCTGGCCAGTGGATTTTCAAGATTCTTCTAAGGCAACTGTTTATGAAGATCTGTACTCTGTTGACTGTGGTTTTGTCAATCTCCAAGTCTCTGCTCCATATAGGAGAACTGCTTTTACGTTGGAGTTGAAAATCCGGACTTTGGTGTGTTGTGACAGCTCTCTGGAACTCCACACTTTTTTCAACTGGAGAAAGGCTGCTCTGGCTTTACCGATTCGTGCTCTGACATCTGCACATCAGTGCCGCCTTTTTTGTCTATGATGCTCCCGAGATAGGTGAAGGACTCCATCTCCTCCAACGGGGTGCCAGCAAGCAAGACTGGTTCTTCCCTAATTGCGTTCAGCCTCATTGTCTTTGTTTTCTGTTTGTGGATGGTGAGGCCCACTTGGGATGAGATGTCAGCAAGCCTCGTGGTCTTGTCCTGCATTTGTTGATGAGTGTGGGACAGTAAAGCGAAGTCGTCTGCAAAATCGAGGTCGTCAAGCTGTATCCACAGTGTCCAATGTATTTCACTTCGTCTGTGCTCTGTGGTCCTCTTCATGACCCAGTCTATGGGCCAGTACGAAGAGGAACGGAGACAACAAACACCCCTGCCTGACACCGGTTTTGACCTGGAGCTTCCTGGTGAACTGCCCTTCGTGGATCACGCGACATGTCATGCCATCGTAGCTGCTCTTGATCAGGCGGACGAGCTTTGTGGGTACACCGTAGTGTCGTAGGAGTTTCCACAGAATCTCTCGGTCCACGCTGTCAAATGCTTTCTCGTAATCCACAAAGTTGACGTACAGCGGGGAGCTCCACTCCAGAGACTGTTCCACGATGATGCGGAGAGTGGCGATCTGGTCTGTACATGATCTGTTTTTCCTGAATCCTGCTTGCTGGTCTCTCAGCTGGGGGTCAACGGAGCTCTTCATTCTCTCCAGGATGATCCTCTTTGAAGACCTTTCCTGGTACTGACAGCAAGGTGATTCCTCTGTAGTTGGAACACTTGCTGAGGTCGCCTTTCTTGGGAAGCTTGATTAGGTACCCCTCCTTCCAGTCAGCCGGCATCACCTCCTCTTCCCAGATCTTTCCAAACAGTGGGTACAGCATCTCTACTGTTGTCTCTAGGTCTGCTTTCAGAGACTCCGCTGGGATGCCATCTGGCCCTGCTGCTTTGCCGTTCTTCAAAAATGCCACTGCTCTTCTGATCTCTTCCCGGCTGGGTCTGTCACAGCTGATGGGTAGGTCGGTCTCTGCTGGCTGGATGTCTGGGGGGTCGGGTGGGCTGGGCCTGTTCAGTAACTCTTCAAAATACTCGGCCCATCTGTCAAGTTGGTCTGCTCTGTCTGCAATAGGCTTGCCTTCTTTGTCTTTTACTGATCTTTCTGTATGGCCATACTTGCCCGGCAATCTTCGGGTGATGTCGTAGAGCTGTTTCATGTTGCCGCTGCCTGCTGCCTTTTCTGCCTCTGCTGCCAGGCTGTCTGTGTTGGCCCTCTTGTCTGCCCTGATACTCCTCTTCACCTCGACCCCACCCGGGTCTGCCCTGGGGGACTTGGGTGGGGTTAGGTATTTTTTAGTTCCCAGGGTCACCCTGGTCAGCCCCACAGGGTGGGTTTTTCTCTCTATTCTGGGGCATGTGTTTCTGTCTACCCGAGGTCCATTCACCTGTATTTGCCTTTTTTAAACTCTCCCTACTGTCTGCACTGCCTGTAGCTCTTGATATTGAATGTGTGTTGCTAAATGGTCTTAGCTTTATTTAGGCCCCATGTGTTAGGTTTATTTAATGTGTTTGACCGGCTGGCGACATACATTCAATGTTCTGCTTAGTTGGTTTTTTTTTTTTTTCACAAGCAGTGCAGGCACGTCCTGAGAAAGCCTTGTTGCTGTCGGGACGTTAAGCAATGTACAATCAATCAATCAATCCTCTTCACCTCGCGGTTGGCTTCCGAGTATTCCTCCTATGCCCTTGCTTTGGCTGCTCTCGTGCGACTGTTGTTGACAACTGCTTTCTTCTGCTTCCTCACTTCTATCTTCTTCAAGGTCTGTGTCGACAGCCAGTCCTTGTGATGGTGTTTCCTGAACCCTACAGTGTCTTTGCAGGTTGAGTTCAGTGCCTCTCTAACTGCCTTCCACTGCTGCTCTGTGGTGACCGCCTCCTCTTTATTTACTAGCTCCTGTAGCGCTTGAAACCGGTTGGACAGCACCAGTTTGAACTCTTTTCTCACTCCAGTCTCTCTCAGGAGGCCTACATTATAGCGCTGTCTTCTTGTTGTCTCTGTGTGGCTTTTCTTTAACTTGAGCTTTATTCTTAAGGTAAGCAGATGGTGGTCTGAGGTGACATCTGCTCCCCTCCTCACTCGAACATCTTAAAGGGATCTTCTAAATTTCTTGCTAATGCAGATATGGTCTATTTGGTTCTCTGTAGTATGGTCAGGTGAGACCCAAGTTGCTTTGTGTATTCTTCTGTGTGGGAAGATGCTGCCTCCAATGACAAGTCTGTTTAGAGCACAAAAGTCTACAAACCTCTCCCCGTTCTCACTCATCTCCCCTAGTCCCTGTAAAATCGCCCATGACAATGGTGATGTCTCGCTCCGCACATTTGTCGACAGCTCTCTAGAGTCGGTCGTAGAACTCTTGTTTCTCTTCCTCGTCACTGTCATTAGTGGGCACATAACACTGGATGACGTTCAGCTTGATCTTTTTCTTGGTTCTAAAGGCTGCTGTGATAATTCTTGGCCCAAAAGGTTCCCAGCCCATCAGCGCTCTCTGTGCCACTGGTGACAGCATGAATGCTACTCCTTCTGTATGGGGGGCATTCTCCTCTTCATGACCTGAATACAGAATCATCTCCCCACTTAACAGCCTTTTCTGGCCAGTCTGCGTCCATCTGGCTTCACTGATACCTAGCAGGGAAAGGTTGTACTTTTGCATTTCCGCTGCTATCTGTGCGGCCTTGCCGCTCTGGTACATGGTCTTGACATTCCATGTGCCCATGGTCGTGTCCCTGGATAGAGAGAGGTGGCTCGGTCCTGTGGCTTCCGAAGACTTCCGGCTTTCACCACAGGGTGTCATAAATCTTCTGGTAAAAGAACCTTCCTCCTCCAGGAAAGGAATTGCTGTTTGTCTTTTCGTCTGCATTTTTGTAGCTACAGTGGAGTCTGCTTAACACGAATTTATGGGGACACGGAAAATCACTTCGTGTTAAAGGTATTTCGTGTTAACCAATATGGCCTCAAAATTGATCACGGCCCTCCCGGCAAGGAAAAAGTGTGTAAGAGGTGCGTGGATGAATGAGTATGAGGTTAAAAGTGCACATTGTCGTACTAAATATGCATACCTTACCTTCAGCTCGCTAGGAAAACACAAGGAGACGTGTACAGCTCACGTATTTAATGTAAAAACCATCAGGTAAAATCCATAGTAAAGTAAAAGCAACACGGGCTGAAGTACGATCTCGCATTGGTAAAAGCAACACGGTCAAAGTCATTTAATAAACGTGATGATTGAAGTCTGTCTTGCATTATTGACAGCCCGTGTAGAGAGAATCGTGGATCTCATTAATCTTGTTTTTTCACTTCAAGCGTAATCGACTTCTGTTCTACCTTGGGGTAGCCACAATCGGTGGTTAATTGAAATGAGGGAGTGTTGGGTTGTATTGGTACACGAATGATGCATGAATACAGTTCAGAAACTCTAGCCAATGATAAGACGGATTACAACAACTGAAGGCTATTCAGCCAATCACAGGCTAGAGTTCGTTCTGATCTGTATCATGTGTACTACAGCACGAGAGTGACACGTGCAGTGCCCTTTCATGAATTGGTTTTCGGTGTTTGAGACTATAATCTGTGTTCGTGTTAAACAGGTGGATAATAGTGAAATTGCTCTGATTGGGAACCGAAAACAGCTTCGTGTTAAGCGAAATTTCGTGTTATCAGTGAAATTTTAATACAGAATAAGAAGGCCGTTGGCCGGGAATGCAAAAACGGTTCGTGTTAACCGGAAATTCGTGTTAAGCGAGTTCGTGTTAACTGGACTCCACTGTATTTCCTTATTTGCAGGGTGGGGAAGCTACCCCCATGCCCAACCCCCTTACTAGGAGGGCCAGGGGTTTTCTGTCGGGGTCACCTTCCCTTAGACCATGTTGGTTCACGGCACCTTATTTCATTCGGTGCACCCCTCTCGCGAGGGACCCCCTATCCACCGCCCAGGGGACGCGCCTCAACGCCATATGGTCCCAGCGCGAGGGCTATCGCATGTACACACTAGATTCTCATGAGCCCCGGCAGTCAGCAGGGGCACGTGAGTCGGAATGTCAGTCCACAGGCCTACAGGTCAATAGGCTGAAATCGGTAAGCTAAGCGTACCTTCCTATTAGTAATGCCATCAGTAACTATTTTTTTAAAAATACATTTTAGAGAAAAATACATTTTTATGTTCTAATTTTTTTCTGCAATTTTTACTGGAAAAGTTCAAAAGATACAAAGCTGGCTGATGAACTCATCCAATGTCTTTCTCCAATCTAGCTATAGCCAAACTTTCAACTGAATATGACAAAAATTACGGACTCTGATGTGGCACAACCAACTTTCTATAAATGGTCTTTTAACCATTCAATGAGACACCCAGTTTTAATAGGCTTGGAGGCTTTCCTAGGCACCCCTTGAACAAAGCACTTCCCCAAGTTTTAAGCTTGTATGTACACAAATATCCGTGATTCTCATGTTTACATACATACGCACGTACACACACACACACACACACACACACACACACACACACACACACACACACACACACACACATACGGTGCTTCGTGCCGAAAGGACATTCAGCAGCGAGGTTAGCATAACTAGATATGACAATTTTTATCTGGTGACTTTAGGTGTCAGATTTTTAGATCTACATGCCTATGTCATCATGGGCATGCTATTAAATTTACCCTACCGTGACCGATCCTAAAAAGTCTTCTACAAATAGAAGAGACTTAAAAACAGACACTTTCATTTAAAAATGCTTTTGGCTCATGTGCAAAGCAAAAGTGAGTATGTTTTGGGCCAGTGTTTGTCCGTCTGTCCACCGCCGTCCGTGGTAAACTTTAACGTTGGCATTTTCTCGGAGACTATTCAAGCCGTATTTTTCAAACTTGGCCCAAAGATACTTTGTGGTAAGACCTTTCTAAACATACCAATTTGAATGACCTCTCACAAAAGTCAAGGTCACATGGGATCAGGAAATAAGTAAAAAATAGCTATATTTTGACATAATTTATTTGTTCTCAAATACTATTCACAGCTTCAAACCCAAACTTGGTACAAAGATACCTGATGGTAAGACCTTTCTATACATACTAATTTGGTTGATCCCCCGGAAAGGTCAAGGGTCACAAGAGCTTAGGAAATAGGTGAAAATAGCCATATTTTGACAAAAGATGTTTTTTCTCAAATACTATTCACAACTTGAAACCCAAACTTGGTACAGAGATACCTGATAGCAAGACCTATCTATGCATACTAATTTGGATGACCCCTCTGAAAGGTCAAGGGTCACAAGGGCTCAGGAAATAGGTCCGAAATATCCATATTTTGACAAAAGATGTTTTTTTCCCAAATACTATTCACAACATTAAACCCAAACTTGCTACAGAGATACCTGATGGGAAGACCTTTCTATGCACACTAATTTGGTTGATCCCTCAGAAAGGTCAAGGGTCACGAGAGCTCAGGAAATAGGTCTAAAATAGCTAGCTATATTTTGACAAAAGATGTTTTGTCTCAAATACTATTCACAACTTCAAACCCAAATTTGGTACAGAGATACCTGATGGTAAGACCTATCTATGCATACTAATTTGGATGACCCCTTGGAAAGGTCAAGGGTCACATGAGGCTGGCAAATGTGTGTAAAATGCTGATTTTTGATAAAATTGTAAGTATTCCCAAATTTTTGCAAATTTTTCAACCAAATTTGGTACAAAGATAGCTGATGATAAGACCTTCCTATGCATACTAATTTATTCGACTCATCACAAAGGTCAATGGTCACGGGGGGTTGACAGATGTGTGAAAAATGCTTACATTTTCAGAAAACATGGATTTTCTTGTTGCAGAAGCCAGCCCTTGTCACAAAGGTCACACATATGTAAATCGGTCATACACGTGAGCCATAATGGCATTGCCTTTCTTGTTTCTCAAATACTATTTTCAACTTCAATCCCAAACTTGGTACTCATGGCTTGACTTCGCGAAGGAAGATTCTATAGGGCTTGCCCACGTCGTCTGCAGGCATTTTCGTGACTGCGGAGGCCAATCCGGGACAGGCAGGTTCGACCGCAGTGGCTGCAGGGGAAGGTCTGGTCAGGGTTCTGAGTTACGACAACTCTGTTTTTTCTCCTGAGCCGCTTGTCCTTGAGGTTAGCTCTGCGAGAGTCCTCAAAGGAGACGGCTGCCTTGTGAATGGTGGAGCGCCAGGTGTCACGGTCCGCAGCAAGCGAAGACCACTGGCGGTGGTCGATTTGGCAGGCACTAAGTGACTTCTTGAGACTGTCTTTGTATCTCTTCTTTGGTGCCCCTCTGTCTCGGTGTCCAGTGGCGAGCTCGCCGAACAGAGTGATCTTGGGTAGGCGATGATCCTCCATCCTGGAGACGTGCCCCGCCCAGCGAAGCTGTGTCCGCAGCAGCAAAGCCTCGATGCTCACAGATTCCGCCTGTTCAAGGACCTCAACGTTGGTGACATAGTCACTCCAGTGAATGCTGAGGATGGTACGCAGGCAGCGCTGGTGAAAGCGTTCGAGGAGTCGTAGTTGGCTGTGGTAGAGGGCCCAGGACTCGGAACAGTACAGCAGGGTGGTGAGGACGACAGCTCTGTACACGCTGATCTTGGTGCCTTTTTTCAGCTGTTGATTGTGCCACACCCGCTTGAATAGTCGCCCGAAAGCACTGTTCGCTTTTGCCAGCCTGTTGTCCAGCTCCTTGTCCAGCTTGGCGTCTGATGTGATGATGCAGCCGAGGTAGGTAAACTGGTGTACAGACTTCAGTTCGGACTCGCCGATGGTGATGTGGGGAGGGCGATGCTCTTCCTTGGGTGCTGGCTGATGAAGGACCTCTTGTCTTTTTCAGACTGACCTCAAGTCCAAAGAGCTGGGCGGCATCTGCGAAGCAGGACGTAATGCGCTGCAAGGCTCTCTCTGTGTGTGCAACGAGGGCAGCGTCATCAGCAAAGAGCAGCTCACGAATCAGTTTGTCTAGGGTTTTCATGTGGGCCTGCAGTCGTCTGAGGTTGAACAGGCTGCCATCGAGACGATACCTGATGTACACTGCGTCGTCATCGTCGAGGTCCACTGTGGCCTGCTTCAACATCATGCTGAAGAAGATGGTGAAGAGGGTCGGTGCCAGCACGCAGCCTTGCTTCACGCCGTTGTGAATGGGGAATAGTTCTGAGAGGTCACTGTTTAGTCTGACCTGGCCTTGCTGGTCCTCGTGGAGCTGGACGATCATGTTGAGGAACTTTGGGGGACAGCCTAGTCGCTCCAGGATCTGCCACATACCTTGCCTGCTCACAGTGTCAAACGCTTTTGTTAGGTCGACAAACGTTACGTACAGCCCTTTGTTCTGCTCGCGGCACTTCTCCTGAAGCTGTCTCAGCACAAAGACCATGTCGGTGGTACTCCTGTTGGCTCTGAAGCCACACTGGCCCTCTGGGAGGTGGTCTTTAGCGATGGCAGGTACCAGCCGATTTAGAAGCAACCTTGCGAGAATTTTCCCGGCAATGGACAGCAGGGTAATTCCACAATAATTAGAGCAGGCGGACTTCTCTCCTTTGTTGTTGTACAGGGTGATGATGACTGCATCACGGAGATCCTTTGGTAGTGTTCCTTTTTCCCAGCAGCAGAGAAAGAGGTCGTGGAGCTTGTTGTGCAGTGCTGGGCCTCCATGTTTCCATATCTCTGGCGGGATTCCGTCAATGCCTGCTGCTTTGCCACTCTTGAGCTGGTGGATGGCTGTGAGGGTCTCTTCGGCGGTGGGCGATTCATCTAATTCAACTTTAGTGGAAGGTGTGGGATTTGGAGGATGACTGTTTCTTGAACAGTGCGATCAGCGCCGAAGAGGTCCTGAAAGTATTCTGACCAGCGGTTCAAGATGGAGGTATTATCTGTGAGGAGTGCCTGTCCATCAGCGCTTCGCAGGGGACTTTGTACCAGGTGCCTAGGGCCATACACTGCTTTCAGTGCTTCGTAGAAGCCCCTGTAGTCACCGTTGTCAGCGCAGAGCTGGGTCCTCTGTGCGAGTCTGGACCACCACTCGTTCCGGAGTTCTCTAAGCTTGAGCTGGAGACTGCTGCAGATGAGGCGGAAGGCAGACTTTTTCACAGGGCAGGAAGGCTGGGCTAGGTGGGCCTGGTGGGCGGCTCTTTTTTTTGCTAGATTGAAGTTCCTGGATCTCTACGTCGTTTTCGTCAAACCAGTCTTTGTTCCTCTTTCTAGTAAAGCCCAAGACTTCCACAGAAGATTTTACAATAGCAGTTTTCAGTTGTTCCCAGAGTGTTTCAGGGGAGGAGTCTGCTGGATCAACTGTGTCTTTGAGCATGCGCTGTAAATCGGCCTGAAGGGCAGCTTTCTTGTCGTCACACTGAAGGCTGGCAACATCAAGCTTTTTCTTGGGGGGGCCCCCTTTCTTGGGTTTCAGCTTGAGGCGGAGCCTGAGTTTGCAGCGAACAAGGCGGTGGTCAGTGTGGCACTCTGCGCTGGGCATCACTCTGGTGAGGAGGACGTCACTGCGGTCCCTCTGACGCACTAGGACATAGTCGATAAGGTGCCAGTGCTTGGAGCGAGGATGCATCCAGGTGGTCTTTCGACTGTCCTTTTGCTGGAAAGTAGTGTTGGTGATGCCAAGTTGCTGCTCTGCACAGAGCTCCAACAGTAGGCGACCATTGTCATTGCAGTTCCCAACGCCATGCTTGCCGAGGACTCCTTTCCAGGCTTCAGAGTCTTGGCCCACTCTGGCGTTGAAGTCGCCAAGGATGATGACTTTGTCGTCTGCAGGGGTGTTCTGCAGGAGGCTGCGCAGGTCAGAGTAGAACTTGTCTTTTTCTGCAGGCTCTGCCAGGAGGGTTGGGGAGTACACACTGAGAAGGGTGACGTATTGCTGGTGTCTCAGTGGGAGGCGCATGGACATGATGCGGTCGGAGTGACCCGTTGGTAGGTTTTCCAACTTAGTCGCAATGGGGGTCTTCACCATGAAGCCCACGCCTGAGAGCCGTCTTTCTGATGCAGGCCTGCCTGACCAGTAGAGGGTGTAGCCAGCGCCAAGTTCTTGGAGGCTGCCTTCCTCCGGGAGGCGTACTTCGCTGAGCGCGGCGATGTCGATGTTTAACCTCCGCAATTCATGAGCAATGAGGGCGGAGCGACGCTCAGGGCGTCCGCTGTCTGCTGTGTCGAGCATGGTTCGGATGTTCCAGCATGCTATGTTGAGTCCGGTCGTGGTCGTCATGAGAGTGGATCCCTTGTTTTTTCTTGTTTTCTGACCGCATGAGAAGATGCCCGTTGACCGCGGCTAGCCAACTGGGGTTACGAGGGGATGAGCTTTGGTTAGGCCACCTTTTCTAGGCCCCTCTCCGTGTGGAGCAAGCAGTGCTGTCCCTAGAGAAGGCTGCTTGGTCGTTCAGGGTGTGCCAAGTGACGTTGTCATCCCCAGGTCAACATCAGGCGACCAATATCCTGAACCGCCTGCATGCAGGTTTGAGACTGCGGCTTCCAGTGACATCTTTCACCTGCTGTTTTGCCCCTTGCCCATCGCCACAGGACTTGGAAAGTTCAGTGTCATAGTCCATGGGCGTTTCCTAAAGCCTGCGCGGTGGAGCTTTTTGGTGGCGTGCAGTGTGCGCAGTACTGGCCCCACCCTTTAACCCTTGGTTCGTTTGCCATGGCCTAGCAAGCTGGGACGCTGGCATCGAGGTCCTCAGGTCGTAGGTTTTATATCAGACTGTCCTTGTCTTAGTCTCTGGCTCAAAAGCCTTCCCCGGAGACACGGGGGCTTTGATGTCAGGGGTTTCCTCCCTTAGCCTTTCCGCAACCAAGCCTGCAAGGCAGCAGGGGACTCATGGGGGCCGGGGTCGTCTATGTCCCGTGCAGATGTGAACATCTGCCCACTGCCCAGGCGGTGACACTTACCAGAGGAGAAAAATCCAACGCCGAATTGGAGGCAGACGCCTTAACCACTGCGCCACTTCCCCACTTGGTACAGAGATAACTGAAAAGGTCAAGGATTACAAGAGGTCGACAGGTGTTTGAGTAGTGCCAGTTTTTGATGAATGTTAGTTTTTATCAAAATTTTGGATCAGTCATACACGTGAGCTATAAGGGTTTTGCCATTCTTGTCTTTTCTTTCTTGTATGTTAATCTTTTGTTTTTGCTTGCCTTTGTAAATCGACACTTTTAGCATGTTTTGTAGACAGCAAGATCTGTTGACCAAATCTGCTAATTTTTTTATTATAATAATACCGTTATTATATAGGCGCTTTTTCTCAATTTTGGGGTGAATTGACTCAAAGCGCCGCGAACTGAAACCCAACACGCACACTCACATAACAGACACAGATTTACGCCATTTAAGACAAACACAGTACAAGACAGACGAAGGGCCAGTTCAGCTACTGAAGTTACAGAGATTTTTGATCGCTTGTATTTGAAATGTGTAAAGTGGCCTGAAACCGGTACCAAAGTGTGGGGGGTGGGGGGGGGGGGGGTGGAAGAACCAGAGTACCCGGAGAAAGTTTACCTTTTTCATCCTTGCCGAACATGCACTCCAGAGCTTGGTTATTTTTTCATCTTCTTTTTCCTCCATTTTTATAACAGCCTACCCAGATCCGGAGGATGAAAAACTGTTGGAAGAGGAACTCAACACTCCCACAGACTCTAAAAGGTGAAATTAACCTCATTGTGTTTGCAGCCACTGGAATTGTTTACAGTACTGGTGACTGTCAGATATAACAACACTCTGTAGAGATCCCGACAAGACTTTCTCTATACAAATTACTGCACTTTTAAGAAATTTCAGCTATAACAAGGAAACATTTGGGTCCCCAAGTGATTTGTTTTGTACAGTTTACTGTACATGATCATAAAACAATTATGGTAAATGTGTTGGTTAAGCTCCTTCCTGAGGCAGACAAAAAATATTGCACCGTGTTTCAAGCATTACAACAGATGATATTCACACCACAATCTTGCTCGCACGCACGCACACACATGCATCTATAAGTATTTCTCTCAATTTGGGGATCACTAAGTTACAAATTAACAAAGTACACAGCTACATTGTACAGAAGTGGCATTTCACCATCTGCTGTCACTGACAGAGCATGTTGAAATTACAACCCTGCATCTTTACATGTGCTTCCATATGATTGTGGAACTGTACGAACAGTACTTTGCAATGGTTGTGCCACGTTAGAATGGAATGCCTGTGAACTTCAGACCATGAACAGATTTGGTCAGGATGCTACGCACATACCATTTTTACATTTGTACTTAAACCTTAACCCATTCAGCCCTGACGCACTACAGCAGGAGATGGGTTGACCATGATAATTTAAGGGTAGTGCCAGATTAGCTTGGTGCCTGTCAGCGCCAAGCTAATCTGGCACTGCCCTTGAATTATCATGGTCGCTCCATCTCCTCCAACTGGTGCATAGCATTAGATGACGCCTCCAAAATTTGGGAAATACAGCCGTTGGGCTGAAAGAGTTAATGAAATGTCTAAAATATGATAAGTGAGGGCAAAAACATTCGCGAAAATTTTCTGTTTGTTTAAGGTCCCGTCACCACAACATGAACGTGTCATGGCTGAGAAAAACGGAATACATTTCCACCGAGTACAATCGCTTCATGCAGAAGTCGGACAAGTCAGAGAGCAAGTGAGTATTTCTACTTATAGTCCTAACACTACCATGTGTGACAGTCTTCAGCGCTGGACGCTTTTTTTTAAATTAGAATCTCAGAAAGCTGAATTTGGTTTTAGTTCATACAGAAATGTCCCTCAGCCACTGAGCCAAGTGTGTTCCATCTTTTAAGTGGCATATATTCTCATTAGCCCCTGCATACGTAAGGGCTCATAAAAAGGTATGTCTCTTGCTTGTGTGGATCAGCCATAGTTACATCGGCAGATCGAGACCATGCTTAAAGCAATCTGCTTCATGGCAGGCTTTGAATCCTAAAATTTGCTGATACAATGGGTTGTGGATGTTGTCTTGCCACAAGTAGGACTTATCTACCCTTCTTTTCACGACCCATGTGGCCAGGCATGGGAATTGTCTGCGAAATCTGTGAAATTCCGCGGGAAAAATAAATCGTCCGTGAAATAAAAAAGACGTTTCCGCGAAAAAACAAGGAAAGCACCGGTTTTATTCCACGACAGAACATGACGCGGCAGGCTGTGTCCGTGGCCTGCCTGAGTGCATGCTGCACTCAGAAGTTAGGCGGGCAGACCGAAGGTGCCCCGTCAATCTCCCCCCCCCCCCCCCCCCCCTTTACTGTTTGATTTTTTGGCGCCGAGAAGCAAGCAAAGCCAGAAACTACCTCCTCCCCCCCCCACCCCCTCCCCACTGTTTGATTTTCTGGCACCCAGAAGTAAGCAAGGTCCTCCGCCTACCCCCTGCCCCCCCCACTGTTTGATTTTTTGGCGCCCAGAAGTAAGCAAGGTCCGCCATCTACCCCCCGCCAAACCCCCCCACCCCACACCCCCCAACCCCCTCACCCCCCCCCACCCCCACCCGACCCCCACCCCCCCCACCCCCACCCGACCCCCCCCCCACCCCCCACCCCCACCCCCACCCTGTTTGATTTTTCGGCCCTCGGAAAGAAGATCTAGCGTGGTGGAGGCCTTTTGTATCAGGTTGAAGGCCCCGTTTCAGATGATTTTTGCTTGGGCAATTCCCATGCCTGCAGGCGCATGTACCGGAGGCTTTCCACTGCCTTTATAGCTTAGCAGAAGGAACTCCTACACATGGAGAAAAAAGAAAAAAGTCTTTCTTTTCACAACACTCAGACTTCATAATTTAAGTTGGCCTTTTTGTCTAGCATTATCATAAGACATACTAAAAACATTTATAAAGGAGAGATACATGTTATGGTAATCTGTTAATCGTATACTGCCTGTAGTACCATATGTCACTTTCACTCTACTTGAACTTGTGTGTATTCTGTTTCTAACATGTAAGTTTTTATCATGAAGTACTTGTAGTGAATGTCCCTGTCCCATAGTGGGCCACATTTGGAACGTTTTCACTCATTTCAATTTTTCATGTGGTCATGCATGCACTACAGTGTTTTACCATTCAGTCTACAAGTACAAGAGGATAATTGTCAACCACGATTTTTAATCCGATCGTTGAAGCATGTTCCCAGGATGGTTAACTTAGTTGTTTGTTGTGTATTTTTCCTCATTCAATTTGTGTTTGTTTACAGAGTGGGTTTCAAGATCAAACAACAAATGAAAGAGGAAGACTTGTACAAGGACAGAGAAAGTCAGATTGTAGCCATCCAATCCACCTTCACTCGAGCTCAGCAGCCAGTGAGTTTACTGTGTGTCTTATCTGGCACAACCCTTTAACTGTCATGGCTGATGTGGCTGTGGTGTCCTTAAGTTTTTGACGCTTCTGTTAAATTTACTTTCAGATATAAATGATTCATATTCAAAAATCAACATTTAATTTGTTTCCTCAAAAACATTACCGATGACATGACTTTGTGGAAATGTCTACTACTAGCTCAATTTTAGCCTACTTACCCGTTGTGTGCCTACACAACCCGCTAGGCACTCGGGGAACCCCAGAGGGGCCGAGAGTTATCTCCCGCTCCTTCCTTACCGGTTCCTGTCACGAGACCAACCAGTCTTGCTACTTCGCTCGTGCCGAGAAGACGTGTCGGGCTTTGCTCCGCTGTGCCTCGACCGGTCTTCGTCTTGCCTACGCTCGTTCCGACTTCTCTTCCGTGCCTGCCGCCTTCTAGCGCTGCCTGCTTCTTCCTTTGCACCGTTCCGGGTTTCCTCGGCTCTCCTCTGTGCTGTGACTGCTGTATGGCTACCCTTCCCCCCGTTCCCGCTTCGGCTTGGAAGTAAGGTAACGGTAGCTACCCACAGCCGGCCCTCGGGTCGAGAGCTGGCTGCCGTGGGACTCGTCTTTCGTTGTGGTTACGACATAAGGGCACCAACTATTGAGCTTAATTTCCATGCCTTGCACAGCCTTCTTGCGACTCTCCTAGCGGGACGTCGCCTTCTCTCTCCTGGTTATGCCTCGTTAGCTTATGAGTAGACTTTGCCTTTCAGACGCTGGTTTTCGTAGGGCCTGGCGGCACCCACGTTCCGTTCGTCCAGCTTAAAGGCCCTTTAGCCCTTGGAGAGTGTAACCACTGTTTCACGCGCCGGCGGTCACGGCGCCTGGAGTGCCTTGGTGGACAGGGGGATATAGCTTAGTGGATAAGAACACTGCGCTGGCAGTCATAAGATCCCGGGATCGAATCCCCTGGTGGGCAGGAATGGGTTATGGACTTTTCCTCAATCCCATCTAGTCAAATTTACTACAGACTCGGCTTACGTTTGCCTGTCTCGCCTTCATGTGCACAGCACGCATATCATCAAGTGCACATGATAAAAATCCCATTCCCACTAATTGAAAAGAGAATGCCCGGTAGGGCTGGTGAGATGGAAACAGAATTATATCACAAAAATGAGGGCTCGGCGCCCTCTTGCCTGTGTTTGCGACCTTGCTATGCCCTTTGTCTGTTACAGAACCCAAATGCTTATAAAGTGCGCCCAATGGGGCAACTTCCAGTGCCGACGGATAACCATGTGGTCTGCCTCCCTTGTGCGGGCTACTATTCGGACCACCTTTGTGATGTCTGTGTGACCTGGCCGGAGATGTTTGGTCGGACCTCTGGAGCCTGTACCGACGAGAGCGGCCCCTGCCTGCTTCCTCACTTCCGGCTCCGGTTGATTCTTCTGCAGCCCTTACGGTGCTGACCGCCCATTACCGCCCTGGCCTCACGGAAAGGATTCCCGTTGGGACTCGGTGTTGCTGGCTGACCAGAGGACCGCCACTGCTGCCACGCCCGCTGACCCTTCCGGAGGGTCTATTTGCCGGCAGAGCGCCCGCCTCACTGAGCCTGGCCTGCAGCAGTCTGCCCTGAGCCGTCCCACGTTGACTGGCCTTCCTCACCCGTCTCTCCCCACAAGCCCGCTGATCCTTCCAGAGGATCTGAACGCCGACAGAGCGCCCTGCTCTCGGAGTCTGGCCAAGAGAGGCGTCAGCTTTAGCTTGCGCGACACAGTCGCGCCCCGTCTCCCACCTTTCCACTTTCAGTTCACTTGCTGGCTGATCAGAGGACTGCCACTGCTGCCACGCTCGCTGACCCTTCCGGAGGGTCTGTTTGCCGGCAGAGCGCCCACCTCACTGAGCCCGGCATGCAGCAGTCCGCCATGTGCCGTCCCACGTGACTGGCCTTCCTCACCCATCTCTCCCCGTTAAGCCCGCTGATCCTTCCGGAGGATCTGAACGCCGGCGTAGCGCCCTACTTACTGAGTCTGGCCAGGAGAGACGTCAGCCCTAGCTTGCGCGACTCAGTCGCGCCCCCAACTCCTGCCGTTCCACTTTCAGTTCAGGACACTAGCGCTCACCGCTCGAGCGCCTTCGGAAGGCTTGTTCCTCCCTCCGGGATCGCCTCCGCGCCACCTACCCCTCCGCTTCACGCTCCGTTCGACGCGTCCGCCGCGCCGCCGCCGTCTTCGGCCCCCCTCCCTCGGCGGCGCTCCTCTTCGGTTGTTCGCAGTCCACGGTCCTGACGTCGTTCTCCGCTTCGGACAGGACTCTTCCTTGCTCTTCCTGGCGTTCGCTTCGTCGTTCGCGGCCGCCTCGTCGCTCCCTGCTCATCTCCGGGCGTTCCGCGTTACTCAGGACGGTTCCCTGCCCACGCGTCGGCCTACGACTTTCGGTGTCCCGCCCGCCCCTTCGCCGCCCCTGGACGTAGAGGCTCCTAGCTTGCTGCCCGAGGACTCAGTCTCGGCCCTTCTGGATGAGGTTGGTCGCTCCCTTCGCCCGCGGACTTCGGGAATGCTGCCCTTCGGCTCTTCGTCGTGTCACGTGCGGAGTCCCTCTTGCCTTGGATGGAACTGCCAGGATCATCGCGGTGACTTGGCCAGCTGACGCCTGCCCTCCCTCCCCCCCCCCCCCCTCCCCCTGAGAAGAAGGTCTCCGCCTTCATGGTTAGCGAGCGTCAGGTCTAGAGGCTCAAGTTGCTTCCCCAGCCGTCCGGACTTAGGAACTGCGAGATGCTGTCTCGGCGCACCGGCTACTTGCCACGCCACGCGAGCCGGTGTTCTTCTCCGATCGTCGCTGGCCGGCTGGCCTGGACGTCGCCTCCCGTCGGGACTGGTTGTCGGCCTTCCCAGGCTTCTCCATCCCTCTTCCTGCGCGGGACCCCCCTGCCTGGTCACATGCTGGCGGCCCACGCTTCTTAGACGTTGCCTTTCCCCGTGGTCTGGTAGGACAGCGTCCCTGATCCGGAACACCTTAGCTTGCGCCGGTTTCCTGGAGCTCTCCTCTCTAGCCATGGTTCATCGGGTGGAGGACTCCTGGCACCCTTCCATCATGCCTCCAGGTTGATCTGCTCTTCTTAGCGGAGTCGCCTACCGCGCCGCCTACCTCGCGTCGGTCTACGCTTGGCTGCCTCCGCCGATTGTGCCCTGACCCCGCCTTGGCCGTCTTTTTCCCTCGAGGTCTCATGTTCCCCATGTTTCGCTGAGGCCTCCGCGCGGCGGGAGGTTTCTCCTCCCTCAGGTAAGTTGCCACGGAGGTTTTCCGATTCTCAGACTCGCCAGCCTTCTACAGCCGCCGGTTCTTCGTTCCGAAGCCTGGAGGGAGTGGCGTCAGGTTTCTTTCTCTCGGCCTGTACAGATTACAGCCCTCCTTCCGGACGGAGATTGCCAGAGCCCTGAAAGCAGTGGTCCAGCCTTAGACTTCGCAGTCGGCTTGGACCTTTCCGATGTGTACCTGCTGTCTCAATGCTCCAGGCCAGAGATAGTAAAGTGGACAGTTGATAGGCACCACTCAATACATTTATTCTAATCAACTAGCCATTTAGACAAACCCACTCCAACCAATACACCCAATACCTTTATTACCTAGCCATTTTAGTTCCACTCCAGAAATCATTCAAGCTACGTTTTTTGATCAGCTACCAACCTGCGATTATTAAGCCAGATCCCCCACCTAAATAATTAATGCTGTCATGACTTCTTTAAACAAAATTATTATATTACGTTTTAAAATGAACCAAGACGAATTACTTCTTCTAAGCGATATCTGTGCTGTAGAGAACAAAGACTTAGACTCCAAAAAACAGCGGCTTTTGTCTGTAATTGTCTCAGGCAAATCAAAGACTTATCTAGGAAGACAATACATGATAGAGGATATTGAATCTCTAACCTCTGACGAGCTAATCAAGCTTCATTCTAAATATGAAAATCACATTGCCTCACTAATGACACGTGATTTAAGTCGATCACTTGTATGCCTATACACAAAAGCAGTGAGTCACTTTTTACCTGTGGATAGTGACAGTCTATCACACGACCTTGAAAGCAATCCTATTGTTTCAAGTTCAATTGGCAAATTAGCATGTGTCATGTTTTACAAGTTTGGCAATTACCTTGCACCTGTGGTAACCTTACTTGTTACCGGGAGTCATATTGATTTTTCAAAAATAAATTTTAAATTAGAAGAAAATGGACGAGACGACTCCACAACAGAGCCATGTCTTGACACAGGTTCAAACAGTGACTAAGACTAAAAGTCCAGGTCGAATAGAGGCTGGGAAAAGATTAGCTGAATATAACAGACAAAAGAAACTACAGCTTCAAGCATTAACAGAAAAGACTGACGTAACATCATCAGTGACACTACCATTAGAACCAACACATACCCCACAAAGTGATAAAAAAACAACTAAACCTGAAACAACAAAATATATAGTTGCTGGATTTGTTGTCGGATTTGGTTACGTAGGTTACCAATTATATAAAAAATACAAACCAAACACTCAAACAGTGTCCAAAAAATCAAACACTCCAAAAACAAAAGAAGAAGTCTCCACATTACCAGCAGTTTCAAAACCTTTGGACCCATTTTACATGCAGTAATAAATTTATTATTATTTTAATTTTTGTAGCATAAGAAAATGAGCGACACAAAGAACTTAATGAACCTTGTCTATCACTCTGCTGTAATAAGTGGACTAGCAGTAGCTTATTCTATGCTGGGAAAAAGTCTTCTCAAAATGAAATCAGCAGACCTTAGTAAATTAGACTTTGAAGACAGTGCTAAGCTAGTAGTTGTTATAACAGCATCGATTGCAACAAAAGATTTTCTAGTCAAGCAAGGAATTATTCCAGAAAATATTTCTAAGTAAATAAAAAATATGGCAACTATAGCTGTTATGATTGGTGGTGCAGTTATTAACGCATTAGCTTTTAGTGGATCAAACTATTTCTTTTCAAAAGTTAGTAAAGAAGAATCAGCAGAAGAAATGAAGCGCCACAATGAGGCATCTGAAAAACTAGCTCAAGCTCAACAAGATTACGAAAAGCAAAGAATTGAGAAACTTGATTTTATTAATGAAAAACTAAAACTTGAGGGTCATGCACAGCATACATTTTCAAACGTCGATGACGCGATCAAAGAATACTATCTTGTAACTGGTGAAGACATATCTATTCCTCAACCAAAACTTAGCGACTATTACCAACCAAGCTCAGAACAAAGAAATGGAGAAATAATATTTGTTTTAGTAGGAATGATAT
>BTPG01000004.1:27284132-27458654 GCA_036245525.1 Semisulcospira habei
ACACAGTCACAGTCACACACACACTACAAAGTTAAGTAAATGAATCCATGGTTAATAGTCTACTGCAATTTGACAGCTTGGTGTATTAAAAAAAATTATGCTAACCAGCCCTTTACAACGTAGGCTGAAGAGGTCGCCAAGACCGAAACAGCTGTCCACACCGGCTCAATATCTGGACCCCCACTTGGGGGACCTAGATTTAAATTTCCATGCACCTAGGGGCTGGAACAGTGGATATGTGATACGCCCCCCTTCGGGGGGAGGGGGGGGGGGGCTTCCATATGCATTGCTTTCAGTCTCTTACTTAGCGCCCCCTCTTTCCTATCTTTTTTTTTGTGTGTGTGCTTGGACCAAAGTAGATCTATGATCATTGGTCTATCATGCACACTTCTCTCCCTTGACAGTGCTTTTTCGTACCCACTTGGTAGTTTTTTTCTACAAGGAAAATGTGTTTCGGAACATCGACTATTGGGTGTCATAGCTTGTAGACGACCTGTTGAAATGGAGTCTGATATAAGCAAATAAACTATTTCTCTAGATGTATTTCTAACGGTTAAATTCAACAATAAATAGTGTCAAATATTCTTTCGACTTGTTAACTGTTTGCATGCATGCTTTTAAAGAGTTAACAGGAGCACACACTAATGTAAGACTTTCAACTCTCTTTCTGTTCTCTCTCTCTCTCTCTCTCACATGCGTACGAACTCACAGACGCAAACGTACACAAAAACGCACATGTATGAGTATAGCTGATGCTGGGTGGTCCTTGGTTTGCCTGTCGCCATGTCAATCAGTTGCCAACCTTGAACTTTAATGGTTGAACTGTTCACTAGCTATAGTATACTATCAGACGATGTCGAAACGTGATGTTTTAGGCTGAACAAAAACACACTTTAGACAACAGCACACACTGGTTACCCCCGGTCCTCGATCCACTACTTTCTTCTCTCTCCTTTCTGTTTTGGTTCATTGCCAATAATAAGCCAGTGTACCAGTACACGGCATCCGTACCAGTATACTGTACCAGTACATTGTCATACTTTCTGTTTGTTTGTTGGTATATCGGTAATAGTGTGCAACTCTAATCTTCAAGCTGAGAAGTATCATGCTCCACTAAAGTGGATGTTGCTTTTTTTTGTCTTAACTGCTGGGAATGCTAAAGAAGAAAAAGGTCTGAATTGTGAATTCTTTAAACCGTCATCGGATCATGCTTTGGACTACACACAAACGATGATGTGGGTCATACAGGACCCATATTTTTCAAAGAGTGATTTAAATGGTTATCCCTGTTCCGATGATGTGGTCCTGCTGGACCCGTATTTTTCGAAAAGCGATTTAACTGGTTATCCCTGTCCCGATGATGTGGGTCCTACAGGACCCATACTTTTTGGCTTAAGTGAGAAGCAAAAGTGAGTATGTTTTGGGCCAGTGGTCGTTCATTCCGTCGTAAACTTTCGCGTTTGCAATTTCTTGGAGACTATTCAAGCCAGGTTCTTCAAACTGGGCCCAAAGATACTTTGTGGCAAGACCTTTCTAAACATACCAGTTTGAGTGACCTCTCACAAAGGTCAAGGTCACATGGGATCAGGAAATATGTCAGAAATAGCTATATTTTGACATAATTTATTTTTTTTCGCAAATACTATTCACAACTTCAAAGCCAAACTTGGTACAAAGATATCTGATGGTAAGACCTTTCTATGCATACTAATTTTGTTGATCCCTCGGAAAGGTCAAGGGTCACAAGAGCTCAGGAAATAGGTGAAAAATAGCCATATTTTGACAAAAGATGTTTTTTTCTCAAATACTATTCACAACTTGAAACCCAAACTTGGTACAGAGATACCTGATGGCAAGACCTATCTATGCATACTAATTTGGATGACCCCTTGGAGAGGTCAAGGGTCTCAAAGGCCTCAGGAAATAGGTCCAAAATAGCCATATTTTGACAAAAGATGATTTTTCTCAAATACTATTGACAACTTTAAACCCAAACTTGCTACAGAGATACCTGATGGGAAGATCTTTCTATGCACACTAATTTGGTTGATCCTTCAGAAAGGTCAAGGGTCACAAGAGCTCAGGAAATAGGTCAAATATAGCCATATTTTGACAAAAGATGTTTTGTCTCAAATACTATTTACAACTTCAAACCCAAATTTTGTACAGGAGCTACCTGATGGTAACACCTATTTATGCATACTAATTTGGATGACCCCTTGGAAAGGTAAAGTGTCACAAGAGGCTGGCAAATGTGTGTAAAATGTCGATTTTGGATTAAAATTGTAGGTATTGCCAACATTTTTGCAAATTTTTCAGTCAAATTTGGTACAAAGATAGCTAATGATAAGACCTTCATATGCATACTAATTTAGTTGAAACATCACAAAGGTCAAGGGTCACAGGGGTTGACAGACGAGTGAAAAATGCTTACATTTTCAGAAAGCATGGATTTTGCTGCTGCAGAAGCCAGCCCTTATAACACAAGTCACACATGTAAATCGGTCATACACGTGAGCCATAATGGCTTTGCCTTTCTTGTTACATTATAGTACACATCACTGGAAACATCGTTGTACTTTTAGTCATCATGGCGGAGAGAAAACAGTCTGAAACTTTTCTGTTTCCCACAGAAACTACAGGTGAAAGTTCACCATTTCCAAGAAACTGAACTAAAACTGGTCAATTTGCATGGACTTTGACACCCTTCAAAATTAAAACAAAAAACAAACAAACAAAGGAAGAATTTTGGTGAGATGCAATTATCTCATCTTTGACTCTTTACAAACTGAGGACCAACATCATCTGGACAGGAATATTCACCTTAATCACCTTACTACTCTTTAAAAGGTATGGGTCCTGCACGACCCACACCATCGTTTGTGTGTAGGAAAAATTCAGACATTATTTATTGTTTATTTCTCCATCAATTATTAACATATTTTGTCAAAATGTAGTCTTTTATGAGCTTGGAGCATTTTGAAAATTTCACTGAAATATTCCCAGTAGTTAATGAAATATTTGCAATTAAACACCTGCCTGGGTTCTACAGAACCCAGGAAGCACCGTGACGGTAAAAGCAACATGAGAGCATGTTGGTGATTGTTCAGCATCACAAGAGCATGAATGCAGGGAATGTTATCAGACTTTACATTTTGCAGGCGCCATGTTAACTGATTTTCACCTTATGTTGCACGAGAATCATTTTATTGTTCTTTGTTCATGTGAAATACAGTTTACTCTGCTTATATTACAAAATGTATTTTTCTCTAAAATGTACTTTTTTGAAAAATATTTTCTGATGGCATTACAAATAGGAAGGTACACTTAGCTTACCGATTTCAGCCTCCAACCCCTGTGTGTTGCTACACAAACAGGGACGTAACTCTAGCAAGCAGTTACCAAGCAACCCTGAGTAGCCTCCCCTGCTCCTCATGCGAGCTGTCTAGTCACACCAGTTCTATCTTAGCGTACTGGCGGCAAGTGGGGTAGGTGGGAGGGACATTTGAGTAATGCCATCGGTAAGTATTCGAAAAAATTCATTTTAGAGAAAAATACATTTATTTCTTCAAAAACATTACTGATGACATTAATAATAGGAAGAATTGCGAAGAAGAGGAGGGTGCTGCCCACTACGTCCTACCCCTGCGGTAACGCTTAGCAAGGCCACCCTGAGGTGCACACTCCCGACGATTTCAGCTAAGCATAGCCTTCCGCGCTGGGAGGGAGTGTTGCGCCGTGGCGATGCCCCCACCCCTCCCCCCCCCAGGGCCAGGTTTTCCAGTTGGCCGGAGCGATTTCTGAGGTAGAACCCGGGCGAAGGTGATTCTGCCCGTCGGTCCCAAGCCGCCACAACATCCCTCATAGCGCAGATGCTCGTGGTAACGCCTCTGACCTCACGTGGCCTGATCCGCAGTCTCTTGCGTCCTCTGGGGAGAGGTCATCGTATGCAGATCGTATGACTCCACGTAGCCAGCCAGAGCTAGACTGGGCTGTCATGCCGTTCCTGCCCGGGGAGCGGGGGTGCGTGGTTTCGGATGGCTCGTCACCTCCTGCGTTAGTGGGTACCGCGTCCTCTACGGCAATGCGGGCATACGGCCGCAAGTGTCCCGTCTCCGTGGAGTGGGAGTACAGGGTCTCATGCCGACTGGGTCCTGTAGACCGGGTGGGCCATGTAGGCGGGCATGTCCTCTCCAAGTCTGAGGGCTTAGACCGGCGGAGGTGATCTGAAACGCCCTGAGCGGGTCCTGGCATCAAGATTCCCGGGACTGTTACGGCCCTACCATGGCCGACGAGTTATCATCTGAGGCGTGGTCGAGGGGGATCTATACTGGCCAGACTCGGCTGTTGAGGCGCTGAACCAAGCCCTCGGTCCTGAGCTGCAGACCGGAGGGTAAACGGGGAGTGTGTGTAGCTCGCTCACTCTTGATGCTGTGCGAGGGCCAGCAGGAAGCAGGGTCTCCTGGTCAAGTCGGCAAACTGCACCCAGGACAGTGGTCCGACCAGTCTGCCTTCAGCTATGTTAATCCCCATGGTAGGGCCCAGCGGGGTAGCAGCGAGCGGATCCCCAGCCGCTGGGGTTCGGATGCGCCATCAGGTCGGGGAGTCTTTGCAATCCTCTTGGACTGGTTGGCCCAAGTACCGGCACGTGTCTGCCACCATAGACATGCAGCCCCAGATGTGATTGGCACCAAGATCTGCTCCGCGGAGTGGAAGACCCACCGTCTTCCCTCGCAGACCTCCGGGATAAGGTCTGAGCACTGCAGCAATAGCCTCCACCACCGCACCCGAGAAGCCACAGCAGCAAGGGCAAGCCGCGCCATCTCCCGGCTTATAAATAGTCTGCTCCAGTATCGTGCGTGGCGTGGGAAGTCCCCGGGGAAGATCCGTAGCAAGGCGCCGGAGGCCAGAGGCCCAGCTCTTGCTCCAACTGAATGGGGCCACCAGAACACCACTGCATTGCAGCGCCCAGGCTCAGCAGGCCCATGGGTACCCGACGATGGGAGGAAAGCACAAAGTAGTAGGCCATCCCCGGAGCTGGAGAGGGCGTTCGCCGCTCAGGCAAGTAGGTCCAGTATGGTCGAGCCCAAGCGGGGAAGCCGCGTGTTCCCCCTCATCGCGAACAGGCCGTTGAAGGGCGTCTCGCAGTGTGCGCATCTCAACCGAGGAGGTCAGGGGGGAGGGGGGAGGGACCACTCGTTCGCCCTGCTTCTGGCCCTGACTGTAGTGTTGTCGGAGAGCACCAAGACCTCCCGCTGCCTGAAGCGAGTCTTCCAGGCGATTATTCAAGGAGGGCGCCAAGACCAGGAAGGACGGGAGCAGCCGAGATGGGAGGAACAAGCCGGACCAAGGGCACCTCTGGTGGCCGGTTGGGGAACGGGTCTGGCTCCGCGACAGGTAGGGCAAGGGGACGGAGAGTGATCCTCCCGCCGCCCATCAAGATTAGATCTGCCGTCCATTTCTGTAGGTGCGACCGGACCAGCGGAGACCCCGGGTCAAGGGCTTCTAGGTCTCCCGAAGCCGGGCGCCCGTGAAGCAGGAGGTGCTGTTGCATCCGCCGTGAGAAGAGACGACCACTGGGAGCTGCCGCCAGACCCATGCCGGCAACCTTTGCGGCACGGGACACCTGTAGGGCTAGTGCTGCTGAATTCTTGATCCGGAATTGGGTAGCCTCACCGAGTAGGGGTCAGGCAGAAACCCCGTGATGAGGTGGGAACCTGCGGGAGAGCGTGAGGTCTGACTTCCCAAGTTGACCAGGAGCCGAGCTGCTGTAGCAGGGAGAGCCACCGGTCCCCATCGGCTATAGAGCAGCCACATCCCGGTTCATGCGGCGCCGGCCGTTGCAGTAGCTGGAGGTCAGACTTGAAGCTGACCGCTGGGTCCGTGCAACCACCACGTCCAAAACCTGGTGAAGGCCCCGGGACTGAGGTAGAGACCAAAGGGAAGGGCTTGGAACCGGTAAACCACCCCGCGGACTGATGGCGAAACCACGGGATGGACCGCCGCTGTCATGGCTCTGGATGCTTCTATCCGAAGGTAGGAGTGGCAATGAACCTGTCCAGCGCCGAAAGATCTATGATGAACGCCACGCCGCCCGGACAGGTATGACCCCCACTATTTAGTTCCCAGGGTCACCCTGGTCAGCCCCACAGGGTGGGTTTTCTCCTCTATTCTGGGGCATGTGTTTCTGTCTACCCTTGGCCCATTCACGTGTATTTGCCTTTTTAAAACTCTCCCTACTGTCTGCGCTGCCTGTAGCTCTTGATATTGGATGTGTGTTGCTAAATGGTCTTAGCTTTATTTAGGCCAGATGTGTTAGGTTTATTTAACGTATTAGACCGGCTGGCAAGATACATTCAATGTTCTGTTTAGTTGTTTTTTTCACAAGCAGTGCAGGCACGTCCTGAGAAAGTCTTGTTGCTGTCGGGACATTAAGCAATGTACAATCATTCAATCAATCGGACAGGTACGCCAAGGGCGCTGTAGAAGGCTGGTGAGTCATGACGAGCGACCACCGAAAGTGCCAGCCTTCCGAAGCAATGCGTCCCCTCTCCTAGCAGAGCCCTTGCCTAACTTGATCGCCATGCACCCGCTCTCAGAACGGGGCACGCCGAAGTGGCGGTGGAGACCCAAGGTGATCTGAAGAACCTCCGAGAAGGTATCGAGGATCCAAGGGCTGTCCGGGGGCAGTGATGGCCACATGTCGCTGTGCATAGACCGCCACCCGCTGACAGGAGACCCTGCAGGGGTCAGCGGGGCACACTGTGAGGGGTCAGGGCACGAACCACGGCCTTGCGGGCAGTCCGAAGTGAGGGAAGACGGTCTAGCGGTGCTGGCCAGATGTCCTTGATCGCCTCCTTGACTGCTTGCCAGGAGTGCCCCACAGCACGGATCCACCGAGGGGAACCTGGCGGCGCTGTGATGTCACCGTCAAGGGCATTCCCTACAAGCCTCCAGGCCCGCCTCCCGCCTGATCAAGTCACAGTTGGCAACCCCAGCCAAGGTGAAGGTAGAGGCGTGAAGCTGCGCGGTCCACCTCCACTGCCAGGGAAACTCGCGTAATGGTGCTGACGACTATGGGTCCCTGTTGTCCTAGCGCCCTGACAACTGCCTGTGTAGAGGGGTCCAGTAACCCGCGCAGGACAGGGGGTTGCGGATCCGGCTATCCGTCTGCTCGAAGCCATGGGGCATCCGGCTCTGCACAGTTAGTCTCCAAACTCGAGTTTGCACTGCCGTGAACCTAAAGCGAGCATGAGCATCGCGCTATTCTACGGCTGTTCTAACGCCGCAGTGCCGGGACGGTCGTCGAATCGCACGTGTTGACAGCCACTAATGATGGGGGTTTTGTTTTGGGCTCGGTGGTCGCGATTTTATCCGGGCTGCGTAAACATAGCAGCATAGAGGCAACACTAGCCACCAAGATACATACAGTACATTTAGCTTCTCACAAGCCCCCGCACTCTGCGCGGAACTCATGAAGAGCTATGCCTCTTGGGGAGTTTTGTCTTTGGTTATGGGCGAACATTGCTAGGCAGTGAATGCCATCCGTCTGATGTAAAAACAAGAATATATTTATCCTCGTGAAAGTGTGCGGTAACGGTGGAATGAATGTTTCTTGATAGGTTTATTTGTCTCTGTGCACATCAGACGGAACAGAGAATCTTCTGCCATACCATCTGACAGCAGTTCCGATGAAAGCGGCCTTCGAGGCTGGCTAAAGCCGTGTTCTGTCCCCAGCCCTCAGCCAAATAATAGCCCTATCCAAGTCCATTTTAGTATATATTTTTAATTTGTAACCTGGCTTTTAAATTTCTGCCCGTATATGCGCCTCAGCAGATCCAAGTATATTCCGTAGGGAACCCGAATCTGTCTTTAACAGAACGATAGAGCCGGGCGGGAAGTGTGTTCATTTATATGGTCATTGATGTACGGTTACTGAAAAACAAAAGAAACGCGTGAAACTCACTGCAAACCACAATAAGCGCATCTCCCTCCCCCCCCCCCCCTCCCCCACTCAGCCAGGAAATTAAAATTGTGTGAACTGAAAAAACAAAACTTTGGCACAGATTCTCATGGGTCACGGTCCTGTAACTTGCATGACGGACTTCTGAGGATCTTTGCCTTTTTTCATCAGTACAAAGGGCCACTATCACGCTGAATTAGATACACTCACTGATACGCACCTTCTGTCAGTCTGGAATAAACATAGATCCTCATGGCGCCCGCAGATGCGAAAGCTAATGAGAATCATGCCTCTTGCCTGGCTCTATCATTATGCTGGTCCTTACAAGAAGCTACGCGAGCTGATTCACTGCCTTCCATAGTGTAATAGACGCGTTGACAGCAATTATAAACAAACCGCTCTGCTGAAAAAAGGGGACAGAAACAGAATAACTCGAGCTCACATTCCATCGAATGAAAATGATTAGGCTTTTTGGAGTCTGAACTAGAACTGTGTCAGTATATAATTATTTTAAATTTATAACCTGGCTTTTAAATTTCTGAGTTTTCAGAATTATATGTGGCGGTCAGCAGATTCAAGTATATTTCGTAGTGAACCCGACTGTCTTTACCAGAACAAAAGAGGGGGGGGGGGGGGGGGAGTCTGTTCATTTATAATATGGTCATTGATGTACGGTTATTAAAAAACAAAAGAAACGACTGAAACTCACTGCAAACCACAATAGCCCATCTCGCTCCCTTTCCCCCACTCAGCCTGGAAATTAAAATTGTGTGAACTGAAAAAGCAAAACTTAGGCACAGATTCTCATGGGTCACGGTCCTGTAACTTGCGTGGCGAACTCTTGAGGATCTATGCCTTTTCTCCTCTGTAGAAAGGACCACTATCACACTGTCTGAGATACACTCAATGATAAACACCTCCTGTCTGGAATAAACATAGATCCTCATGTCGCCCGCAGATGCGAAAGCAAATGAGAATCCTGCCTCTTGCCTGCCTCTATCATTATGCTGGTCCTTACATACAAGAAGCTGCGCGAGCTGATTCAGTGACTGCCTTACATAGTGTATTAGGCGCGATGACAGCAATTATAAACAAACCGCTCGGCTGAAAAAAGGGGACCGAAACCGAGAAGAGCGCGAGCTCACATTCCATCGAATCAAAATGATTAGGCTTTTCGGAGTCTGAGTTAGAACTGTGCATGGCCGTGAGATATCTAGGAGCGTTCTGTCGAAACTGGAAGTCCATTCGTTCTGGCCTCTTGGCAACGGAGCAGGAGACGCCGTCCTGAACGTTGACCAGCTGCAGCCGCACCCAGATGACGTCCGCGAGGACCCGGAGGCCGGGTGGCCAGGACAGGGACTTCCGTCTCTAGGGCTGAAGCATGGCATCCAACGAAGCTAAAGCCTTCCTCTAAGGCGGCGGAGCAGGTGGGCCAGTCTCCGGCATAAGAACTGCGCAATGAGCCGCATGGCCTCTTCTAATGACCATCGTGTCTCCTGACTCGGCGTATAATGGAGGACAACATAGATCAGCTGCGAAGCACACCCGCGGGGGGCACACAGACGCGGAACAACGAACCACTGGAAGCACGGCCGAGTCTGACCGGAGCAGGCTGAGTGCACCGTCGCAGCCGAGTGCCGGGGAGGGGGGCGACTAGAGTTAGAAACCATCGTGCGGAGCCTCCTGCCCACTGTACGGGGAGGGGCCAGTGGGTCTAGAGCTAGACGGGGCCGAGGTGAATACACCGCCGTACGGGGGAGCTGACCTGGAACCGGGACCACCGATAGTCCCTACCTCCATCTATCTATCTATCTATCTATCTATATCCCGTAGTCTTGCCGACCGTTGGGGCACCACTGATGACTTGGCAACCAGCTCCCTCCATTCTGTTCTCTGCCATTCTCAGCGTATCGCCCAGCTTCAGTCCTGTCCCATCTTTTCCTCTGTCTTCCTCTCCTTCGTCCTCCTTGCACAGTGCCTTGCAGGATTGTTTTGGCAAGCCCTGCCGAACGCGTGACATGCCCATACCACTTCAGTTTGCGTTTTTTCACAATGGCTAATAGGTCTTCATAGGGCCCGATGGCTTGCCTGATTCTGCTTCCCTCTTCCTCGTTTGTAATGTGATCTCTGTATGAAATGCCAAGCAGCCTTCAAAAAAATCTCATTTCAATGGCTTGTATCCTCCTTTTAAGATATGCTGTGAGGGTCCATGACTCGCAGGCATACAAGAACACTGAGATGACTAAGGAGCACATCAGTTTGATCTTGGAGCAGAGCGTGATGTTTCTGTCCTTCCATATGGTCTTCAATCTTGTCAGTGCTGTTGTTGTATGCGCAATCCCAGACAGTATTTCTGGTTTTGATCCCTCATCTGTCACAATGGCTCCTAAGTATTTGAATTTATTAACTGTTTCTAGTTTTTGGCTTCCAATCATGACGTCAGTGCCAATGCCACTGGTGTTATTTGTCATCAGTTTGGTCTTCTCTGCACTAAGACAAAAAACAAAATGGGCTCACCTGACTCTGTTGCCGCATGTGGCAGGGCAACGTGGATGAGACTATCTTTGAAGGCCGGTGGGGTGAGCCATGGTTCCGGTGTGTAGACCGACGACTATCGGGAGGAGGGCTGCGCTGTCCAACCCCCTGATGTTGCGGCTTATGGCGGGAACCTCATAGCAGAGATGATGATGAAACGTTTTTATTCAGGATAAAAAGTTTTAGGCATAGCAATGCCTATCTTCCAAACTGTCCTGCTACTCTACACATATAAAAATACATCAGACGATACATCAAAAGATAAAACATATGTAAGTAAAAAGACCCACCCCCCTCCCCCCCCCCACCACCACCACTCAGAGGGAGAAAAAAGAAAGAAAGAAAAAAAAAAAAAAAAAAAAAAAAATATATATATATATATATATATATATATACATACATATACATACATATATATACATATATATATATATATATATATATATATATATATATATATATATACACACACATACATATATATACATACATATATATATATATATATATATATATATATATATATATATATATATATATATATATATATATATATATATATATATATATATATATACACAGGTATGAACCTGACATGTTAATGCAGACAGTCAAACTATTACATAATCTGTAGCAACAGTAGAAGAGTATTAGGTAATAGGAAACTTGTCACTAACTGTACTAACTATACGAATAGTAGCATAAGGGAGCCGAACATACTATTACTTCTGAAGTAAATATTTATGGAGGCGATGTTTGAAGACGCTAATCTTACAAATTGATTTCAGGTGTGGAGGTAACATATTCCACGCTTTAGCGCCTGAAAAAGACAGACTGGTTTTACAGATGTCTAATCTAATTTTTGGAAGGTGGATCAAACTATTTCTCGTGTTTGTCCTATTATTGTCGGAAAATAGAGTTTTTAGGTAGGGTGGGGCTTTTCCGTGCATGATCTTGTGCAGTAGAACACAGCGATTAAATTCAAACTGTTTCTTCAATGTTAGTAACTTGAGAGATTTTAATTTTTCATCAGTCGAAGTAGGACTGGGAAGTATTAATTTAATGCCCCGACGATACAAGGAATTAACTTTTTTCATGTGAACTTCGCTGCATCCATCCCAGACGGTAGAACTGTAGTCACAATGCGTTTTGATATGCGCATGGAAAAAGAGTTTACGGATATCAGTATTAACTATATGGCGTAGTTTTGATAACAGGAATAGATTTTTGGAGATTGTTTTGCATATTGAGTCAGTATGCGGCTCCCAGCTTAATTGGTTGTCCACTATAACGCCTAATAAGCGATGCCTAGTTACTTGTTCAACAAGCTGTCTATCTAAGGAAAGTGTTAAAGGTGGTAGGCCATGCTGGTGTTTCTGACGTGTAGTAACTAACATGCTCTTTGTCTTTGGAATACTAATAATCATGTGATTATCACTGCACCAGCCTGCTACTTCATCAAGACTTTGTTGGAGTACCTTATTAATGGTTGTGATATCTTTATCAGATGTGTGTATGGTCGTGTCATCTGCGAACAGATCGCAGTTTGCGTCTAAATGAGATATGCACAGTGGCAGATCATTAATAAAAAGATTAAATAATAAGGGCCCTAGAATAGACCCTTGTGGAACACCGCAAGTTACTAAACCATCAGAGGAATACTTGCCATTTAGCAGTACTTTCTGTGTTCTGTCTCTGAGATAGGAAGATATAAAGGAGACAGTATTTGAGTCAATGTGATAGAATGGTAGTTTTTTTAGTAGGATAGAGTGGTTGACAAGATCAAAAGCTTTTTTCAGGTCAAGAAAGATTGTACCTGATACTTTATTGTCATTTATGGCAGAGAGCCATTTATCAATTAAATGATTGAGGGCAGTTTGGCACGAATGTAGAGGTCGAAATCCTGATTGTGCTGCAGTTATCAGATGGTTTTGCTCCAGAAAGTTTAGAAGATGAGTATGTATATGTCTCTCGAGCGGTTTTGAAATACTGCATAATATGGAAATGGGCCTGTACTCGTTTGGGTTGCATAAATCTTTGCTTTTGGGAAGCGGGATTACCTTCGCTTTTTTCAGCTCGTCGGGAAAAACGTTATGTCTGATCGATAAATTATAAATAAAGGTCAGGGATTCGACGACGTAGGGCAGAGATAGTTTTAAAATCTGACTACTAATGCCATCTGGACCGCAAGACGATTTGGTCTTTAAACTGGAAATAGATTTGCCTACATCTAGGACAGTCATAAGCGGTACTAAAAATGGGCCGCAGGCTCTCTGTTGACTATGGTGACGTAGTTGATGAGAGCAAGTGTAGTTTACAGGGTTAGGTGTATTTGACTTCGCCAGAGTTTGAGCAACAGTTATGAAGTGAGCGTTGAATGCATCAGCAGTAAGATCGGGCGGAATATTAGGCGATCGTTTACTATTACCTTTGGTGAAATTGTTTATTACTTGCCAGACTGAACGGATGTCTTTGCCGTCGGCAATAATTTGTTCTGCATTTTGCCTCTGTGCTTTACGAACTAGAGATTTGACATGGTTTCGCTGCTTCTTGTATTCAGTAAATTTCTTGTCTCGTTTTAATTCATCTCTTACCTCCATTGCTTGTTTTATCTCATCAGAGAGCCATTTTGGCATAACAGGATATTTGACGCGTTTGATGCGCTTAGGCGCGTGTCTATCCAGAACGGCGAGAAACAGCTCGTACCAGCGTGACAGGGCATCGTTAGGGTTTTTGCAGTTTTTTATATCATAAAATGGTACTAAAGATAGTTCATATAAAAAAGCAGTTTGGTCGAATTTTTTAAAACATCTATACATTATGGTAGTGTGTCCTTTGATTGACTGTTTAGCTAACCTAACAGACAACGTAAAACAAACAGGAAAGTGATCACTAATGGAAATATTAGGTACGCTAACATTTTTTACAACGCTGACATTTGTGCTATATACATGGTCTATCAGCGTTGAAGATGAGGAAGTCACTCTAGTAGGTGACTGGACAAGCTGTTTCAACCCTAAAAAATTCAACATGGATCTCCACGAAGTGTGTCCTTGCTTTTGCAAGTCTATGTTGAAGTCTCCCAAAATATGTACATCACCTTTGGACTCCTGAACCACATCCATCATTAACACAAACTCGTCCTGCCAGGAGGCTGAGGCCGCTGGGTTTCTATATACAAAACCTAGAGAGGCGCGGGGCCCAGTCCACTCCGTCCTTCCACGTTGGAGCCTGGTGTCTAACCAGTGGGAAAGACTGCCAGCAGTGTGTCTGGTCCATCCGCTTTCCAGGCGAGGAGCTCAACGCGTGGTGAGCGACTGAGGGCGTGTGTGTTCTGTGCCTGCAACTTCCCCCGCGTCTTAACATCCAACCCCGAAGCTTCCACGCTGCGGGGGATGGAGATCCCCGCTGAACCGCTCCTAGTCCTAGGCGAGCAGTGCGTCTTCTGCCAAAACGGACTCGCCTCTGTGGGGCGGGTGTGCGGGATCTGGGAAGACACAAGAGGCCCTGAGGGTTCTCACCCCGTCGTTGGGTGACAACCGGTGGTGTCGACCAGGTTCCTTGGCGTAGGGAGGGGGGGGGGGGGGGGCAAGGTCGCGTCTGCTGGTCAGTATCCACGTAAGCTTTCCTCGTGGGGCTGTATCCCTTACAATTGCATGGGGGTACGGGCATGGAGTGCAGGGTCTTCTGCAGACAGTGCTCCGAGAACGGGTCGGCAAGTCCTCGGACAGCTCGTCACTTCGGCGGCTGTGGGAACCGCATCACTCCCCGAAGATCTTGGGCCTACCGCCGCAAGGTCCTGTCTCCGTGGAGCGGGAGTGCGGGGTCTTCTGCAACCAGGTTTAGAGAACGGGTGTGTAGGAAACAAGGGCATCAGCTGAGCTCGACGCGTAGATGAGCCTGCTCTGTCTGAGGAGTCGCGCTCGGGGTGCTGTAGTGTGGCGGGAGGAGCCGGGGGGTTTGGTGGCCCCGAAGACCTCATCAGACGTTTGCGCCGGTAGAACCCCAATCATTGTGCCAATGTTTCTTCTCCCAGGGTGCGCAGGTCTCACACATTCGGTCGGAAGCACAACCCGCCCCGGGAAGGCAGAAGTCGTGGGTGTCGCTTGGCTACTGCCATTTCCCACTCGCAGTACAGGAAGGCAATAGGTGCAGGTCTATAGCTGTGCACTGCAACATAGAACATGTTGTGAAACCACCACGCGTGGTGCCGGAGGCCACGTGAACTGAGCTCACAACTTGATCCGACCGAAATTCAAAAAACAACCGGAAAAATCCGCCGTAATTCCACAGAAAATGCCAAGGCCAGCCTAAATCCCGCCGCTCAATGGCATTTTCCGAGGTCTTACCTCGCCATGTCCTAGCGAAGCTTAAAGACAAGGGGTAAAAAATGGTAAACCATTCGACGAAACTTGCGGAGACTGAAACCAGCAATCCTTTCACAAGGCAGTAAGCATTGAACTGGTATAACTAGACAGCTCACGTGAGGAGGAGGGGAGGCTACTCAGGGTTGCTTGGTAACTGCTTGCTAGGGTTACATCGCTGTTTATGTAGCAACACACAAGGGTTGGAGGCTGAAATCGGTAAGCTAAGTGTGTACCTTCCTATTAGTAATACCATCAGTAATGTTTTTGAAGAAATAAAGTCGGATATAACACTTTCTCAGAGGTCTCAATGACACTCTTTCTATGTAAATTACTGTACTTCACAATTTGAATACAATTTTCTACATCAGTTATGCATTCACATATACATAGGTGACAGTCTTCAGTTCTGGAGACTTGTTCAGCTATTTCAAAATGCTCGAAAGCTGAATTTCAGATTCTGGTTCAGACAAAACACTGACCACCTGACAAAAAAACTTCAGGCAGCCTATTTCATCTGGAAGAGGCATAAATTCTCATGCATCAACAGGGGGTTCATGAGAATTGGCTGTCTGTGGATTATGGGGCATAGTTAGTCTGTGGACCGTTTTCAGCTATTTCACCTTTTTGCACTGTTACCTATTCATGTGTTTCTGACAAAGGGTTTAATTGCCTAATCTGTACCTACAGAGTGACTGCCGAGCTATGTAAGTTGAAGAGATTATCCAAGTAGGAATGAAACACTTCAGAAAAACAAGACAAAACAGTAAACAACCATTTTTCCTTGTTTTGATGAAGTGCGTTTCTTTTTTTGTTCTTGTTTTGTCCTTGGGTTTTCCTTATTTTAGGGGGGGGGGGGATTTACTGTTTTGTCCATGTTTTCACACTGTGTTTCTTTCTTTCTTTGTTATAACTGCTTTTTCATTCTTTTTCTAAAGCGTGTTTCTTTGCTGGTACTGTTTCGTCCTTGGTTTTTTCTTTCTTGGTGATTTTTTTGGTTATGGTCTGTTTCAGCGACTAGCACTGGAAATTCACCATCAGACCGTGGACAGTGTTCGCAACACCCCCCTTTCTGTCATGATCCCCAAGGCTGACGCCCAGGGGCCCCAGCAACAGGAGGGGCAGTCCTATGCTCAATACCTCACCACCATGCGAACTCAGATTAACTTTGCCAAAGAGATCCATGACTTGTTGCATGAGTCTATAGTCAAACTGATGGAGAAGTCTCAACCACAGCCTATAGGGCAGCAGCAGTCACAACAGCAGGACTAAAACTGTAAAATATCATGTTTTTGTGCTAGTCCATGATATTGGCAATTACGACCTCAGCTGTACAGTAAAAAAAAAAATGCAGACCAGCACACATTATGTTAATTATTCATCAAGATTGTTCAGGATAGTGCCAGAATACTTCAATGCTTAGAGGTTCCAGCTATTCTGGCACGATTACCCGTGACCTCTACGCACCAATAAGTTATTTTAACACTACCCTTGAGCTATCATGGATGATCCATATATTCGGTTTGTCTGTTAGAGCTGAATGGTGCTGTACAATATAGTGCATTTTCTCCTGTATGAAAGATCAGCATGTGGATTAGAAAGACGTGTACAAGTATGGATGTAGGTTCATGTGAACAGTTCTAAATGTTGAGTAACAATAACATACAGATTACAGTATCTACATTCAGTGATGTGCAGTGTGTGTTTGTGATGCTCGTTTGGGGAGTGTGGTATGTTATGTCGTTAAATGATATTAAATAATGTAAATATCAGTCTTGATGAGTGTCTATTGGTTCTTGCTTTATTGTGTTATTCCTGGGTTTTTTTTACCCGCAAGTAGAACTACAGATGAAGTGGCAGGGGCGGGAATACCTGATGGTACAGCCTCCAGATATTCAAACCATGGGTTTGGGGTAGGGGTACAGGAGGGGGGGTGGGGAGGATCAAAGGAAAGGCAAGTGACAGTGCAGCCAAACCTCTGAAAAAAAAATCAAGATCTCAATGACAAAGAACAAAATTTAATACAAAATAAACAGTCCTCTCCCACCAAATTTATTCTTTCCCCCAAAATGTTCAAAAAATATTGAGGGATCGCCACCCTCCCCCACCCCTCATCTGTTCAAGTCTCACTTGTTTTGAGAGTGGCCACTTGACGTGCTTTGAATCCTTTGGTTGCGTAGAAAATTGGCACACTTGTAGCAAGTAAGACTTGGAACAGCTTGATATACCAGTAAACATGACGGTGTACACATTATACAGTTTTACACAGGACTGTGTACATTGTCCATAAAAAAAATATACCACAGTGACCACTTCAACCTGACATATCAAGAGCATATTTCACTATTTACATTTTTTTTTTTCCACAGAAAGACCATCTGAATTTTTTCACAGGCAATCTATATTTCTGGTCGGATTCCTCAAAGAAAAGGAGGGTATCAGCACTTGTTTTTCCGCACCAGCACTCTGATGATTTCTGGCAAATAGTTAAATGTCAATTTAGTGTAATTCACGTAAAAGAAATGTAACGACACTTGGTTTCTAATATCACTGTGCACAACATTTATGAAAATTTGGCCATAAAAAAAAAAAAATTTCACCCGGCCATGTGCATGATTTCAAATGGCTGATTTATTTTTGTAATGCTTGCAATAAATGTGCTTCCGCTGATCATGACATTGTAAGTTAGAAGCATCTGACTGCTATTTATTTGTCTCCAATTTTTTCCATGATGAAACTATATGGACTGAGGCATGCAGAGACAGTTTTATTATATTGAGCAACATTTTGCTTGATATAGTGCCGATAACAGGCATATGTGATTATGAGACCCAAATCAAAATGTCCGAGTCATGAGACGAGGACATTTTGATCGGGTCAAGTAATCACATCTGTCTGTTTATCAGCACTATATCAAGCAAAATGTTGCTCAATATAATGTATGTACCCAGTCCAAAAGAAAACCTTACTAGAGTCCTTTTGATTATCGCCATTGGTGCTGGAGTGGTCAGTTTCACTGTATTTGGACATAAAACTTCCCAGCTTGACGCTACTAATTGAAATGTATTCAGCGCAAATCCACCCAGGCGTACGTCTACCCAGTGCAAATGTGTTCCTCTGATTTTCCATTTGTTTATAGAACTAAATAAACACGGCGAGAATCTTCACAGCATGATTCAACCCAGCATAAATAGACAAATGCTTGAATTTACTCAAATAAAAATATCTCAATGGGATAGCGACGGCACACATTTAGACTGGGTAGATTTACGCCCAGGTTCATTCAGGCTCTCTAGACTTTGGCTGAATATTTTCACATTTTTTTAGATTTGCGCTAAAATAGTGGAACTTGCCCCTTCAGCGCCACTGATGGTGTCGCTGTGTGTACTACTAGAAAAATTATGACACCACAAAACTCAAGCAAAATGATGCTCAATATTATATAATTTAAAAAAACTTTAACTGCAATGAAATCATCCTTCTTCTTCAGCGTTCCCTTGGTCATGCTAAATTCTCAGTTGTGTAGCTTGGATAAATGTGGCAGCTATTCGCCGGAGTATGTCGGCTCGGCCCCACAATTTCTCATGGGTGTCCACTGCTTCTGGCAATAAGGTCCTAAGTATATTCTGGTATGCTGGGCACACTTCGCCGGAGTACGTCGGCTCGGCCCCACAATTTCTCGTGGGTGTCCACTGCTTCTGGCAATAAGGTCCTAAGTATATTCTGGTATGCTGGGCACACTTGCAGAACATGGGAACAGGGAAACTGGTCCGTGTGGCTGGTTTTAAGTCGGTAGAGGCAATAAAATAAAGTAACACTATTTGAGATAATTATTGTCTATACAGAAGCAGGAAAAGTTCCAACAATTGCTGTTTCTCATATTGAATTCCTGCTGCTGCACAGGATATGATCATTCTGTAGTCAAACTTTACTATTTTACTGATGAAAAATGAACAGGCATACGTCGAACACTTTGCACAAGTATTTCACCACCTTGACATTTCTCAAAATATCGTGAAATTCTTTATGGTTTGGCTCAGTTTTAGATGTACAGATGAAGTTCCTTCCCTGCCCACCCTGTTTCTAAATCAGATGTTGCTTCTTCTTTGATGTTTGCCTGAGCCTTGGGAATACGCAAAATGATATCTTTCAAGTAGTAAGAGCTAGTTTATTGTTATAATGTGGGAGGGTGCGTGCATGTATTTGGAGTGGGGGGGGGGGGGGGGGTGTGTGTGCGTGTATGAGTGTTCGTATTTTTGTAGGTGGGGGTGGGCATGTCTGTGCGTGCAAGCGTGTGTGCTTGCATGCAGGTGTGTATCTCCGCGCATGTCATTGGTTGGGATGGCTAGAGGTTGTAAAGTTGATCATTAAAACCTGAACATTAGAAAGGTTTCACCATATGTGATGGAAAGTCATATCATCAGAGATAATCATGAAAAGTCAACTCTCAATACAGAACTGATCGCAGATAAATTAACTAAATAACATGTTATAACTCGATAAATAATGAGAAGATTTTTAAGCCCAAAGTAATTGAAGATATGACAGTAAAAAAGAACACACAAAAACAAAACAAAAAAAAAAACAAACACAAACTCGTATGTTTTTCATTTATGGAAACATTTTCCTCTCCCAACCTCGGTCATTTCAGTACCCCCCTCCCCTCCCCACACTCCATAATCCACTCTCTCCGAGGCTCATGTTGAGGGAGCAGGGTGGCTCAGTGGTAGAGCGTACGACTCTCGTGTGAAAGGTCCGTTTGTTTCCAGCCAGGGCCAAAATTTGTTCAGACCCTATTCGGTGCCGCATCTTTGAAATCACCTTCGTGCTGGACAAAAGACGTTAGCCTTAAACTGCGTTTAACTTTTTTTTTTCTCTATCCCATCCACTATCTAGTCTCTCCCGTCTTTCTCAAGTTATGTGTGTGTACATGTGCGTACTAGCGAAAGTGTCAGAACCATGAATCAAAATTAATCACGGACTGCCGCCTTGCTGAGTGCATTGAAGAGCAATAACCTTTTGGAATATGTTTTAGGAGATTAGTTGAAACTGGACAGAATTATGTCGGCTTGATCGTGCGTGCTTGCTCCCTCAAACTTAGGTCTCGCGCTGGTAAGCAAGGGAAACAACAAGGGTTTTGCCCCTATACGAATACTAATAGCTCACCCGGCTTTTAAAGACGTCAGTCAGAGAACGCACCAGCGACCTAATCTGCATTTTTTCATTATATCCTATTTATGTCCCACTGGCACCGAAGTGATCGGGGACATATGCACAGTGCTGAAACATTGTTATAGCGCCACTCCAAAGGTTCAACGCAAAATAAACGGCACAGGCTGCGGCGAGTATGAACTAAATTTCTTTTACATGACGCTGAGCTATCAAGGATTCAAGAAGGGAAAAAACCCTGCCACCTCAAAATGAACGTAAGCTGTTTAGGAGCTGCGTCTTCACACGAAACGCGCTCAGCAGATGGCTTGCTCAGTTGGCCTCCACTTCTGGAACCTATGTCCGATCAGCTAAAGCCATGATAGTATGTCAGGATGTATTCTCCCTTCTGAATTTCTTGTTTTGGATGATGAGCAGGCGACAGAGCATAGCCGCCGTTACAGCAGACGACGCGTTGCTATTGGACGCCAGCAGTTGCACTCCTAGTGCATTCTTTGTCCAAAACAACTCTGCCTATTTTATGACTCGAGAAGATAAGGTGTCACAGTACATCTGTAATGAATTTGACTACGGTGCTTTTGGGTTTCCAGTATTTTGTCACATTCAGAAATCTGTAACAGACCACAGTGTGCACAAAATCATGAACAGTACAGCCACCGAGCTGTTTTTGTGCAATAACACTCTAGTGCAGATGTGTACCTCTCAAATTTTAGTCTTGGGTGAAGTTGATTTTATTACATCCAAGTCAATGATACTGCTCTTGTCACGTCAGTGGAAACAACTGGTCACTTGTGACACTAACAGATCAATCAACAGCAGGAGACAACCAAGGGAAACTTTGCTGGTAAATAGAAAAACAAGGAACTGCCATGTGATGTTAGTTGCTGACCATTTATTTTTCACCCATGTTGGTCGTGGAAAAGTGCCTGCCACAGTGCAAGAAATGCTAGCAGCTCTCCATTTTGCTGATGCTATATTTCGTGGCACAGATTTTGATGGTGATAAATCAGGTGACAACATTGGCTTTGTTGTCGCTAATGTTACTGTCATTCAGGAACCATCCAAAACTGGTCTGAAATATGCACCATCAGCATCTTCAGCCCAAGAATACTTGGCCAGTTTCTCTCGCAACAATTTTGACAAATACTGCTTGGCGGTGGCTTTCACATTCATTGATTTTGCTGACAGTGTTGACGCAGCATCCAATGTAGCTAAGACTGACCCAGGCATTACACACAGAGGAATATGCAGTAGATCCCAGCAATTTACAGATGGAGTGGTCAGCTATAACACTCTGGTTGTGTCCTATCTTAGTAATGGTGCTCCCTCTCCATTTGAGACAACCCATGTCTCTCTGACACATGAGCTTGGCCACAGTTTTGGCAGTGATCATGACATTACAGCACTCTGTAGTCAGGGCCACTACCTCATGCACGGTCCTTTGGAAAAAGATGGGGATATTATCAACCCCCAGTTTTCTGTCTGCAGCATCCGACAGATCTACCCAGTGCTCATGAAGCAAGGTCACTGCTTGACCTCAAGGCTTGGACCAGTTTGTGGGAACACCATTGTGGAAGAGGGAGAGGAGTGTGACTGTGGCTCACGAGAAATGTGTGATGTGATCGACAGATGTTGCACACCGGCTGACGTCCCAATTCATGATCCTGACAAACCATGCACAGTGAGAGCTTCAAAGGATGCTCAGTGTTCAGCTGTAGTATCACCTTGCTGCACTGTCAATTGTACATTCACTCCAAGAAAAGCCAATAAAATCTGTCACACAGAAACAGACTGCAATTCAGTGAGCATCTGCAATGGATGGAAAAGTGACTGTCCTCAGTCAGAGCCAAAGCCGAATGGAACACTTTGTCATAAGGGGTCACGAATGTGTGGACAAGGCCTATGTTTGCACAGTGTGTGCAGGAAACGAGACTTCATCGAATGCCTGTGCCCTGACAAGCAGGATCATTGCAAGGTTTGCTGTAAGGTTGATATGACATCAACTTGCCAACCAGCAACGAAGTTTGGCATCCTTAGTCTCAGCGGGGACACCGTGTACCATCCACAGGGCGCTTCATGTGCTGGTTACAGTGGGGTGTGCAACTCAGAGCATGTGTGTATATACAGTGACATGCCTGCCTTTTCCTCCGATGCTTTTTCAGACACCAACAAACAGTCGTTTTCTGGATGGATCATGATTTACTGGAAACAAGTTCTAACAACTGTGTCAGTTTTCCTAGTGTTTGTGGCCCTATTTGCTCTCACGAGATGGAGGTACAATGCTAGAAAAGCTAAAGCTCTCAAGATGCTGCATCTGACACTTCTGCTCCGACAGGCAACAGAACAGCACCAGCAGTGTGCAGAGAGCATCCACTCACTGGACGAGTTCAGTGACACCTTTGCCAAACAGATAGAAGATGGAAAAACAAAGAGGCCATATATGAAAGCCATCGCTCGCCTTCACTACTTATTTCCCACTGCACCCCTCAACATCCTTATTCATGCCGCTGAAATGTCATCAATGGAAGACATTGCTGTGCGGCTGCTACTCAGCATGGAATATCCCATGGTTGGGTCGCGTAATTGTCTGAAACCATCCTCACAAATAGCCATAGACACAACAGGTGCGGAAACAGTAGAAGAGGCTTTTTCCTTTGTCTGTGACGGGTTTGACAGCTGTCTAGATGTGAGGGAACCATCTGAGAAAATGAACGCATGCATGGGTGACTCTGTGTTGCTGGTGTGTGAAACTAAGCGCCCTGACACCCCTACTGTGTTCACACCAACAGACATCTGTTTTGAGTCAAAACAACTGCAAACCCTGAATGCATCAAAACATTCTGAGCACACTGGTTACATCCCTCAATATGCTAAGCAAGAGCATAGCAGATCAAGGGAGGTAACTAGTGTGCGTTCAGTGCTAGAGGTAACCAGTGTGCACCCAGAGCAGCTAAATACCCCAGCCTGTGATACTGGTATGAAACGACCAGGTACTCCTGTGTTTAATGTAATTCGATCCAACACTCCTGTAACAGAGACGGATATTGGCGATTTTTCCAATGTGCAGGGTGTTCAATCAAACACTTCCAAGTTCAGTAATATTTAGTGAAAAGTCAGATACAGTGAGCAAAGTTTTGTCATCACAGCAATCTTTCAGTTGTGGAAAAGAAGGTAATTTTTGGCTCATGTGTGATAGCAAAAGTGAGTCTAGGTAACAGATCGTGAAATGATTTATGAGCAAACATTCAGAAGGTGCAGTTGCAAGAAGCTTGTGCTTAGCTTCATGCAGAGGTATTAGTTGTGCAACATATCAAGGACAAAATCTAATGGTACACCATTTGACAAAGCCACTTCAGTTAAGCTGCCATGACTTTGACTCAATATCTGAAGGTACACTATTTGACAGCTATGGCGATTTAACTCCCTTGACCACAACATTTTACAGGTTGTTCTCAAATGTATACAAAACAAGAATGGCAAAGCCCTTAAGGCATGAACAATCTAGTTCTAACATAAGTAAAGGGTTGTCTTTTGTACCTGCAATGTTTTCTCAAAATTTATGCATTTTTCACTATTGACAATCTCCCTTGACCTTTGCAAGTAGTTAACCTAAATAGTATGCATGGAAAGGTCTTATCAGCTACCTTTCTGTCATAAATTTGGTTGAAGTTTTGCAAACGTGGTGAAAAAAGCTAAAAATTACTTTTTTCACTTTATTTCACATGTATTTTCACTATTGTGGTACGTGACTCATTGTCTTAAAGCGTGCGCATGCGTGTGCGAGTTGTGAGTGCGCGCTTAGAGTTATAATTATTATAAGATAAGCGCATTATAAATACCGTAATTATTTAATTATTATTATTTGCAAATCTCTCGACACTTGACCTTTTCAAGGGGTCATCCAAATTAGCATGCACACGGTCATACCATAAGGTATCTCTGGACCAAGTTTGGGTTTCTTACTACTCTCAACACCCTGTCTTTAAATGGGCACTTGCAAAATACCTGTTCAAACAAGTGTCTACCATGACACAACACATTGACTTTTGCCATCGATGTTGCATACTCAAATTAATACTTATGGGCAGCCAAACAAATCTTGGCAGTTGGTGAACTTGCCTGACTTTGACCTATCAGGAACCTAATTTAATATATATGTATGCATGTTGAAATGTCTTTAGATCATCAATATTCACATGTTCTGGCTAATAGATTTAGGTTCCAGTGAAAGTTTTGTTTTAAACAAATACAGGCATATTTTTTCCACATTGTGTGACCTTTCTTACCTTGAAAAGAGATTACATTTTTAAAAATGATACACTACATCCAGTCTTTATGCCAAGTTTTAAGTCTGTGGCCATAGTAGTCTCTAGGAAAATGGCACGATTATAATGTAAATAATTGGAGAGGTAAACTGCATGGGTAGGTGTCAGGCATATGACCCATATTCATGGCGTTTGCCTGGAGGAAAAGTTGCCTACTTTTCTTTCTTTTGCAGACTCTAGAGACACTAACATTTATATTGCAAAACAGAAAGCTTGTGACACAAGGATGTCTAGGTTGGCCATTTTCAGGCTTTTACGGCTCCAAGATCACAACAGCACAAAATACAGTAGATTGGATCTGGAGTAAGCCTTCATAGATCCTGTGTGAGCCTTGCATTCTGCACAAGAATCTGTGCCTTGTGAGAAATGAAGAGTGCTCATTGCAGGCATAATGTATTGGAAACAAGTTGTAGAATACAAAACTAGCACAGAAATGCAGCAAAGTTTTAAAATCTCTTGTGCTTTAGTCAATATTTTGGGACCATTAGCCACAAGGTAAAAAAAATCAGCGCAACACTTGTGTTTTTTTGAGCATTTATGCCACTCATTCATAATACAGCATAAATAATAAATCCAGGTATTTTACTGGAGATCTTTTATTAGAGTCCAAACAATAAAATGCAAACCAGTGTATTTACATGAAGTCAAGATTGTGTTTTGGAATCCGATTACAAGGATTTGAGGACATTTTCTAAGTGTTTACTGGTTTACATCTATATATACCAGTACTTGAACGAGTGTGTGTGCTGGTCTGTTATTTTGGATCTTACTGAAGGCAGTAAGGTTGAAATCACAGACCAGCACATACAATAAACTATAGTCAATGGGTTCAGGCCATGCACAAAAAGAAAACCCAATAAGAATAATAAAAATTAAATCTAATTTCACAGGTGTATTACATACAGCACCGATACTGTAAACCCTGATGACTGTAAAACACAAAGCAAAACTGGCCCAAGTTGTATTACCAGTAAGTTTGCAGGTCAGGATAAGAGGCAGCTTTCCATTCTTTCTGAGGCAGTTTACATTTGTAACCCAGGTTGAATCCGAGCCGAGTTCAACCCAGGTTGATGCCTTTAGAACTTTTTATTGAAAGTATAGGCACCTTAAAAATATACATTATTATTATTATTATTATTATTTACAATTGCATTTAGAAACATGGGGTTGACTGGTCCACTTGACCCTGAAAAAGCATCTTAGGAGTGCATCATGGCAGCCCCCCCCCCCCCCCCCCCCCCCACCCCCGCAAACACAAACTACGGACTCAAATGCGTGTCAACCGACTTTCTATAAACGGCAATTTAAATAGATTCAAGAAATTTATTGTCCATTAAAGGATATTTGTCTTTGCCTGCTGAGCGTAGGTCAAAGTTAAAAAACATAATATCTCAATTACACATCAAACATGGCTAATCCCCGACTAAACAAGAATATAAAATAGTATGTTTTGACACTAACATCATACGCACGCCCAGACACACAAACTTAGTTTATGGCAGTACAGCCCTCTGAAGGCAAAACACGGCAAGTCCAGCACGACTATGTTGGAGCTACCCTGTTTTGACCCCAAAGGGAACTGTAGGTCAGTAGGTGTGAGTCTGCATTCTACTGAATGCACTTTAAAAAGCCCCATCCTACAATGGTTCAAGGGTTGTGCCATAGTAGCTTGGCGCCTATGAGCGCCAAGCTATTCTGGCACCACCCTTAAACTATCAAGGTCAATCCACATCTTGCTGTTAAGCAGTATTCACACTTGGGATTTATTATCATTTTAGGTGATAACAGGCAAAGAATTAATGTAGTAAAGATGTTCAATGAAATGAGTTAAATTAATAAAACACCTCAACTTACATAAATATATATCAATAATAATACAAGCAATTAAAAATATATATATTTACAGAGTAAAACATTTGGTTATTAAAAAAAAAGCTGCCATCATGTGTTGGAAATGAACAGGTACATACCGGTAATATACTAAGATGCATAACTAAAACGTACAACTTTGCAAGTCAAAATAATGTTAACATCCGACTATACTTATGTCACGATTTTGATTCTGCAGCCCATTCACTTGGGCCAAATGGTCAAACTTTCAACATCAACTACTAAGCACTTTGTGAAAATAAGAGATGGACTAAAATGAAAGGCCAAGGGTGGCACCTGATTAGCTTGCACCTCGAGATAAGCCTATCTCATGTACAATTTGCACTGTAAATGAAAAGTTAACCCATTCAGCCCCGACGCACTACAGCAGGAGATGGGTCGACCATGATAATTCAAGGGCAGTGCCAGATTAGCTTGGCGCCAACAGGCGCCAAGCTAATCTGGCACTGCCCTTGAATTATCATGGTCGACCCATCTCCTGCAACAGGTGCATAGTCGTCAGATGGCGCCTCCAAAATTTGGGAAATATGTGCGCCGGGCTGCACGAGTTAAGACTAAAACAAAAGCTGCAAAAGTGACCTTGATTCATACATTGGGTAAAAACATATCTATTACTATAAGTATGCAGATGAGTAGCGCATGAACTAACACATAGTAACTTTATGTTCGATCATCCTATCTTTCCGTAGTGACGTAAAAAAACAAGTACACAGAATTCAATGAACAAGAAAATGGGATGAACCGGCTCACAAAGTCTCTTCTATAGGCCTATGAGCTTACGTGCATTTTCCCACTTTCTGCACAATACGCATGAAGACACCCGAGATCTTTATAAAGATATAGACTGTATTGTAAACTAAATCAAACTGTCAGAGGGAGAGCATTGGGTCAGTTCATACTGATGTGCTGGTGCTTTGTGTCAATTCAAAAACATTGTATAACACTGATGTGTCTTGTGCTTTTATGTCAACGTTCGATTCTTCTCCACAAGTGTGGCATTCTTACTTTTGATTTCTTTTTCTGCAATGAACTAGCTACGGGGTATATCCAAATTTCAAGTGGATAAGGAAGATTACGGACTCTAATGTGGGTCAAGCTACTTTCTATAAACGGTCACCTAACTCTTCAATGACATATCCAATTTTAATATGTTCGGAGGCTCTCTTAGGCACCCCCTGAAAGAAGCATTTCCTATATTTTCAAGCTTGTACATATGCAAACTTGGAGATTTTTGTGTTTACATACATACGCTCACATGATGCTTTGTGCCAAACATATATTCTACAGTGAGGTTTGCAGAATTAGACATGACATTTTTCTCTTGTTACTTCACACTCACAAGGGGCAAATCATGGATGGACGGAAGACTCAAAACAAGAAGTATGGGAAGTGACAGAACTGAAGGAATCAAACGAATGGGAACAAATGCCAACCCAGTTCCAACATCTGTACCAAACTATCAGACCTGAAAGTTTGGGAAGACGCTGTTGAGAATGGCTAGCGGGCAAAAGAGAAGCAAAAGTCAGAATGCTATTAACCCTTATCATTCGGAATACACCAGTGTGTGAAGTAAGTTTGACTAAAATAGTTCAAGCGTAGTGAAAGAATAGCTTGGCGCCTCTAGGTGCCAAGCTATTCTGGCACCACCCTTGAACTAAAGCCATTGGTCTATATCCTTATCTGTAAGTACTATAACGTAGCTTGCATATGGCAGTGACAAGTGTACAAATTTAAAGCTTTTAGCCTCAGTAGGATATGGGTTAAAAGAGAATAGCAAGCCCCAAGATCTGATCAGACTGGCACTGGGCAATGGCCCAATTGCAACTTTGAAGACTTCTGTGGTTCTACAGCCCCGGACATGCTGGAGTCCAGGGCAATGATCGAGCGGACACCCTCGCTGGCAAGGCAGGTCGCACAGGGGCTACGGAATGGCAGATCAGACATGAGAAACCATTTCCAGGAACAGAGCCAAGGGCACCAAACAGTCAATCGCTTTTGGATTCGGAACAGAGGTGTGGAGAAAGGACATGAGAGATTCATGGTCAACCAAACCAATATTGGTACAATCTCGAAATCAACTCTACGAAGACTTCTGATAGGTGGGGTGGAGCACGCACAGCAGGGGTCACCCTCACTTTTCTAAAACTGCGTATGCCAAATGGAATGCTGCTCAAAAATTGCGTACTCACTAAAAAAAAGTCGCATATATTGAATAGTCTTGTAAGACAATACCATTGACGGTCTGAGATCATCTTAGGCGAAAAGGTCACTGAGAGTTCCCTTTGTTGGGCTCATTTGTCTGCAACTGAAAGTATGTGTTCTCTCTTCCCCTCCCTGTTGTAGACGTTTATCAGAAAGTGTCCTTACGTGTTTGGGGCAAGGTATGATCATTTCAAAATTGAGGAGACTGTTTTGAGGTTTACTGCCGTTTCTATGCTGGACCAGAATATGAATAACAGTCCCGGTTAAATTTCAATCGGTCAGTTTTGATTCTAGTTTAAAATGAGATGAACATTGAAAGGTTGACCCATGTAAGAACAAGTAGGAACATAGAATTACCACAGAAAATGACCTCTGAATGAACCGATGCCTGTGTTTCAGCAATGTCAGATGTCACTGACCCCCAAAGCTGGACTAAGGACGTGTTATTTAGTGCGCACACAAACACACTGAATGTTGAATTGCTGAATCATGCCAAATTTGTCAGTGTCTTAGTTCCGTAGAGCTGGACATCAGAACTTTAGGAAATTTGATCTAATCAACAGATGTGGTGTTTATTAAATGCTGGAAAAAAAATGGATAAAAGATCATGATAATATAACAGCTACTGTGACAGTCTCTGTCACTGCTAAACGGCAGTAGGTTAAGATAGCTAAACCCCTTTTTTTGTCGCCACTTTTGACCATGTTGGAACAGTGTTCCCAAACAGCATTTTTCAGTTGATCAAATTTTATGGAAACTGGTCATCATTCAAGCCAGATACTTTAGCAATGCCAAACACATTTTGTTCTAACCACAGACACCTTTTTGCATATAACAAACATATACCTCCCAGAAAACTGCATGCAGGCTGATTTTCTTGCGTATAAAATGCAGGTTGTTGTTTTATTTTGCATAAGTGTGACCCCTGGCATGGATTTTTCCAAGGCTAGATATCCCATCTTGACTGAACTGAACTGTCAGAGTTTGAGGCCTGCCCGCCTATGACGTCCTGTGCATGTTATTGAAAGCGCTCTACCATGTCCCATCCTAAATCAGGCAGGCACCATGCGAAGGTTGCGCAAAAATTCCTGACAATATATCATTTTCTTACAAAAGATTATGTAAGATAGTGTGACAAACATGGCTATTCAAAACTACTTGATTTTCCTGGAAAAAGATCCGACACAGAGAAATGATGTGGCACCACGCGAAGGTTGCGCAAAAATTCCTGACAATATATCATTTTCTTACAAAAGATTATGTAAGATAGTGTGACAAACATGGCTATTCAAAACTACTTGATTTTCCTAGAAAAAAATCAGACGCAGAGAAATGATGTGGCAAATGTATGTAGATGGCAACGATTCCGATAGTTGTGAGACCAGCCTTGTTCCTTTTGTCATCTCATGCAACCCCCCCACCCCTTTTACCCCCCATACACCATGCAAAATCCAGCACTCTACAACAAACGGATTCCAAAATTGTATGCTTGGAACATTAATTTTTCTCTAAAAGGGATTTTAAAAAAAATACTTACCGATGACATGACTATGTGGAAGTGTCTACTACTTACTCAATTTTAGCCTAAGAAGCTGTTGTGTTACCACACAACCCGGGAGGCACTTGGGGAATCCCTAGAGGGGCCGAGAGTTGTCTCCCGTTCCTGCCCATCCGGCTCCGAGTCACGTGGTGACCAACCAGTCTGTATACTTAGCTCACCAGCAGCAAGCGGGGCAGGTCGGAGGGTCCTCCGAGTCATGTCATCGGTAAGTATTTTTCAAAAAAATACCTTTTAGAGAAAAATGAATTTGTTTCCTCAAAAACATTACCGATGACACGACTATGTGGAAGAATTGCGATAAGGAGGAGGGTGCCGCGCCCAAATCACCCCAGCAGAGGGCTATAGTCAGAGCCATCCTCCCTGCCACAAACTCCCAACAATTTTAGCTAAGTGTGCGCCTACAGTGTAGCCAGGAAGACATCGTCTGGCCTGTTATGTCAGTTCTGCCTGGGTTAAATGGTAGAAAGAGGCGCGAGCATTCTCTCCGGGCGGCTTTGGATCGGCGTAGGTAACGCGTAGGGCGCGCACAGGATCTTGTTGCCTGGTCTCGCGGGGAAAGTTTGTATCTCGCCGCGGCCGTAAGGTGATCACCTGTTGCGCGGTCAGAGACCTAGGCAAGAAATTCAGGGTCCGTGAGGAGCTGCTCAGAACCATCCGCTTTAAGTGCAGGCAGGCAGGGCGCGCTGACAGCACGTGTAGCTCGCTTACTCGGGTCGCCGTGGTGAGAGCCAACCGGAAGCATGTCTTACGAGTCACATCCGTGAAGCAGGCCAAGGACAGCGGTTCAAATCTGGCAGAGTTAAGCCATGTTGGCGCCCAGGGAAGGTCCCAGCGAGGAATGAGCGAGCGGAGTACTGGACGCTGCAGGCTGAATTGAGTCATAAGGTCGTTAATGTCTTAGCAGGCTCCGGGAGGCCGAGGTGCCAGTAGCTGTGTCGGCAAACATGGACAGGTGCCCCCCGATGGTGACAGGCGCTAAGTCTTGGTCTCCGAAGAGCCAGAGGAAGAAGTCTGCGAGCTGGGGATACGTCAGTTCGGTTGGGAGGGGCGGGGGGGGGGGGGGGGGGCTGGTCGTCACACCAGGAGCCCAGCTCTCGCCGTCTTCCCTCGTAGATGCACCTGGTCGAGGGTAGCGATTGCTTCCACTGCTGCAGGCGAGAAACCTCTATCGGTGAGGGCTTGCCGCACCAACCCCAGGTGTGAAGGCAGAGACGCTCCGGGCACAGGTGGAACAGCGGCTGGCGGGGCTGCCTGAGCACCGTGCTCAGCGCAGGCAGCAGCAAGGGGGGGGGGGGGGGCCGTGGCGAGGCTGAGGAGGAGGAAGGTCTGAGACCGGTTCCAGGAGACCGGGGCTACCAGCAAGACGACCGCATTGCATTCTCGAAGCTAGAGGAGGACTTGGGAATGAAGGCCGTCGGGGGGTATGCATACGCGAGGAGGCCGTCCCACGGGAAGGAGACTGCCCAGGCAAGGGGGCCTGGAATCGGGGAGGCGAAGAGGGGAATCTGGTGATGCCACCTCTTGGCGAACAGGTCGATCCCAGTGAGCACAGATCATCTGAACGATGTCCTAGCTTAGCGTCCACGTCAGAGGCCGCGCTGGGAGAGAGTCGGCCAAGACGTTCAGGTGGCAGGGGGATGTGTCGAGCTCTGGGGGAAGCTGCGGTCCTCGCACCAGCACAATCGGATGGTAGAGGAGCATGCACAGGTCGGGTTAGCCTTGCTTCTAAAAGTAGGCAAACCTGCGTCTCCCGAGTAAAGCGAAGGCTACCCAATCCGGTCAGAGGAACTGCTACACTTAGCTGGAAACTCTGAAGTCCGTTGCCGTGGCGAAGTCTGTTGGCGCAAGATGTTTGAGCTAGACCTCCAACCCGACGGTGAAGAGCGAGGAGAGGAAACGTCAACACGAATACGGTCCCTGCCATGTGTAGACTCCACACGCTGTGACCGTTCCTTCGATCGCTAAGACCGAACCCTTGGCAAGTCTGTGCTTCGGGGTTCTGCCGTCTACTAGCACTCTCCATACGACGGCTCATCGAACTGACCACACTGGTCCTCTCCCGAAGGAGGCTATCATCGCCAGTGGATCGCCTGTGGCGCCACTCTCTATCACTGGACCCCGCAATCTTAACATGTGGCTTACCAAGTCGGCTTCTTGAAATTCCGTGCGACCCAACGCAATCCCTGTAGGGGGAGCCGAGCTCTCCAAGACCTCACTAAAACCTAGGGTGGTGAACCCCTGCCAGGCCTAATTCCCTTCTGTCGATCGACGGGTATAATTGAGCTCTTGGTGCTGTGCTGGATGGCGAATCCCGTCAGCTGCTATTAGGCTCAATCGTCCGCGCAGGACGAGGCAGCTCTGCACGAAGCACCGGTGGGGGCAGCCGGACCTTCTTTTGTTTCCTTTGAGAGCTCCTACTCAAGCGCCGAAGTGGCAAAGGCGCAAGGCGACACGGCGGGCGAGGCGAGCAGAACAAGACAACGTGGAGAGGGCCGTGGAACCGAAGCGCGAGACTTGGTCGAGGGCCGCGTCCGCTGGAGTGACGCGCACCGCGGTCCATCCTGAGCTTGTCCACGGGTGAGCGCGAGCGTCTGGGGCTGCTGGAGGAGTGGGAGGGCTCCGAACTGCCCTAAGTCCTCGGACGAGTGGACACTGGTCTCTGCCAGCTAATGACTCCCCGTAAGAGTCAGCGAGCTTTCCGAGTAGAGACAATAAGGACTGACAGTGGACACGGGACGGCGCGCGGCACGTCCCAGGAGGCCGGGCTCAGTGAGGCGGGCGCTCTGCCGGCTATATGGCTCCCCGTAAGAACCAGTGGGCTTTGTCCAGGCGGGCTCCCTCTGGGGAGCTTGTCGCGTTGAATGCAGTCCTGCTAGGAGCGCTGGGCTCCCGTGTCCGGCACGGCATGCATCCCCAAGGGCGGTGTGGTCGCGCTGTTCTCTCTTGGCACTGGTCTCTGTGAACCGGGCTCTCTGCCGGCTAAACTACTCTCCGTAAGAGTCAGCGGGCTTTCAATTTGAGACGAGCGAGGACTGACAGCGGATATGGGACGGCGCGTGGCGCGTCTCTCCAAGCCGGGCTCAGTGAGGCAGGCTCTCTGCCGGCAAATAGGCTCCCCGTAGGAACCAGCGGGCTCCCTCCTGGAAGCGATCGCGTTGAGAGCAGTCCTGCTAGGAGTGCTAGTGTTACGCGTCCGGTGTGGCGTCTGTTCCACAAGGTCGGTGTGGTCTCATGGTCACTGCTCCGGCCATGGAGGATGGCGCCTCGAGTGGAGAAGGATCACACACTGGTGCCGAGCAATCGCGTCTGTAAAGCTCCATAACTGTGACCAGCGCAGCTCATGCCAGGTGGAGCAGGTGTAGCAAGCGTGGTCGGAGGCGCATCCGGCGCAGGAGAGACAGACCTGTGGTTGTCCAACGGCGATGAAACCTGCCGCATGCGTGCAGGTCAGCACCTGGCAACTGCAACACATATCACACGCGGAGGCACGCGGGCGAGGGCCTGTGGGGTCCCGCCCAGCTAAGGCAAGCCTTCGAAACACAAAAAGGTACAAGCATGCAAGTAAGCGTCTGGCCCTGCAACACCTATCAACGTGAAAGCTAGTGGGCGCGGGCACGTGGGGACCCGCCAAGCTAAGGCGAGCATACGACGCATCACAGCACAAGACCCAAGCATGCAGGCAAGCCCCGGGTACTGCAGCACCTGTCAACAAGTGTTACGATTGTGGTTGTGTTATCCTGTGAGAGCGTACATGTGTTATTCGTAGGTAACGACCCGATGTTTTTTTGAGCTTTCACGGTTACGTTTCACGTGTTTTTTTAGTAAGATTTTCTTTTGTTCGTGAGTAGAGCCGATTTCGTTTTGTTGTGTTTAGTCCGGTACGTTGCAGAAGGGTCGCACTGTCTAGTGGCCTCGTAAGCGTCACGTCGGTTAGTTGACATCGCAACATTTTTTGCTACTTTTTGTTTTCCTGTGCACGTGTATCGAGCAGTCTTTATTTCGTTTGGTGAATGTTCTCGTACCTTTTTGAGCTATCATATCACGTACATTTTCTTTTGTTCGTGAGTAGAGCCGATTTCATTTTGTTGTGTTTAGTCCGGTACGTTGCAGAAGGGTCGCACTGTCTAGTGGCCTCGTAAGTGTCACGTCGGTTAGTTGACATCGCAACATTTTTTGCTACTTTTTGTTTTCCTGTGCGAGTGTATCGAGCAGTCTTTATTTCGTTTGGTGAATGTTCTCGTACCTTTTTGAGCTATCATAGATAGGGATACCATACTTTTATGTGTCTTTATTATATGCTAGAATTTAGAGCTGAAGTGAGCAGCCGTGTTTTTGTAGCCTGATATATTTGTTTCTGGAAAGTTTATGTTAATGAGCTTCGGCTGCGTGTTTCGTTCTGGTTATTTGAGTTCATGATTTCCGTAGAAGATTCTAGATTTTGATAGTGTATGTAAGGAGGGCGCTGGGAAAGCCCGTTAGTACATTGTCTTGCTTTGTCAGTTGTAGAGATACACAGTTTATTGCGAGAGACGCTGTGTATGAGAAACTTTGAGTCGTAGTGTGGACTGTGACATAGCTGAAGAGACTTTGTATTCAGTAGTTTGTGCATTTGAAAGAGCATTACTGTGTGGATATCGCATCGCTGAATTAAATATTGTTGGAACTGTTACTCCAGTATTGTCTACATCCTTAAGCCACGTGTGACGGATTGCAGCTGAACGAGGTTTACTTTAAAGAACTCTACGTGCGTGTGTGTCTGGTGTGTTTATCATACTTCGACTACAACTCCACCACGTAACAACAAGAAATGCGAGAGGGTGCGGGCACGTGGGGCCCCGCCAAGCTAAGGCGAGCATTCGACGCAGAATGTCACGAGAAGGACAAGCATGTAGGAAGCGTCTGGCACAGCGTGAGCTAAATAGGATGAATGGTTGGTCACCACGTGACTCGGAGCCGGATGGGCAGGAACGGGAGACAACTCTCGGCCCCTCTAGGGGTTCCCCGAGTGCCTCCTGGGTTGTGTGGTAACCAGGTTCTTAGGCAATATATCGGTAATATTTTTGAGGAAACAAATTACATGACATCAAAATGCCAATACATCGTAGGACTAACATTTTATTACGTAAAGATTTCTGTGCATCTGGCTCGTGCGTTTCTTTTGTCAATAGGTCTACCTGTTCGCTCTCAACACCCCGTCTTAAAAAGACACACGAAAAATAACTCTCCAAACAAGAGTTGAAAATGACATTATGTGTAAACGTTTGCCATAGGCAATGCATATTTATAGTAATAGACTTGTGGTAAAAAGTATACCGTAACAGATGGGTCCAAGCTCAGGTCTTGTGCTGCAAACTTAGCTTACATACAGAGTTAAAATTTGTTTAGCACAGAGAGAATACAATACATGGGAACAGCAAAGCACTGAGCAGAAGAACGTTATAACTCAATCCCATCATCTTTTCGATTCATTGATCACCTGCATTTCATGCTGTGCAAATGACCCCCTGTGCATGCAGTGAAAGGTACTTTAAGGCCAGACACTACACCCCAAATATGAGCTTTTGTCTGTCTAGAATCTGTTTTGAACTGTTGATGTATTTTGATAGGGTTTGGTGAGCTGAGACCAAAAAAGTGGTTTTTGGATGTGTACGACTCCCCGTTGCCCTGGAAACCAACCAAGATGGCCACCGTATACACATTTTAGTACAAATTCAAAGCAATAGATCTCAAACACTACCAAACTTAGAAACAAAGTTCTTTTGTCTGGTGATTCTTTGTCAAAACAACTACATTTTGTCAGAAGGATTTTATTCTGAAGCTGTTGGGGAAAAAAGTTATTCATGATGAAATACGCTACATGAGCTGAAAGAGGGAAAATGTCGATTTTGGGGAATTGAATAGCCACAACTATTTTTCCCCTTGTGCAATCACAAAATCCTTCTGACAAAATGCAGCAAAGTGAATAACAATCATAACTGCAAAGTTTGAATGCTGTGCCTATTCAGGTTTATGATATCTATTCAATAAAAGATGAAAAAAAGTGAAAATGAGAAAAACAGAGAATAAGGTAAACATCAACCTTTACTTTGTCATAATTCAGCTTTATAGTCATCAATATGCGAATTATGCAGTATAAACATATTTCGCATGAGAAAATGAAAAGCAAAAGTTTTCTCAGTCTTGGATATATGCACACTGATGACGTTTCTGCAGGTAAAATGTCAAAGGAAACTGTCAGGTGCACAAAGTGTGTGCTGTACTTTGCCATTTCAGATACACCTGAGCGATGTGTAAAACCATTTTTTTTTTATCCTTTACTGACAAATGCCGACGTCGCGAGCATCTTTCATCAATTCAAGTTTCTTAGGTGTTGTGGATTTCACCACCGTCCCATCGGCGTTTACATTATGAGGCTTAGGTATGTTTTCGTTCTCTCTCTTCACTCGGGTTCGTCTGCTCGAACACATCTCTCTTCGTCTGTTCAATCTCGCAGCTGCTAGCTGAGCACCACGCAACTACTTCTAAGCCGTTGGAGACATTTCCAGCGATTACAACTGATGGACTTTGTGAAATAACTGCTGAAGGGATGTAAAACGTAGAAAATGCGTGATCTGAACTAGCGATTCTCGTATTTTGATCGAGTTGTACGTCATGCGTAATGGTGCATTGTGGGACGGTCGGAAAACCCGAAGCCGCCCGAAGCCTGGCCGGAAAAACCCGAAGTCGCCCGGAACACTCGGCGCGCTCTGCTCATTGGTCGGTCTTGCAAAATAGTATTATCTCATTAGCATAGCGTCCGTACAAGGAAATCTCCGGTCGTTCGTGACGTCAGTTTCGTGCCAATAGCTATTTATAGAGCCTTTGTAGCGTTCAACTGGTTTGTGGATGGGAAAGTAGAAACGGAACCTGTTCGAATGGACCCAAACATGGTGGTGTTCGTCGCTCACAAAGCGGTGTAGTCCAAACATTCGATGTTTTTGAGCAAAAGACGTCGCGAACGCTTGAAAAATTGAGCAGGTGCTTCACTTTATTTATTTTTTACAGCAAATAAAAGGTATTTTTGGATATTTTATGGTTGTGGCCAGGTTCTAAGGGGTTCAAACAACCCAAAAATACACTCAACCCAAAAACACTAAGGAACACCCAAAATGACTTTTTGGGGTACCGTGTCTGGCCTTAAAAGGGTTAACACCATCTCAGTGAATAACTTGAAAAGTGACAATTTAACCATTTGTCAAAACAGGCTTAAAAGGCACGGACAGTGAGAGCAGATCATAGTAGAACGTCCCGTCATTGTCGCCTCCCCCGAAAATCAGAATCTCATCTTCCTCTTGGTTCTCGTGGTTGTAGGGCAGAGCAACAGCAGCATGCCCGGCACGAGCGCAGAGTGCATTGGAAACTGCAAGCTTGTGCCATGAGAAGGATCCTTTAAAAAAATATTATATTTATTTATATTGAGCAACATTTTGCTTGATATAGTGCCGATAACAGGCAGTTGTGATTACGAGACCTGAATCAAAATGTCCGAGTCGTAAGACGAGGACATTTTATTTGGGTCAAATAGTCACGTCGCTTATCGGCACTATATCAAGCAACATGTTGCTCAACATAATTTATGTACCCAGTCCAAAACAAAACAAAACATTGATTTTGCGGCTGACTGCGGTGTTCAGACAAAACACATGAATGGCAGACGACTGCAAATCAGTGTCGACTCGTTGCGTAGATTTTGTCTGACTATGAGCACATCCAGTGCTTTGTATAACAGTGTGTATTACTGAGTAAATTCAGCTTGTTACTAGATCACGCATAATTGCGGAAAATGCCAGCAGGTTTGTTTATTACAGTAGTTCTTTTCTCAAGTTGTTGATATCGCCAGCCGACATCTCGTCAATTTCACCAAGTCAGTCCAGCGACTCGCACATTTCCTGGCGTCTGTTCTTCATTCGTGTTTGACCCCACCCGGGTCTGCCCTGGGGGACTTGGGTGGGGTTGACTACTTTTTAGTTCCCAGGGTCACCCTGGTCAGCCCCACAGGGTGGGTTTCCCTTCTACTCTGGGGCATGTGTTTCTGTCTACCCTTGGTCCATTCACCTGTATTTGCCTTTTTAAAACTCTCCCAACTGTCTGCACTGCCTGTAGCTCTTGATATTGGATGTGTGTTGCTAAATGGTCTTAGCTTTATTTAGGCCCCATGGCGTAGGTTTATTTAACGTATTGGACTGGCTGGCGACATACATTCAATATTCTTTTCTTTTTTTTTCAGAAGCAGTGCAGGCACGTCCTAAGAAAGCCTTGTTGCTGTTGGACGTTAAGCAATGTACTTACTTACTTACGCCTGTCACCCCTACCCGGGTATAGGCCGTCGACGAGAGACCTCCAGCAACTCCTGTCCTGTGCTTCTCCTTCGATTCTACTCCAGGTGGTTCCCAGTCTCTTGATGTCTGCTTGGAGGTCTCGACGCCAGGAGTTTCTCGGCCTACCTCTTTTCCTCTTTCCCTGGGGGTTCCATGACAATGCCTGCCTAGTGATACTGGAAGCTGGCTTTCTCAGACTGTGACCGATCCATCCCCATCTTCTTCGCCCAATTTCATTCTCTGCTGTTATCTTCTCTGGCCAGTGGATTTTCAAAATTCTTCTAAGGCAACTGTTCATGAAGGTCTGTACTCTGTTGACTGTGGTTTTTGTCAATCTCCATGTCTCTGCTCCATATAGGAGAACTGCTTTTACATTGGAGTTGAAAATCCGGACTTTGGTGTGTTGTGACAGCTCTCTGGAACTCCACACTTTTTTCAACTGGAGAAAGGCTGCTCTGGCTTTACCGATTCGTGCTCTGACATCTGCATCAGTGCCGCCTTTTTTGTCTATGATGCTCCCGAGATAGGTGAAGGACTCCACCTCCTCCAACGGGGTGCCAGCAAGCAAGACTGGTTCTTCCCTGGTTGCGTTCAGCCTCATTGTCTTTGTTTTCTGTTTGTGAATGGTGAGGCCCACTTGGGACGAGATGTCAGCAAGCCTCGTGGTCTTGTCCTGCATTTGTTGATGAGTGTGGGACAGTAATGCCAAGTCATCTGCAAAATCGAGGTCGTCAAGCTGTGTCCACAGTGTCCACTGTACTCCACTTCGTCTGTGCTCTGTGGTCATCTTCATGACCCAGTCTATGGCCAGTAGGAAGAGGAACGGAGACAGCAGACACCCCTGCCTGACACCAGTTCTGACCTGGAGCTCTCTGGTGAACTGCCCTTCGTGGATCACGCGACATGTCATGCCATCATAGCTGCTCTTGATCAGGCGGACGAGCTTTGTGGGTACACCGTAGTGTCGTAGGAGTTTCCACAGAGTCTCTCGGTCCACGCTGTCAAATGCTTTCTCATAATCCACAAAGTTGACGTACAGCGGGGAGCTCCACTCCAGAGACTGTTCCACGATGATGCGGAGAGTGGCGATCTGGTCTGTACATGATCGGTTCTTCCTGAATCCTGCTTGCTGGTCTCTCAGCTGGGGGTCAACGGAGCTCTTCATTCTCTCTAGGATGATCCTGTTAAAGACCTTTCCTGGTACTGACAGCAAGGTGATTCCTCTGTAGTTGGAACACTTGCTGAGGTCGCCTTTCTTGGGAAGCTTGATTAGGTACCCCTCCTTCCAGTCAGCTGGCATCACCTCTCTTCCCAGATCTTTCCAAACAGTGGGTACAGCATCTCAACTGTTGTCTCTAGGTCTGCTTTCAGAGACTCCGCTGGGATGCCATCTGGCCCTGCTGCTTTGCCATTCTTCAAAAATGCCACTGCTTTTCTGATCTCTTCCCGGCTGGGTCTGTCACAGCTGATGGGTAGGTCGGTCTCTGCCGGCTGGATGTCGGGGGGGTCGGGTGTGCTAGGTCTGTTCAGTAACTCTTCAAAATACTCGGCCCATCTGTTCCCACCGGGTCTGCCTGGGGACTGGTGGGTTAGGATTTTTAGTTCCAGGGTCCCTGGTCAGCCCACAGGTGGTTTTCTCTATTCTGGGCATGTGTTCTGTCTACCTTGTCATTCACCTGTTTGCCTTTTAAAACTCTCCTACTGTCTGCACTGCTGTAGCTCTGATTGGATGTGTGTGCTAATGGTCTGCTTATTAGGCCCATGTGTTAGTTATTACGTTTGACCTGGCGACTACATTCAATGTTCTGTGTTTTTTTCAAGCAGTGCAGGCAGTCTGAGAAGCCTGTTGCTGCGGACGTAGCAATGTACAATCATCATCATCGCCATCGTCGAGTGTCTGCTCTGTCTGCATAGCTGCCTTCTTGTCTTTACTGTCTTCTGTATGGCATACTTACCGACAATCTTCTGGTAATGTCGTAGAGCTGTTTCATGTTGCCGCTGCCTGCTGCCTTTTCTGCCTCTGCTGCCAGGCTGTCTGTGTAGGCCCTCTTGTCTGCCCTGATACTCCTCTTCACCTCGCGGTTGGCTTCTGAGTATTCCCCCTGTGCCCTTACTTTGGCTGCTCTCGTGCGACTGTTGTTGACCGCTGCTTTCTTCTGCTTCCTCGCTTCTATCTTCTTCAAGGTCTGTGCCGACAGCCAGTCCTTGTGGTGGTGTTTCCTGAACCCTACAGTGTCTTTGCAGGTTGAGTTCAGCGCCTCTCTAACTGCCTTCCACTGCTGCTCTGTGGTGACCGCCTCCTCTTCATTTACTAGCTCCTGTAGCGCTTGAAACCGGTTGGACAGCACCAGTTTGAACTCTTCTCTAACTCCAGTTTCTCTCAGGAGGCCTACATTATAGCGCTGTCTTCTTGTTGTCTCTGTGCGGCTTTTCTTTAGCTTGAGCTTCATTCTTAAGGTAAGCAGATGGTGGTCTGAGGCGACATCTGCTCCCCTCCTCACTCGAACATCTTGAAGGGATCTTCTAAATTTCTTGCTAATGCAGATATGGTCTATTTGGTTCTCTGTTGTATGGTCAGGTGAGACCCAAGTTGGCTTTGTGTATTCTTCTGTGTGGGAAGATGCTGCCTCCAATGACAAGTCGGTTTAGAGCACAAAAGTCTACAAACCTCTCCCCGTTCTCACTCATCTCCGAGCCTAGTCCCTGTCTCCCCATCACCTCTTCGTATCCGGTGTTGTCCTCCCCTATTTTGGCATTAAAATCGCCCATGACGATGGTGATGTCTCGCTCCGCACATTTGTCCACGGCACTCTGGAGTCGGTCGTAGAACTCTTGTTTCTCTTCCTCGTCACTGTCATTGGTGGGCGCATAACACTGGATGATGTTCAGCTTGAGCTTTTTCTTAGTTCTAAAGGCTGCTGTTATAATTCTTGGCCCAAGAGGTTCCCAGCCCATCAGCGCTCTCTGTGCCACTGGTGACAGCATGAGTGCTACTCCTTCTGTATGGGGGGCATTCTCCTCTTCATGACCTGAATACAGAATCATCTCCCCACTTAACAGCCTTTTCTGGCCAGACTGCGTCCATCTGGCTTCACTGATGCCTAGCAGGGAAAGGTTGTACTTTTGCATTTCCGCTGCTATCTGGGCGGCCTTGCCGCTCTGGTACATGGTCTTGACGTTCCATGTGCCCATGGTTGTATCCCTGGATAGAGAGAGGCGGCTCGGTCCTGTGGCTTCCGAAGACTTCCGGCTTTCACCACAGGACGTCATGTCTTCTAGTAGAAGAACCTTCCTCCTCCAGGAAAGGAATTACTGTTAATCTTTTCGTCGGCGTTTTTGTAGCTATTTCCCCTTTTGCAGGGTGGGGAAGCTACCCCCACGCCCAACCCCCTTACTAGGAGGACCAGGGGTTTTCTGTCGGGGTCACCTTCCCTTAGACCATGTTGGTTCACGGCACCTTATTTCATTCGGTGCACCCCTCTCACGAGGGACCCCCTATCCACCACCCAGGGGACGCGCCTCAACGCCGTATGGTCCCAGCGCGAGGGTTAAGCAATGTACAATCAATCAATTCATTCGTGTTTGTGTATAGGACATAAATTTTGAGTGTTCATGCACACTAAGAAGTATTTCATTACTACTACATATAAGAAGCTTGATAATGTTGCCCTATGAAAATATTTTGTGTTTCCGTTTTGAAAAATGCACGTATCATCAAGATCAAATCTTGGCGCGCAAGGGATTTTGGGAAGGGAAGTAAATCAAATTCATGAATATTAATTTGCTTGTTATACAATATATATCAATACATGTGTCAAAGAAGGAACAACTTTATGGAGTGGGTACATAATTATATAAATGATGATCATATACTTATAGATCATGATGCAGGCAATATAAATGATACCATGGTATCTGACCTCACTACAACAGGGGGTCAAGGACCTACAACTTTTATAAATTGCACTCTTCACTGAAGAGTGTATAAGCTACACCACAGTTGTAGGCCTTGCAGGCTAATTAGCATGTATGCCACTTGAAGAGGGCAACCTGCACTATACAAGTACACAGGTTACAACTTTTCTTTACATCCTAGATCCGTAATATTCAAATAGACAATTTATGGACATCAGAAGTTGGTCAAATTTACATGTCTTGATGGAAGAAACAGTGGATTAAAAGCCTGGACAAACATGAGATAATGCATGTTTGTCTGGGCTTTTGATCTAATGTTTTTGTCAAAACCAAACATTTATTCACAGAATGAAATATATGAATATCTTACCTAGATCAAAGATGAATGTGTCACCAAGAGCGTTGTCTCCATCATAACCACCATGAATCAGAATGCGGCGGCCACTCAGTGCACATGATGCATGCCAACTGCAGGATAAGGTTATAAAAACAGATCCAAAGCATATTATCAGTCTTAGTAGTGAATACATGCCATTCTATCCAGACTATTCTCCACAGTCCTCAGCAGCTCCATGCTGAAAACTTTTTTTTTTGTACGAGCTAAGGGTTTAAAACTGAAGTAATTTAATTTTTTTTAAATCTACCCGCCCCCCCCCCCCCCCCCCCCCTTTGTGCTTTACAATTAACCTTCCCGTACGTTGCTTTGGATCTTACGATTCATACTTCCTGGGGTCACGTAGATCCCAACCTGTTTATGTTGATGCTTCAGCAGTTATACGGTTCATACTTTGGAGGTCAAATTGACCCCACTGAAAAGCCATCAAACAGCTGCAAAAACCTATGTAGGTCACCTAATACTGTCATGTGTATCTAGGTCTGGCTTGCCTGCTGTTTCTTCCCACAATTACTGGCAACTATGATCACATCTAACCCCAGCTGGTGCCTCAGTTATTATTTTTTTTTTTATTATTTTTTTTTTTTTGGGTCCGTAAAGAATTGTTGATGCATAAACTTACCATATGATCTGGTGGTGACACATAAGATATTTTGGATCCTCACGCTCTCGAACACCTAAGCTCACTGTAGATATCATGGCGCACATGAATTGTTTTCATTGTTTGACCAAAAAAAAAAAAATTTTTTTTTTTGAACACGCGATGCTTTTATCTCTGTGGTGCAGAATTACTTAACATACCAAGGGCTGGCGACTGGGTGCCTGATAGGCGGGGGCAGGGGCAGGGGATCCAACTGTTTGTCTGTCCAGCGCTAGGTAATTCCCCTTGGTATGTGTACAGTTCTACCAGCACTAGCCTCACCTGGTTTGTGAGCAGAATTACTTAGTATTTTTCTTCCTGTAAAGCACCTTTTCAAGGAGTACATGTAAAGTGTTTTCATGTGTACTGCAAGAATGAGGTGTGAAAGAAATTATGAACTACAAGAACATGACAACCTCTTGGTGCTGAGTGACATAAATGTTTCTTGTTACCATCATGACTGACAAGTGACATACTAATGATGTGGAATCTATCAAAAATTCTTCAATCAAGTATGGCGGGAGATTGGAAATCTTTCAAATCGCAGTAGCCAACAGTGGCTTGTGCATTGACTAGAACTTTCAACATACATGAGTTTATGGTGATATAGGAGCTCCAGGTAGGTAGCGTTTCTGGTTCCTTTGTTTCTTCATTAATATTTCTGTTGTTTAGCACCCACTGCACAGCTCCTACACGTTTTTCACATAGCAGAGACTCCAAGCGCTGTTCCTTGGTATGCGCTTGGTCTTCGAGCTAGGTCATGTCTTGACCCACACTGTCTGCATTGGAAGCCGCTTTTGACACTGGACACACTAATGGAGGTGAAAAAGACTGGCTGATATTCCGCACTAGGTAAAGTTCCTTCCGTCCCAGGCCAGTCGGAAGAAGGGACACATGCCCTATTAAAAGTTCAGCTAGGACTGGATACTTACGCCCTGAGACATACTAGTACTGTACTGATTATCTGGGCAAGGAGAGATGTAAAGTTTAGGCAGGATGTGTGAATGCCGTCTGCACCAAACCGAGGAACAGAGGCTTGACACTATTCACCCTCTCTGTTCTGCAATGACCGATCATACTCCTACTGTCGATGGTGAAGCCAAGCATGAGGATCAGAGGGACAAATTTACAGGAGGCAAGCATCTGTCAATGGTGTCCCAAAGCAGGAGGAGGGCTGGGAAAACTGACTCCAACAAGAATGGCTTATGACCGATTTACGTAATTATGTGTGACCTTTGTGACAAGGGCCGGCTTCTGCAGCAGCAAAATCCAATTTCTGAAAATGTAGCATTTTTCACACATCTGTCAACCTCCTCAGCTATCTTTGGGCCGAATTTCGTTGAAAAAAAAATTGCAACAAGAAAGGCAAAGCCATTATGGCTCACATGTATGACCGATTTACATAAGTGTGACCTTTGTCACAAGGGCTGGCTTCTGCTGCAGCAAAATCCATGTTTTCTGAAATGTAAGCATTTTTTACACATCTGTCAACTCCCCGTGACCCTTGACCTTTGTGATGAGTCGACTAAATTATTATGCATTGGAAGTCTTATCATCAGCTATCTTTTTTGTACCAAATTTTGTTGAGAAATTTGCAAAAATTTGGGAATACCTACAATTTTATAAAAAAATCAGCATTTTACACATTTGCCAGCCTCATGTGACCCTTGACCTTCCAAGGGGTCATCCAAATTAGTATGTATAGATAGGTATCTCTGTACCAAATGTGGGTTTTATGTTGTGAATAGTATTTGAGAAAAAAACATCTTTTGTCAAAATATGGCTATTTTAGACCTATTTCCTGAGCTCTCATGACCCTTGACCTTTCTGAGGGATCAACCAAATTAATGTGCATAGAAAATTCTTCCCATCAGGTATCTCTGTAGCAAGTTTGGGTTTAAAGTTGTGAATAGTATTTGAGAAAAAACATCTTTTGTCAAAATATGGCTACTTTAGACCTATTTCCTGAGCCCTTGTGACCCTTGACCTTTCTGAGGGGTCATCCAACTTAGTATGCATATATACGTCTTACCATCAGGTGTCTCTGTAGTAAGTTTGGGTTTGAAGTTGTGAATAGTATTTGAGAAAAAAACATCTTTTGTCAAAATATGGCAATTTTTTTACCTATTTCGTGAGCTCTTGTGACCCTGGACCTTTCCGAGGGATCAATCAAACTAGTACGTATAGAAAGGTCTTACCATCAGGTATCTTTGTACAAAATTTTGGTTTGAAGTTGTGAATAGTATTTGAGAAAAAATAAATGTCAAAATATAGCTATTTATGACATATTTCCTGCTCCCCTGTGACCTTGACCCTTGTGAGATGTTACTTAAATTGGTATGTTTAGAAAGGTCTTACCACAAAGTATCCTTGGACCAAGGTTGAAGAATGTGGCTTGAACAGTCTATGAGAAAATGACAACGTCATAGTTTACCACGGGCGACGATGGACGGTCAACAGACGATGGATGGACGACTACTGGCCCAAAACAGACTCACTTTTGCTTCGCATGTGAGCCAAAAATGTTGACCATACCTACAATTTTTTCAAAAATTGTCATTTTACACACATTTGTCAGCCTCTTGTTACCCTCGACCCTTTCCGAGGGGTCATTCAAATATTAGAAAGGTCTTCCCATCAGGTATCTCTGTAGCAACTTTGGGTTTAAATTTGGGAATACCTACAATTTTATCAAAAATCAGCATTTTACACACATTTGCCAGCCTCATGTGACCGATGACCTTTCCAAGGGGTCATCCAAATTAGTATGCATAGATAGGTCTTACCATCTGGTAGCTCTGTACCAAATGTGGGTTTTATGTTGTGAATAGTATTTGAGAAAAAAAAATCTTTTGTCTAAATCTAATTCGGACCTATTTCCAGAGCACTCGTGACCCTTGATCTTTCTGAGGGATCAACCAAATTAGTGCGCATAGAAAGGTCGTACCATCAGGTATCTCTGTAGCAAGTTTGGGTTTGAAGTTGTGAACAGTATTTGAGAAAAAAACATCTTTTGTCAAAACATGGTTATTTTTCACCTATTTCCTGAGCTAGTGACCATTGACCTTTCCGAGGGATCAACAATATTAGTATGCATAGAAAGGTCTTCAGGCATGGGAATTAGAAAAGTGAAAAAAGTCTAAAACTAGGGGGGTCCGGGGAAATTTTAAAATCTAGATTAAAATCTGTGCAATCTGGCGCGTTCTGGAGCGAGCATGAAAAGAGTGCGTTCAGTGTTGTATTGCCTGCTTGTACGGTAAAGTAACGACTGCATTACAGCCACAATAGGTGACGCGTTAACTCTAGTGGGCGGCATATCACTTGAACGAATGCCTCGCAGTGTATAATGACTGGTGCTCAGTTACTTTTTGCACCCCAATTTTTTTTTTTTGCAGCTGAGCAATATCATTTCGGCGGAAATTTGCCTTTAGGCGGACAATTCCCATGCCTGGGTCTTACCATCAGGTACCTTTGTACCGAGTTTGGGTTTCAAGTTGTGAATAGTATTTGAGGAAAAATAAATTATATCAAAATATAGCTATTTTTGACCTATTTCCTAATCCCTTGTGACCTTGATCTTTGTGAGAGGTCACTCAAATTGGTATGTTTAAAAAGGTCTTGCCACAAAGTATCCTTGGGCCAAGTTCGAAGACTGTGGCTTGAATAGTTTCCGAGAAAATGCCAACATTTACCATGGATGACGGCGGATGACCAATGGCCCAAAACATTCACTTTTGCTTCGCAAGTGAGCCAAAAAGGAGCCCAAGCATCCACCGGTGGGGACCTACTTTCACAAGGAGGGGCTGTATCCTCCAGCGTAAGTTAATGGTTTGAGAAAATAATGTCTAAGCTGTATCGAAAGCTGAAGAGCTGAAAGAAATCCCCTTCTCCGTCTGTTTCAGTACTGTCGGAGCTTTCTTGGCTATCTTGACAGCTTGAGGTATTACTCCTTGTGGGATTGCTGAAGACTAGAGCGTTCTAGCCTAGTCAGGCGGACGTATTGGCGAAGGGTGCAGGACCACAATGCCCTGTTGAGGCCTAGCCTGGGTGCTACAAATGCTACAAATTACAGCGCTGGATTCCAATTTACACCAGGTATCGGCAAACAACTGGAGGAAAACAAGTGACACACGTGCTGACATGAGTTGAATGCCGGGAGGTCACCATGCTACATTATGCCACTCATCCGGATATGTGTACTGGTCTAAGCCCGAGAAACTGGCTGAGTTTAGGCGGAACAGGACTTTGCCAATGAACGAGGAAAAATATAACACGGGCCGTGAGCCCAGGCTAAGTGTGGGCATGTGCCCAGACTCGAATCTCCCTTACAGAGGAACTCCTTTTAAGTTTCCGAAGGGGGCTGAAGGCAGAAACCTAGATGCACTGACCGGAAGAGTTGCGCTGGGTCACGTCGCAGCACCATCATAACCGCGCGCCCGGAGGCAAAAAACAAGGTAAATTACCAATGTCAAACTTTGAATACACCATCCATATTTCAAATGAGAGTGACAATGTGTGGTGACGGTGTCACAAATCTGGTCTTTGCTTTAAACATAAGCGTCATTGTTACAGTGTTTGAAGTGTTAGACTTTGAAGCTCTGCGGCACAAAATCCACCGACTTCCAGCGACGAAAGCCATGATGGTTTCAATGGAACCTATGTTCAGACGAGCGCTGCCTTCTTTGAAAAGTCAGGGTCAGTTTGACCCCAGTGTAAATAGGTGTAAAATTGAGAGCTTCATACTTAATTGATTACGCAACATAAGCATATAAATTTGTATGCGCAATAAGCTTTTATTAATTTTAAGGAATACACAAATTTTCAGAGTGATTGTACAAACACTAAATTTTTCCAATTTTTAAAAAAATAAGTTTGGGGTCAAATTGACCCTGAAGTACGGCAAAGGTTAAGCAGTATTATGAACAGTGCATGAATAAGGCAGTTAAAACATGAGGGGAAAAAAATCCAGAAAATCACATGGCAAACAGACTTTGCAAAACAAACAAAAGGCCTGCAGAAAAATTCATTTTTCTTTAAAAGGTATTTTTTCGAAAAATACTTACCGATGACATGACTGAATGGAAGTGTCTACTACTTACTCATTCTAGCCTAAGAGCCAGTTGTGTTAAAACACAACCCGGGAGGCACTCGGGGAACCCCGAGGGGACCAAGAGTTGTCTCCATATACAGTGGAGTCCGCTTTTAACACGAATTTCTGGGGACACGGAAAATCACTTCGTGTTAACCGTATTTCGTGTTAACCAATATGGCCTCAAAATTGATCACGGCCCTCCCGGCAAGGAAAAAGTGTGTAAGAGATGCGTGCATGAATGAGTACGAGGTTAAAAGTGCATATTATTGTACTATATATGCTTACATTACGTTCAGCTCGCTAGGAAAACACAAGGATATGTGTACAGCTCACGTAGTTAATGTAAAATCCATCAGGTAAAATCCATCGGGCATCTGGCATCGGTAAAAGCAACACAGTCAAAGTCATTTAAAAAACGGGCCATGATCGAAGTCGGTCTTGCGTTATTGACAGCCCGTGTAGAGAGACAATCGTGGATCTCATTAATCTTGTTTTTTCACTTCAAGCGTAGTCGACTTCTGTTTTACCTTGGGGGTAGCCGTGATCGGTAGTTAACTGAATTGAGGGAGTGTTGGTACACGAATGATGCATGAATTCAGTTCAGAAACACTAGCCAATGAGAAGACGGATTACGACGACTGAAGGCTACTCAGCCAATCACAGGCTAGAGTTCGTTCATGTGTCGTGTGTACTACAGCACGAGAGCGACACGTGCAGTGCCCCTTTCATGAGTCGGTTTTCGGTGTTTGAGACTGGAATGTGTGTTTGTGTTAAACAGGTGAATAATAGTGAAATTGCTCTGGTCGGGAACCGAAAACAGCTTCGTGTTAAGCGAAATTTTGTGTTAAGCATTTCGTGTTATCAGTGAAATTTTAATACATAATAAGAAGGCCGTCAGCCGGGAATGCAAAAGCGGTTCGTGTTAACCGGAAATTCGTGTTAAGCGAGTTCGTGTTAACTGGACTCCACTGTACCCACCACCCGGAAGCCGGGTACCCATAATCCCTCAGTCAGGATACTTAGCGCACCAGCGGCAAGCGGGGCAGGTGGGAGGGTCGTTTGAGTCATGTCATCGGTAAGTATTTTTCGAAAAAATACCTTTTAAAGAAAAATGAATTTGTTTCTTCAAAACATTACCGATGACATGACTGAATGGAAGATTTGCGAATAGGAGGTGGGTGCCGCGCTCCAGCACACCTTAGGGCCCAAGGGCTGTCCTCCCTAACGCAAACTCCCGATGACCCTAGGTAGGTGAATACCTACGGCGCTGAGGCGCCAGAGAGGGAGTTGTGCCCCCCGCAAAAATCCCCCACCAGAGCGAGGAGTCTCGCTGGCCTGGCAGAACTCTGCGATCGAGGCGGGCGAAGTCATCCTGCCCGCCAGCCTCCAGTAGCCACGAAGTGTAAGACAGTACAGTTCCTGACGAATGTGAAGTTCGTGGCCATGCAAGTGCCTTGATAACGTAACTGTAGCCTCTAACCTCCCTGAGGAAGGGGTCCTGTAATTCAGAACGTATGACTGAGCGTAGCCAGGAAGAACGTCCGGCCTGTAACGTCAGTGCTGCCGGAACCGGCAAAGAGGCGAGCGCGTCCGTAACGGACGGCTATGTCGTAGGCACACGTGAGGCTTGTACAGGGTTTTTGCTACCTGGTCTCATGGTGGAATAGCACCACGTCAGCGGGTGCAAGGTGAACCTGTGGGCCAAAGGAGCGGAGGTCCAGGTAAGGCCTGGTCCGAGAGGAGCTGTACGTAATTGTTCCCTGGAACTGTAGGCAGACAGGGTGAGTCGTAGCTCCTGAAGCTCGTTAACCAGTCCACCATGGCAACATCCCTCAGGTGCCGTATGGCTGCAAGGGCAAGACGTAGCATGCGATGACTCCTCACGAGGGGAGTCGACAGGAGGCTCCGGACAAGCGCGTGTAAGTCTCTCCGAACCGGGCTCTGAGGAGAGGCGGGTTATCTGCCGGCAAGGGGACCCCCAGCAGGATCCCGGCGGCTTACTTGGAGACGAGTGGGTACCGAGATTGGACGTGGGACGTCGCCAAGCTGAACTGGGCTCTGTGAGGCGAGTTCTCTGCTTCTCAAAAGCTGTGCCCGGGCTCGCTCCCTCCTGGTAGCGGCCTCATCGGTCGAAAACCCACCCTGCGCCCTAGTCCGCTGAATCGTGGAAACTCTCCCAGGGTCATCCTGGTCGCGCGCGCCGATCCTCCGAAGGTGTCCTGGTGCATTCCGTGTGTAGCCACTGGTTCCACCGGGGAAAGGGCTGGCCCAGACCTACCGTCGGTCCAGGTAGTGTCACGCACGGAGGGAGTTGAAGTTCTTTCACCAAAGCACCGGGGTAGAGGGTAAGCACCGGTCGGAAGATCGCAAGCTGCCCTGATCCTGGAAGTACACCTCCATTGTCGCGTTGCCGGAGAGGAGAAGCTCCTGTGACACTTCCTTCCTCTCACGAGAAGAAGACCCTCAAGTCTGCGTCGGATCCAAGCTGAGCACGCTCTTGTCCGCGAAGTCCGAAGGTCAGAGGGTTGGACCTCGAGAAGAATCATGGCAGTAGGAAGCGTAGCCGGCGCAGCCGGGCTTAGAGACGACTAAAGGTGAGTAGATCCGACTTCCGTGTAGTGGCTAGGCCATCCAACCACGAGCACAGCCGAAGCGGTACCACCTGTCCGAAGTCCGGCACCCCCCGGGTGCCCGAAGAGAGTTGTCGAGATGGTTATCGGCCAGGGAGAAGGGCTGCGCCTTGGTTCCCCAGTGTCCATGTTGGTTGAGAACCCCCGGTGAGTCCAACGGACTGCAGCTCCAGAAGCGGTGACTCCTCCTTCGTAGGTGGACCGAGGCACCCTGGAGTCCGAGCACGGATACCAGGAGACAAGGGTCGGCAGATCCGGAAGAAGTCGAAGTCCAAGATCCGGAGGCGGAGCCGAGGACCACCCGCGAGGACCGCATCCTATCGCCGGCCTGGCACAAGGGCAAGTGTAAGAAAAGCCAAGGTCCTAGTAGCATCATCCGGCAGCTCACCGCACTGAAGTCCAGGAACTCCCAAGAACTGAAACAGCAGAGTCGTCAGCACAGGGGTTCTTCCGCGGCAGGTCGACCTGCAGGGCGCGAGGAGACGTTGACGTGGAGAACTAAGGCTAGGGTCAGGAACTCCCCAATCCCACATAGCGTAGGGCGTTACGGACGAGCAAGGTCATCTAGTCGAACGGTAGAGCCAAGAGCGGAACCACAGCAGGCTGGGTAGATGAACTCCTGTGACCACCCTCGAGCCAGACTGCCGAGGGAAGCCAAACAGCCGGGAACTCCATGGGGGGTGAAGCACAAAGATCCGTGGACCGAGAGAAGAAGGGTAGTTGTAGCGCGGTCACGAAGTCCGGAAGCCGCGGCCAAACTCCTAGCTGTACCCCAGAGTTCAGCCTTGGAGACAGAAGCCGAAGCGCTAGCAGACCTGTTTACCACCTGGGTGAAGTCAGCGAATTTTCAACCGACTAAGTGTAATTTGGACCTCAAGCGTAAAAAACACAAGCCAGTGAGTAGTCGGATCTCAAAGTGTATAATGAGAAAGTGTCTAACCGTGGACATGTAAGAGTACCCCAAAGCAAAAATGTGTGCTATAACCCCACCGTTTAGGTAAACAGGTCTGAGCTAGGCGAAGAGCGACAGCGTCCTCCCTGAAGAAACACCGGAGAGGGGGAACACAAAGCAGGCCATACCCGTCTGTAGCGAGGGGAATCCTGATCCGTCGAACGATGAGTGGAGAAGGTCCTCCTACGATCTCGTGAAGGAGAGCGAGAACGGCGAGCAGAATCCCGGTGTCTACGCTCTTCGCCAACAGGAGGCTCTGGACGAGTGCGTGTAAGTCTCTGTGAACCAGGCTCTTGGGAGAGGCGGGTTTCTTGCCGGCAAGGGGACCCCCAGCGGGATCCCGGCAGCTTACTTGGAGACGAGTGGGTACCGAGATTGGACGTGGGACGTCGCCAAGCGCGACTCTCTGAACTGGGCTCCGTGAGGTGAGTTCTCTGCTTCTCAAAAGCTGTGTCCGGGCTCGCTCCCTCCTGGTAGCGGCCTCATCGGTCGAAAACCCACCCTGCGCTCTAGTCCGCTGAATCGTGGAGACTCTCCACAGTGTCATCCTGGTCGCGCGCGCCGATCCTCCGAAGGTGTCCTGGTGCATCCCGGTGTCTACACTCCTCGCCAACAGGAGGCTCCGGACGAGTGCGTGTAAGTCTCTGTGAACCAGGCTCTTGGGAGAGGCGGGTTTCTTGCCGGCAAGGGGACCCCCAGCGGGATCCCGGCGGCTTCCTTAGAGACGAGTGGGGACCGAAAGTGGACGAGGGACGCCAAGTGCGTCTCTCCGAACCAGGCTCTGGGGAGAGGCGGGTTTTCTGCTTCTTAAACAGCTGTGTCCGGGCGCGCTCTCTCCTGGAGGCGGCCTCGATGGTCGAACTCCCACCCCGTGCACTAATCCGTTGAATACTCAGTGGCGTCTTCTGTGTCGGATCAAGTTGGTCTCGCGCGTCCGGTGCCGAGGGTACAGCGGAAGTCGTCTCGACAATCTTCAAAGCACCAGAGGGTGTAGGGCGCTCCCTCCTATAAAAGCTCCAGAGATTAGACCAACGCAGCTCCAGCCAGGTAGCACAGACGTCACAAGAGTGGTCGGAAGCACACCCAGCGCACAGGAGACGGACTGTATGGTTATCTGCCGGCCACTGGAAGCCTCCGCATTGTGTGCATGTCATCAGTAGGCCACTCTCAGTCGGAGCGGTAACTCTCCGAACTGGCCTCTGAGCGGCGAGTTCTCTGCTTCCGTAGAAGACTTACTAGTCCGGGCGCATTCCCTCCTGCGGCCTCATAGTCCAAAGAATCAGGTGTGGTGTCTTCTCCACAGGGTCGTCCTGGTCTCGAGCGTTCAGTACCAAGAGCCCGTAGGATGGCATATCGACTGGTATCGAAGCACAAGCTGGCGTCGGTCTCTCGCGTCTGTAAGGCCCCAAGGCTGCGAACATCGCAGCTCCAGTCAGGTGGAACAGACGACACAAGCGTGGTCGGAGGCACATCCTGTGCATAGGAGACCAGACCTAGTGGCTGTCCGACGGCCACTGGAACAACGCGTTGCGTGCCATACATCCGTAGGCCCCTCTCCCTAGGGACGTAACAGGGTCCTTTCCTTCGAAGCACAACAGGCGTCGGCGCTCCCGTCTGTGACGCTCCAACGCTGCCATCAGTGTCGCTGAGGCCAGGTGGTACAGTCATCACAAAGTGGTAGAAGGCACCTCCAGCGTCGGGAAGACAGGCCTAGTCACCAACTGGTCGCTGTCGCCCGGACACGAAGAACACACTCACCAGTAGCAGCCGGGCTGGTGCTTACCGCCGAGAAGCTGCTTAGTCCCCTCATGGCGGTAGTGTACAGTATCGTCCTGACGACGTCGGACGTGTGCGAAAAGTCTCTCCGAGCGGGCCTAAGAGGAGGGCTCTCTCTGCCAGCAAGAGGACCCCGCCCCCCCCCCCGGGTTTCCTGGAGATGAGCGGTGACTGAAATGGACAAGGGACGACGTGCGCCGTGTCTCTCGGAACAATACCCAGGAAGTCGAGATCTCTCCTTGAAGGGAGGCTGTCCATGCGCGCTCCCCCTGAAAGCGGTCTCCACGATCCACCCGCTCGTGCACTAGTCCGGTGTGGCTTCTCTCCCAGGTCGGTCCGATGCCGTGCGGAAGTCCCGCAGTGTCCGGAAGGCGCCTAACCATGTGCCTATCGCTTGTGGCCGTACACCCATAGCTGATGGCCACGCCGCTCAGCACAAGCAGAGAAGGTGTCGTAAGCACGGTCGGCGGCGTATCCGGTGCATAGGCGACAGACCCCTAGGAACTGAACCAGCCACTGTCATCTGTCCACCCTGTGAATGGGCGAGCAGCACGTCCCTGCAACAGATAACACACCCGAAGGCACGCGGTCGAGTCCTGCGGGACTACACCACGAAAAGGCTAGCCTTCGTAACGACAAAAAACACAAGCACAAAAGTGAGGTACCAATCTGTCACGCGTGCACGCCAGCAGTGGAGTAAGGAGGATGACTCACTGCCACTCAAGCGCTAGGGTGAGAATCGCAACATATGTACCAAAGTCAAACATGTCATGCCAGCACGGTATAAAAGGCGTCAGGCCCCAAACATCACTAAAGGGCGACGGCCGCATGCTGTACAACAACTCACCATGCAGTGACAAGCAAATGCAAGAACAACATCTGGGATAGTAAAATCACCACTTAATGGGGACATGGCACGTGGCCCCGCCCAGCGAAGGAGCGTAAAAATCCCAAGCTGCCCGCCGTAAAGTATATTCACTCTATAGGTACGTGAGTACTTGTCTACCGCGTACGCATGCATATGCGAGTTGCGAGTGTGCGCTTAAATTCATCAACCATCCCAAGATTAGCGCACTAAAATTACAGCAATCATCACTCTATCTATACAACCACTCAAGCAAGTGATACCAGAAAAGGCAAGAAACAGGAGCTGGCACAGAATACTACGCAATGTTGACAAGGCGTGACACAAGCTGTTCCGCCAGGCTAATCAAGCCATGGCGTAAGAAGATACTCTAACCCAAGGTACAAATGCGTAGGTAAGCGTCGCAACAATACACTGAAGGTGAGTGGGCGCGGGCGCGAGGGGCCCCGCCAAGCTAAGAGTTGCGAAATTTGGCGCGCCAACTACAGTGAGAAGAAGACGACAATCTTCGTACCTGCTCAAACCAGTGCCCAGACCGGGAACCGGCCGAGGGTCAACCCAGCTACCTTACCTCTCCGTTGAAGGGGAAGGGGGGGAGAAGTCCAAACCCGCCTGGCACGACCGGCGAAGCTCACCGCGCAGCCCATGGCCACCAGAGGTCGAAAGCGTAGCCGCCAAGAAGTGGGGACGAAAAAGCCACGCAGCAGCACAAGCAGGGCCGACGAACCGATCCTATCTCCCATAACTCTTCATCCCTTCTCTTCATACTCCATCACGAAAGACCAGCGAACCGGTCGAAAAACTGAAGTCCGTAGGCTAGAGCAGTAGAGCAACACGTCCGTTCGTGCGCCTGAGTAGACTTGACTGAGGGATTATGGGTACCCGGCTTCCGGGTGGTGGGTATAGGGAGACAACTCTTGGTCCCCTCGGGGTTCCCCGAGTGCCTCCCGGGTTGTGTTTTAACACAACTGGCTCTTAGGCTAGAATGAGTAAGTAGTAGACACTTCCATTCAGTCATGTCATCGGTAATGTTTTTGAAGAAACAAACACATACCTTCGTGGTTTTGGAGGTGTGCCCTTCACATCTGGCTTTGACCAGTCCAGTGTTGCTAAAATAAAGAATATAAAATAAAATTTACCATGATAAAAACGGGGAACAAATCGAGGGTTGACTGCCGAAACGTAGTATATCACTTTTTGGGAGATTTTGACTTTTTGGTATCATCAGACTCAAGAAACGATGCTCTTTTATCTGATCTATTTCTTTTTTTAAAAATGTCATTAGTTTTACAAATATTGATTAGAACCGAAAACAAGTTCAGGCAAACATAGAGAATCCATCACCGCCGAAACATAGTTGCTGAAGATACGGCTGTATGGTCTTATTATCTCACGAATCTTTGCAGAAAAAGTGACTGCCGAAACCAAGTATCTGGAGTTAAGCTGTGTTTGCTGTCAGCTTGTTTAGTTGATTAAGAGTGCAGGGAAAGCGTATCTCAAAATACGACCTGAAGTATATCTGTTATATTCAGCGCCCGCCCGCGCTGAAATCTGGTATATGTTAGCTGGTGCCTTTACGCTGTCAACACTGTTGATAACACCGACAGGAAACCGGCGCCCGTATCTCATGCCACTGGTACCGTTATCATGATGTCAGTTTATAATGATGCTAACAAGCTACAAATCCTTTTTGTTCCACATTCTACCAAGAGTGTGGGAAGTTTTATCCGAAAGACCTCAGTTTTCACACTACTCTTCGCAAGTGCAGCATTACTGTGCAGTGGAGTATCTTGGATCGGACAGTCAGTGGCCTCACAGTGTTCTTGCAGGTAACACAATTTCTGTCATCTATACTATTTTTAGAGTGCAGTATTCAGTAGCAAGCATTTTGGAGCAAGACATAACATACAAATTCAACACAAAATACATTCACACGCAGAGTCCCTTTGTGACACGTTTTATTACGTGAATGTTCTACAGAATGTTTACTTTTCAGTACAAATGCAATCGTCACCATTGACTGTTAAATTAGGGCCGATTACTGGTAAAATACTCATTGCAGTTTACTGATGATTATCATTAAATTATTTTAGAGGCAGGTTAGTGTAAAATGATAATCAATGTAGTCCGGCACAATGTTATTAAATGTAATTTACTACTGTATCTGCTCCATTGTCATGTACAAATTGCACACCTTTACAGAATGGGCAGCCAACCAAGCAATGATGCTGAAGGCCTAAATCTGGCCGGTTCCTTTACGGCAGATGACCAGGAGGATCGTTCGAATGCCACTGTCAATTCTGAGCAGCTTCGAGTGAGTATGGTCAGTTTTGTGGCTCACATAGTACTGAGACCTGTCGAACAGATATTATTAGTTACACGTTCTTGTTCACCATTTACTGTTATCAAAGATTCCCGTTAGTTTGTCTTGAACTCTATCTGTATCACTATCATTATGTGAAGCCTAGCTACTGAATTGATGTGCGCGTGTGTACCGTTATGTGCCCCCCACCCTCATCTCCCACCACCCCAACACGCACACACAAACACGCACGCACACACGCACACACACACACGCACACACACACACACACACACACACACAGACGCACACACACACACACACACACCAAAAATAAAGCCTCGATGATAATTGATTCATTTTAAATTTGATTTGTCAACAGTCCAGAGTCATCCAAGAAGATTGCAGCTGGTGCCTGTCTGACGATGAGCCCCTTCAAGCCTCCAAGCAACTCTTCAAGCAGCCAGGGCACGAGGATGCAAGTTGGTGTCATTCAGACCTGGAGCCATTATCAGCGAAAATCAAGGGTGCACGGTGGTCTTGCTCTGATGATGAGCCCTTGATAAAGAGCAAACGCCTGGACATAAGCGACTTGACCACTACAGAAAATGAGAGTGACAATGACAACATCATCAAGGATCCCACTTACAGTCCATTCACTGCTGATGTAGTGCCGACGTCTTCCAACGAGGATGAAAGTGACGAAAATATGCCTTTACTTTCACTGACAAGACGAAAACGCAAACACACATCCAAAAGCAGCAACATAGAGCTGGCCAAGGCAATGAGCAAGCAGGAGATGAAGCGGCACCTGAGAGAACAAGAAGTGCACAGAAGTCGGCTTCAGAATCTGCTCTCAGCCAACGGATTGTACTCAGTAGAAGTAGCTGCAGACGGAAATTGTTTCTTCGAGGCAGTTTCCATGCACCTGAATATCACGGCGCTTGATCTGAGGACACAGATATACAATTACCTGGAGGACAAATTTGCGACGTACATTTGCTTTCTGGCAACAAATGAAGATGATGAAAATGAAAGGTACCTAAAATACTTTTGGAATGTGGAACAGCTGCGGGCCCCAGGAATCTGGAGCAACGACGCAGCTGATCTGCTTCCGAAGGCGCTTGCTGACTGCACAAAGAGGCCGGTTATAATATACTCAAGTAACTTGCTTCATTATGAAACGATTCTTTACCCAGACACACAAGCCAGTGAAACAGGTGTTGATCAATCACCGATCATTCTGTCGCTACTGGAGACTGAAGCCCAACACTATGATGCTGTATTTCCTTTCCCACCTGCGACACGTTCAAGTGGGACACCAGGAGACTCAGTACCAGTGACAAGCGAGGCAGCAGAAGACACAGTACCAGTGACAAGCGAGGCAGAAGAAGACTCAGTACCAGTGACAAGCGAGACATCAGAAGACACAGTGCCAGGAACCAGCAAGACACAAGAAGACACAATGTATGAGACCAGTGGAAGAAACGACACGCCAAATAGTCCAGTCATTGAACAGATGTCTCCACCAAACACACCACAAACTCCTAGATCACGACAGACTTCTTCATTACCGCCTTTCCACAGCACCCCCAAACCACAAACACCAAGGAAACAAGGCAAGTTTAAGACACCGCCCAAAAAAAGGCTGTTTAGGAAGATATTAGCCATGCCAGACACCTGGAAGAAAAATTCCAGAAAGGCTTTGCGGGTGCAGGGAAAGGAGTATGTCTCCGAAACAGGAAACATAGTACCCGCAAAGAAAATAAAACCAATAGACTGCTCCAAGTGCCGTTTTAAATGCAGCAGGGTTTCTGAATCAGAACGGCAAGCACTGTTTGAGACATTTTACAGCTTGGGCGACTCTGAAAAGCAAAAGTCTTTTATCTGTTCAAATGTAGAGAAATAAACACAAAAACACTGCTAGGAGAAGACAACAAACCCATACCCAAAACACGGAGCTTGAGCAGAGGGTTTTCTTTCAACGTAGACGGGGAAAGAAAGCGGGTTTGCAAAAGGTTCTTCCTTGCAACACTTTCTGTCTCAGAAAGTTATGTAGACCACGCCATGCGAAACAGCCAACATGGTGTTTTTAAAGGATATCAACGGTGCCAGACAGCACCACACAACAAAACCCCCAATGAAATAATTGCACGTGCTAAGGCCCACATAGAATCGTTCCCAACGGTAGAGTCACACTACACCAGAAAAGACTCTCAACGAAGTTACCTTTCATCAGACTTAAGCATTAGAAAAATGTTCGAACTCCACAAACAGAAATGTCAAATGGAGGGAAAGAACCATGTGTCTGAGAGAACATACTGGCGTATTTTCTCAGAAAATTACAATTTGTCTTTCCATCACCCGAAAAAAGACCAGTGTGCTCAATGCACGATCACATCAATAAAAGAAAAGCAAGGAACCCTTTCAGAAGCTGAAAAAGAATCGCACGTGAAACACCTTGAAAGAAGAGACAATGCAAGAACAGAAAAGCAGAACGACAAGGAGACTACAAAGAAGGATCGGAAAAAACGTGATCACCATGGACATGCAAGCCGTCTTGCAGGCACCTTGTGGTTTGGTCAGTCAGCTGTATTATAAAAGAAAACTGTGTGTTTATAATTTTACAACTTATTCACTGGCTGATGGAACAGGAAAATGTTTCACGTGGAATGAAACAGAGGGCAAGAGAGGGGCATGCGAAATAGCCTCTTGCGTGTCCCTCTATCTTTCAGCACTGCCAGACCACGTCCAAGAAGTTGTCATATTCTCAGACTGTTGTTCGGGCCAAAACAGAAATCAGTATCTTGTGACAGCGTTGATGCATGTCTTGAAAACTAAGCCTACCATACACAAGATTACACAGAAGTTTTTAGAGACCGGGCACACTCAGATGGAGTGTGATTCGATGCATTCAGCGATTACTTGCGCAAAGAAAGCTACACCCATCTACACACTCAGTCACTGGGATACTGTGCTGCGACTGGCACGGAGAAACAAACCATACACAGTGATCCCTCTAAAACACACAGACTTTTATGACTTCAAAAAAGTTGCTTCCACCAGGGTTCGAAACACAAAGACTAACATCAAGGGTCAGCGAGTGAATTGGCTGAACATCAAGTGCATTGAGTTCAACAAGGGAGAGGAGGACATCATGCTGTATAAATGCAACTTTCAAGAAGAGTATCGCGCGCTCCGTCTTGTTGGAAGCTCTGGCAAACGGCATGAAAACAAGAAGCATGAAGCAAAAGATCTTCCGCGTTTGTACCAAAACAAACTAAACTGCCGATATCGGAAGCTAAAAAGCGAGATCTGGTCTCGCTTTGCAGAACAAATATAATTCCCGAGGAGCACCACCCATTTTATGAAGCACTTCCCACATCATCCGCTACTGCTGACACTCTGCCCGAACCGGACGTCAACGACAGCGATGAAGACACAGACTGATCATCTGTACACTCAAGTTAAATCATGTACTGCCGTGTGACAGACAGCTTGTGTTGTGTAATCGTCTTTATGGAAATTGTGAGGTTCATAATCGTGAACAATTTGACAGCATTACCTGTGTGTGCTGTAAACTGTCTTATTGTGACGGTACGGAAATGGACAACTTGAGCTTGATAAAGTGTTATTTTCTCCATTGGAATAATATTTTGGTAAATGGAGCAGTCAGTTGTTAACGCCGGATTTAAAGGTACAGCTGTAAAATAGTTTGCTATTCTGTCTGTCTGTCTGTCTGTCTGTCTGTATCTCTCTCTCTCTCTCTCTTTCTCTCTCTCTGTGCATACATGTGTACGTGAGAAGGCATGATTAAAACATACATTAATTTGATTATGTTTTGTTAATGTATTGTGAGATTTGCATGGTTGCCACATTACGTGATTTTCCACAATAATTGTCCTCAACGTACTGGCAGTATAGCGACTCTACCAATTAAAAATAAGTCAAATCAGTGTGCTATGAGTACGTATAATGTATCTAATAAATGCTTCCCTAAATGCATTATCACCAAATACATCAAATAGTAAAACAGAAGTCGTGAACGACAGGCTGGAAAATTACCTGCGGAATAGTGTTAGTTTAAAATAAAACATTTCTAGAGACGCTTTCTGTCTACTTTGTTCACGGCAGATACCAAGTAGAACAAGCTACATGAATTTGGCTGCCCACTTCCTCTCTAAAACCGCTGGTTTTCTAACACAGTGAGGGAGCCATGTGAAGATACGTGGTTTCGGCAGTCAACACTTTGCAGGATCTGTCAGTAAATGGTTGTCGTATTTTGAGATACGGTGTTTCGGCAGTCAACACTTCTCAGGATCTGTCATCAAAAGGTTGTCGTATGTTGAGATACGGTGTTTCGGCTGCAATTATTTATCGCCTTTCCGATTGCCATACATATAGTATCTTCAGTCAAGTTACTTTTTCTTTAATAATCTAGACCAGAATTTAGATATAGCTATGATACCATGGATATGCATATGGATATGGCTGCCCAATAACATTGTAAATTTTGGAGGGGCATCTTAAATTCTTGCATTGTACAGAAAGGTCCAAAGTTTAAAAATCGTCTCCTGCAAAACTAAGGAAAAGCCTGATACTGCTTTTCGGCAGTCAACCCTCGAAATTTGAAACAAAAAGTCTGTTCTCATTTTTATCAAAATCTGACTAAAGCAATCACTGCCAGTTTGGACAGTTTAAAAAACACCAACACATTTGTAGTAAGGCACTGACTGCACTTTTTCCTGTGACTAGTAATCAGATTAATAGGTTGTACCAATTTAGTTGACTATGCAGTCATTTCACATAAAGACAAAGCTCTTCCTGAGTTTCATTGTTTGTGTTTGTTACGTGGTGGAGTCGTAGTATGATAAACACACCAGGTGCATGCACGTAAGGTTCTTTTAAATAAACTTCATTCAGCTGAAACCCGTCACACTTGGCTTAAGGATGTAGGCTACACTGGAGTAACAATTCCAACAATATTTTAATTCAGCGATGCGATCTCCACAAATGCACCAACACTGTTACAATGTCTCCTCTGAAAATGTCAACACTGGCGACACAAAGTTTCTCATACAACGTACACCACCGTTACGCTGCGTCTCTCACAATGTACACCCTATACGGGCCACGTACCTACGATAAACTGTGTCCCTAGAACTGACAATGCCTGACAATGTACACACGTGCTTCCTAGCACCAACTTTTATAAACGACTTTCCACAAAAATCTAATGAATTTACACAACGCACCCAATCAGAACGGAACACATAACTGAAACTCATAAATATTAATAAAAAATGAACTTTCTAGAATAACTACAATAGTCTACAAAACTTTGACTGATCATTTCAGCCCCAAATCCTAGTGTATAATGACGCCACACAAAAGTATGGCACACCGTTCACAACCTTTCATAACACGCAAAGAACGGCTGCTAAATTCACGCACACAGAGAACAACTATGGCTAAAAATAGAGCAGCTCTACTACCGCTATCCACCGTGTGACTTTGCTAGAAGCTTCCGGACTAAACTTAGCGTATCATAACAAAACCAAAATTCCGCTATCTGCGCGAACAATAGAGAATCTCACTGAAAAGGTACGCGATACGTAACCATGATAGCTCAAATAAATATCGGATCGTTTCCTACGATTAACACATGCATGCTCTCACAGAACAACACAACCACAATAGTAACAGTGTTTTTTATACTACTTACTAGTAAGAACATTTGTTCTATGCTCTGTCTCCCTGAGAAACTTTGATCATTTGGATTTGGAAAACATTGAAAATGGAACTCACTCATGTCTAGTACAAAGAGGTCATTGTAGCAGAATGGGGCATCCCAACCACCAAACATCACAAGCTGATCATTAATCAGCGTAGCAGAATGGCTGCACATACAATTACAAAGTAATCATTCAATGTCATGACATCCAGTTATGCATTTTAGACTTAACCCTTTTTTACCTGATACACTACTACTTAAATTTGACTATGATAGTTCAAGGGTGGTGCCAGAATAGCTTGGTGCCAAGCTATTCTGGCACCACCCTTCAACTAAAATGTAATGTAGCCTTCACAGATCACTAAGCAAATTTTAAGAAATTCAGCAGCATGGATGCAGGCTTCCTGTGGAAATACTCTGTATTTGACAGACATTTTTTAAAGGGCCTGGAAAAATTAATTTTTCTCTAAAATGTATTTTTTCGAAAAATACTTACCGATGACATGACTGTCAGGAAATAGTCTACTTGCTTACCAATTTTAGCCTAAGACCGGAAGGGTCCCCCAGGAGGCTCTCGGGGATCCCTAACAGGAAATGAAATGAAATGAAACTTTGAAATGAAACTTTATTGAAATGAAACTTTATTTCTCAACGGATAAAGTAATTAGCACGTGTGCCATTTTTCATACTTGCCGTTGCTACTCTACAAACACAGGATAATAATTGTAATACTAATAGTACCAAATTACACAAAGAAAAATTAGAAAACATTAAACATGAAGAGACATTAAACAAAATTCATTCATTCATTCGGTCATACAAAAAACAAACGAAAAATAAAAAGTACACGCAACGCGCGCACACTGACACATACACGCTCGCGCGCACACACAGACACGCGCTAATGATAACTTGACCTATATACGAAGCAAATCATTTGGATCATAGTGAAAATTCACTTCAGACAACAAAATTATATGGATTATAATAGAAATTTGAATTATGTAATTAGGCGATTATTATTAGTATGGACAAACCATACGGCAGCATGCACTGATTATACGATAAGCACATGTTTGATACGAATACTTGTGGTAGATTATGTATCAGCAGACAAGTACTTGAGGAGGCATTCCTTGAAAGAGGAGAGGGAGCTAGCGTGTGTTATACATGTTGGCAGTGTGTTCCAGAAAGATGTGCCTGAGAAAGATACACTGGTTTTAAATAGATCTATCCTGGGGCGAGGTGTAATAAAGTTTCGTCTTGAAGTAGAATAACCTGAACTTGCCTTGGTAAAGAGCTTACAAAGATATTTTGGGTGAATCTCATTCCAGATTTTATACATAACCACACCCTTGTTTAAGAGGTGATGCTTGCTAAGAGGTAGCATTTTCAGTTTTTCAAGTCTTTCATCAGTTGTTAGGGCTGAATCAGGCAGGATATGTTTCGCTGCTCTCCGATGCAGGGAGTTAAGCCTCTTTAAGTGTATGTCACCGCTGCCATCCCATATCGTGGACGCATAATCGATGTGGGATTTGACATGCGCATTGTAAAATAACTTGCGGGCATCAACATCGATAAAGTACTTCAACTTTGAAAGCATAAAAACATTTCTAGCAACAGTTTTACATACAGCATTTATGTGTGATTGCCACTTCATCTGGTCATCAACAATTACACCAAGTAATCGGTGTTCCGTGACCTGATTAACGATGTCATTATGGATAGTAGTGGATAGATAGACAGGGACGAGAGTAGCCTCCAATGCCCAACCGGTCACGTGCCACGTGGTGCATCCTTTAGCCAGTTGTCTACGGAGCTACCAGCGGCAAGCGGGGAGGAGGGAGGGACCTCAGAGTCATGTCATCGTTAAGTATTTTTCGAAAAAATACATTTTAGAGAAAAATTAATTTGTTTCCTCAAAAACATTACCGATGACATGACTGTCAGGAAGAATGACAAAAAGGAGGAGGGTGCCGCACAATCCCTTCAGAAATCTCTCCAGGGACGAAAATGGCCCGTCACTCCTGATCACACACTCCTGACAATTTTAGCGAAGTGCATACCTAAGGCGCCGAGGGCGCCTGGAGGGAGTGTTGTGCCACAGAGATGTCGCCCACCAGTGTGAGGTTGTCGCGCTGGACTGTCAGGTCCCGGAGGTAGAAGCGGGCGAAGGTAGATTCAGCCCGCCACCCCACTGCAGCGACAATGTCCTTAACAGCACAGTTGCGGTCAAAGGCGAGACTTGCGGCCATAGCGCAAATTTCATGGGCGCGGATCCTGAGTGTCTCAGCTCCCTGTGGGGAGAGGTCGCGATAGGCAGACCGTATGACCCAGCAGAGCCAAAAGGAGATCGTTTGGGCTGAGATGTCGGTTCTGCCGGTGGTCAGCGGCAAAAAGAGACGAGTCCGTCCCCTCCAGAAGGACTTGGAGTGATGCAGGTAGATACGAAGTGCACGCACCGAATCTTGCTGCCGAGTCTCCCGAGGGAAGTCGGGCCCTTTAAGCGGCCGAATAGTGATGACCTGAGCCGCCGTCAAGGGAGATCTAGTCTTAACGAGAAAGGAAGGATCGGGGAGCAGTTGAACGGAGCCATCCACCCGGAACTGCATGCAAGAAGGTCGCGACAAGAGAGCATGGATCTTGCTAACGCGAGCTGCCGTGGCGAGGGCCACCAGGAAGCAGGTCTTCCGAGTCATGTCCGCGAAGCGAGCCAGGCGGAGTGGTTCAAAACGGTCCGAATTCAGCCAGGTGAGGACCCAGCGAAGGTCCCAGCGCGGAACTAGCGAGCGGGGAACCGGACGCTGCAAGCCAAAATGCGCCATTAGGTCGGCCAGGTCTTTGCAGGCACCGCGGTCGGGACGGCCGAGGTGACGGTAGGTGTCGGCAATCATAGAAAGGTAGCCGTGGATCATGATGGGAGCCAAACCTTGGTCCTGGAAGAGCCAGAGAAAGAAGTCCGCGAGCTGAGGAGTCGTCAGGTCGACGGGGGAGAGGCGACGGTCAGAGCACCAGGTACATAGCACCCGCCACTTTCCCTCGTAGACACGTCTGGTGGAAGGTCTGCGAGCTGTAGCGATAGCGTCCACTGCCGCACCCGAGAAGCCTCTAGCGGAGAGGGCTTGCCGCACAATCGCCAGGCGTGTAGAAGACGCTCGGGGCAAGGGTGGAAGAGCGGCTGGCGGGGCTGCTTGAGCATCGTGCGCGGGGTGTGAAGCGGGAGGGGAGGGTCCGAGGCAAGACTGAGCAGGTCGGTAGTCCACGATCTGGTCCAGGAAAACGGGGCCACCAGAAGAAGGACTGCGTTGCATCCCCGGAGCTTGAGCAGGACTTTGGGGAACAGGACCATCGGAGGGTAGGCGTAAGCGACCAGCCCGTCCCAAGGGATCGAAAGCGCATCGACTGCCCAAGCCATAGGGTCTGGAATCGGGGAGACGAAGAGGGGAAGCTGGTGGTTCCACCTTGTGGCAAAGAGATCGATCAGGGGAGTCTCCCAATGGTCGCAGATCAGGCGAAAGATGTCCCGGCGCAGGGTCCATTCCGTGTGAAGAAGTTGACCCCGCCGCGACAGGGAGTCGGCCAGGACGTTCAGGTGACCTGTAATGTGACGTGCTCGGAGGGAAATGCCGCGGTCCTCGCACCAGCGAAGGAGTTGGTAGAGGAGGATGCAGAGGTCGGGGGAGCGGGTCCCTCCCTGCTTCTGTATGTATGCAACGACTGTGGAGTTGTCGGAGAGGACGAGGAGGTCCTGTGTCCGAAGATCGGATTCCCAAGCGCCGAGGGCCTGCCAAACTGCATTCAGTTCCAGCCAGTTGATGTGCCGGGAAGCCAGGTTCGCGGTCCAGCGGCCGGCCGTTGAGCGAAAACTCAGAAGAAGGTGAGCGCCCCAACCGGCGAGACTGGCGTCGACGCAGAGAGACGGGGCAGTGGCGAGGTCAGGGGGATCCCGGAGCCGAGCCAAAAAATGTCCGTCCAGCGAAGCAGATGGGGCCGCAGCATAGGACAGATTGGCACCAGGGTAGATAGATCGCCGGAGGACGGTCTCCAGTGGAGGAGAAGATGCAGTTGGAGAGGACGGGAGTACAGACGACCGAGGGGAAGGAGATCTGCCGCCGCACTCATCAGGCCGAGGAGCTGGAGCCACACTCTGGCGGGGACAGCCGCTTCCTGAGCTACCAAACGGGCTAGATCGGTGAGTTTCTGGATCCGAGGCTCGGGAAGCCGCACCAGGTTGAGGTCGGTCACAAACTCCATCCCCAGGTGAACAAAGTGGCGTGAGGGCGAGAGGTCCGACTTGTCTGCGTTGACCAGGAAGCCCAGGCGAGATAACAGGAGGAGAAGAGCATCCCTGTCCTTGAGAAGAGAGACCACCGACTGATTCCGAAGAAGCAGGTCGTCTAAATAGTTGGAGATCGGGCTGGAGGATGACCGTCGGGCTCTGGCAACCACGGCGTCCATGATCCGCGTAAAGACCCACGGGCTGAGGTCGAGACCAAACGGGAGGGCCCGAAACTGGTAAACGGTCCCGTCGATGGCAAAGCGAAGGTATCGGCGGGAAGTGGGATGCATGGGGACGTGCAGATAAGCATCGGCCAGATCCAGACTGACGGCAAAGTCCATGGGCTGAACAGCGGCACGAAGGGCCCTGGCTGTCTCCATGCGGAAGGACGGGGCGGCAATGAACCGGTTTAAGGCGGAGAGATCGATGATCGGCCTCCACTTGCCTCCAGGCTTGGGGACTACGAAGAGACGGCTGTAGAAGGCAGGGGAGTCGTGCCGAGTGACGACCTCTGTCGCAGCTTTCCGTAGGAGAGCGGAGACCTCCCCGCGAAGGGCGTCGGCCTTGGTCCGGTCGGACGGGATCTTGGTCCACAGGGGGGAGCGACGAAGCGGAGGTGGGGACCGAAAGGAGATGAGGAGACCGTCCGAGAAAGCGGAGAGGATCCATGGGTCGCCTGGAAGCAGGGAACACCAAGCGTCGCCATGCAGGGCGAGCCTCCCGCCGACAGGAGACCCCGAGGCGGTCGGCGGGGGCGGAGGCGGGAAGTAGTCAGGGGGCCCTCCCTTGCGGGCTGGCGGAAAGCGAGGAGGGGGAGCGCTGGGCCAACGGTCCTTGTTAGCTTCCTTCAGGGACTGCCAGGAGGGGCCGAAAAGGAGCGGGGGGCCAACAGGAGCACGGCGGAGCTGCGACTTCACATCGGGGGGAAGGCCAGGGCAGGCATGGAGAACCACATCACGCCGCATCAGGTCACAGTTGGCGGCAGCTGCCATGGAGTTGACGGACGAATGGTAAGCCGCTCGGTTGGCCGCAACGGCCAAGGTATGGAGATCCGACAGCAGGGGAGGAAGAGAAGGGAGCCAGTCCGCCTCGATACGGTTAATGAAGGCTTGGGTGAGAAGCTCTAAAACCCCGAACAGGAGAGGGAGTTCCGGATGAGGGAGGCGGTGCGTTCTAAGCCACGAGGTAAGGTCCGCTTGAGCTGGGAAGGGCCGCCCTCGAGCAAAAGCGCAGGCGGATCCACCGGTGGCAGAGGGCACGAAAAGGATTGCGAGTGGCCAGAGTACCAGGACTGCCGAAAGGCGATGTCGACACCGGAAGGCCAGCGGAGATCGGAGAAGAAGTCCGAGTCAGACACGGAATCTCGTTGGAGGTGAGCAGAAAGAGCGTCAGCCAGGTCACGGAAGGCAGGCGGCTGGGGAAGAGACTTGAACTTCTTAACTTGACGGGCAGCGTCTACAAAGGCAGCAGCTTTCCTCTTGAGCGGGGGGGAGGGAGGGCAAGCATCCGCGGGAAGGCAAGCCGTGATGAGACGGACCACGTTGTCCAAGGCGCGAAGAGTCTCCCTACGAGGAGTGGACAGGGCAGCAGGAGACGCCGGGTCATCCACCGGAGAGGGCGAACGGCTGCCCGAGCCAAGAAAGGCAGAAACAAAATCATCCGGAAGCAAACTTAAAGTCTCAACGTCGACGGCAGGCTGAGGTGGTGGACGAGGAGAAGACCGAAGAACAGAGGGCGGAGGCAACCTGACCCGCGAGGGAGGCGGTGGGGGGGCCAAAGGGCTAAGCCGCCGACGCCGTGGGGACGCTGGAGGCGAAGGGCGCCGAGAGCGAGGAAGACGGCGGCCCGGAGGAGAACGACTGCGACACGCACGAGGCGAAGGAGTCCAGTCGTCCCTACGACTCCTACGGGAGGAGCGCGGAGGGGAGGGGCGCCGAGAGGACACCCGCCGCGGAGAACGACTACGCCGACGAGAAACACAGGAGGAAGTCGAGCGGGCGGACGACGAATGCCAGGCGCTGCATCTATCCACGCGATGAGGGCTATAATGTCAATCCATGGAGCGGCGCCTGGAGGAACGGAAAGTGTGGGGACGGACTGTCTTGTCATGGGGGGTACGAAAAGGCGACAAAGGTCACGGTGCCCGGGGCTCAAGGAGGGGGGCACGAAGCCAGCTGGGCGACTCGCCGTAGGAGTTAGCGGGCTTAGAAGGAGGGGCCACAAGGCCGACGTGTTCACTAATAGGCGACATAGGTCGCGGTGCCCGAAGCTCAAGGAGGGGGGCACGTAGCCGGCTTGGCAACTCGCCATAGGAGTCAGCGGGCTTAGAAGCTGGGGCCGAAAGGCCGACGCGTGTACTAATTGGCGACAAAGGTCGCGGTGACGGGGCTCAAGGAAGGGGGCACGAAGCCGGCTGGGCGACTCGCCGGAGGAGTCAGCGGGCTTGGGAGGGGCCACAAGGCCCACGCGTCTACTAATAGGCGACAAAGGTCATGGTGCCCGGGGCTCAAGGAGGGGGGCATGTAGCCGGCTAGGCGACTCGCCGGAGGAGTCAGTGGGCAAGGTCGGTGCGGACACCGTAGCAGTCTTACCAGGAATACGAGGCGTGCGTTTCCCCAAGTCCGAGGAGGGAAGCTTGAACAAGTCCTGGCGTGCCGCGGTAGGTCCCAAGGAAGGCGGACAGTCGCGGACAGGCGTAGGCCGCTCGCGCCGGTAGAACTTCCAGAGTTCAGACCAAAGATCCTCCGGCCACGAAGAGCAGACAGCGCAGACGAGGTCAGAGGAGCAGCCAGAACACGGTAGACACACTGTGTGCCAGTCACTAGGTCACTGGAAGTCGCCGCAATGGGGACAGGTGCGCACTTGGTAACTGCAACAGCTACCCAAACATGAAAGGCGACCGGCGGCGGGTAACTAACCCCGCCCTTTCAAAGTTCCGAAATAGGTAACGAGTGAAACTTACTGCGAAACGCAGAAGAAAACAAAGAGTAGTTTGAGGCGAGACCGACGCCCGGCCCAGCCGGGCGAGATGTAGGAAGCGGCAGAGACTTTACCTTTCCATGGCAGAGTGGCGGAGCGTCGAAGCACAAACCACCTCTTGCCACGGGAGTCTAGACGGCTCCAGGCCCAGCAAACAGTACGAGGCACAGACGAAGCTAGGCAGTGAGGAAGGAGGCCACACAAAGCAGAGGAAGACGGAAGGCAAGGAGAAGGACGGCCGGTGAGGGACAGTCGCACCGTACACAGCCTCGGAAGGTCAGGGTCTAGGCTCTACAAAACGCGTGCGTACGCTAACAGCAAAGTAGACAACTGACCGGATGGGCATGGGAGGCTACTCTCGTCCCTGTTAGGGATCCCCAAGAGCCTCCTGGGGGGACCCTTCGGGTCTTAGGCTAAAATTGGTAAGCAAGTAGACTATTTCCTGACAGTCATGTCATCAGTAATGTTTTTGAGGAAACAAATGGAAGGGCGGCCATCACACAGACGGACAAATCTTGAGAAAAATGCATCAAGTTTAGGAATACAGAGGCACGTTTTGTGCATGCAGTGATACAAACATGAATGTTTGCATTGTTGCAATTTTCGGAAGGTTATGTGATGACATTAACCTCACCAACCCCTCAAACCCTTTGTTGTTTGTTATGCTGCCCATTCTGACGGAATTTTAAATCCTCGCAGAAAGCCTGACTTCATGCACGGGGGTGGGGGGAGATAAGGATTCAATGTATTAACACCTGCATCTGTTTTTACCCTGATCGTGCAAGGGGCTTCTCTCCTGTGACTAGTGGAGTGTACCAGTTTTGCATGACTGGACTGAAGATGTACACCTCGTTGCTGCAACCGTCAGGGTTGGGGTCAGGACGAGGGTAGACCCCACCGAAAATCCATAGTTCATGGCGGTGAAGTGTTGCTGTATGGTATGCACGTGTAGGGGCCTTGCCATTCACCTGTCAAAGTTGAATTTTTTCATGCAAAAAAATGGTGGATCAATGTTTATGTGGATAACAAGTGAAATGTTATCTAAAGGATATGTCTGGGTTTTTTCCAAGTCAGCATAAACGCAATTATTTAACCTTAAACAATTGTTGCTCTAGACTATACAGAGAGAGTATACAGTGGGTGTCAACACATCAATGTGTTTTGTACAAAGCGAAATTCATTATTTTCATGTCGTTTGTCAATCCAGTAGGGCACAAAGATGGCAAATACAGTACTATGAAATAGAAGTTATTCATAAATCATGTGTAAAAAGCGCATGCACTTTACACATATGTTTTAGGGGCTCATGACAGTTTAAGCTGTTTGCTGGCATAGAGTTGCATTATTTAATATTTCATCCCCATTTTTAGGTACGCATCCAGGGTTATCACAAAAATTTATAGCACAACAATGTTAACGGCAGAATTAAATTTGTCAAAGAGAAAAAGAGTGGAAACCTTAGCAAGTGTCCACTTGTTCTCCTCAATATCATAGACATGCACATCATGAAACCAGCGAGAGTTTTTGGACCCGCCATAAATGTAGATGCAGCGCAGTGTGGGATCATACGAGGCAGTGTGGCCCATGCGGTTTTCGGGTTTCTGTCCCTCAGACTGTATCTCCTGACAATGCCACTTTCTGGTCTCTGCAACATGTGTAACTGGTACATTAAATTCTACAAATCAGCAAATTATTTTTTTTAAATTTGATCTGGTCTCTGCTACTAACACTTCATTTGCAAGGTAAGGCAAGTGGAAAAATGCTAGCATCTTTTCCTACTTTCCACTTGCCTTACTTTGAATTTAATTTTATGTGTCAGTAATCACCCCTTTGCCTCTGATTAAGATTTCACACAAATGTTTATTGTGCAAGTATGCATTTCTCAAACAAGCAATCATTAAGAAGCTGGGCAAAACTCACAATGGTGGGGCTAGATAAATGTTGAGCCGAAAATGGTAGTGAAATGTACACATTCCTGATACTGCAGTTTGTTCTCTGAAGACTATATATTACAGTTCAGGAGACATCAACCTACCATAATCAGACCTGCCTACCACCAATTTTTTTTTTTTTTTATAGTATTCATAATAGCCAAAAATAGTATTGTTGAGGCAAAAATAGTATTTTCATATAATTGTAGAAGACTTATCAAAACGTAAAAACATTAGAAAATCAGTTTATACTGATAAACTAGACCATTCCATACAATAACAACCCAGTCACATTCATAAACGCCAATTTAATCTTTTCCCTTTCGCAATCTTCGAGTCAGGAAATATTTGCTGAAACATCCCGGTCATGGAATCCGCAGAGGACAAAGAATGATTTGAATCAACTATAAAACAAAACATGCAGATTTCAGCACTAGTTGCTTGTCAACGCAAAATTTCACCTGCTCCATGAGACTGCTTAGAAAACAGCCTGCAATGAAGGCACACCTTTCTAGTACACAAACCAAGGGGAATCACTCGGCGCTGGACAGACAAACAGTTAGATCCCCTGCCCCCGCCTATCAGGCAAGCAATCGCCAGCCCACAGAGAAATACGCAGGCGATCATTTGCATCCTCAAAAAGAATGCATCAGGTCTCTTATATAACCCATGTCTTTCTCCGGAACTTAGGAAGTAGGCAGGAGAAACTGAACATACATACACAAACACGAAGGTGCATTACTATATGTGGTCGGGTAAATACCCTGATAACCCACAGTAGGATGCACAGAACATTACACAACAATAACGATACAAATTTGCCTCGAGTGCGATTGGGTGCCTGATAGGCAGGGGATCTATCTGGTTTGTGAGTATCTATAACTCGCAACGTAAGTGGAGAAGCTGGAGCAGCTGCGTCCGGTTTAGATGGCTTGTAGCTCACTGCGTAGCGGGGCGACAAAGTCGCTGCCGGCCGCTCTCCTTTTACAGAGCGGGCGGGCAAGGTCTCAAGGAGCGACACGGCCACAGGATCCTTCACCATGAAGCGGGGCGACATCAGCCGTTGCTAGCCAAGGAGCTGTAGGAGTGGGCCGGGAACCTCAAGGGACGCCCGCTCGCTTAGCGCCGCGCAGGCGCTGAGTACGCATGAGGCCCTCAGGCTCCAAGATTAAGGTTGGCGCTGAGCGAGTAGCAGAAAGTGAAGACCGTGTGCAAACCAAGAAGGTGTTGTGCCCCCGCAACCTGCAGAGGTCCACTGGCTCCTTGGCCCTGGAGAAACGCCAGCCGACATGAGTCCACTCCCCGCTGGTAGGAGTGGCTTCCGCTGTTGTCGAGCCACCCCCGAGGCACGGGCGGCGAGGTCTGGAAAGACACATGGGGGACCCGAGAAAACACCACTGCATAGCGGGGAGACTCCAGCCGCTGCCGGCTGCAACTTGAAACGAGCGGTCGGCGAAGGACTCAAAGGACCTAAGGGGGGCACAGGATAGTTCGCCGCGTAGCAGGGAGACGTCGGGCGCTGGAAGCCGCAATCCTTCGAAGGCGCGGGCTCGCAAGGCGCCGTAGGACCATTGGGGCCCCAGGGAGTACACTGGAATGCGGAACATCAGCTGCTGCTGGCCGCAAACTTGGAGCGGGCGGGCAGGGACCTGACGTGCGGAAGGTGCATGTCCGCGGACTGAGAAGTACGAGCACGAAGCGGAGCGCCTATGAGCTTCAGCGTAAGGGATGGACGGCGCCAGATGACTAATCTCTTCCCTTGACAGGGCAGTCAGCTTTCCACGTGCGCAAGTGAACAGTAATGTGTATTGAATGAAGTATCCTCTCAGATAAGCCATCTCGGCGGGATCATAACCGAAGCGCCTAAGGTAGAGGGCCTCTGGTTGAGCGAGTAGCGGGGTGACCCGCATCGCTGCTAATCAGGCGGGATTATACGACTGTTTATAGTGATTTTAGACATGTGGCTAGTGCGTACATAGCCCGTGAGTGGCAGTCCGAGTGGGACAAAAAGGAAGCTAACAAGCTGCATGATGCCCTTCCTAAGTTGTCCGACGGTCTACCTTATCGCTGCGGCAGCCGCCGTGAGGAGACTGTCCTGGCTTGGCTCTACATCGGCCACACGTATGTTATGCACTCTTATTTACTTAAACAGGAGGAGCGTCCATGGTGTTATGCCTGCGACGAGCAGTACTCTGTTCAACACTTTTTGTTGTCTTGTGCTGATCTAATCGACACAAGGTATAAACATTTCACGGCAGACTCCTTGAAGGTATTGTTCCGGGATGTGCCCCGGACAAGATCTTCAGTTTTCTGAGAGAGTGCCATATTTTTAATAAGATTTGAGCGTTTATAGATTATGATGTTTCTATTATTTTGACCTTTTTGAGAGTCTTCCGACGTTTTCTTTAAAGACCTGAGCCCGAGGCATGCTGCCTCTGCATGGGGGGTGGGGACGATGGTCGAGGTGGGCTGCGAACGATGGTAGAGATGGGCTGGCCTCGACGCGTCGCACCCGCTGGCAAGTCTGGTTCGCTAGAACCTGAGAAAAGGTGTCTCACCTGTATTCTCGCCCACAGGGGCGTGAGCGCATGCGTTCCCTGCCCATGGCTCTGGTGCAGCAGTAGGCGCCGGTGGTAAGGTTACTGTACCTCATCGGCGGCGTAGCAGGGCGACTTTAGGCGCCTGTGCCGATAAACCTCTCATCGTTGGGGCCAGGGCTCCTCCAACCCGGGGGCGCCTGTCCCACACGTCTGCCCCAAGGCGCGGTGCACAAACCCCCAGCGCGCTGGCCACAGAAAGTTCCCACCAAGGGGCAGGCTGTCACCTGCACTGCAGCATAGAGCATACATGAGAAACACGACCGCACGTGGCACCTAAGGCCACGTGGACTGCGCTCACTACCGGTCTGCCGAGCTGCAATGTCGAAATACAACGGCAAATTCAGCCGTAAACCCCCAAAAAATGCCAGGGCCAACCTCATCCCGGCAGCGCAATGGTATTAACCAAGGCCTTGCCTCACCATACCCTAGCGAAAGCTTTGACCAGGGATAGAAGATAATCCAGTTGACGAAACTTGCGGAGACTGAAACCGGCAATCCTTTCACAAGGCAGCTAAGCATAAGACTGGCGTGAGTAGACAGCTCACGTGAGGAGGAAGGGAGGCTACCCAGGGTACTTGATAACTGCTTGCTAGAGTTACATCCCTGGTTGTGTAGCAACACACGTGTTGGGAGGCCGAAATCGGTAAGCTATGTGTACCTTCCTAATAGTAATGTCATTGGTAAGGGTTTTGAGGAAAACAAATCGTAAATTTTAGGCATTAATTGTATTTTGGAGAAGACAAAAAAATCGTTAAAATACGCCTAAAAATCGTACGGTAGGCAGCTCTGCATAATAGTTCAAGGGTGGCGTCAAAAGAGCTTGGCACCTCTAGAAGCCTGAGGCTATTCTGGCAACACCCTGATACTGTCATTGTCAATTTACATCTTCATGTGTTGGGACTGAATGGATAGAGTGTGAGAGTTAAATAACCTACTTGTTCATCCTCGCTACATGTCATGGGTAGAAATATACCTGTTCTATTTTCACGTACATAATTGCCTTCAGCATCTTATCATGCATATTTGGTTTTATAAAGTAACAAAGGTGTACATGTAGTCCCTTATGTTTTTAACAACAAAACAGATGTAAATTTACATCCCATGTCTATGTCGTGGGCAGGGTATAGGATGCTCATCGGTCATTGACGCATACAAATTTGAAATGACGCACTGCTCTGTCAGTGAGCCGGCCATATGACTTATTCATTTTTTAGACAATCACTGAGACGCGCGCCGAGTTAGTTGGCGTACGTGAGACAGAGAGCTATGGCCAGGTAGCATGATGCTCTAGTGCACTGTAGGCCTACACAGTCAGTCCTCAATGAACAGAGTGCATCCTAAAAATTAGGGAGGCGGGAGGCCAGCTGCCAACAGTGATGGTTAAAACTTGCCCCCCTCTCTGGAGCAAATGTAAACAATACTGCAAGCATGGGCCCTGACTAGGTACACGGTCTAACATGATGCAAAACGCTTTCCGCCTGTAAGAGGCATACATCCTCATCAGTCTCCAAGTCTCTTGTTGGTCCCATCAACACTGATTTTGATCCTCGAGTCGGTATGAGGGTGCCGCAGCGGACTGGGTCTAGATGTCTGTAGCCAGTTTTTTTTCACGCAGTTCAGCATTTCACATATTTACAATGGATGTGTATAGAAGCAAAGGAAATGGCTTTACTGTTGTCAGTGCTGCCGGTTCGTAATTTTGGCAGAGATATGTGTATTTTTACATGATCTCTAAAATGTGGGCAGCGCAGATGTTCACATCTGCACGGGACATAGACGACCCCGCCCTCCACGAGTCGCCTGCTGCCTTGCAGGCCTAGCCGCTTGGCTGCGGAAAGGCTAAGGGAGGAAACCCCTGACATCAAAGCCCCCGTGTCTCCGGGGAAGGCTTTTGAGCCAGAGACTAGGACAAGGACAGTCTGATATAAAACCTACGACCCGAGGACCTCGATGCCATCGTCCCAGCTTGCTAGGCCATGGCAGATGAACCAAGGGTTTAAAGGGTGGGGCCAGTACTGCGCACACTGCACTCCACCAAAAAGCTCCACCGCGCAGACTTTAGGAAACGTCCACGGACCATGACACTGACCATTCCAAGTCCTGTAGCGATGGGCGAGGGGCGAAACGGCAGGTGAAAGATGTCACTGGAAGCCGCAGTCTCAAACCTGCATGCAGGTGGTTCAGGATATTGGTCGCCTGATGTTCACCTGGGGATGACAACATCACTCGGCACACCCTGAACGACCAAGCAGCCTTCTCTAGGGACAGCACTGCTTGCTCCACACGGAGAGGGGCCTAGAAAAGGTGGCCTAACCAAAGCTCGTCCCCTCGCAACCCCAGTTGGCTAGCCGCGGTCAACGGGCATCTTCTCCTGCGGTCAAAAAACAAGAAAAAATAACGGATCCACTCTCATGACGACAACGACCGGACTCAAAGTAGCATGCTGGAACGTCCGAACCATGCTCGACAAAACAGACAGCGGACGCCCTGAACGTCGCTCCGCCCTCATTGCCCTTGAATTGCGGAGGTTAAACATCGACATCGCCGCGCTCAGCGAAGTACGCCTTCCGGACGAAGGCAGCCTCCAAGAACTTGGTGCTGGGTACACCCTCTACTGGTCAGGCAGTTAGTTAGTTAGTTATTTGGGTTTAACGCCGAGCAGGCAACTAAGGCCATCTCACGGCGGGAAGGGTAAAAATCTGGTCAGCCAGACTAAAAGAAAGGTCTTAAGACATGATGTAAATATACCTTAAAAATATGTCAGGCTAAAATGTCGCACAGGTCTTTAAAGAAAACGTCGGAAGACTCTCAAAAAGGTCAAAATAATAGAAACATCATAATCTATAAACGCTCAAATCTTATTAAAAATATGGCACTATCTCAGAAAACTGAAGATCTTGTCCGGGGGCACATCCCGGAACAAAACCTTCAAGGAGTCTGCCGTGAAATGTTTATACCTTGTGTCGATTAGATCAGCACAAGACAACAAAAAGTGTTGAACAGAGTACTGCTCGTCGCAGGCATAACACCATGGACGCTCCTCCTGTTTAAGTAAATAAGAGTGCGTAACATACGTGTGGCCGATGTGGAGCCGAGCCAGGACAGTCTCCTCACGGCGGCTGCCGCAGCGATAAGGTAGACCGTCGGACAACTTAGGAAGGGCATCATGCAGCTTGTTAGCTTCCTCTTTGTCCCACTCGGACTGCCACTCACGGGCTACTGTTGGAGTTCTGTGCGGAGCAGCAACTGGTCATCACCAACACTACTTTTCAGCAAAAGGACAGTCGAAAGACCACCTGGATGCATCCTCGCTCCAAACACTGGCACCTTATCGACTATGTCCTAGTGCGTCAGAGGGACCGCAGTGACGTCCTCCTCACCAGAGTGATGCCCAGCGCAGAGTGCCACACTGACCACCGCCTTGTCCGCTGCAAACTCAGGCTCCACTTCAAGCCAAAACCCAAGAAATGGGGGCCCCCCCAAGAAAAAGCTTGATGTTGCCAGCCTTCAGCGTGACGATGTGAAAGCTGCCTTTCAGACAGATTTACAGCGCAGGCTCAAAGACACAGCGGACCCAGTAGACTCCTCCCCTGAAACACTTTGGGAACAACTGAAAACTGCTATTGCAAAATCCTCTGCAGAAGTCTTGGGTTTCGCCAGAAAGAAGAACAAAAACTGGTTTGACGAAAACGATGTAGAGATCCAGGAACACCTAGAAAAAAAAAAGAGCCGCCCATCAGGCCCACCTAGCCCAGCCTTCCTGCCCTGTGAAGAAGTCTGCCTTCCGCCTCGTCTGCAGCAGTCTCCAGCGCAAGCTCAGAGATCTCCAGAATGAGTGGTGGACCAGACTTGCACAGAGGACCCAGCTTTGTGCTGACAATGGTGACTACAGGGGCTTCTACGAAGCACTGAAAGCAGTGTATGGCCCCAGGCACCTGATACAAAGTCCCCTGCGAAGCGCGAATGGCCACGCACTCCTCACAGATAATACCTCCATCTTGAGCCGCTGGTCGGAATACTTTCAGAGCCTCTTCAGCGCTGAGCGCACTGTTCAAGAAGCAGTCGTCCTACAAATCCCACACCTCCCAGTAAAGGTTGAATTGGACGAACCGCCCACCGCTGAAGAGACCCTCAGCTATCCACCAGCTCAAGAGTGGCAAAGCAGCAGGCATTGATGGAATACCACCAGAGATCTGGAAACATGGAGGCCCAGCACTACACAACAAGCTCCACGACCTCTTTCTCTGCTGCTGGGAGGAAGGAACACTACCAAAAGATCTCCGTGATGCAGTTGTTATCACCCTGTACAAGAACAAAGGCGAGAAGTCTGACTGTTCCAACTATCGGGGAATTACCCTGCTGTCCATTGCTGGGAAAATCCTTGCAAGGCTGCTCCTGAATCGGCTGGTACCTGCCATCGCTGAAGACCAACTCCCAGAGGGCCAGTGTGGCTTCAGAGCAAACAGGAGCACCACCGATATGGTCTTTGTGCTGAGACAGCTACAGGAGAAGTGCCGCGAGCAGAACAAAGGGCTGTACGTAACATTTGTTGACCTAACAAAAGCGTTCGACACTGTGAGCAGGCAAGGCATGTGGCAGATCCTGGAGCGACTTGGCTGTCCCCCAAAGTTCCTCAACATGATTGTCCAGCTACACGAGGACCAGCAAGGCCAGGTCAGACTCAACAATGACCTCTCAGAACCATTCCCTATTCTCAACGGCGTAAAGCAGGGCTGCGTGCTGGCACCGACCCTCTTCACCATCTTTTTTAGCATGATGTTGAAGCAGGCCACAGTGGACCTCGATGATGACGATGCAGTGTACATCAGGTATCGTCTCGATGGCAGCCTGTTCAACCTCAGACGACTGCAGGCCCACACGAAAACCCTAGACCAACTGATTCATGAGCTGCTTTTTGCTGATGATGCTGCCCTCGTTGCACACACAGAGAGAGCCCTGCAGCGCATCACGTCTTGCTTCGCAGATGCTGCCCAGCTCTTTGGACTCGAGGTCAGTCTGAAAAAGACAGAGGTCCTCCATCAGCCGGCACCCAAGACAGTGTATCGCCCTCCTCACATCACCATTGGCGAGTCTGAACTAAAGTCAGTGCACCAGTTTACTTACCTTGGCTGCATTATCACGTCGGACGCCAAGCTGGACAAGGAGCTTGACAGCAGGCTGGCAAAAGCGAACAGCGCTTTCGGGCGACTTTTCAAGCGGGTGTGGCACAATCAACAGCTGAAAACAGGCACCAAGATCAGCGTGTACAGAGCTGTGGTCCTCACCACCCTGCTGTATGGTTCCGAGTCCTGGGCCCTCTACCGCAGCCAACTACGACTCCTCGAACGCTTCCACCAGCGCTGCCTGCGTACCATCCTGAGCATTCACTGGAGTGACTATGTCACCAACGTCGAGGTCCTTGAACAGGCTGAAACTGTGAGCATCGAGGCTTTGCTGCTGCGGACACAGCTCTGCTGGGCGGGGCATGTCTCCAGGATGGAGGATCATCGCCTACCAAAGATCACCCTGTTCGGCGAGCTTGCTACTGGACACCGTGACAGAGGGGCACCAAAGAAGAGATACAAAGACTGTCTCAAGAAGTCACTTAGTGCCTGCCAAATCGACCACCACCAGTGGTCTTCGCTTGCTGCGGACCGTTACACCTGGCGCTCCACCATTTACAAGGCAGCTGTCTCCTTTGAGGACTCTCACAGAGCTAGCCTTAAGGACAAGCGGCTCAGGAGAAAAAACAGAGATGCCGCAGCTCAGAACCCTGGCCATACCTTCCCCTGCAGCCACTGCGGTCGAACCTGCCTGTCTCGGATTGGCCTCTGCAGCCACGAACAAGCCTGCAGACGTCGTGGGCAACTCCTATAAAATCTTCGTTCGCGAAGTCAAGCCAAGAGATAAAATGTTGTAATGTAAGATGTTGTAATTTATGTACCAGTGGTCTTTCATGCTCACACATATAACCTTCGTTCTTATTTCACGGTTACACAATCAGTAACTCGATCTTGCTTGTTCGCGTCTTGTAGTTGAAGTCCACATCATGCAATTACTTGTATACTGACAACCACAATCTGTTTCTTGCTTTGTTTGTTGTTTCTAGGAGAGGGCGGAGGGAGGGGTGTCTATGACAATTTGACAAAAATGTGTTGTGGTTGGTGTCCTGGACACTAAAGGCATAGTAAAGCTCGAATCAGTATTGCCAGAAAACTGGTTCTTGTTGCTGAAAACCATTGTGCTCGTCACTGTAGCACAGTAATTCAGTGCTTGCACGTTTACTTAAAAAAGCATATTATATGTAATGGAAGTCATTGAAACGCAAACCTGATTACATTAGATTGTAAAATAGCAAAAAAGAAATAAAAATCCGAAATTGCCAAATATACTTGCATTTGGTATTTTATACACCAAGTATAACATGTATAGTTGGCTGAATGTAACCAGTGCAAGAGGCAAGAGTGCGTTTCTAAAGTCTGCAAGAGGCATAGACGTTCAAAAGTCCTCACCACCTAAGGGTCGTTATGAGAATCTAATAATAATAAATAATAATTACAGTATTTATAATGCGCTTATCTTATAATAATTATAACTCTAAGCGCGCACTCACAACTCACGCACGCTTAGAAAACGGCTCGCGTACCACAAAAAGTGAAATACATTATGACATTCGACCGGGCCCAGGATGGACCCCTGTGGAACTCCGCAGGAGAGCGTGTCTGGGTTGGAGGAGATGCCGTCGATGGTGACGGACTGCTGTCTGTCGGAGAGGTAGGAGAGAAACCAGGAGGGAGCAGAGTCAGCGATTCCAAAGGAGTGGTGAAGGCAGTGGAGGAGGATAGAGTGGTCTATAGTGTCGAAGGCGGCAGAGAGGTCGAGTAGCGTAAGAAGGGAGATGTTGCCCGAGTCGGTGGAGAGAAGCAGGTCGTTTAGGATATGTAGAAGGGCTGTTTCAGTGCTGTGATGTTTGCGATAGGCGGACTGGAAGGGACTGAGGAGATTGTTGTCGGAGAGGTGGAGGTTGAGAACGACCTTCTCAAGAAGCTTGGACAGGAAAGAGAGATTGGAGACTGGGCGATAGTTTTTGAGTTCGTTTGGGTCGAGGTTGTGTTTTTTGAGGAGAGGACAGACGATGACGAACTTGAAGATATCAGGGACGGAGCCGTTCTCTACAGATGTGTTGTTGATGTCGGTAATGAAGGGCAGAAGTTTTGGAAGGCTGTCCCGGTAGAGAGAAGCTGGGAGGGGATCTAGTTCGCAGGTTTTGAAATGCATGGACTTTATGGTCTTGAGGACTTCATCCTGAGAGACGGGGCGGAAGGACGAGAGGGGGGTGCCGGAAAAGGGCGGGGGGGGGGGGGGGGGGGGGGGGGGGGGGGGGGGCAAGGCGGTGAATAGTTAGTTATTTGGATTTAACGCCGAGCAGGCAACTAAGGCCATCTTACGGCGGGAAGGTTAAAAATCTGGTCAGCCAGACTAAAAGAAAGGTCTTAAGACATGATGTAAATACACCTTAAAAATATATCAGGCTAAAATGTCGCACAGGTCTTTAACGAAAACGTAGACAGACTCTCAAAAAGGTCAAAATAATAGAAATATCATAGTCTATAAACGCTCAAATCTTATTTAAAATATGGCACATCCCGGAACAAAACCTTCAAGGAGTCTGCTGTGAAATGTTTATGCCTTGTGTCGATTAGATCAGCACAAGACAACAAAAAGTGTTGAACAGAGTACTGCTCGTCGCAGGCATAACACCATGGACGCTCCTCATGTTTTAGTAAATAAGAGTGCGTAACATACGTGTGCCCAATGTGGAGCCGAGCCAGGACAGTCTCCTCACGGCGGCTGCAGCAGCAATAAGGTAGACTGTCAGACAACTTAGGAAGGGCTTCAATCAGCTTGTTAGCTTCCTCTTTGTCCCACTCGGACTGCCACTCACGGGCTACGTACGCACTAGTCACATGTCTAAAATCACTATAAACAGTCTGTGTGTCAAGGACAGGGTCATTGCGTGCATCGTTGGCAGCAGAATCTGCGATCCTGTTGCCTTCGATGCCCACATGCCCTGGGACCCAAATAAAAATGATGTCATAATATTCCTTCATCAAGTCCGTGTGGAGCTCTCTGATCTGCACCAGCAGTGGGTGGTCATTTCCTGTGCCCTGAAGGGCCTGCAGGGCAGAAAGAGAGTCAGACAGAATCAGGAAGTTCCTTTTTCTAGATCGATAAGCATGCCTGAGTGCCAGCAGAACCGCCTGCAGTTCCGCACTAAATACAGATGAGTGGTCTGGGAGGCGGTGCTTAAATGGGCGTCTAGGATGGCGAGAGGACACTGCGGCCGCAGCCACTCTCCCATCCTCAGACTTTGACCCATCCGTATAGATACGACAATAGCCAGGAAAACTTGAAAGGAGTTCATTGAGGCTCTGTTGGTATATGGCTGGTGGACTAGAGTCTTTCTTGTGGGCAGTCAAGTCCAGCACGATGTCTGGAACTGGCAAGAGCCAGGGTGGAGTGATGTGCTGCAGGGATTCCGAAACTCTGTCCAGGTCCAATCCGGCCACCTGCAGATGAGGTCGGACACGGAAAGAAAGTGGACGGACAGCTCCCGGATGGGTATCGTAAATCTCTGCAAACGATGGTTTAAAAACACAATCATAGGCAGGATTGTCTGGATGGGCCTTCAGTTTCAGAATGTAGCTGAGCATGAGGCGGATGCGGCGGAGCTTGAGAGAAGGCTCCCCTGCCTCGGCATACAGACTAGGAACTGGAGACGTCCTGAAGGCCCCAAGACATATCCGCAGACCCTGATGGTGAATTGTGTTCAGACACTGCAGCACAAACTTGGAAGCTGAGCCATACACCACAGAGCCGTAATCCAGTTTGGACCGAACAAGGGCCCGGTACATTCGAAGTAAGACAGTACGGTCCGCACCCCAGTCAGTACGACCGACGACACGAAGAACGTCGAGAGCCTTCTGACAAGAGGTTCTAAGGTAATTAATATGGTTGCGGAAGGTAAGTCTTTTGTCAAAGATGACCCCCAGAAACTTTGCCTCCTTGGCCACCTTAATCGGCACTCCAGCAAGGCTCAGGCTAGGTTCTGGAAAAAATTTCGTCTGGTTAGTAAAATGCACACAGACAGTCTTGGAGGGCGAGAACTTGAATCCATTGAGAGACACCCACCTCTGGATGCGATCAACGCACAGCTGCAAGCGCCTCTCAAGAGACGCAAGTCCTCGACCACGTGCGCACAAAGCAAAGTTGTCAACAAACAAAGAGCATTCAGAATCATCCTTGACGGCCTTTACAATGTTGTTAATTTTAATACTAAATAAAACAGGAGATAGAATGCTGCCCTGCGGGACACCCATCTCCTGTTCAAAGGAGTCGGAGAGGGTGGAGCCCACACGGACATGGAACGACTGGTTAGTCAAAAAATTGTGAATAAAAACGGGCAGGTGCCCTTTAAAACCCATGTCCAACAAGTCAGACATTATGCCATACTTCCAGGTAGTGTCATATGCCTTCTCAAGATCGAAGAAAATTGCATAGACATGCTGCTTGTTGACAAAAGCATCTCGAATAAATGATTCAAAGCGGACTAAATGGTCAGTTGTACTACGGAAGCGCCGGAAACCGCACTGGAGGTCTGTGAGGAGACCCTGTGACTCAAGATGCCACATCAGGCGGGCGTTGACCAGGCGCTCCATAGTTTTACATAAACATGATGTCAAAGCGATAGGCCGGTAGTTGCCCGGGTCGGAAGGATCCTTACCTGGCTTGGGGATCGGTACAACCACAGCCTGGTGCCAAGATGGCGGAAAATGACCAGTTCTCCAGATATGGTTAACTCTTACCAGTTCGCTCTATTTGAGGCCAGTGAACAAAATGACTTTTACCCTCACACATGACCAAGCAAAAATGCTGCTGAAAGCTCTTCTAGTGGTCAAAAGTTGGCTTATTATACATCATATTAAAGTGCATTGAGTCAGCTTTCAGTCAGGATAAGTAAAAAGTCTGTACTTAACGTAGTTTAGAAGTTGTTGTTTATTTAGCGACGAAGAAAAAATGGTGTCCGGTTTCCAAAAACAGTTTTCACGAAAGTCACTAAGAAGAAATTTTTTTTGTTTCTTGCCCCTTTGTTTAAACTGTGAATCCAGTGTGTGGACAAATCATTTCTACACATTTTTGTGAAGTTTCAAGAAAATGTGTTTGAATTTCTAAGAGTTACGCAACATAATCTCAGGGCTCAAAATTAGCGGGGGCCCGGGGCCAAAACCCGCAAAGTTGATTTCGGGCTCGGAAAGTTGAAAAACGAAGGGCCCGCTTGGCCCGCAAAATAATTCGTCTGCTACAGCTAGCTCTACTCGGCAGTTTCGTATTTGGGCCAAGGGAAGCAACCCACACCGGTGCCCTCACTCACAGTGAGTAATAGTATTGTGTTCTTTTTTCTTTTCTTTTTTTTTGTTATTGTATTTTTAGTTTACTTCTGTTAACTCAAGTGCACATAAGTGTAATATGAATAGATGATTGAAAAAAAAAAAAAAAGGCAAAATCTGTTTGTTTAACTTTAGTTTATCAGGAAGAGTACTGTTAAGTTTAGTTCCCTTTCATGGTTTTGTTTTGAACTTTTGTGCATTGAGGTCAGATTTTTTGTTAGGTTACTCATATTAAAAATTTAATGATGTGTATTGTGCAATACTCAGTCACAAAACTGAAAAGTATTATACAAGAGACTCACTTGATTTTTTTTCTATTTTGTTTAATGGCCATTTCAGGCTCACTAGTCACTGGAATATGTGTGTCACTGAATGTGTGTGTGTGTGTTTTTTTCCCCTTTTTTGTTGGTAATGTTTGAAAGTGAAAGAAAAGGCAAATAAAAATGACATCACTCAGCAAAATTGGAAATTCAATTGTTTTTATTTTAGATTATCAGACAAATTGTACTTTCTACTTATTATATTGTCAATAATTCTTTTGTTTTTTGTTTGCATTATTTTTCAAAGTTGGGCCCCGAAAGTTGCTTGTGGGCCCTCAAATTTTTGAATCAAGGGGCCCGGTGGCCCCCAAAGAAAAAAGTTAATTTCTAGCCCTGTAATCTACACCGGTCAAGGGCAGGAAAAAGTGGGCGTGTCAACACCTGGCATGACTGAGACAACAAACATGTGCTTCTCTGAAAATCTCTGACTTGCTGAAAATATCACTGAGGCAATACACAGCAAGTAATAAAACTTGTTTATGTACTTCATAAAGTTTCACGATTCTGAACCAGACAATAGGTAAACAAAGACTCACATGGATAGCACATGGTCAAACCAAAATAGAAAGTGTCACAATGACCTGCGATGGTTTTCTTTCGTTTTTTCCACATCGCTGGTGCTGGAATCATGTTCAGTGGCCTGGTTGCTGGAAGATTCCCCTTCAGTGAGATACTCTTCACTTTCGGACTCAGATGAACTCATTTTGACGGAATATTCTCAGAGAGAAATCCGCAAGCAGTGAAAATAACGCAGTAGGGAAAGCAAGATGGTGGACGTAGTGACTCGATCGATAACAAATGTCACGAACAAACTCAAAATTAATATTTTTTTCATTCTATCATATGAAAGTGACTTTCTAATGTCAATAAGTTATTACAATAATACTGAGAGTAAAAATTAATTGGTTTTAATTCAGTAAACATGATGGAATTTTCCATGGGCGTGGCTTCGTATGTATACATACGCCAAGGGAGCGAACTGGTAAGAGTTAAAGGCCTTGAGAAGTACAAGGAGTGACCTCTCAGGCAGATGCGTTAGGAATTGATAGTGGACGGTATCTAGGCCAGCAGCAGAGTCATTACATTTCTGCAAGGCTTGCTGCAATTCGGATAATGTAAAAGGGGCATTATAGTCTTCTGAGTTATCGGACTTAAAATCACAAATACAAGACTCTCGCTTCTCCTTCTCTCTCTGGAAGAAGGGTGAATAATGCTCCGTTGAAGAATTATGGGCAATGGTGGAGGCAAGCAAACTGGCCACAGCTTTTTTATCTGTGACCAAGCTGGCACCATCTCTAAGATGGCCGACAGAAGCCGAGACACCCCTGCCCCTAATTCTTCGAACAGCCCTCCAGACTTTCTGGGACGGAGTCCGAGAAGTTAAAGATGAGACGAAGCGTCTCCAGGAAGTACGGCGTTCATGTTTAAAAATGTAACGGGCTTTCGCCCTCTGTCTTTTAAAGGTTAAAATATTCACTTGCGACGGATTATGGAAAGCACGTCGCTGAGCAGATTTGCGCGCTTTTTGGGCCTTGCGGCACTCCTCATTAAACCATGGTACTCTTGGCTTCCGAGGGACTGATGCGGAAGTTTTAGGGATGGTTTCACCAGCTACGTCCAACAAAATAGTAGTAAAAGAAGAAACAGGTTCTTCAGCTGACATGACCACCTCCTCTGTAATACGAGACTGACAGAGGGAGGCGAACAGAGGCCAGTTAGCTTTCTTGAGATTCCAGCGCCCCACCGGCGGATCCTCCCCACAGCTGACTGACGACAGGACTACTGAGAAGTGGTCACTACCACACAGGTCGTCGTGAACCTTCCACTAACTTCCAGTCAAAATCCAGCATGAGAGAAGCATCACACACAGTGAGGTCTAGAACAGAACTAGATCCTGAACCTGGGTTAGAGTATGTAGGTGAACCATCATTAAAGACACATAGGTTAAGTTGAGAAAAAACATCTTCTAACATCTGACCTCTGCCATCATAGTGGTCACTACCCCAAAGGTGAGCGTGACTGTTAAAATCCCCCATGAGAATAAAGGGAGGGGGCAGTTGATCTACTAAATTAAAAAAATCATTACAACAGACTCGCAGGGATGGTGGCAGATAAATACTGCATATGGTTATAGTCTTCAAGGTAACCTGAGCTGCAACAGCCTGAAGACAGGTGTCAACACTAACGCGGCTACATAAAAACTGGTTGCTTATGAGAAGAGCCACTCCACCCGAGCATCTCTCCGAATCAGAACCTTTATGGATAGCATTAAAACCATTAAAGGAGACAGGGTCAGAAGTCTTCAGGTAAGTCTCCTGAAGAGATATTACTGAGGGGTTATAGGACTTGACTAGAAGGCGTAATTCTTCAAAGTTGGTGTGAAAACCACGACAATTCCACTGAAGCAGAGAGTACATGGTTAGGTTTTATGTGTAGGAGAACTCAGAAGAGTTCCTTCCCCCCTTTTCCTGTGCCTTGGAAGGAGTCGAAGAAACAGATTGATTGATTGATTGTACATTGCTTAGCGTCCCGACAGCAACAAGGCTTTCTCAGGACGTGCCTGCACTGCTTGTGAAAAAAACAAAAAAACAAACCAGAACATTGAATGCATGTCGCCAGCCGGTCAAATACATTAAATAAACCTAACACATGGGGCCTAAATAAAGCTAAGACCATTTAGCAACACACATCCAATATCAAGAGCTACAGGCAGTGCAGACAGTAGGGAGAGTTTTAAAAAGGCAAATACAGGTGAATGGACAAAGGGTAGACAGAAACATGCCCCAGAATAGAGAGAAAAACCCACCCTGTGGGGCTGACCAGGGTGACCCTGGGAACTAAAAAATACCTAACCCCACCCAAGTCCCCCAGGGCAGACCCGGGTGGGGGTGAAGAAACAGAGGGGGGGGGGGGGGGTCGACTCCCAGGCCTCCTGGTTCCTCGGAGATGAGGGGGGAGAAGCTGCTGCAGCACCAGCTACGACAACCTCCACCCCCTCCATCTGCTCCTCCAATGCAGCATATTTGTTTGTCCCCCTTCTGGGCCCGTATGCACAGCGGTCCCGTAACTTTCTTAGACTTCTGGGCCGGGGCAGCGTTCCTGCCGCCAGAGTTGGCGGCCTTAGAAGGCTGACCAGAGCCAGAAGCCTTTGTAGTAAGATTGACAGGTTTGGGTGGGGGCTGAGGCTTAGGGGCAGCAGAAGGCAGTGCCACCGGACCGGCAGCGTCCGCCTTCTGCGTTCCCTGGCTCCTCATCACCACCGGCGGAGGGTTACTCTCCAGGGGTGAGAGGATCCGAGGCTCCGCCCCCAACCAAGAAGTTGGGGTTTGACAAGAGAAGTCTTTGGTGGGGCGCTTGCCTGCCACCGCAGCACTGAAAGTATACACAAAGTTGTTATTTGAGTTTGGCGCAGCCTCAGCTGACAAGGGCCATCAGTTTTTTGGCGTCCGCAAAGGACAGCCCCTTCTCCACACGCACCTGCTGAATCCTGCACTCGGAGATCCAACGAGGGCACTTCTTGTCCGAAGCCATATGTGCCCCCTGGCAATTCACACACAGGGGGATGGCTGTGCAGGACTCCGCAGAGTGTCCGGGCTTAGTGCAGCGGGCACACAGAGCCTCTGCCTGGCGGCATGTCTTCTGCCCATGGCCATACTTTTGGCACTTAAAGCACCGGAGGGGGAGAGGGACGTACTTTTTCACTTTTAGGGAGTAGTAACCTCCCCAGATGGTAGTAGAAGCGGTGGGGGTGCCAAACGTCAGGTTGATGGTAGGGAGACGGATCTCCCTACCACCTCGTTTGGAAACGAAGCGCCTGACGTAGGTCACCCCCTGTGACTTAAGGCTCCGAACAAGTTCATCTTCAGACAGTTCGGCCAATGCTTGATCTTTAATCACTCCTCTCGAAGAATTCATTGTTTTGTGGGGAGTGACCTCCACTGGAGTGTCTCCGATAGAGGAGAGCCTCAGTAGCCCATTGGAGTGTGCCCGGGTACGGCACTCTACCAGCAAGTCACCAGACCTGAGGCGCTGGGCCTCAGGCCTGCCAACACGGCTCCTGAGGGTCTCCTCTACCAGGAAAGGGTGCAGCTTGGAAACAGGCTTTTCTTTAACTTTGCTGTGGATAATGAGAAAGCGAGGCCAGGCGGCCGACGCCTGAGGCGTCGCTTCCTCACAGTCAGAGTCACTATCGTTCTCAATAATAATGTCGGCGGCTATGTGCCGCTTTGGTGCTAGTTTTGTTTTTTTGATATTTTCCATATTATAGTATGATAGATATTCATCCCCCGGGGGTCCCCGCCCGCCACCGAGCCCAACAAGGGAAAGTGCAATTGTCGGCGGGTCTCCAGCCGACGCACAATGGAGACTGCCCGAAAGACATACTCAAGGGGGTAAGCCCGATTGAACCATTTGAGCCACCGCCTTCTATCACACTGTTGAATGCAGGGGAATACTGGCGTAGAGCACCTAATCAGCATCAGAGGCTATAGCGTGGTGTTCCGTATAACAACCCGCATGTCAACAGGGGGATAGGGCTCGACGTGACAAGAGCCGATTGACTAGGCCGGTACGACTAGCCTCCCGTTTAGGCAGAAGTCAAGGCCAAAGTGGAGTGTTTCAGCCACCAGGATCCTCTTCTCCCCCGACACGGGTCTCCAAGCACGGCAAACACTTGGGATCCAAAGGACCAAAAGCTCACGCGTATTTTTAAGGCCCCAACATGGTAGGACCTGGGTAAGCACAGCTCCTTAAAAACCGGACCAGTGAAAAAGACTGAACAACATATCTGCTGACATCAAGTCCTAATCCTGGACAAAGACGGCACCCCTCTGCTAGCCCACTCAGTCAGGGACTGAGGGGACTACCCACCCACGCCACGTCGAGGTCGGTGCCCAGTGGGCGGCAAGGCGGAGAAGGCAGAGTGTCGAGTGTGTTGCGCAGAGTTTGGATTTTGTCGGAAAAATAGGTGGAAAAAGCAGACGGGGAGTTCTTCTCTGTTGTCTGTGTTGGGGAGAGGAGAGTCTTTAGAAGTGCCTAGGAGTGTGTTCATGGTGGCGTAGAGGGTTTTGAAAGACGTGGATTCCAGAATTTTGTTTTGAAGATGTTTACATTTGGAGATCATTCTGCAGACTTTTGATCTAGTCGTTTGGAAGATCTGTCTGTGAACGGTGAGGTCGGATGAGCGCCAGCGGCGTTCCGCTTGTCGGCGCTCTCGCTTGGCCTCGGCTATGTCATCAGTGTTGCTCAAGATTTTATCTGATAGTGTTACTCAAACTGAGGAAGTAGATGTGGACTAAGTAAGGATTATAATAGTGTTTACCTCAATCAGTTTACAGTGTTTACGTCAATCACACGTGCAGTTTGTGGGCGTGGTCTAGTAGTCTGCTCAGTTGTCAAACTTGTCAACACATCTTGGTAACTTGGCCCGTAGACTGTCACTGTTTACGTTTTCGGGTGCTTGCCTGCCATTTGGTTACAGTCAAGTCTGTTTTCAGTTAGACTCAGTTTGAGAAACATGAGCATGAATGGCACCAGTCAGAGGCGTAGATTTTCATGAATCCGCGGGCAGAGGTGACTCATGAGGATCTGTGCCTCTTGCAGATGTGGACTATAATCGTTACTTAGTCCGCATCTACTTCCTCAGTTTGAGTAACACTATCAGATTATACACTGTAAACTGTAGCCTGTTCAGTAGACACAGCGGCTGCGCTTCGCTTTGCAACACTGAATTTCAACCTTTTCTCGATTATGATTGGTGGCTTGCAAAGCAACGCAAAGCCGCTGTGCCTACTGAACAGGCTACAGGGGTGACCGAGCGTGCGGCTGTGGGGGGGGGGGGGGGGGGGGAGGATGAAATTAGTTTGTTAAAAGTGGGTGTTCGTTATGCAAGTGTATTCTCTTCGTTCGTTGTACACTACTTCTGACTATGCTGACAACATCCGGGTTTTTGCTGCCGACATTTCAAAGTGTAAAATGCCGAAAACATGATTTCTTTTTGTCGACTTATGGATTTTCAAAATGACCTATTGATTGTATCTTCCTCCGGTCATATGACTTATTGACTGCAAAACTGAACCTAATCACTGCGTGGGTGAAAATTGCACAAATAGACTGTACCACATCCATTGTATAGTGTGCTTTCTACTCATGATTTACAATTAAGGTAGTGCAAAGCTGATATTTGCATTAGCATGTTGTGGGTAGATACTGCACCACACAATTTACATAGAATGATCAACATCATTGACATTGTATGGTGCAATTTCAAAGCATGACCTACGATTAACACATTTCTGACCAAACAATTCTGGCAGTGGACCACTTTCATTGGTTGTACATTGCTTAACGTAACAACAGCAACAAGACTTTCTCAGGACGTGCCTGCACTGCTGAATGTATGTCGCCAGCCAGTCTAATACGCTAAATAAACCTAAGACCATTTAGCAACACACATCCAATATCAAGAGCTATAAAGAGCGCAGACAGTAGGGAGAGTTTAAAAAAGGAAAATACAGGTGAAGACCAAGGGTAGACAGAAACACATGCCCCAGAATAGAGAGAAAAAACTGTGGGGCTGACCAGGGTGACCATGGGAACTAAAAGGTAGTTAATCCCACCCAAGTCCCCCAGGGCAGACCCATGGGGGGTGGGGAGTGGACCACTTTGAGCTATTTTTACTTCTGCATGACAGAAAAAGGGTCAAGAAAAAAAAATATTAAAAAAAAAAAAAAACAACCGCCTGTGTGCTGTTATCTGTTATGGATTTCAAAGATTTTTGTAAGTATTGTGCATGCATGAATGCTTTCTTATTTCCATCAGTAGCGTTAGAAAACATGCAGAAATAATTGTATAGATAAAAACATAAATACTGCCACATCCACTCACACTTGCTCCTCTGAAAGTTCTACCGTGAGTCCCATTACTTGTAGTCACTGATGAATAGAACTAGTCATTGTCCACAAGTGGCGGACAATGACCAGTTCTATACATCAGCGGTGATATCAGTCTCACTATCACTATCAAGCTGGAGGAATAAAATATGTAGAAACCCTGTTAGTTTCGTCGCTCACCTCCTCTACTTCTTCTTCACTATCTGTGTCTATCATAATCTCACCAGCCATTTCTTTTGTGTCCAAAAATCACAGATTTTACCACCCTGCACGTAAAGGAAGGGAGTTTAGAGTTATCTCCTTCCATAAACACCTGCCAGGATAGCTAACTCTGCTCGCAGTGAAAACGAAAGCACATGTGTGCACAAACAGTTTTCTTGTGTGCAGGCGAGGGTATGAAACTCGTGCAAACCAGAAATTCTCGTTTGCAGTCAGAAATGTGTTAAGGTAGTGTAAGGTGACAAGTAGCAAAGGTCAACCCAACCCATTAGTTTTACCTGTGTGTAACGTCCAAATGGAATCGCGACTGAGCTGCTGTCTCTCCCCCTGACCCCCGATCAGCACAGCATGGCGAGGCTGGGTAAGCAACATGGTGTGACCCCATCGTGCACTCGGGCGTGGAGCTGAAGTGAAATGCAACAAAGCAAGCATAGCCAAGATGAGGATTTCATCCCAAAGTATTGTTTGGAGCTCACATGTGTTTTTCTTTTAGGAACATTCAGAATTGTTCATATTTTTAAGCTTATCCTTCTGATCTATTTCCCTCTTCTCTGATCAACACACGCCGGCGCACACAAAGACGGACACGTGGCTCTTCCCGCCATTAGTACGCTCTATGGGCTTCTGTAGTGACAGGAATTCTAAAGAAGACTAGCACGAGCATCAAAATGACACCACCATAAGTTTGATGTCAGGCATCGCTAGTCCCACAACGACGTGTAGTGACAAATTTGAGGTTTCACGTCACTCATCCAAAAGGTACACAGCCTCTTCCAGGGCTGACTGTTTTCTTCCATACAGCCTCTTCCAGGACTGACTGATGCAAGTATATAGTGGATCCAAAACTTGCAAAAATAAATTAATTATCATTAAAAACGTTGGAGAGGTACAACGCTAGATTATGAACTCATTCAATATCTCCATTTAATTTAGCTGTATGCAAAGTATCTATTATTAAGAATAACAAAAAATATGGACTCCAAGGCAGGTCAACCGGTTTTTGTGAAACGGCCATTTTCTTGTCAACGTGCAAGGTAATTACAAAATAAATTTTAAAAAACTGCCTTGGGCAATTTCACGTATGGAAAATATCTTAAAGTTTCAAGCGTGTCTGTGCACAAATACTGGCTCTAGTCGCTGTCACATACACATATACGTCGTTTCGCACCAACTGTATGTTGTCTAACAAAGTTTGTGTACTTTGTTACTTCTTTGCCAGAACTCGGGGTCTGCCCATCCAGCACATCGTGTGCATTCTACAGAACGCGCTTGGACCAGCCCCATTTCAAAATCTACTGTATTTTCATTTTAGGGTAGACAAAAAGTAACATGAATGGCAAAGCTCTCGTGGATCACATGTATGACCGATCCACACGTGTGACTTTTGTGACCATAAGTAAAGGGCTGGCTTCTACAACAGCGAAATCTGTTTTTTTTTCAAAAGTTAAGCATATTTCACACATCTGTCAATCCCCTGTAACCCTTGCAATGGGTCAACTAAATTAATATGCATATAAATGTCTTGTCATCAGCAACCTGTATTATGTATGCCAATTTGATTGAAAAGTTTGCAAAAACTTTGATAAAAACAATTGAATTTTTCACACATCTTGTTACCCTTGACCTTTTTGAGGGGTCATCCAAATTAGTATGCATAAATAGGTTTTACCATCAGGTATCTCTGTACCAAGTTTAGATTTGATGTTGGAAATGTTATTTAATTTTTAAAAAATGTCAAAATATGGCAATTTTGGTCCTATTTTGCAACCATCCCATGACCCTTGTGATGGGTCAACTAAATTAGTATGCATAGGAAGGTCTTATCATCAGCAAACTTTGAGCCAAATTTGATTGAAAAGTTTGCAATAACTTTGATAAAAACAATTGGCATTTTAAACACATTTACTGACCTCTTGTGACCTTTCTGAGGTGTCATCTAAATTAGTATGCATAGATAGGTATCTCTGTACCAAGTTTGGGTTTAAAGTTGTGAATAGTATTTGAGAAAAAAATATCTTGTAAAAATGACTATTTTATACTTATTTCCTGGTCCCTCTGACCTTAAGAGAGGTCACTGAAATTATGTTTGTTATGTTTAGAAAGGTCTGGCCACAAAGTATACTTGGGCCAAGATTTAAGACTGTGGCATAAACAGTCTCCGAGAAAGTGCTAACGTTATAGTTTGCCATGAAAGACGGATGATGAACAGCAGACAAACGACCACCGACGTATAACATGGACTTACTTTTGCTTCATACATGAGCCCAAAATAATTTTTGTCAAAATATGGCTATTTTTACCTATTTCCTGATTTCCTGTGACCTTTGAGAGAGGTCACTGAAATTGGTATATTAAAAAGTATCCTCGGGCCAAGTTTCAAGACTGTGGCTTCAGTAGTCTCTGAGAAAGTGCCAACGTTTTATTATACCACAAATGACGGCGGATGGACGACCATTGGCCAGAACATACTCACTTTTGTTTCGCACATAGCCAAAAACCAAATCAGCCACAGAAGCTGCCATTAGTGTCACTTTTAAATTCATCAACAGGTGTGCGTAAGAAAATGACTACCAGTAAATTATTCAAAACTGCAACCAGTAAATTATTCAAAACTGCATTCAAAATGTGCATATTATTTGCATACATGTACTACAGTGTTACACAGATGCAGGTAAAAAAGAGCAAGAAAGAAAAAGCCCTTATGGCTTTCCAACAGGTCACTAAAATGAGCAAGCATTCAGGTTTCCAAACATATGTAAATGGTTGTCTTTTGTACCAGCGAAATCCGAGTTGTCTCAAAATGTACATTTTTTTCATATTTTGTCAACCCTCCACCTTTGAGAGGGATTGACTAAATTAGCAAGTATAGAAAGGTCTTATCATTTTCCACACATTTGCCGACCTCCTGTGACCCTTGACCTTTCAGAGGGGTCATCCTAATTAATATGTATAGAAAGGCCTTACCATCAGCATCAGGTATCTCCATAAGTTTTGGTTTGATTCTTTGAAGTTGAAGACAGTGCATGTATTTGAGAAAAAACAGTTTTTGTCAAAATATGGCCATTTTGGGCCCCCCTCCCACGACTCTTGACCTTGTGAGGGGACCATCAACTTAATAAACAATCTGAATTTCCAAAACTTCAGTAACTCACTTGAGCTTGCCCTTAGCACCAAGTGAATGTTCTGTGTTTATGAACAGCGTGTGAGTGAATGCGTGTGACTCACGTGAGTGTGCTTATTGGGTTCAGTTCGCAGCGGCGCATTGAGCCGATTTTCAATTGGGAAAAAGCGCCTATTCAATGCGCTGATTTATTTATAGTATGCATAGAAAGGTGTTATCATCAGCTACCTTTGTGGCAAATCTGACTTAAAAATTGGCAAAAAAAACTTTGACAAAAACTACAATTCTATCAAATTCAAAAACTGATATTTTTCACACATTTGCCGAACTCTTGTGACTTGAACTTTCCGAGTGGTCATCCAAATAAGTGTGCATAGAAAGGTCTTTTTTAAGGTATCTCTATACCAAGTTTGGGTTTGAAGTTGAAAATAGTGGAGAAATAATTTTGTCAAAATATGGCTGACCCCTTTCTGCACCCCTATGACCTTGACCTTTGAGAGGTCATTGAAATTGGTATGTTTAGAAAGGTTTGCCAAAAGTACCCTTGGGCCAAGTTTAAAGTCTGAGGCCTGAATAGTCTCCGAGAAAATGCCAATGTTAAAGTTTACCACAGTCGACAAACATCCCATTACATACTCACTTTTGCTATCGCATGTGAGCCAAAAAGCAACGTTGCTGGCTCAGCCGATACTGGTTAAACAAATTGTGGGTTACATACAGGAGCAAATGCTATAATTGTGAATAAATAGGTGATGTATGGCCCTTCTGCAAACAGTCTAAAAATCACAGACCAGGACATTTGCATAGCAACACAAATTTGGTCTTTAAATTTCACCTCTGCCAGACAGATCTGTGCAGTAAGCCATCTTCCCCTCAATCTTCACTGTTTCTTTCCCATCCTCTGAAGGTGTAATCATGTTATCTTTTGATGCTGTGTCTCCCAGTGCTATCTTTCCTCTCGCTGCCTTGGGCGTACATGCTTCGCTGGTCAGAGCTCTCATGCGTGTACTGGTGCCACGTTTTCGGGGTGTCATGCCATCCGGAGTCTTGTCCCCCTCATTACTTTTACGTTTCTTGGTTTTGGCTGGCTTTCTTGGCAGCGGTGAAGGCATATCTGGCATCTAAGTATTTCAAACAAAGCATTCTCATTAACTCCTTTGCATAGACACGGGTACTGTAAACAGTACCGGTAGCTGCATGCACAAGGGGATTGAATATTAAATTAACATATGAATCATAGCATTTTCAAATGACACACTCAACATTAGTTGTGGTTGTGCTTGACCAGTTCCATGCCACTGTGTGTGCTGCCCACACACAATGACACATCAGTGGCAAAATCAGTCATGACACTTCATACTTAGTAAACCAATTCACAATACTTTTGACATTTTGTGACCAGATCTGAAACCTACTGAATCTAATGCATTACAGACAGTAGACACATATGACATAACAGATTATGGACTGATCATGACAGTTTTAAGGGTGGTGGCAGAACAGCTTGGTGCCTACAGGCGCCAGGCTACTCAGATACCACCATTATGCAGTCATGATCAACATCTCCCCCTGCAATGTGATGCAGACTTCGAGTCCTAACTTGGGGATTCCAACCTTACGGCTGAACATGCTAAAGGAAATGTGTTTTCAATGTGGTTTACCTGTGGTGTGGTTTCATTCAAAACCTGAATTTCTTTTAAGTCATCTCCGCTCTCATCTTTTGCTGACAGTTTTTCCAGTTTTGTCTGCATCATCTGCTTCACTTGGCTCTGTCGTGACTCACTGTTTGTGGCTTTATCCAAAACTAATGTCATTTTGCTTTTCTCTTCCTTCACTGCTTGCCTCTTTAGCTCAGTTCCTGGGGAGAGTTTCTTTTCAAAAAAGTTTAGCTGTGTCTGTCGTGTTTTCTTTTCGCCTGCAGGTGAAGGTTTCTTGCTGGCATCTGACAAACTGTTCCTTTTCGTTGAGGAAACTTTGAGGCTGTCTGTGGCTGAGTCATTTTTGTTATCCTGGGAAATTTGCTGCTTATCTGCAGATTCAGTGGCAGAAAGTCTCTTTTTTTTATCTGTGGTACCAGGTTTGCATTTTGGCAAAACTGTTGTGCTTGTTTCGCCTTCTTGCTGATTTTTCTGTTTCTTGCCTGCGGTTTTCTTCTTCACCAAGTTTTCTTTCTGCTCATCTTCTGACATAGTTGCGCTTTTGGTCTTCTCAGCAGCAGACGTCTTGGTTGATATTTTGCTGGTGCTCATTGCTTTCTTTCCCCTGGCTGGGGATTGAGTTTTCAGGCCGACCACCTGGACCTCAAGGGTTAGCGTCTCGTATTTGCTGATCTGATCGCTGGTGTCCCAAGAGAGGTACCTGAAGAAAAAATTCTTGCATTGTCAATGTTTATATAAAGAGAGGTAAGATGTTGGCTGCAGTCACCTGCATATTGACATACGCAGGCAAACAGTCACTGATAGCAGCCTCATGAGCTTTTGAGTACCTGGGAGTCAATTAATGATGGTTCAGACTTTTTCCTAAAGATCACCGTACTATATCCAGAACTAGTGTAACCATTCCTAATGTAATTTAGATAACATTAACAAACAAACAAGTTTGACTTTGACCTCAACTTTCACTGTTTGCTCCTCAAAATAAATACAATTTTAAAACTTTATAAAAGAGTAGGTCATATTCCAGGTTCATCATGTATTGATGCACAAATGAGATCTTAACGCAAATGCCTAGTAATATTAGCAAATTCAATCTGAAATCATGTATAAATAAATTAAGCGGATGGGTTTTGGCAGGTTAAAATTAACTGGCTTGCAGTAGCCTTTGACGTTTACACTGCAGCTAACCATCACAACAATAAATGATAGTTTTGCATGCAAAAGCGTACGTCCTTCTGAAGCCACTGAGAAAACTACTCTTCTACCACTACAAGCGTGAGGTGTATAAGCACAGGTTCTGTGCCAGTCACTGCAAAGGAAGGCCTCTGCTACAGCAGAGCAGCTTGTTTTATGGCTTGCGCAAAATGTACACTAAGCCACTGTCATATTTCTATAATCACCAATATCATAGGTAAGAAGAAATAAAGGCACACCTTGCTTCAGAGGTGATGTGTCCAATCTTCTGCGACGCCAGTAGGACGTCAAGAGTGATGTCACCCACTTCTTTGGGCGGCCATTCCCCCTGACAAAACACCAGAAGCTGAGGCGGGTGGGGTGGGGGTACGCTGCCTGTGTACAACTGCAAATCTTCAGACCTGCGAATTACAGTGTATATGATACAAAGCATTTATGTAAAGTAACTAGACAAGCCCAAAGACAAATCTTTACAATTACAAGATTTATTTGTGTTTGGAATTAATGGAATTGAAATTGAGGCAGCGCCTGTAGAGGATCCAATTCAATAATTTATATTTCAATCTTTTGAAAAATAACTGCAATAAATCAATTCAATCATACTAACATGTGACGCTCTTGGTGAAGAGTAACTCGATTCGTTCAACCATAAACACCACGCAGCGCGCGTAACTTAAAGTTTAAAGGTTCACGCTGCAAATGGCCTCTCGAAAGACTGCGAATTCGAAAGAAGAAAACACTGTATGAAATACAATCAGATTACCGATCCAGCTCTACCGGAGGCGTGGTGATGCCCACAACAGCAAACAATCGGAGACTCTCCATTGCTGTATGCGAGGATTGGAAAATAATTGTTCCCCTCTGTAGAGCTTTGTTGAGCACCTTATAAAACAAAAGTGGCGCGTCGACGTCTGCCGCCAATCGCTGTTTGGTGTAAAGAGTGACCTGCCCCTGTCGTCTGTTTCACCACCGTCCACGTTTGTGGTCACAACCATCTCTAGTTGAAAAGTAACACTTTTTAAGTTGGTTGTTAAAATCAGATATGTACATTTTTATGTCAAATCAATCTCTTGAAACGTACCGAATTTGCTTGAAAACCGTTTATTTTTACTTTTGCGTTAGGCGAGGTGACACACAAAGAAGTACCCAACGGAGAAGAAACACGCTTAGAAAAGACGGGTACAACTCAATTTATTAATATTTCGGGTAAATACCCTTTGTCAAAATAGACAAACAAACAAACAGAGAGATTAGCCGCTACTTATCTTCATTGGCAGAAGCCTTCTGCAATGAAGATAAGTAGCGGCTAATCTCTCTGTTTGTTTGTTTGTTTGTCTATTTTGACAAAGGGTATTTACCCGAAATATTAATAAATTGTGTTGTACCCGTCTTTTCTAAGCGTGTTTCTTCTCCGTTGGGTACTTCTTTGCATATTACACGCTTGGCAGTCACCTTTTTGGTCTGGATTGAGGTGACACACGGCGACAACACTATGACGTCATTGATTTTTGTGTATGAAACTAATCATGACATGAGGGTTCTTACAAACATGGCGGGTTGTTCAAAGCAGTTCGAGTTTGTTTTTGACGGTGGCTTGCTGTCACACACACGTGCCTTGCTCGTAAATGAAGTGATCAAGCACTTACTTTATGAGAGAAATCAGATTCCTTTGCAGTTCGATTGTCTGAAGCAGCAGTTTTTGAATACAGGGGCTGCCAGTGAGGTAGGCTTGCTATTGTATTTACCGTATTGGCAAAAAAAGTTAATAAATAATAGTAGTATGTAGTAGTACTAGTATGTGTGAGGACAAAATGGACTGTGAGGCCTTTGCTCCTTTCTTCGACAAGTTTAATTACTTTATGGGTCTGTTATGCATGCAAGTTTTTCTACAAATCATTCATCATAGCAATAGAAAATCTCTTTAAATTGTAATAATTCATCCAGCTGGGGTTTTTTTTATGTTAGTATTGTTAGGTGCTTTTTAAAAAAAATGAAACTGGTAATGCATTCCAAACAGTAGCAACTCTGTTAGGAAAACAAAACTTTAGCAGGTTAGTGTTGCAATGCCGTACAAAGATTTTCCCCTCAGGCCGTCAGGGTTTCGGGTTCTGTCATAACGCTGCTGCAAAAAAGTCATTCCAATTTAGGTCGTCAATGCCATTATTAATTTTAAAAACGTGCATTAATAAGTCTCCACGTATTCTATGTCTCCATAAGGAGTGTAGTCCAAAATATATTAAGTCTGTCTGAGTAACTCAGTAAGTCATATTTTTACATTCTTTAACCAGCTTTGTTGCTCGTCTCTGTACCCTTTCAAGTGCAACTGATCAAGTCTCTTTTAAACCTGGGAACCATACAGCATTTGCATATATTCTAAATGTGGTCTGACTATTGATTTATACAGTTTACTAAAAATGTCCTTATTCAAATAATTAAAGGTTCTCTTAACTATTCCAACCATTTTGTTGGCCTTATTGATATAGTTCTGAATATGAGGGTCAAAAGATAGAACTTTATCAAAGACAACACCTAAGTCTCTTTCCTCCTCACAAGATAACACCTTTTTAATGTCACTGTTAACGTTCATCAAGTAATCATATTCAGGATTGTTCCTTCCAGCATGCAAGACCTTACACTTCTGTACATTAAAATGCAAATCCCATGTGCCGGACCACTCCTGCAAGTGATCCAAATCATACTGCAACACAACTTTATTGCTTGATTCATTGTAGATTTTAGTATCATCTGCAAACACTTTGCATGTGGACAGTTGGAAGTTCAAACTTCAATTACTTTTAGTTAGGATTCCTTTGTTTGAGTTTCCAGATCATATACTGTCAAGCTCTCGGTCATACTCATATTTGCTGTAATACTCTTATAATTCTAGTGTTGCCCCTTCATTCAGACGGCGCTGTGGTGTTAACTGACTGTTTTTTTTATTTATCCTAAGTAACGTACCAAAAAGATCGCAACACAGACACATTGTGTTGTAAATGAACTTTCAGATCATGTTTCCTTCTTGGAATTTTCTTTGCATGGATTACCTCCCACTTTTTCTTTAAAGCGATTAGGCTGTTCAATGCCAGGGTTTGATTGCTAAAATTCACTAAATTAATTCAAGTTAAGAATGCCTCAACTAAGATTTTTCTAACCTTCTTTTCACAATCCATTTGAGTATGCACACCTACCAGAGGTTTTCCGCTGCCTTTTGAGCATGATGGAAGAAACTTTCCTGTGTACAAAAGAGAACAACTTCAACAAGAGCAGGAAAGTCATTAATTTTATGTCATTCAAACTTTGTATAATCATATTCATAATTTAAGTTAGTATTTCATCCAGCATTATTGGAAGATATATTAAGAACATTTATTAAAAAAATTGCAAACTATTAACCCTTTTTTGCCTGGAGTGGGTCGCTTTTTCATTGTGTACTGTATGTACAATTTGCCAATGTTATGTTCCACTGCCACTAGTGCCAGGGTCCAGGTGTAAAGCCATTCTCCGCCCAAAATCAGCAGGAATGGAAGGCAAGGAATCTAATCGCCAGTCTGGACAGTATATTCAGCAACATCGTGAAGGCCTTCGAGATGTGCCCAGAGATCCAGAAAGCGGTAGTGCTATTAGGGAGCACCCCGGCCACACCCAGGGAATCCTATGTTATCAACCTCCCCCATCTGTGTCCTGAGGCTGACAGTATCTCTCTCAAGTCATCCAAACAGGCCCTCTTCCAGCATCTGGTGGCTGAACAGATTCTGTCCAGTGATCTCCCGCTGGGGCCCACCAATTTGTATGTGGTGTTGTGCGCCCCTCAAGCTGTCGGCCTGCTGCCAGGTTTTGTGCCCAAGACCTCTTTTAAGGTTCCATCACGAGGTCACTGTCTGACCCTCAACATTCAGTGTCGTCAACCCAACTTCACATCCCAGGATCTCACGTTTGAGGACGCAGAAGTTGAGATTTCAGGAATCGAGCCTCTACCCTTAGAGAGTTCAGCCATGGATTCAACTTTGCCATTTTTTACAAACTCGCCCACTCCTGAGAAAAAAGTCACACTGAGTCAGTTTGTGTTAGACCAAAAAAAACGGCACTTGAGTAGTATAGACAAAGACTTTGATCCCTCAAAGGTCCAGTTTTCCACACCATTAACTGGCAGCACACCAAAGGTCCAACTCTCAAAGTATCCCATCACCGGTGATTTTTACAGTAGTACACCAGCCCACTTCATAAAGAATCAAAGTCAGTGTGTCTGGTTTCAGTGTGCAACTGTTGTGAAAGGTTATAAAGTGTAATTAGCAAATTTGATATTCAGCACATTGCTGTTACTGTTAGTATGACTACAAGGACTGGAAACACTTTTATCTCTTAAACTCCAAGTGTAATTCAATTGTCAAACACACTTGTGCATGCAGCCACCAATACTGTTTACACAAAGAACTTATCTGCCCGCTTTGATTCACACAGTTTGGTGTCAAGATGATATTTCACTTCCTTGCCTGTTTTTATCCTAACATCGGCAGATTCTTCTGTGAAAATATAGGTGTTTGCATGCACACAGGTTTAAAAGAAGTTACAAGCTTAATTTTGGACCTAGAAGAAAGGTTCCACTAATGACTATTGAATGTTTCCATGTTTATTTAATGTCATTCATGCACATTTGCTTATAATGTAAATTATGGGAATATATTTTTGTATACTGCTTGTAATTTATCAACTGGGGATTGATTAACTAGTGAATGTGAATGGAAAATTATGTATTGTGCTTATATATTTTATAGATTATTACAGCTTATATTAATTAGTAAACTTATAATATCCAGGCTGTCCATTAAAGGCCATAACTGTTCAAAGATTCTGTTCTGCAACAGATTGTTATGAAACGCTACACACAGGTCTAGTTATGGTTCATAGACACAGTTCAACACACATGGTCTTAATAAGTTAATATCAAGTAACTGGACAATGACTCCACTCCATTACAGCACAATCTTTATGGGCAACAGCTGAAAATAGATTGTCACGCTAACAGCTGCGCAGAATTAACGCGTGATTATGCGCGTGTTTGATGCATGTCTAACTCTAAATAGCCGTAGAAATTCATAGAGTGTGTCAACAAGGTAAAACAAACAGAAATGTTGCCAAAGTGTGCCTTCAGGCTTAAATGCATATGATGGAAAATTACAGACACATTTTTTAAAGAAGAGAAACAGAATGGAAGGCCATCTCTCAGCAGGACAGTCAAGTTTTGAGAAAAGAAGCATCCATGATTTTTAGAAAAAATGAAGCCAGTTGTGCCTGCAGTCGGACTAACTTGAATATTTACATTGTTGTGATTTTTGGAAGCTTTGTGATGTTTTAGTATACACCTGCAGCTTTATGATCATTACTGATGTGTTAAATATAAACTACATGACGGACCGATGGTCATCCGGCACTGATCTTTTATCATGCTGCCTGTTCAAATGACAGACAATTTTATTTCCTAGCAGAAAGTCTGTATGTTGAGAGTACCTTGTGTGTTTTAATTTTGAGATGTCAGATCCATTAGAGTGTAAGCTGTGATAAACATAGAAACCAAGTAATATGTCCATATGAAGATGCTGACTTACAGTTACACCCGTATTAGTACTCTATTAATAATAATAATAATAATACCGGTTATTATACAGGCGCTTTACCCAATTCTGCGAATTGACTCAAAGCGCTGCGAACTGAACCAAACACGCATGCTCATGTGACACGCTTTCACTCTGAAGACAAACACAGAACAAGACAGACACAGGACATTCACGTGGTACATGGTGCGAAGAGTCAGCTGAGCTACTGAGGTTTCAGAAATTTTTATCACTTGTATTTGAAATTTATAAAGTGGCCTGAAACTGGTACCAAAGTAATATAAACATTGTCACACCCATTCAAATGGCATGTTCCAGTTGTATTATAAATTATTGCAGATTTGCAGTAGAAGGTACATGTACTGACACAGTCCAGGCACATCCTTCCTTAAACTCATTTAGCTCTAATACACTACAAGGGCAAATGGATTGACTGATAGTTTTTAAAGGGTGGTGCAAGAATAGCTTGGCGTTTCTAGAGACCAAGCTACACTGGCACTACCCTTGCTCTATATCCTGGACTATATGTGGTCTTCAGGACAATACCCAAATTTGGCGGACATGTTCACTTGTACAATTTGTGCATATATTTTATGGAAAATTAACCCAATTTCAGGGGTTGCTTGCACTTACGCAAAATAACTGCATTTTATACGCACAAAAATCAACCTGCACAGTTTTCTGGGAGGTATGCATTTGCTATACTCAAAAGGGTGTCTTCATTTAGCACAAAATGTGTTTGGCATTGCTAAAGAATCTGCCTGAAATGATGACTAGTTTCCATAAAAGTCGATCAACAGAAAGACGTTTGGGAACACTGTTTAAACACAGTTGAAAGTGGTTTCAGAAAGAAGGGGGTAGCTATCATAGCCTACTTCCATTTAATCGTAGCCTACTACCATTTAGCAAAGACAGAGACTGTCACAGTAACTTTCATGTTATTGAAATCTTTGTCCTTTTCTTCCAGCATTCAATAAACACATTATATGTTTATGAGATCAAGTTGCTTTTTGCTCAAGTCCCGTAAAACGTTTTTACGGAACTTAGACACTTTGACAAAGTGCGGGCACAAATCAGCAATTCAGCATTCCGTGTGTGTTAAGTGCTAAATAATTAAGTTGCACATCTTCAGTCCAGCTTTAGGGGTCAACGACCTTTACTGATAACTGACCTTGTTGAAAACTGGCATCGGTTCCCGCAGAGGTCATTCCTACTTGTTCTACTTCGGTCAACCTCATGATGTTCCAGGAAGTTTTGAAGCTAGCATAGTAAATTAATTTCAGTAAACCACACAACAGTTTCCTCTCAATTTTGAAATGATAAAACCTTGCTCAGACCATGTAAGGACACATTCCGTTAAATACGGCTACAACAGAACATTTGTGTAGTGCGACCCCAGAAATTGGGGTTAATTTTCCATAAAAGATGTACATATACGGCTACAACAGAACCTAGGCTAGATTTTGCCAGGAAACCCTTATAGGCAAAGGTCACAATGTTGCGAATGTTTTGCAGCGCAGTACCCCTCTTTCTATGTGCAGGGGCTGAAACATTTTTCCTTTTTAGTTTTTAACACACTGAACCCCAATGCCCAGAATTAGACATTAGGGCTCAGTGTGGTAACTCACTCAGCCCGGCGCACCTATTTCCCAAATTGTGGAGGTGTCATCTAACGTCTATGCACCTGTTGCAGGAGATGGGTCGGCCATGATAATTCAAGGGCAGTGCCAGATTAGCTTGCCACCTGTCGGCATGCCACCTGTCATGACAAAAACCAATACGGACACGCAAAGGGTTAATCTAAATCGTCAGGGCCAGGAAAGCCATTTGAATCAACTTGCCCATTGGCAGATGAAAATTCTTTGCAGGTGGGGCAGTCCGATTTGGGGGAGCCCAAATGGTGAAGGCAAATTTCACAACTTACCAACACACCAAATTGTTTTGAATACCAGAAAACAATTTGAGCACCCAGGTTTCACTTGGATGGTACTTTGGTAGTCTGAATGGCACCTCGGGTCGCAGAACATTTGGTCCTCCTGGGACCTTACTCAGTCACCATATGTTTGTAAAGTAATTAGTGGAGAAATCCTGCTGGAATGGTACATGGTATTATAATTTTGTACTGTTCAGTGCATGTACTGGATTAATCATTTAATGTGTGCTGTACGCTTGTGATAACTATTGCTACATGTACTTTTGCATTATGTTTCATATCAGCTTCAATATATTAACCCTTTGGCTGTTGGCAGTGTTTGTTGCTTTGACTCCTGCAATAATTTCAATTATTGTGACACTGAACACCACCAGCAGCAAAAGGGTTAAGAAAAATTGCTCATGTTGAGCATGCAGCCACCAATACTGTGAACAATACCGGTGGGCTGCATGTGCAAGGGGCTTAAAACTGAGGTTCAGTCTTTCTGTTCTGTCCCACATGTTTTTGGAAAACTTTTCAGGACCCAGGTAGGGCTGATATACATTGCCACCAAGTCGGTCAAACCACTGAGTTGGCACCGTTTGAACTGTCAGCTCAGGGCCTATATAAGGCACGGTCATGTCCAATGCACGCAGAAAATGAGATACACTGCAGTCACAAGTGAACCCCCATCAGCTTTATTGTTACGTGGTGGGGTCGTAGTTGTAGTATGATAAACACACCAGACGCACGCACGTAAGGTTCTTTTAAATAAAGTTCATTCAGCTGCAACCCGTCGCACGTGGCTTAAGGATGTAGGCTACACTAGAGTAACAATTCCAACAATATTTTAATTCAGCGATGCGATCTCCACACAATGCATTCCCAAATGCACCAACACTGATACAATGTCTTCTCTTCTGCAAATGTAAACACTGGCGACACAAAGTTCCTCACACAACATTCACCACCGTTAAGCTGCGTCTCTCACAATGTACACCCTATACGGGCCACGTACCTACGATAAACTGTGTGTCCATACAACTGACAATGTACATGTACACACGTGCCTCCTAGCGCCAACTTTTATAGTAAAACGACTTTCCAGAAAAATCTAATGAATTTTCACAACGCACCCAATCAAAACGGAACATGTAACTGAAACTTATAAATATTAATTTAAAAAAAGGAACTTTCTAGGATAACTACAATAGTCTACAAAAATTTGACTGCTCATTTCAGCCCCAAATCCTAGTGTGTAATGACATCACACAACAGTATGGCACACCGTTCATGACCTTTCATAACACGCAAAGAATGGCTGCTAATTTCACGCTCACAGAAAACAACTATGACTAAAAATAGATCGATATTCTCCGTGCGACTTTGCTAGAAGCTTCCTGGACTAAACTTAGCGTATCATAACAAAACCAATTCTGCTATCTGCGCGAACAATAGAGAATCTCACTTAAAAGGTACGTGATACGTAACCATGATAGCTCAAATAAATATCGGATCGTTCCCTACGATTAACACATGCATGCCCTCACAGAACAACACAACCACAATCGTAACATTCATGTAGGCCTACACATGAACTTATTCTGCAGCAGATGATACTGACAAATTATAACTGGACCAAACATGACGGCAACACTCTGTTATGCATCTGCAGAATAGGACTGCGACAACTGCTGTTACGGAATACAGATGCAGGGAGTGCGGCTCTCAAATATTTCGTCTGGTTATTTGCCAGCATTTGTCTGCTGTTATAAGTGCTAAGGGGTTAGTTCCTGTGTACACACAGTAAAGCTGATAGGAGTCCCTTGTGATTTCAGTGTATCTCAAGCTCTGCGCAAGGTGTGCATTAAACTGGACTATACAGCTGCTGCATGCATTATATAGGCCCCTGGCATACGGAGTTCAAACTCGGTGAGCTCAGGGCCCTAGCTGGGTATTTTAAAATGTGCAGGATGGAACAAAAAGGGTCTCAGCTTTAAGCTTGTGATATAGTTATCGCCGCAGGTGCTTTCTCAACATGCCATTTCAGTTTTTTGGGTTAGCAAACTGAATTTTGCCTTTGTGTAATCAGATACATTTGTGTTTCAAACAGTTGCCACTCTCAAACATTTTAGTCAATACAATGATTGTGTATAAACTGTGAAAGAAGTTGCTTGGCTTTCACTTGTTTCACCTTTGATTTTGTGTGCATGCCAACATAATTGTGTGGTGTTTGTATGCAATCCATTTATATTAATGTTAAAAAAATGTGTGATAAGACAGATAGAAAACACAGGATCTCATATATATATGTGCATGTTAGCTGACAGACATGGTAAAAAAACATGTGATTCACACATGCTTCCAGTTACAAAACAAATAACATTTTGTATGTACAAGGTTTTTATTCATTAGCAATCATATTCTTGATGTTGAGTTGGCTTGCACTGCTCTCAATTTGCCATACACCTTAGCAGGAGGACTCCCTGTAATGACAAATTAAAAAAACATATAAAAAAGAACACCAAAAGTGATCTACCTGTTTGTGCATGCAGTCAACAGTACAAAGAAGAACCCAACGGAGAAAGAAACACGCTTAGAAAAGACAGTTACAACACAATTTATTAATATTTTGGGTAAATACCCTTTTTCAAAATAGACAAATATAGAATTAGAAATCTCTATTTTGTCTATTTTGAAAAAAGCGTATTTACCCGAAATATTAATAAATTGTGTTGTAACTGTCTTTTCTAAGCGTGTTTCTTTCTCTGTTGGGTTCTTCTTTGCATTTTACACGCCTGGCAGTCACCTTTTTGGTCTGGATTGCATATTTTAGTCAACAGTACTGTATACAGTACCACTGGCTGCATGCACATGGTGGAATTTTTTTTTTTTTTTTTTTTTTTTTTTTTTTTTTTTTTTGGGGGGGGGGGGGTTAATGAAGCACTGTATTTATTCTAGTGCATTAACCAATTTAGCCCTAAGGCACAACATCAGGAGACAGATGGACCATGATACTTCAAGGGTAGTGCCAGATTATCTTGGCACCATCAGGTACAATGCTAATCTGGCACTACCCTTGTAGCACTCCATCTCTTGCAACTGGTAAACCGTTGTTAGGTGAATTTGGCAAAAGCTGCCTGGGTATTAAATGGGTTAATACAATCAGAGGTAGCAGCACTTGTACCCAAACTTGGCCAACCATTCTGCAGACCACCCAGTGTTCCCCATAATGCACAACTAATGGTCTGTTACGCACAGACTTCCATCCTGAAACACTGTTCTGAAATGTGAGCACCACACTGATATGTTAAAAGTTGGTCACAGTGATCCTCATGTAACACTTCTGTTAACTATTATCATTTGTAATACACCAGTGTGTGAAACAAGTTTGACTAAAATAGTTCAAGGGTGGTGCCAGCATAGCTTGGCGCCTCTAGGTGCCAAGCTATTCTGTCACCAACCTTGAACTAAAGCCATTGGTCTATATCCTTATCCGTAAGTACTGTAATGGATCATCCAATGAACTGCAGGGGCTCCAGATTTATGCCGCCTAAAAGTAATAATCAGCCACATCTTTTCATCTCTTCTCTTCAAATATGTGGCACTCTGATTCTGGACCTTATGACTGCACGATGAAAAGGTTCAAAATCACAGACCAGCAAAATTAACTCATTCAGCCCGACGGCTGTATCTCCCAAATTTTGGAGGCATCATCTAATGATTATGCACCTGTTGCAGGAGATGGATCGACCATGATAATTTAAGGGTAGCGCCAGTTTAGCTTGGCGCCGAATCTGGCGCTACCCTTCAATTATCATGGTCGATCCATCTCCTGCTGTAGTGCGTAGGGGCTGAATGGGTTAATGATGGAAATCACGTGACTATATACTGTTTTAGCTTCTATGTATGCTGGTCTTTGATTTTCATGGAGGACTGAAAAATTGAAATGACTGAAAATGGACCACATACGAACTATGTCACATGATCCATGGCCAGCAAGAGGTATAGATTCTCCTGAGCCCCTGCTGCTGCAGATGATCATGAGAATTTATACCTCTTGCAGATAGAACAGGCTGGCTGAAGGCCTGTGGTCTCTCTGAACCAAAAGAGCTGAAATTCAGCTTCCTGGGACTTTGAAAAAAACTGAGTCAGTCTCCAGAACTGAAGACTATCACCCACGGATTTTAGACCTTATGCTCCAAAGCCGTGAAGTCCAAAATCACAGACCAGCACATATAGGTAGACTTACCAAGGATCAAATTGCAAATGGCCCGCCTAGCTGTCTGAATGTTGTGATATGACCCCATGATGTGCACTTTGCTGAAAAAGAATTCAGTTTCACTGATAAAACGATCTGCTTCTTGATAATGCTGCAAAAGAATTCAGTTTCACTAATAAAACGATCTGCTCCTGGATAAGGGACAATCTAGTTTAGCACTATCCCTGAACTATCTTAGTCAATTTACACTCACAAGCAAAAGAAATGCGACACATGGTGTCTGTTATGAAAGTTTGCATTTATCTTATGATTGCTTAGTATTGATGTTAATAAAAAATAATTCCTAAGGAGTTACCATTTGCGTCAAGAAAGGCCAATCGATTCATATGAAAACATAAGAGTGTTCACGTTTTTTTACAAGAAGCTACTGATGATGGTGATTTGTCCACTCGTATAGGATAAAACTTAATTTTTTTCCATTAACAAGTTTTGTGGCTTGTAAAATTACAGTTTTTAGTATTGAAGCGTCCTCTTGACATGTCATCCTAGTCAACCACAAGCCATCTTGCTCATAAACCAGTGAAAAACAAAACAAATCAACAGTTATTGGTGTTGCTACCTTGCAAGGGGCAATGAGATGGGTTAAGGATGGGAAGAAAACCCTCAAACTGTTCACCAAACATATCACCGCCCATCTGCTAAGAATATCTGTACTGGGCTCTGCATTGTGGGCTGCCATTGTGCTTCATCTTGACAAACAGTCCATTGCAATTTCAGAGGTACAGAAAGTGAGTCAAGGTAGTATGTCACTATTTTTTACACATAATCCATCTTCCCACAATCTCCTCTTCCAGTCTATTGCCTCAATGAACACTGAGGTTTTTTTCCTGAGGCTAAATGGTTCCCAGCTCAAATCGATATGAACCACGGTGATCAAGTGCTACTAAAAGTACAAGTTTCAACTTTGTTTTTTCTGGGTCCGATATGCAGTGCAAAATGGAACTGATGGTAATAATTAAACAATTCAAAATGAATTTAGTTAAAAAATTAATTGAAATCAGTTGCTTTTACTTTCTTATCATTCTGATACACTCATTGCTTGAAATAAATTTGACTGATACTTAGTACAAGGGTGGTGCCAGAATAGCTTGGCGCCTGAGGCGCCAAGCTATTATGGCACTACCCTTGTACTAAAACAGCTGATCTATCTCCTAATTTGTAATGTTGCCTTCATAGGACAATATGCAAATTTTACAAAATCAGCCCCAGGATGTAATGGGTTAAATAATGTTATTTGTTAGACTTCACCTAAGGGCTTTCCTACCGTTTTTATCACCAGGAAACAGCCCAAAAGCAATTTAATTAATTTCTGATAGCTGACATCAAATGCAACATCAGAAACACAACTTCCTGTCTGCATTTGGAAGATTAATTTATCTTCAAATTTAAAAATGGCTTCTGTTAGAAGCCAAAAGTTGAAAACAAAATGTTCATATCGTTTATTATTAGACAGCCTGTGTTTCCCTGATATGTGTACTTTCTGTGTTGTTTGACCTCTGAAATCCTAAAATGAAACATGAAAATTGCACTATCAGCACATTTTCTACTTAAAGTTCAATGAACAACTTTGTTAGTCTTGGTGTGACAAAAGTAGACAACAAGAAAGGCAAAGCCTTATAGCTCATGTGTATGACCGATCCACTTGTGACCTTTGTGACCATGACCGTTCTGTGTCCTAACACATTTCTGACCAAGAAACTCTGGCAGAGCGACTATTCCACTTCCAAGACCAAGCAATTTTTACATTATATGCATGACAGAAAAAGGTCATGTACAAAATATTTGTAAAAACCCACCTGTTTGGAAGTACAGTATTATGTATATCATGCTTCTTAATTAACCCTTATCATTTGGAATACACCAGTGTGTGAAATAAGTTTTGACTAAAATAATTCAAGGGTAGTGCCAGTATAGTTTGGCACCTCTTGAGTCTAGGTGCCAAGCTATTCTGACACCACCCTTGAACTAAAGCCATTGGTCTATATGATATATATCCTTATCTGTAAGTACTTTAATGTAGTTTGCATATGGCACTGTACAAATTTGAAGCTTTTAGCCTCAGTATGATATGGGTTAATTTCCAATAGTAGTCAGACTACAGAGCACCTGTTTTCACAACAGCTTAAAGGGTCTGTAGACCCCCCCCCCCCTCCCCCCCCCCCCCCCCCCAGGTGTAGTTAGAGGATACATATACCCCCATCTCGGCATAATAAAGGGTAACAAATTTGATTTACGAAAACTATCATTTTGTATGTTGTTTTTGGCTCACGTGTGAAGCAAAAGTGAGTATGTTTTGGGCCAGTGGCCATCCGTCTATTACCCATCGTAAACTTTAACATTTTCTCAGAGACTATTTAAGCCATGCCACAGTCTTCAAACTTGGACAAGGATACTTCATGGGTGGGACAGAAAAAAAAGTTGAATCCTGGGGGCACTTTTTAAGTGAAAAAAAAAAATTATTTTTTTTTTTTAATCCAGAAATCCGGCTGTAGCCGGAAAAGTCCCACCCATGATACTTTGTGCTAAGACCTTTCTAAACATACTAATTTGAGTGACCTCTCACAAAGGTCACAGGGGATCAGGAAATAGGTCAAAAATGGCTATATTTTGACATAATTTTTTTTTCTCAAATACTATTCACAACTTGAAACACAAACTTGGTACAAAGATACCTGATGGTAAGATCTTTCAATGCATACTAATTTGGTTGATCCCTTGGAAAGGTCAAGGGTCACAAGAGCTCAGGAAATAGGTTTTTTAAAAAAGCCTATTTTGACAAAAGATGTTTTTTTTTCTCAAATACTATTCACAACTTCAAACTCAAACTTGCTATAGAGATACCTGATGGGAAGACCTTTCAATGCATACTAATTTGGTTGAGCCCTCGGAAAGGTCAAGGGTCACAAGAGCTCAGGAAATAGGTAAAAAAAAGCCATATTTTGATTTTGAAAAAAGATGTTTTTTCTCAAATACTATTCACAACTTCAAACCCAAATTTGGTACAGAGATACCTGATTGTAAGACATATCTATGCATACTAAATCTAAAATAAACAGCGCATTAAATAGGCGCTTTATCCCAATTAAAAATCGCCTCAAAGCGCCGCTGTGAACTGAACCCAACAAGCACGCTCACGTGAATCACGCGCATTCACTCACACACTGTACGTAAACACAGAACATTCACGTGGAGCTAAGGCAAGCTGAAGCGAGCTACTGAAGTTTTGGAAATTCAAATCGTGTGTATTTGAAATTTGATTAAGTAGACTGAAATTGATACCAAATTTGGATGAGCCCTTGGAAAGTTCATGGGTCACAAGAGGCCAGCAAATGTGTGTAAAATGCCAATTTTGGATAAAATTGTAGGTATTATCAACATTTTTGCAAATTTTTCAACCAAACTTGGCACAAAGGTAGCTTATGATAAGACCTTCCCATGCATACTAATTTAGTTGACTCATTGCAAAGGTCAAGGGTCACGGGGGTTGACAGATTTGTGAAAAACACTTACATTTTGAGAAGACATGGATTTTGCTGGTGCAGAAGCCAGCCGTTTACTTTTTGTCACAAAGGTTGCACATATGTAAATAGGTCATACAGATGAGCCATAATGGCTTTGCCTTTCTTGTTTTTAATATGTTCACTCATTTTGCTCTTTTTTTCTTCTGTAAATGTGTTTACATACTCACAAAAGACAGTTATTGACATGACAAGCCATTTCCTAGAGACGTCATGATGTGTTTACACAAGGTCTTCAAAGATACCGTCCTTTCACAGGACGAACCAATCTAAGCCGTAGGGGGAAGCACACTACACATCCCACCCTCTCCCAATAACACCATCAACGGCAAAACAATGCCAGAATAATCTACCACCAAGAACCGACCAAAAAACCACAGTGAATGGCAAAACAATGCTAGAATAATCTACCGCCAGGAACCAACCAAAAAACCACAGTGAACGGCAAAATAGTGCCTAAATAACTAATATCCTGTGAACAACACTAAGCGGTCTAACATCTAACAATCAACAGGACGCGAAATAACATTCACACTGGAAAACAAGGATACAACAAATGCGAAACACAATAAGTATCAATGAAATAAATCCCACCAAAAGAGTAAAGCCACAGAACCCCCAACCAAAGTGAGGGCATGTGGTAAAGTAAAGTTTGGCATGGCCGGCTTGCCAGTGTGAAAACTTGCTTGAAATACACAAAGAACTGAGTGACAAAAACCACAATGACATCTAGACCTGTGTCATGAAACGGTGTATACGGTAGTTCTGAAATCAGACTGACATTAACATGGTGTGCGATGCTGAACACCATTTTCCACAACTGACACGGCCCAAAATCGAAAGTCAAAGCAAAATGGTGCCGTATTCCATAATAGCATGAATGGCTGACGTCACAGCAAATAACATGTTCAACATGCAATCCACACTTTCTGAGAATAATTATACTGACACCATTCGTAACCTAACAGGATGCCCGTCCAGTTATACTCGCGCAGACCCCGGTGTCAGTCGAATCTGAACGCATCCGTGGTTAATCGCGCCAACTCATCGCCAAAAACAGAACTGACACTATCAAGGTACGTACAGTGGCAAAAAGCATAGTAGGTCTCGCACACAGATGCACTGAAATATAGTGAGTCTGCCTACCCCTTTGTAACATTTTCAGTACTTCATTTTGAGTTTCAGTGCATCAGAGATGCACACACGCACTAAAACAGGAGACCTGGTAGGTTTAGGAAAACATGCAGAAATAATTATTTTGCTGTAAACATGAATACTGCCATGCCCCCTCACACTTGTTCCCCTGAGACTTCTGCCACGAGTCCTGCTACTCGTAGTCGCTAATGGCGGACAGTGACCAGTTCTATTCATCAGCGATGAAAACAATCTCGCTTTCGCAAATCTGTAGAATCAATGTACGCTTCGTTGCTCTACTTCTTCACTATCTGCATCCATCATGATCTCACCAGCCAGCTTTTTTGCCGTGAAAAATTGGTGACTTTTTTACTATCTGACTTGTTCAAACGTACGTTGAATGCAAAGGAAGGGGGACTAGTTATCTCCTTGCCTAAACATCCGCTAGGAGCATGCATAAAAAGCTCTTGCCATCAGCAACTTTGCCAAGTCTGAATGAAAAGTTTGCAAAAACTTTGATAAAAACCACAAGTCCAACAAAAACTGACACTTTTTTAAACAACTGCCGACCTTGTGACCCTTTACATTTCGAAGGGGTCATCAAAATTAATATGCATCTCTGTACCTGGGTTTGAAGTTGAAAATAGTATTTAACTAAGAAAAAAGTTTTTGTCAAAATATGGCTATTTTTTTTTTTTTACCTATTTTTGGTTCACCCCATGATCCTTCACGTTTGTGATGGGTCAGCTACATTAGTATGCCTGGAAGGTCTCCTTATCAGCTACCTTTGTGCCAAATTTGAAAAGTTTGTAAAAATTTTGCTAAAAACCATAATTCTATCAAAGATTGGCTCTTTTTACACATTTGCTGAACTTGTGACCATTTACCTTTCCGAGAGATCATGCAAATTAGTATGCATAGATAGGTCTTATCATCATGTAACTCTGGGTTTGAAGTTTTAAATAATATTTGAGAAAAAAACAAGTTTTGTCCCAAAGTCGCCATTTTTGACATATTTCTGGACCACTGTGGCCTCGACGTTTGAAAGAGGTAACTGTATGTTTAGAAAGGTCTTGTCACAGTGTATCCCTTAGAGTCACATTTGAAGTCTGTGTCTCAAATAGACACCTGAGAAAATGCCAACTTTAAAGTTACCACAGACGACAAATGCCAGACAGTTGGCCCAATACATAGACTCACTTTTGCTATTGCACGTGAGCCAAAACTCAGTTTGATATCTTCTTTTATTTCTCTGGAATTACTATATGTACATTTCATAAGCATGTGTCACATTTCCTTTGCTCATGAGTGTACTTCTTGCAGACAAGGGCTGACTAGGTTAAGGAATCAGTCACGTAATCCAAGATGATGTTTCTATGAGCTTATTTAATGACCTTTGTCAAATGATTCATGATATGCTGATGGGATGACAGACAAAACTATTCTGATTATCACTTTCAACCCTTCAGCTGTCAATAGTGATTTATTTTGGCAAGGTGATTCTAGCAGAAATCTGAACAAAAAGCTCTACCCAATGGGTTAAATACTAACCCCCCCCCCCCCCCCCCCCCCCCCCACCTTGAAGTGCACAAAAAAAACACATCACAAACCTTCCTGCCAGCACAATTCTAGTCTTGGTCACATTCTCTATCGTGAACTTTGTCTTCCCGCTCTTCCCCGCCAGTCTGCCAATCGCTCGTGCAAGATGATCACCCTTCAGCGTTTTCACTGAAAACACAATGTGATTTGCTGGTAAACCATATGTATTTCACATCATTCAACTGCCAGCTCTTGCAGACCAAGACGGGCACTAAATTACACATTATTCACTGAAAGCTACCACCTTCCCCACCTAGTTCTAGGTTAATAACGCTTAAAATAGGCTTTGTAACCATATACTTTGTTTTCTTTATACATAAAAATAAAGGATACAAACTACTTCAACTTGTCTTTTCATTCAAACACTAAAACATTACAGAGGAAGCTGTAACAACCTTGATAGTTCAAGGGTAGTGCCTGGTAAATTATCACTGCTGATCCATCTTCTCACAGCCAGTACACCGCCTTGATTGACACCGGGGTTGTGATTACTGCGTTTTTCACTGTTGTTTACTAAATACATTTTTGCGAGGCCTTACTTATATTTGGGGAGGTGTGCATGTGGCAGAAAGGTCTGAAAGGCTCACAGTACCTGCCACGGACATTTTTTTGTCACGTCAAACTGTGTGTGACCCCCTGTTGACACCTTCTTATTGTGAATGTCAACATTAGCTGTGAATTCTTTATAACCTTTTATGTAGTAAAACTCCTGCATCATACATCATGGGAGTCAGTGCACCCATAATATTAATGAAGGACCATAAGATACAATAGATCAGGTGTGAGCGTACCCATACTTTCATACAGAGAATTATGTAGGTTACTTCAATGTGACAAAAACCCTATGATTTTTAAGGTCAGCATGATTATTACAGAATTGTTGACAAAGCCATGAAATGTTTAACCTTCACCAGATCATGCTTTGGACTACAAATGATGATGTGGGTCCTACAGGACCCATATTTTTCAAAGAGCGATTTAACTGGTTATCCCTGTCCCGATGATATGGGTCCTACAGGACACATTTTTCAAAGAGTGATTTAAATGGTTATCCCTGTCCCGATGATGTGGGTCGTACTGGACACATACTTTTTAACACTATAGTACACATCACCAGAAGCATCCTTATACTCTTAGTCATCATGGCGGAGAGAAAATGGTCTGAAACTTCTCTGTTTCCCACAGAAACTACAGGTGAAGTTCACCATTTCTAAGAAACTGAACTGAAATTGGTCGATTGTGCATGGACTTCGACACTCTTCAAAATTAAAACAAAAAACAAACAAACAAAGGAAAAATTTGGGTGAGATGCAATTCTCTCATCTTTGACTCTTCACAAACTGAGGACCAACATCATCTGGACAGGAATATTCACCTTACTCATCATATTCATACTCTTTAAAAAGTATGGGTCCTGCACATGACCCACACAATCGTTTGTGTGTAGGAAAAATTCAGACATTGTTTATTTGTTTATTTCTCCATCAATTATTAACATATTTTGGTAAATTTCTCCATCAATTATTAACATATTTTGGTAAAATGTAGTCTTTTAGTTTTATGAGCTTAGAGCATTTTTTTAAATTTCACTGAAATATTCCTAGTAGTTAATAAAATATTTGCAATTAAACACCCTCCTGGGTCCTCCATGACCCAGGAAACACGGTGATGGTTAAATAATCCGCCATATGATTGAGATATGAACACCAAAACATCACTCAGTGTGCATGAACACAAACACAAAGAACAGCGAAGGTTAACCAACACATATACTCACCATCCTTGATGTCAAATGACTCCAAGTAGAGTTCATCCAGTCGCACAATGGCAAGGGCATCCTGAGGGGCAAGAAACATTATTCCATAAACGACCAGTGGCATTAGTTTACTGATTATGAAACCCTTGATTCACTGTTTCAGTCTGAACACAAAAGAACTGCAAATACACTCTACTTCACTTATATCAAGGTCGTGTATACTTACTGATATACACGTATATAACAAGTCAGATACAGGAACACTTTGGCTCTCTCTGCAGATCATATAGCTTGTAACAAACCTAAGACAAAACAACCAGAAAAATTGGGTCCCCTGGTGATTTGTTATCCGAAGTTTACTATGGACTCCATGGTTTGTCTAGTCTGCCATTAGGAACTGAATCTAACTGCAGTATGAATGTATAAAGGACTATAAATAGTTAAACCACCTCAATGTTATCAAATAAAATAAAAGCAGATAAAATAGCGAAGAAAGGCCTCGACCAAGAATCGACCTTCTTCAACCTACCCATGTCGGCAGCCGAAAGATCAAACGCCCTCCGGCCAGCCTTTCAAAATCTATGGGAAAAGGAATTCCATCACTCAAAAAGAGGTAGACGTAAAGGCCTCACAAGGGTCCTAAACAACGTACCCATCCTACTTTCAGGCAAAAGGAAAGACCAAACCCGACTAACAAGAATCAGATTAGGGGGTGAGAGATACCTGGTCCACCCCAACCCAGTCATATGTACATGCGGCCACACACTCACAACAGAACATGACTTTTTGTACTCCTAGACTGCCCAACCATAAACCACACCAGAGCTAGACTAGAAGACATATTAAACTCACCCCTTACACTGGAAGGTCTCATAAACCCCACCCCAGACACCTGGCACACCACCACAAACCACACAATACAACTACTTAACAAACACCCCCTGATCCAACACATCTAAACAAACGACCCGTCACTGACAAGAACGAAGGAGACTCAACTCTCCACACCCCCCACCCCCACGACTCGACCCCCCCTCCCCCTAGGACGCGGGCGGCCATGATACTAGATTTAAAATTTATTTTTAAAAATTTAAAAAAACAACAAAAAATAGCGATGTGCGGGCATCAGCGACAGACAGCCAGAGTGACCCCCCAACCCCATGGCCCACCCCACCCCTCGGACGAAATCAGCACCAGCTGGAAGTCCTTGTCCCTTCAATAATAGCATAGCATAGCATGTTATCAAATCAAGCAAACATTTTGTTGATGAAATTATTGAAGACAAGACTTACATCCACTTCAAATCCAAGTGTGAATGCCTTCACAAAATCAGCTGCCTTCTGGATGGCATTAGCATTCTTGGTGTCTGCACATGTCTATACAGAGAAACAACTGATTAACATTTTGAAATCCACAACAAAATAATCTGACTTTTTAAAGTTTTTTTTTTTAAATAAAAAATCCCTAAGTGGATTTTTCCCATAACAGCTTGGATGGCAAGCGCAGTAGGTCACTAAAGTAATGGTAACTGTCGTAAGAAAATGTGACAACTGCAGTAAAAGAGTTACGGGTTAGTCTCTAAAAAGGTGGTCAACTCAATTTGAGCAATCAAGCAATATTTGTTGACATAGCATGACAGCTACCCCCCCCCCCCCTCCTTTTATTTTTATTTTTTAGGACAGACTTGTTTTTCTGACTGAAAAGAGATAACAATTAACATACATAAAACCATACTTTTGCAGGGTTGCACATTTCTGAAAGAGAAGGGGTATGCATACCCGGACTAAAAATTTCAGGGGTTTTACCCTATTTTAAAAAATGTAAAAGGGCATTTATATCCAAGAATTTGCTGAAGAGGGTGTGAAGACTTCCTGGCAGTTGAAATGACATATAGCAATGTCATTACTTATTCAATAAATAATCTGTTCGCTTTACAAAATGCAATCCTCTAAGTCTAAGGCTCCTGCTGATTGGCATGTTTATGTGCTTTTATTTGTCCGCTGAGTATCTAACAATAACAGCTGGATCGCATTGTACCAACACTGACGGCATAACCTCTCCACCTTGAATGATTTACATAATGACACTCTTTGCAGACTTATTTTTATGTTTTCATACCGATTATTGAATCACAACATGTGTTCACAAACTTTCAGCGGAAATTCCTTACATAATAATAATAATAATAATAATAATACCGTTATTATATAGGCATGAAGCTCAAGCTAAAGAAAAGCTGCACAGAGACAACAAGAAGACAGCGCTATAATGTAGGCCTCCTGAGAGAAACTGGAGTTAGAGAAGAGTTCAAACTGGTGCTGTCCAACCGGTTTCAAGCGCTACAGGAGCTAGTAAATGAAGAGGAGGCGGTCACCACAGAGCAGCAGTGGAAGGCAGTTAAAGAGGCGCTGAACTCAACCTGCAAAGACACTGTAGGGTTCAGGAAACACCATCACAAGGACTGGCTGTAGGCACAGACCTTGAAGAAGATAGAAGTGAGGAAGCAGAAGAAAGCAGTTGTCAACAACAGTCACATGAGAGCAGCCAAAGTAAGGGCACAGGAGGAATACTCGGAAGCCAACCGCGAGGTGAAGAGGAGTATCGGGGCAGACAAGAGGGCCTACACAAGACAGCCTGGCAGCAGAGGCAGAAAAGGCAGCAGGCAGCGGCAACATGAAACAGCTCTACGACATTACCAGAAGATTGTCGGGCAAGTATGGCCATACAGAAAGACCAGTAAAAGACAAAGAAGGCAAGCCTATTGCAGACAGAGCAGACCAACTCGACAGATGGGCCGAGTATTTTGAAGAGTTACTGAACAGACCTAGCCCACCCGACGCCCCAGACATCCAGCCGGCAGAGACCGACCTACCCATCAGCTGTGACAGACCCAGCCGGGAAGAGATCAGAAGAGCACTGGCATTTTTGAAGAACGGCAAAGCAGCAGGGCCAGATGGCATCCCAGCGGAGTCTCTGAAAGCAGACCTAGAGACAACAGTGGAGATGCTGTACCCACTGTTTGGAAAGATCTGGGAAGAGGAGGTGATGCCGGCTGACTGGAAGGAGGGGTACCTAATCAAGCTTCCCAAGAAAGGCGACCTCAGCAAGTGTTCCAACTACAGAGGAATCACCTTGCTGTCAGTACCAGGAAAGGTCTTTAACAGGATCATCCTGGAGAGAATGAAGAGCTCCGTTGACCCCCAGCTGAGAGACCAGCAAGCAGGATTCAGGAAGAACCGATCATGTACAGACCAGATCGCCACTCTCCGCATCATCGTGGAACAGTCTCTGGAGTGGAGCTCCCCGCTGTACGTCAACTTTGTGGATTATGAGAAAGCATTTGACAGTGTGGACCGAGAGACTCTGTGGAAACTCCTACGACACTACGGTGTACCCACAAAGCTCGTCCGCCTGATCAAGAGCAGCTACGATGGCATGACATGTCGCGTGATCCACGAAGGGCAGTTCACCAGGGAGCTCCAGGTCAGAACTGGTGTCAGGCAGGGGTGTCTGCTGTCTCCGTTCCTCTTCCTAGTGGCCATAGACTGGGTCATGAAGATGACCACAGAGCACAGACGAAGTGGAGTACAGTGGACACTGTGGACACAGCTTGACGACCTCGATTTTGCAGACGACTTGGCATTACTGTCCCACACTCATCAACAAATGATTGATTGATTGTACATTGCTTAACGTCCCGACAGCAACAAGGCTTTCTCAGGACGTGCCTGCACTGCTTGTGAAAAAAAAAAAAATAAACAGAACATTGAATGTATGTCGCCAGCCGGTCAAATACATTAAATAAACCTAACACATGGGGCTAAATAAAGCTAAGACCATTTAGCAACACACATCCAATATCAAGAGCTACAGGCAGTACAGGCAGTAGGGAGAGTTTTAAAAAGGCAAATACAGGTGAATGGACAAAGGGTAGACAGAAACACTTGCCCCAGAATAGAGAGAAAAACCCACCCTGTGGGGCTGACCAGGGTGACCCTGGGAACTAAAAAATACCTAACCCCACCCAAGTCCCCCAGGGCAGACCCGGGTGGGGGTCATCAACAAATGCAGGACAAGACCACGAGGCTTGCTGACATCTCGTCCCAAGTGGGCCTCACCATTCACAAACAGAAAACAAAGACAATGAGGCTGAACGCAACCAGGGAAGAACCAGTCTTGCTTGCTGGCACCACGTTGGAGGAGGTGGAGTCCTTAACCTATCTCGGGAGCATCATAGACAAAAAAGGCGGCACTGATGCAGATGTCAGAGCACGAATCGGTAAAGCCAGAGCAGCCTTTCTCCAGTTGAAAAAAGTGTGGAGTTCCAGAGAGCTGTCACAACACACCAAAGTCCGGATTTTCAACTCCAATGTAAAAGCAGTTCTCCTATATGGAGCAGAGACTTGGAGATTGACAAAAACTACAGTCAACAGAGTACAGACCTTCATGAACAGTTGCCTTAGAAGAATTTTGAAAATCCACTGGCCAGAGAAGATCAGCAACGTCAGACACTGGGAGAGAACAGAGCAGATAACAGCAGAGAATGAAATTGGGCAAAGAAGATGGGGATGGATCGGTCACAGTCTGAGAAAGCCAGCTTCCAGTATCACTAGGCAGGCATTGTCATGGAACCCCTAGGGAAAGAGGAAAAGAGGTAGGCCGAGAAACTCCTGGTGTCGAGACCTCCAAGTAGACATCAAGAGACTGGGAACCACCTGGAGTAGAATGAACAATGAACAATGAACAATGAACCTTTATTTTCCAACGGTAGAAGTTATTGGTAACAGGACCAGTTTTCAAACTTGCCGAATCGAAGGAGAAGCACAGGACAGGAGTTGCTGGAGGTCTCTCGTCGACAGCCTATACCCGGGTAGGGGTGACAGGCGTAAGTAAGTAAGTAAGTATTATATAGGCGCTTTTTCTCGATTTTTGGGCGAATCGACTCAAAGCGCCGCGAACAGAAACCCAACACGCACGTAACAGACACGGATTTACGCCATTTAAGACAAACGACGAAGGGCCAGTTCAGCTACTGAAGTTACAGAGATTTTTGATCGCTTGTATTTGAAATTTGTAAAGTGGCCTGAAACCGGTACCAAAGTGTGGGGGGGTGGGGGGTGGAAGAACCGGAGTACCCAGAGAAAGAACCCCCGACATAGTCTGGATTATTTTTTACATAAAATACCCCAATTTTTACGCTTTGTGCAACACTGCCTTTGTTTTTTGTTTACCTTGAGTTTGATGCTGGCTTAAAGCTAGTTATCATCAAAGTTTGAGAACAAGACTGATTTGTGATAAGAACGTGGTTGATCAGACTAGTTCAGTGTTTAAGATGTAACAACCATTTTGATCTGTTAAATAAACAATGTTGCAAATGACCATTCACATTTCTAGCTAGTGACTGATCATGCATATTTTAATTACTTGAAAGTTATTGGTCTTAGGTCATTTCAATCGGGTCCTCCTTGGACTGATCACATTTTGTTTACTCCTATGCAGCACTTACACATAACACGAACTACTTTTGCACACACTAACAGGAATCATGTTCATGGCAACTTCTGTAGACACTGAATTTGCTCACATCTGCATGGAAATAATGTTAACCAATCATTCGGAATACACCAGTGTGTGAAATAAGTTTGAATAAAATTAGTTCAAGGGTAATGTCAGAATAGCTTGGCGCCTCTAGGCGCCAAGCTATTCTGGCACCACCCTTGAACTAAAGTTAGTTAGTTAGTTATTTGGGTTTAACGCTGAGCAGGCAACTAACATTGAACTAAAGCCATTGGTCTATATCCTTATCTGTAAGTACTATAATGTAGCTTGCATATGCATGGGTGGGACCGAAAAAAAAGTTGAATCTTGAAGCGGGGCTCTTAGGGCACTTTTTAAGTGAAAAATCTGGAAATCCGGCTGTAGTCGGAAATGTCCCACCCATGCGCAAATTTGAAGCTTTTAGCCTCAGAATGATATGGGTCTGAAATGAATGAAATCATCTGAAAGTTTATTATTGTATTCATGTATGTGTTTTGGTGCCAGTAGCGTCAAGTGCACAAAGCATATGAAAAGGCCTTTGTCTCCTTGAGGCCATTCAGTAAAAGTGTTGTGTCGTTGAGCAGCTCTGTGTAACAACTGAAGTGGGCGTGCAGCCTCCAAACAGCAAAATGTAAGACTCTTAGAATTAAGTAAATGTTTGCTGGGTTCTTCATATATGGCGCAGCAGCATCATCAAAATGCATTTAACTTGGGAATGGTTTTGTTATGTTATGTGTTTCAGTTGTATGTGTGTGCATAGATTAAATTTATTAGAGTTAGAGGCAGTGAGATTCTGCAGACATACATTTTTTGTAACGCGCTTAGAGCCCACTGCTTCTGGGGATTCAGCGCAATATAAATGCTCTTTATTATTATTATTACTACATGTACATACTGTGTTTGTGTGACACAAAGGTTGACTTTGAACATACCATACAAAGTTTGCAAGGTACACGAGTTTGAAGTAACGATGTACACCTGTTGCATGGACCAAAAACACACCCATGATTGACGAGTGTCTTGTGTCCATGAAACAACTGTTTGAATGTCCATGTAACGACCACGTATTGACTCACAACATAATAATGACACAAGAGTACAAATTTTACATCTCTTGCATTATTCTTCTTCCTTGATCAGTCTTTATATTTTAATCCATTTTGTGTGTAGCTGCAATTCAAGTACTTGTCACACACACAAAAAAAAAAAAAAAAAAATGTTCACTGCCCATGTTCTTGCCCCCAAACCTGTACTGAAGCCAATATCACTTTTTTTGCCTTCTTCAAACTTATCACCAATATCACCCAAGAAAATTGATACACTGTGATTAATTGGATTCAACACTCCTATTATGGATTTGACTTTAATTTAGCTTGTTTACTGAGATCAGGTTACAACAATTATTTGTGACTCACACAAAAACCACTGGATGAACTTGTTTCTCATACAATGATACATTGTTGGGACAGTAGGAGTACATCACAGCACATTGCTGGACAGATTAAAGGAAGTTTGATTTTGGCCCCTCAATGTCAACATTCTGACCACCTTTTCAGAGACTGACCCTTGTGTAAAAACCATTCACTACAGCTCGGATTCGATATATCGCAGTTGCTGAGGTCCATAAAATAGAACTGCGATATATATATATATTCATCTGCGGTATATGGAGTTTGGTGCAGGGGGGATGTTTGTCATAAGTTGGAAGGGAGGAACAAAAGAGAATCACTACTAACATATGTCGTGTGGTTGTTATGCGCCTATCTAGTCTACCATGGAGAGAGGTTGTGACTGGAGGACTTCAATCAAACCCACCCAGTCTAATTAATGGTCCTTTAACTTCTGAGGTCCTCGCGCTGGGACCATACGGCGTTGAGGCGCGTCCCCTGGGTGGTGGATAGGGGGTCCCTCGTGAGAGGGGTGCACCGAATGAAATAAGGTGCCGTGAACCAACATGGTCTAAGGGAAGGTGACCCCGACAGAAAACCCCTGGTCCTCCTAGTAAGGGGGTTGGGCGTGGGGGTAGCTTCCCCACCCTGCAAAAAAGGAAATAGCTACAAAAACGCCGACGAAAAGACTAACAGTAATTCCTTTCCTGGAGGAGGAAGGTTCTTCTACTAGAAGACTTATGACGTCCTGTGGTGAAAGCCGGAAGTCTTCGGAAGCCACAGGACCGAGCCGCCTCTCTCTATCCAGGGATACAACCATGGGCACATGGAACGTCAAGACCATGTACCAGAGCGGCAAGGCCGCCCAGATAGCAGCGGAAATGCAAAAGTACAACCTTTCCCTGCTAGGTATCAGTGAAGCCAAATGGACGCAGTCTGGCCAGAAAAGGCTGTTAAGTGGGGAGATGATTCTGTATTCAGGTCATGAAGAGGAGAATGCCCCCCATACAGAAGGAGTAGCACTCATGCTGTCACCAGTGGCACAGAGAGCGCTGATGGGCTGGGAACCTCTTGGGCCAAGAATTATAACAGCAGCCTTTAGAACCAAGAAAAAGCTCAAGCTGAACGTCATCCAGTGTTATGCGCCCACCAATGACAGTGACGAGGAAGAGAAACAAGAGTTCTACGACCGACTCCAGAGTGCCATGGACAAATGTGCGGAGCGAGACATCACCATCGTCATGGGCGATTTTAATGCCAAAATAGGGGAGGACAACACCGGCTACGAAGAGGTGATGGGGAGACAGGGACTAGGCTCGGAGATGAGTGAGAACGGGGAGAGGTTTGTAGACTTTTGTGCTCTAAACCGACTTGTCATTGGAGGCAGCATCTTCCCACACAGAAGAATACACAAAGCAACTTGGGTCTCACCTGACCATACAACAGAGAACCAAATAGACCATATCTGCATTAGCAAGAAATTTAGAAGATCCCTTCAAGATGTTCGAGTGAGGAGGGGAGCAGATGTCGCCTCAGACCACCATCTGCTTACCTTAAGAATGAAGCTCAAGCTAAAGAAAATCCGCACAGAGACAACAAGAAGACAGCGCTATAATGTAGGCCTCCTGAGAGAAACTGGAGTTAGAGAAGAGTTCAAACTGGTGCTGTCCAACCGGTTTCAAGCGCTAAAGGAGCTAGTAAATGAAGAGGAGGCAGTCACCACAGAGCAGCAGTGGAAGGCAGTTAGAGAGGCGCTGAATTCAACCTGCAAAGACACTGTAGGGTTCAGGAAACACCACCACAAGGACTGGCTGTCGGCACAGACCTTGAAGAAGATAGAAGCGAGGAAGCAGAAGAAAGCAGCGGTCAACAACAGTCGCACAAGAGCAGCCAAAGTAAGGGCACAGGGGGAATACTCGGAAGCCAACCGCGAGGTGAAGAGGAGTATCAGGGCAGACAAGAGGGCTTACACAGACAGCCTGGCAGCAGAGGCAGAAAAGGCAGCAGGCAGCGGCAACATGAAACAGCTCTACGACACTACCAGAAGATTGTCGGGTAAGTATGGCCATACAGAAAGACCAGTAAAAGACAAAGAAGGCAAGCCTATTGCAGACAGAGCAGACCAACTCGACAGATGGGCCGAGTATTTTGAAGAGTTACTGAACAGACCTAGCCCACCCGACCCCCCCGACATCCAGCCGGCAGAGACCGACCTACCCATCAGCTGTGGGCCAGATGGCATCCCAGCGGAGTCTCTGAAAGCAGACCTAGAGACAACAGTTGAGATGCTGTACCCACTGTTTGGAAAGATCTGGGAAGAGGAGGTGATGCCAGCTGACTGGAAGGAGGGGTACCTAATCAAGCTTCCCAAGAAAGGTGACCTCAGCAAGTGTTCCAACTACAGAGGAATCACCTTGCTGTCAGTACCAGGAAAGGTCTTCAACAGGATCATCCTAGAGAGAATGAAGAGCTCCGTTGACCCCCAGCTGAGAGACCAGCAAGCAGGATTCAGGAAGAACCGATCATGTACAGACCAGATCGCCACTCTCCGCATCATCGTGGAACAGTCTCTGGAGTGGAGCTCCCCGCTGTACGTCAACTTTGTGGATTATGAGAAAGCATTTGACAGCGTGGACCGAGAGACTCTGTGGAAACTCCTACGACACTACGGTGTACCCGCAAAGCTCGTCCGCCTGATCAAGAGCAGCTATGATGGCATGACATGTCGCGTGATCCACGAAGGGCAGTTCACCAGAGAGCTCCAGGTCAGAACTGGTGTCAGGCAGGGGTGTCTGCTGTCTCCGTTCCTCTTCCTACTGGCCATAGACTGGGTCATGAAGATGACCACAGAGCACAGACGAAGTGGAATACAGTGGACACTATGGACACAGCTTGACGACCTCGATTTTGCAGACGACTTGGCATTACTGTCCCACACTCATCAACAAATGCAGGACAAGACCACGAGGCTTGCTGACATCTCGTCCCAAGTGGGCCTCACCATTCACAAACAGAAAACAAAGACAATGAGGCTGAACGCAACCAGGGAAGAACCAGTCTTGCTTGCTGGCACCCCGTTGGAGGAGGTGGAGTCCTTCACCTATCTCGGGAGCATCATAGACAAAAAAGGCGGCACTGATGCAGATGTCAGAGCACGAATCGGTAAAGCCAGAGCAGCCTTTCTCCAGTTGAAAAAAGTGTGGAGTTCCAGAGAGCTGTCACAACACACCAAAGTCCGGATTTTCAACTCCAATGTAAAAGCAGTTCTCCTATATGGAGCAGAGACATGGAGATTGACAAAAACCACAGTCAACAGAGTACAGACCTTCATGAACAGTTGCCTTAGAAGAATTTTGAAAATCCACTGGCCAGAGAAGATCAGCAACGTCAGACTCTGGGAGAGAACAGAGCAGATAACAGCAGAGAATGAAATTGGGCGAAGAAGATGGGGATGGATCGGTCACAGTCTGAGAAAGCCAGCTTCCAGTATCACTAGGCAGGCATTGTCATGGAACCCCCAGGGAAAGAGGAAAAGAGGTAGGCTGAGAAACTCCTGGCGTCGAGACCTCCAAGCAGACATCAAGAGACTGGGAACCACCTGGAGTAGAATCGAAGGAGAAGCACAGGACAGGAGTTGCTGGAGGTCTCTCGTCGATGGCCTATACCCGGGTAGGGGTGACAGGCGTAAGTAACTTCTGAGGTCAAACACATTCACAACAGTTGTCAAAACACCGCACCATCATTACAGCACACACATTGACCATGACAGCTTAAGGGTAGCAGTGATTGATCAGCATGGCAAATATTCAAGCTAAACGCTAATGGGCCACTAAACACGAGCCAACATAAATGATCCTTTTGGCTGCAGTTGGCACTGGAGGTGAAAGCTATCGCCTGAGGCATTAGCCACACTCCAGCGGAGCCCATGCTATTGTCTCCTTGATACAGATCTTCATATGGCACTGCAGGCATTAGGGACTAACAGACATGAGTCTTCCTAACTAGTAAACCTACATCGGTGTTATCGTATGAAGGGGATCTTCATACGTTCAGCGATACACTGAGCAGACTATATATTATGACACCAGCACAGCGCTTTTATAGTCCCCGATCACTGTATAGTGCCAGTGGGACGTTAAATTGGAGATAATGAATGAATGAATAAGCGCTTTTATTTATCTGTGAGGTGTCACACACCTATTGCTGACATGTCGCTTAACTGGCCATCGTTCGACAGATGCTGCCAGGGAGTGTCTCGCGGCTACCCTGCATCCTTAACACTAACAGTGAACAACTTCCACCCGAGACAACTTTCAACATTCATTTTACTGACAGAGGGCCCTTCGTGCATATATGTGTTCGTAGGAGGTCCTTGAGGGTTCAGTGTCAGTCTAGTCCCACCCACCACGCTAAGCGTCTTAACCGCTTAAGTGATGTGTGACAACAGACTTTCATTTCATATCGATTCTGCGCTTACACTAGTTACAGCCCTAATATTTGCATGTGTGGTCTTAATTTGGAGGAGGTCATTCGGAGTTAAGTGTGTAGCGAAGGGTGAGTGCAGTAAGGGGGAGAGATGTCAGGTGGGGGCTTGGGCGGGTGAGTAAAATATATCGCGGTTCACTGGTGTCCGCGCTTGGTCCCTCCCTCCCACAAATCAATATATCCAGGATCGCGATGTAACTATTCGCAATATGTTGAGTCAGAGCTGTATTACATAAGCAATGAAACTATAGACATGACTCACCCTGATTTCAACATTTCTTGTCCGCAAGTTAAAACGGATCTGTAGCTTCAGCTGTTCCACTACAGGTGTGAATATTTTCATCCAGTTGTCTTTCAGTGGTGTATACCTGTTTGGTGGAACTGGCACTTTTCGCATCTCTGTTTTACCCTCCTTTACAAACAGAATAAAACGATATATGTGATATGCATGCAGTATGATTAACATAGCACACACACAGAGTACACATTAAACACACACACACACAAACAACCACAGTGTTCCGTTTTGCATTGCACTTGCCAAACTTCAACATACTGAAGACTTTTTGTCGGGATACAATATAATGCATGCTGTTTGTTTTTCAACTCAGTGAGTGAGTGAGTGACCTTAAATGGGCTTTCGAACAGTGGAGATGCGCTTTAATCGTGACTATAGTAGTAGTAGTAGTAGTAGTAGTATTGTGAGGACAAAATAGGCCGTGAGGCCTTTATAAATGTCCTTTCTTTCTTTAGTTCCTTTATAGGTCTGCTATGCATGCAATTTTTCTATAAAATCATTCATCATAGGAATAAAAAATCTCTTTAAATTTTGGTAATTCGTCCAGCTGGTTTTTAAAAGAATTTATATTAGAATAGATGCTTTTTTTTTAATGAAACTGGTAAGTTATTCCAAACAATGGCAACTCTGTTAGTAAAACAAAACTTCCGCAGGTTAGTGTTACAGTGCTGTACAAAGATTTTCCCTTCAGAATTTCGGGTTCTGTCACAGAATGGTGTTGCAAAAAAGTCGTTCTACTTTAGGTCGTCGATGCCATTATAAATTTTAAAAACTTGGATTAAGTCTCCCCGTATTCTACGTCCGCATAAGGAGTGTAATCCAAAGTATCTGAGTCTGTCTGAATAAGTCATATTTCTACATTCTTTGACCAGCTTTGTTGCTCGTCTCTGTACCCTTTCGAGTGCAGCTGATTGTCTCTTTAAACCTGGGTACCACACAGTGTTTGCATACTCTAAATAGTAATGTGGTCTGACTAGTGATTTATACAGTTTACTAAAAATGTCCTTGTCCAAATAATTAAAAGCTCTCTTAATTACTCCAACCATTTTGTTGGCCTTATTGATGCAGTTCTGAATATGGGGGGTCAAAAGATAGAACTTTGTCAAAGACCACACCTAAATCTCTTTCCTCCTCACAAGATACCAATATAGGTCCTAAGATGCTACCTTGAGGTATGCCGCTCAGTACCTTTATTTTGTCCGATTTTGCTTCTCCAACCTTTACCATTTGTTCTCTTGCATGTAAAACCTTCTTATCCAGTTGGAAATGTTTCCACATACACCATAGGCCTCTAGTTTCTGAAGAAGCCGTTCATGAGGAACAGTGTCGAATGCTTTTCTAAAGTCTATGACAGTATAATTTTGCAAATATAGTGAAATGCTTCGTCCCATCAACGTCGTTCATAGCAAGAAAAGCTGAAAGCAAAGAGTAACAATCTGAGTATAACTAGAAAGTAGCAGTCTATAATGCTCAGTAGATCTTCGAGATTGAGAAAAGAAATGAGGTGGATTCCGGCTATTGGCGTTGTCCGTTACAGTTTTTATAGCACAACACACGTTATACACTGAAACATATGAGTAAAATGACTTACCAGCGCCTCCGCAGAAACTGGTGGGAAACATGGCCTTTTTGTTTGTGCGTCTGTTTCACTGGAATCTGTTTCCATCTCATCAGTCTTGCGTTTGGAAGCCATGCTTGTTTATATGGAAAGGACTGAGCAATATCCGGTTCCGGTCCGTCCTACAAATATACCCAAATGTTACCCAAAGGAACCGAAACGAATCTGTCAATGTAGTGTATGTGTATCTGGGAATGTGTGACAGTACACATGCTTACACACATCATGTCTACCAGATGGACCGGCGCACGCACGCTCACACTGACACTGAGTTGGTATACCTCACCCTCTGCCTAGGTAATATGCACCAGCGACACCATTGTTGCTATTTTCACACTTGACCAGTCACTCGGACCGGTCCCGGCTGTGCACCACATCAGTTTAGAGCGTGTGCTCTCTGCACTTGTAATGAGCAATCTCGGAGAAAGAATCACATGACGTTTGATTGCTGAAAAATAAGATGAATAAAGAATAAACCCTTTCCCATATGCGATCCGGCAATAATGCATCCTTATGCTTGCACCACGAAACATTACATGATTTGGCAGATTTCAAAAACAGCTTTGTCCCTCAATGGTGGTGATTTTGCAACATCTGTGTCGCTTTGTGACAGAAAGCACCTTGTAACAATAGTACGAGAGACGAGTACACTACAATGGACTTGATTCAGGAATATGCAAGTTCTGACGAGAATGAACTACCCCCCCCCCCCCCCCCCCCCGGAGGCCTATCTTTGTCCGGGCAGTAGGGATGTATGCCCTCAAACATTTTATGCTCAAGGGGCATAACGCTAAAATCAGAAATGAACCGTTTTTCGATTGCGAACACAATCTTACACGGGAACATACGAGAGCACACTACAAGTGCAGAAGCCTACCTGCGCGCGCACTTCTGGTGCACAAGACCAGTCCGAGCGAACAGACAGATGCAAAAATCGCAGTAATGGCGCCACTGGTGTGATTAACCCAGGTACAGGGTGAGGTATACCAACTCAGCCACACACGTGCTCACACACACTCTCCCAAACATAAGATAGACACATCAATCACACATGCCCAAACACACATTAACAATTTTATTTGGGTTCATTTTGGTATTAATTGAGTTTATTGGTAAAACGACGGACCGTACAACTGAAAAGGGGTGCAACTTTTCACAAGCAGACGATTGGAATGGAACCGCAGCCTGCACCTCTGACTTGGAATGATGCTCATTTCAGCAGTCTGTCAACACAGACCAACATTTATGGATTACAGAAACTGAGGACAGAAAGTGACACGAGCAGACTGTTAATCTCCAGCCTGGATAGGGGCTTTCTGTCGGTGGAGTACCAGAAAATTGGTGACAAACTCACTCCCATTTCCAAAGACATTCAATTCAGCATCATACCAGGTTTACAAATCTCCTTCTTCTTCTTCTTCTTCATATACATGTATATGTACTACTGAGCAGTTAACCCCATGTGCATGCAGCTACTGGTGCTGTTAACGTCACCTGTGGCTGCATGCAAAGTTGGTTGATCTTCAAAAATATGTACACTTAATTGCAACTGTGTAAATGTGCAATATACTGTGTATATATATATATATATATATATATATATATATATATATATATATATATATATATATATATATATAATATATACACAGTATATTGCACATTTACACAGTTGCAATTAAGTGTACATATTTTTGAAGTATATATATATACTGACTTCCAATATTAGAATCACAAATTTTTCACCATTGCACTTTTCTTCATAAATATGCCATAATCCGGGTTATTTTGATGTCATTTATTAGAAATTGTTATGAAGAGTGGGTTATGTCGTGTGCAAATAGAATGTTTAGTCTTAAAAATCACACATAGATGACATGACATCATCAGTGACACTACCATCACAGGATATTGAAAGTGAAATGGGAAGCATCTGCAGAGGACACAGCTGAAAGCTAACCAATTTGCAATGTCACTAGGGTCTGTGTGCATGAAAATCCGGCCTGTTTGGTCTTGACCTACTTTTTGTTTGTCCAACTCAATGGCACCTAAATAATCAACATGACCTACAAACATGAAAATCAAAAACAAATTTTATTTTTAGGTTAGCGGCCATATTTACCTGATCAAATGGATATGGGTGTGTTCTTTATCTTTGTGTCAGTCACTGGAGCATACAAAATGGTTTGAAATTTGAAAGTAATTCAAATTAAATCAAATAAGATTTATTAAGAGAATGATGTGCACCGGAAATTCTGGTTCTGTAATGAATTTTTCGAGTCAAATTTCATTTGAGGCAGTTAATAATCATAAGCAATCCACACAACTTGTGTGTTAAAACATATCACAGTAAATTTGCTTCACAGAGTGTGTCCAGTTTTGCTTATTTTCACCACTAATGAAACCCTGTGTCCTCCAAGGTAGCCATGGGCGATAACTCATCCAATTTTTGTGTAAAGTAAAGGTAGCTCAGACAGTAGGCTAAACATCTGAAGTAAGCAACAAATAAAATGTTTAATGTTTCTTGTTTTGCTGTCAGGGTGGCTCTTTGTTTGTGGGTACACTCACAGACACTTCGCGATTTTAATGGAAGTCGGTATATATGTGTATGTGTCACTGTGTGTGTTTGTGTAGGTGTGTGTGCGTGCAAAGATCCTATTTCTGTGTGTCTAGGAAGCATTGAAATTCAAAATTACTGAAAATATGACGAAGGGCTAACAGACACACTAAAATTAAGTGCATATATATATATGCTCCAAGACACACTATTTATCATTTATTTAAAGAACATTTTCAGCCAATGATGTGGTATTACTGGTCCAATTTGTTTTACCCATTAAATGCTCTGATGAGATTTGTTTGTCTTTAGAAACAAAAATTTCCCCTGGGTTTATTCAGACCCTTTAAAGATTTCTACTTCAGGCAGTAAAGGGTTAATAGGTCACAATAGATAGCAATATCTCCTAATATATTTTTAACCCTTTTCATTCGGAATACTCCTGTGTGTGAAATAAGTTTGACTAAAATAGTTCAAGGGTAGTGCCAGAGTAGCTATTCTGGCACTACCCTTGAACTAAAGCCATTGGTCTGTATCCTTATCTGTAAGTACTTTAATATAGCTTGCATGTGGCAGTGTACAAATTTGAAGCTTTTAGCCTCAGTATGATATGGGTTAATGTTCTTAGTATGCCTAACAATAATGCTGAGCAGAAAGACTAACTTAAATTATGAAGATTAAATGTTATAAAATGAAAGAATGTCCTGCTCCTTTTCTCATTTGCTCACATTCCTTCTGTTATGCTAAAAATGCAGTAGAAAACCTCTGGTACATGTGCCTACTCACATGGATTGTGAAAAGAAGGGAGTTTTTTTAGCAATCAAAGCCCACCATGGAGCACATAATAATAATAATAATAATAATACATAGTTCTTGTATAGCGCTGTTCTCCAGGAAAACACTTGCGCTTGCACAACAGCACACCCTCTCTCTCAGACACACGCACGATTATACACTACTTTAAACCACCCCATCTCTTCCCAACACCTTACATTCACTTCCTGTAGGATCAGAATAAAAGGCAGTCAACAGTTAGCTAAAGATCAGCTAAGTGTTAAATGACCAACAGAAAACAAAAGCTTTAAGTGAGCTTTCAACTGTGACAATGTGGGCAGATTCCACATTTCAGTTGGCAGCGAGTTCCACACACTTGGGGCTAAAAAGGTGAAAGAACGCTCCCCGACAGTTTTCATGTTAAGCTTCGGCATTTTAAAAAGTTTTACACTGGAGGAACGGAGGGTTCGTGATGGCTGATAAACAGACAGCTTGGCAGAAAGGTACGGCGGGAGAGATCCGTGAAAATGCCGATAGGCAAAAATTGCAATTTTGTACTGGCAGCGGAATTTTACGGGCAGCCAGTGCAGCTGCTTCAGTAGAGATGTAACGTGGTCTCTCTTTCGTTTCTTTAACTTTAAGCTTTGAAATGGGAGCCCTTATGTGCATGCTGGACGCAGACCATTCATGAAAATGTATAATATCTTTGCAGTGGATGCAGAGATAGCTTCCATTGATGTTTTCGAGAGGATGCCCCCACTTAGCGGTCTTGTTGTTGGCATAGCTTACATGAAGGTAATATATGTGAAGAGTTATGAAAGTTTTTATTAGGGGGAACTGTGGTCATAGAAATTTTGCATTATATTACATTTTGTATACACACATAATTTTTGTTCATCTGTTAACTTAGTCATCCATCCATTCATTTCTCCATCCATCCCCCATATCGACCATCCAACCATCCACCCATCCATCCCTCAAACCATCCATCCATCCATCTGTCCCTCCATCCATCTGTTCATCTGTTGTTTAGTTGTTTACAGCTTATGACAGCCCCAAAGCGGATTCTGCAAGGTATCATTCTTGCTAATTTCCAATGGCAGAATCATGAAACAAACTCCATTCTTCTCTACACTATATACATGTACTTGTTTATTTACAGCTAGTGGTGCAAGAACAAGAGACGCGTCCATGTGGCCAGGTATTGAACATATACTGCGCTGGTCCAGTGGGCGAAGAGAGTGGGGAGGAATCAAGTGGACAGGATAAGCTACTAGAGATTGTGACTGACTGCAGTCAGCAGTTGAACCTCAACTTCAGACCTTTGATTTTAACACATGCAGAGTGAGTATATCTCATGTCCCATCTATAAAGGGCAGAGAAATGAACATCTATGTGTACTTTATTTAATAATAATAATATTAAAGAGCATTTTTCCATGCTAATTCCCCCAAAACAATGACTTCTAGGCACGGTACATACTGTAAAAAACGCACTTGTAACCCTTACACAAACTAAGCCACCCAGGGGTTGGTTGGAGGGGGGGGGGGGGGGGGGGGGCTGGGGAGCCCAACATCGCCTAAGAAAGAGCATTTTGATGAGATTGTAAATGCCACCATGATGGTGCTATGTGGTTAAGAATAGGAAGACCTAAAAAAAAAAAATTTAAAAATGGAAAGATCAAAGCCACCATGTTTGTGCTACTTTGTAAGTGGTTGGATGGTCGATATGGGGGATGGATGGAGAAATGAATGGATGGATGACTAAGTACAGCATTTGGCATCTCTGCTATGTTAAAAATGTGTAGGGGGTCATGGCGTGGCGCTAAACTAGAGAAATGTTTAAAAGAAATTCTTTGCAAACACTCTATTGCTTGAGTAGGCTCTCCTCAGATCTGGGGTGAACTTAGACTTTCCGATAACGTAAGGATCCTAAATATCTTATGCGTCAGCGCCATATCATCCAATAAGTTTGTGCATCACCAATTTTAAATGAATGGATTCAGAGCCTCAGTTACAGAGCCCAAAAAACAACTGAGGCTCTGGCTGGGGTTAACTACCAGTATATTTTTGTGAAGAAAAAAACATCAGTAATCAAAAGGTCTTTGGCCCAATATTGTCCATGGTTGGTCCATGTACACCTGTGCATTGGTCAACTAAGGCTGATGTCAGCCCCAGGACCTTTTGCTTACCAGACATCTTCTTTACAAGACCTGTGTCCATAATACTGAGGCTGACCTGTGTCTTCTGTGTGTGCAGTATCTCTTGTCAGAACAGGGTGGAGCGTGTCGTCCTTTTGTCAGGTTCCGACTGCAAGATTCACATGTATCGAGAGGTGAGAGTTCCTCACTACTTCTGTTTAAACCTGCTTGTGCATGCATCCGCCAGTACTAAAACAGTGGCTCTAGGGGGTTAATTCTGATCTGAAGTTATTACTGAAAATTACCTGCTGCACTTTTGTTGGTGGGGGGGGGGGGGGGGGGGGGGGGGCGCTGCTGTTAGTCCATACTTTGATTTAACTTATTAACAACTACTGGTAATAATGACTTAAAACTTTGGGAGCTGTTTCTGTCTCTAGACTTTCCATTCTGGAGTATGGAGTGCCTCTGTGCTCTGTGTAGGCCCAGTATTGTTTACCTTGTATTCACAATCGCTGTCAGATGTTATTTCCAGCCATCAGTGTTCTTATCATAAGTATGCCGATGACACTGAAATCTCTCAGAGTGGTCCACCTGGGGAATTTCAGTCTGTGGTAACTGGCATCAAGTCTTGTGTTGACGATGTCAGGACATGGATGGACAGTAACAAACTTAGGTTAAACCCAGAAAAAAAACAGTTACTGCTTGTCAGCTCAGCATCCCAGCTTCAACAAATCCACACTGGGTCTTTGAAAATAGATGACACTGATATTCCTTTTCAGTCTTCGGTCAAATACCTTGGTGTCAAGCTCGATAAGACTTTGAGTATGCAGGATCACGTTGGTGAAATCTGTCATGGTGCTTTATGCTCTCTGAGATGCATCGCCTCTGTCCGACTCATTCTTTCTGAATCTGCCACTGCAAAATTAGTGAATGCTTTGTCACGAGCCATCTTCACTACTGCAATTCTCTTCCTTTTGGTCTTCCAGCAGAGCAGATTAACCACCTTCAGAGAGTTCAAAATAATGCCGCAAGGTTTGTAAAGCATAGGCGAAAACGAGACCATGTAACTTCTATTCTGAAGGACCTTCACTGGCTTCCAATCCAATCCTGCAAACAGTTTAATACCGCCACTTTGATGGCAGTCTTCCGTCAAACCTTTTCTCCAATCTAATTACTTACCAGCTCTCTCACTCACTGTGTTCATCAGGAGAGAAACTTCTCAAAGTCCCAAAGTTCCATGGTGAACGCTCTTTCAGATATACTGCTCCATTAATTTGTAATTCCTTAATGACTGAGTTCAGAAATGCCTCCACCCTTACGCAGCTCAAAGCAAAGTTAAAAACTTACTTTTTCACACAGACTTTTGATTAATTTCTACGGTATTTCTGTACACATCCCCTGCAGACTCTCTGTGTGTGTGTGTGTGTGTGTGTGTGTGTGTGTGTGTGTGTGTGTGTGTGTGTCTGTGTTTGTGTGTGTGTGTATGTGATTGAGAGAGAGAGAGAGCACATTGAGTTATATTATAAATATGAGAAATGCGCTATATAAATACCATTTATTATTATTATTATTATTATTATCATGACTTGTTTACCAGCTCTGGGAGCTAGATTGATCATGATACCAGACACATCAAGGATATTGCCAGCTGATCCATCTGTGTCTTTTTAGGGTGAAAATGTATTTAAATGTGCTAGAGAAAACTTGAGTGTTTGCAGACTTTCTTACAGGTTCCAGGTGAACGCTTTATTGAGGAGTCATGCAAGGAGTACTTCCCTGAGTTTGCTGAGCTGCCTAGCAGGTAGAATTTCAAGCATATCACAGCAAGAGGCATAGATCCTCATGAGCCCCCGCAACTGCGGGGGCTCATGAGGATCTATGCCTCTTGCAGTATTTCAGGCATATCTGTTATACCTACAGCAACTATTGCTGGGTTCAGATTAACCCTGTAGCTGTTGGTGGGCTTTTTGTCATGGTGATTTCTGTAGGAATCACCGTGACAAAAGGTGCTACCAACAGCCACTGTACTGCTTGCAGTACCAGTGGCTGCATGCACAAGAGAGCAAACTGTGCAGCTCTGTAGTAGTGCCTTACCAGCTCGGTGCCTGTAGAGTGGCCAAGTTTATTAGGCGCAACCTTTAAGGCAGCACAATTAACCCAGTAGCACTGTTTGTCGCAATGATTCCTACAGGAATCATTATGACAACTACAGGAATCATCTTGACAAAAAAAGTGCTATGACAGCCAACGGGTTAATTTATTACTCACAAATCCATTATTGTCTAAAGTAATTCACTAGTGTTCATGCAGTCAGGGCACGTAACATTGGAGCAAAACAAGTCTCAATATCTGTGCTGGTCTGACATTTTCTGGCCTTATGACCTCAAGCTGCAAGGTCCAAAATCACAGACCGGCAGCCATGTTTTTTTATTGGCTTACGTGTGAATCAAAAGTTAGTCTATGTTCTGGGCCAGTGGTCATCTGTTGTCCATCTTCTGTAGTCAGTCCGTCCGCCGTCCATGGTTATCTTTAACGGTGACATTTTTTTCAGAGACTATTCAAGCCACAGTCTTCAAACTTGGCCCAAGGATACTTTGTGGCAAGACCTTTCTAAATATACCAAGTTGAGTGACCTCTCTCAAAGGTCAAGGAAATAGGTAAAAAAATTGCCATATTTTGACAAAATGTATATTTTCTCAAATGCTATTGACAACTTCAAACCCAAACTTGGTACAACGATACCTGATGGTAAGACCTTCCTATTCATACTAATTTGATTGATCCCTCGAAAAGGTCAAGGGCTACAAGAGATCAGGAAATAGGTGAAAAAAAGCCAGATTTTGACAAAATATGCTTTTTCTCAAATACCATTCACAGCTTCAAACCCAAACTTGGTACAACGATACCTGATGGTAAGACCTATCTATTCATACTAATTTGGATGACCGCTCTGAAAGGTCAAGGGTCACAAGAGTCAAGGGTCACAAGAGGTCGACAAATGTGTGTAAAATGACTATTTTGTTTTTTTGTTTTTATAGAATTGTAGTTTTTATCACCATTTTTGTAAAGTTAAATTTAGCTCAAAGGTAGCTGATAAGATGCATATTAATTTAGTTGTCCCATCACAAAGGTCAAGGGTCATGGGATGATCCAAAAATAGGTTTTAAAAGCCCTTTTTAAAAAAATAATTTCAAACCCAAACTTGGCACAGAGATACCTGATGGTAAGACCTATCTATGCATACTTATTTGGATGACCCCTTGGTAAGGTCAAAGGTCACAAGAGGTCAGTAAATGTGTGAAAAATGCCATTTTTTAGTTAGAATTGTAGTTTTTATCCAAGTTTTTGCAAACGTTTTATTAAAATTTGGCATGAAGTTTGCATTGCAAGACATTTCTATGCATACTAATTTAGTCAACTCATCGCAAAGGTCAAGGGACACTGTGGTTTGACAGATGTGTGAAAAATGCTTACATTTTGAGACAACATGGATTTCACTGATGGTCACCAGTGATTTTGAAAGGTGACACAAATGTGCATGTGTCACATACAAGTGAGCCATAAGGGCTTTGCCTTTCTTGTTCATTCATTTGGTAAGATGGTCGGTCAGTCAGTCCATTATATATTTATGTTCATTTTCTTTCACCCATTCTTTCGCTATGGCATTTACTTATTTTATTTATTTTCCATATTTCAGCATCATTCAACTAGTGATAAGGAAAGTGAATGCTCAACAGCGACTGACTGCGATAGGGCTTCAGAATGGAGAAGTCAAGGTCTTTCAGGTTGACTGCAGGAGAAACGGTATGTCGCGGCAACTAAAAAAAAATATAAAAGCCTAGAGCATCCCTGGTGAAAACAAGGGGCAAGCAGCTTTGGTAAACTGAAACCTTCTATGTTTGCTACCAGATTTTTGTTTGAGCATTACTAAATAGCATTGTGATCCAGCAACATTGAATTGCAATTTGCAGTAGGCTATGACACCATTTTTGGTTCATGTGTGAAGCAAAAGAGAGTCAATGTTCTGGGCCAGTGGTCGTCCATCCATCGTCCATCATCAGTCGTCCATGGTAAAAACTTTAACATTGGCATTTTCTCGGAGACTAATAAAGCCAGAGTCTTCAATCTTGGCCCAAGGATACTTTGTAGCAAGACCTTTCTAAACATACCAATTTCAGTGACCTCTCACAAAGGTCAAGGTCACAGGGGATCAGGAAATATATTAAAAAATAGCTACTTTTTTACATAATTTATTTTTTTCTCAAATACTATTCCCAAACTTGGTGCAAAAATACTTGATGGTAAGACCTTTCTATGCATACTAATTTAGTTGTTCCCTCGGAAAGGTCAAGGGTCACAAGAGCTCAGGAAATAGGTCTAAAATAGCCATATTTTGACAAAAGATGTTTCTCCTCAAATACTATTCACAACTTCAAACCATAACTTGGTACAGAGATACCTGATAGTAAGATCTATCTATGCATACTAATTTGGATGACCCCTCAGAAAGGTCAAGGGTCACAATAGCTCAGGGAATAGGTAAAAAAATAGCCGTATTTTGACAAGAAATGTTTTTTTCTCAATTACTATTCACAACTTCAAAGCCAAAATTTGGTACAGAGATACCTGATGGTAAGACCTATCTATGCATACTAATTTGGATGATCACTCGGAAAAGGTCAAGGGTCCCAAGAGGTCGACAAATGTGTATAAAATTACAATTTTTGATACAATTGTAGTTATTGTCAACATTTTTGCAAGCTTTTCAATAAAATTTGGCACAAAGGTAGCTGATGATAAGACCTTTGTAGGTATACTAATTTATTTGACTCATTGCAAAGGTCAAGGGTCACGGGGGTTTCACAGATGTGTGTAACTGATTAAATTTTGAGAAAACATGGATTTTGTTAGTGCAGAAGCCACCCCTTTACTTATTGTCACACGTGTGGATCAGTCATACACGTGAGCCATAAGGGCTTTGCCTTTCTTGTCTTATATTCTTACAGGTCCATATAATTGAGGATTGATTTTTTTTTTTTTGTTCTTGTACAGAGATCCTTCGGGAATGGAAAGCGGAAATGGATAGCCCAGTGACCAGTCTGAGTTTTTTCACCCAGTACAATATCATCCCCTGTCCCTCTGTGCTGGAAAGCATGCAAGGTTGTTTGACTGTTTTTTAACTTTTTTACTTTTGAAGACACCACAGTGGGAGATGGATTGCCTATGATAGTTCAAGGGTGGTGCCAGATTTGCTTGGTTCCTTCTCATTTTGACATGTCCAAGTCATTTTGTGGGGCAGTTAACAAAGACGACCGTTTGAAGTGACTGTTTCTGTGTAAAGAGTTTTTAATAAATTTCTGGCACTCTTGTTTTAACTCCTTAAGTGCTGGAACACAAACGAACAATACCAAAATGAGGTATAAGAGGCTTAGATCTTCAACGGCCCCCATAACTACAACAGCAAGGACTCGTGTAGATGTATGCCTCCTGCTACCCTCATGCATGTCCATATGCCTTGGGCATAACAGTTATATCTGGCAATAAACCTGCATTGTTTTCAGGGACATCATTCTTAGACACGGACAGTGAAGGGGTTAAACCCTGTGCAGCCAAGTAAACATGAACATAACACAAAATGTAAGACACAGATCCTCATGAGCGCCGCAGGCATGAATGTCGGGGCCCATGATGTTCTGTGTCTCTTGCTGACACCACTTTGTATTCATGTTGCTAGGTGGGCTGGGAATATTGAAGTAATCAAGATTACAGAAAGACTGTCTGCGTCCGATATCAGTGAAAGGGTCAACCCTTATCATTCGGAAGACACCAGCGTGTAAAATAAGTGTGACTAAAATAGTTCAATCAAGGGTAGTGCCAGAATAGCTTGGCGCCTCTCGGCGCCAAGCTATTCTGGCACCACCCTTGAACTAAATATCCTTATCTGTAAGTACTATTGCATACGGCAGTGTACAAATTTGAAGCTTTCAGCCTCGGTGTGAAGTTAAAGCAGGAGTGTTGCAGTTTGTGACCTTGGCTCCAATTTCTCTTAGGCCTTGGCAGATGGAGATCTTTCTAAGAAGAGAATATGCAGTTGACTTTGTTGTTTGTTTCTTCAAAAACATTACCGATGACATGACTGAATGGAAGTGTCTACTACTTACTCATTCTAGCCTAAGAGCCAGTTGTGTAAAAACACAACCCGGGAGGCACTCGGGAAACCCCGAGGGGACCAAGAGTTGTCTCCCTATATCCACCACCCGGAAGCCGGGTACCCATAATCCCCCAGTCTAGTCTACTTAGGCGCACGATTCGGTCGTCTTGCGCTCTGCTCTAGCCTACGGACTTTGGTTTTTCGACCGGTTCTCGGGTTTCGGACTTGCTGTTGGAATGAAGAGCGGGAGATAGGATCGTTTCGTCGGTCCTGCCTGTGCTGCTGCGTGGCTTTCTCGTCCCCACTGCGTAGCGCCTACGCTTCGACCGCTGGTGAGCTGTCCGGTGAGCTTCGCCGGTCGTGCCAGGCGGGTTTTTGGACGTCTCCCCCCGTTCCCCTTCGGCGGAGAGGTAAGGTAGCGGGGTTGACCCTCGGCCGGTTCCCGGGCTGGGCACTGGTTTGTGCAGGTACGAACTTTTTCGTCTTCTTCTCACTGTAATCGTGCTCCCACTCACCTTCGGTGAATCGTAGCTAAGTTCCTACGCATTTGTACCTTGGGTGTGGAGAATTCTTTTACTCCATGGCCTGATTAGCTGAGTGGCAGTTTGGGGCACGCCTTGTCATCGCGTAGTTGTTCGGCACCAGCGCCTATTCTGGCCCTTTCTGTTTTCCCTTGCGGGATGTTGGTATAGATACGGGTGATGAATTTAAGCCCACGCGCATATGCAGGCATACGCTGTGGACAAGTGCTCACGTACCTAGAGTGGATATACGTTCCGGCGGGCAGCTTGGGGGTTTACGCTCCTTGGCTGGGCGGGCCCCTCGTGACATGTCCACATAAAGTGGTGATTTACTGCCCCGGATGTTTTTCTTGTCTTGGTTGTCATTGCGTATTGATTTGTGCAGCATGCGGCCGGTGTTGTTTTCCACACACGGTCACCCTTAGCAATGTTGTTGGGGCCTGACTCCTTTTATGACAGGGGTTGGTACATATGTTGTTGCTCACCTTAGCACTTGACGGCGGTGAAGCTACCTCGTTACTGCACTGCTAGATTGCAGACGTGCAGTTTGGTACCTCGCTTCCATCATGACGTATTCGTCTTTTGTGTACATATGTTGTTCCCTCGCCTTAGCGCTTGGCGGCAGTGGGCCTACTTGCTTACTGCACGGCTAGTTGTAGGCGTGCAGTTTGGTACCTCGCTTCTGTCATGACATGTTTGACTTTTGCTACATATGTTGGTTGCTCACCTTAGTGCTTGATGGCAGTGAGTCGACCTTCTTACTACACTGCTGGCGGGCAGGCTTGACAGTCTGTTACCCGCTTTGGTGCTTGTGTGTTTTGTTGTTACGAAGGCTACCTTCGTGGCTTAGTCCCACAGGACTCGCCCGCAGGCCTTCGGGTGTGTTGTCTGTTGCAGGGATGTGCTACCCATTCACACAGATGACAGTGGCTAGTTCAGCCCCCAGGGGTCTTTCGCCACTGCCCCGCGGGCCATGCTTGCGTTGCAAGCGATCGGCACCGGTTTAGGCGCCTCCCGGACACCGCGGGTTTCCGCACGACAACGGACTGACATGGAGAAGCCACACCGAATGTCACGACTAGTGCGCGAGCGTGGATCGTGGAGGCCGCTGCCAGGGGGAGCGCACATGAACAGCCTCTGGCAAGGCCCGCTCGGTATGGCAATTACGCACACGTCCGACTTCTTAGGACGTTGCAGTACACTACCACCTGGAGAGGACAAGCAGCGTCTCGGCTGTAAGCACCAGCCCGGCTGCTCCTGGTAGGTGTGTTCTTCATGTCCAGGCAGCGCCCATTTGGGACTAGGCCTGTCTTCCGACACTGGAGGTGCCTCCTACCACATTGGAATGATTGTGTCACCTGGCCTCAGCAGCGCAGATGGCAGCATTGAAGCGTCTGCAGGCGGGAGCGACCTATGCTGTTGGTGCTTGAAGGATCCCGTTCCGCCCCGATGAGGGGCATGCTGACGTCCTTCACGCAAGGCAGATGTGCCGGTGGCCGTCGGACAACCACTAGGTCGGGTCTCCTAGGCGCAGGATGTGGATACGCCATCCAACGTCTCCTTGGCACCGGTCGCTTGAGACCAGGACGTCCCTGTGGGAAGCTACACACCGGATTCAGTGGACTAGTGCACGTAGTGGGCCTGGATCGATGAGGCCGCTTCCAGGAGGGAGCACGCCCGGACGAAGCCTTCTATGAAGCCATGTCCACTATCGGTCCCACTTGTCTCCAAGAAAGTCCATGGGATCCCGCTGGGGGTCCCCCTTACCGGCAAGAAAGCCCGCCTCCCTCGGAGCCCGGCTCAGAGACCTTCACGTGCACGTCCAGGGACTCTAGTAAGGATGCTCGCCTCCAAGGAAGGGGAGACTACTATCGACACAGTTCCAGGCCACCTCAGGTTTGGTGTGTTGCATGGGCCTACTGGTGACCTGCAAACGATGCGGAGGCTTCCAGTGGCCATCGGATATCCATACAGTCTGTCTCCTGTGCGCTGGGTGTGCTTCCGACCACACTTGTGATGTCTGTGCTACCTGGCCGGAGCTGCGATGGTCTAATCTCTGGAACTTATAGGAGGGAGCCTCCTCCCCTCGCGGGTACTTGAAGATTGCCGAGACGCCTTCCGCTGTGCCCCTGACACCGGACGTGCGAGACCAACTGGATCCGACACAGAAAACGCCACTGAGTAATCGTGGGATTAGTGCACAAAGTGGGAGTTCGACCGTCAAGACCGCCTCCGTTAGAGAGCGCGCCCGGACACAGCTGGTGGAAATAACCCGCCTCTCCCAAGAGCCTGGTTTGGTGGGACGCTCGTGGCGTCCCTCCTCCACCGTCGTTCCCCACTCGTCTCTCAGGAAGCCGCCGGGATTCCGCTGGGCGTCCCCTGGCCGGCAAGAAACCCGCCTCTCCCAAGAGCCTGGTTCACAGAGACATACACGCACTCGTCCGGAGCCTCCTGGTTGTGAAGAGCGTAGACACAGGGATTCTACGCGACGTTATCGCTCTCCCTCGCAAGATCTTAGGAGGACCTTCCCGCTAGGGGGCTGGGAGATTGTTGGCATCCTGTCTCGGAAGACCATGGGTATGCGCTTGCTGGGTCAGTCACTGGAGTGACCTCTCCCGGGCGCAAGCCTGGGCGAAGGGTATGGAGATCCTGGGGTGCCCAGTCGTCAAGGTTCCCCTCTCGGCCTCGCTGATGTAGCCAAAGGAATGCAAAGCAGTACGTTTGGCACCAGTTGGCTGCAGGTGCTGCCGGAACAGTGCGTGAATACAGGCAGCTGTCTGCCTTCGGGGCTCCACTCCTGATTGGAAAGGTTTACTCCCCCACATTTGGCCGTTGGATCCAACCAGATCTCCTCCGTTCCTCTAGCCGTTGGCTGTCAGAAACAGCTCATCCGCCTAGTGGTGCAATGTGAACACCACCCCCTCACGTGGTTTAGCCCACCAGCCGAGGTGGTTAGCCAGGGTGTGGCGCTTGGAGCCAGCACGTGAGAGATTAAGGAGATGGATGAGGACCAGTGATGCCCGTCCGTCCTATGTAGGACGCAGCTGCCGAACAGCAAAGGTGCTACCTCTATCCAGAGCCCCCTACACCCCTGGGAGATTACCGAGACGCCTTTCGCTGTGCCCCCAGCACGGGATGTGCGAGGCCAACATGATCCGACACGGTAGGCGCACTGAGTTTCAACGGTTAGTGCCCAGAAATCCGCCTCTTCCAAGACCCTGGTTCATTCCCCACTCGTCTCTGGCCGCAGGGGTCCCCTTGCCGGCAAGCAACCCGCCTCTCCCAAGAGCCTGGTTCGCAGAGACTGACACGCACTCCTACGGAGCCTCCTGTTGGCGAAGATCGTAGGCGCCGGGATTCTACTCACCGTGACCGCTCTGCTTCGCAAGAGCGAAGGAGGACCTTCTCCTCTCAGCGTTTGACGGATCAGGTCTCCCTCGACTCAGACGGGTTTCGCCTTCTTCGCGTTCCCCATCTCGTTCGGACTCCCTTTCGTCCCGTTCCTCTTCCCATCGACCGGCCACTCCCCCTTCCCTCGTCCTCTCCGTTCCATTCCTCCTCGTCGCAGCCGTTCTCCTCGTCGGGACCCGCCTTCGGCTCTCAGGAGACCCTCGCCGCGTCGCTCCGTCTTCGCTCTCCCCTTCGGAGGGAGTCTTCGACCTCTGTGGTTCGCCGTCAGTGGGATTCCTTCCCTCGGAGCCCTCCTCGGTCGCCGGTTCCAGTCAGCGGGACTTCGACACCCTGAGGGTGATGGCTGGCGACCCCTCGGACTGGTTGCTCGGACGTTCTCAGCCGTTCTCCTCTCCCTCTTCTTCGGCTTCCAGTGCTGCGGTTCCGGCAGTCCTGTGCTGCGCGGATGGACACTCGGCCGGCGCTGGACGGGACTTCCAAGCTCATCGCCGCCGCCCTTCTGCGGAAGTTTGCCCGGCATCGCCAGCTGACTCACTGGGGGTTCTCATCCATCGTGGACACCGGGGAACCAAGGCGCAGCCCCTGCTCCCTGCCGTCTAGCCGTCTCGGCAAGTTTCTTTGGGCACCCTGGGGGTGCCAGACTTCGGACAGGTGGTACCACTTGGCTGTGCTCGTGGCGGAGGACCTAGCCACTACACGGAGTCGGATCTACGCACCTTGGTCGTCTCTAAGCCCGGCTGCTCAAGCTACGCTTCCTACTTCCGTGATTCTTCTCGAGGTCCAACCCTCCGACCTTCGGGCTTCGCGGACAAGAGCGTGCTTCGCTTGGATCCGACGCGGACTACTAGGCCTTCTTCTGCTCGTGGGAGAAAGGATAGGTCACAGGAGCTTCTCCTCTCCGGCAACGCGACAGCGGAGGTGTACTTCCAGGATCAGGGCAGCTGGCGATCCTCTGACCAGTGCGTAACCCCTACCCTGGTGCTTGGGGAAAGAACTTCAACTCCCTCCGTGCGTGTCGCTACCTGGACCGACGGTAGATCTGGGCCAGTCTTCCCCGGTGGGAACAGTGGCTACACACGGAATGCACCAGGACACCTTCGGAGGATCGGCGCATGAGACTAGGATGATCCTGTGGAGGGTCTCCACAACGATTTCAGTGGACTAGGGCACAGGGTGGGGTTTTGACCGAGGCCGCTACCCGGACGGAGCGAGCCCGGACACAGCTTTGAGAAGCAGAGAACTCGCCTCACAGAGCCCAGTTCAGAGAGTCGCGCTGGGCGACGTCCCACGTCCAATCTCGGTACCCACTCGTCTCCAAGTAAGCCGCCGGGATCCTGCTGGGGGCCACTTGCCGGCAGATAACCCGCCTCTCCTCGGAGCCCGGTTCGGAGAGACTTACACACGCTCGTCCGGAGCCTCCTGTCGACTCCCCGGGTGAGGAGTCATCGCATGCTACGTCTTGCCCTTGCCGCCATACGGCGCCTGAGGGATGTTGCCATGGTGGATGGGTTAACGAGCTTCAGGAGCTACGACTCGCCCAGTCTGCCTACAGTTCGAGGGAACACTTACGTACAGCTCCTCTCGGACCATACCTTACCTGGACCGTAGCGCATTTGGTCCACGGGTTCACCTTGCGCCCGCTTGCGGGGCGCTATGCCACCAGGAGACCACGTAGCAATACCTGTACAAGCCTCACGTGTGCCTACGACATGGCCGTTCGCTACCGACGTGCTCGCCTCTTGCCGGTTCTGGCACCACTGACGCTACTTGCCGGACGTTCTTCCTGGCTCAGCTCAGTCATACGTTCGGAATTACAGGACCCCTCCCTCAGGGAGGTTAGAGGCTACAGTTACGTTATCAAGGCACTTGCATGGCCTCGAACGTCACATTCGTCAGGGACTGTTCGGTCTTACACTTCGTGGCTACTGGAGGCTGGCGGGCGGGATGACTTCGCCCGCCGCAATCGCAGAGTTCTGCCAGGCCAGCGAGACTCCTCGCTCTGCTGGGGGCGTTTTGCGGGGGGCACAACTCCCTCCGGGCGCCTCAGCGCCGTAGGTATTCACCTACCTAGGGTCGTCGGGAGTTTGCGTTAGGGAGGACGGCCATTGGGCCCTAAGGTGTGCTGGAGCGCGGCACCCACCTCCTCTTCGCAATTCTTCCATTCAGTCATGTCATCGGTAATGTTTGTGAAGAAACAAATTCATTTTTCTTTAAAAGGTATTTTTTCGAAAAATACTTACCGATGACATGACTCAAACGACCCTCCCACCTGCCCCGCTTGCCGCTGGTGCGCTAAGTATCCTGACTGAGGGATTATGGGTACCCGGCTTCCGGGTGGTGGATATAGGGAGACAACTCTTGGTCCCCTCGGGGTTCCCCGAGTGCCTCCCGGGTTGTGTTTTTACACAACTGGCTCTTAGGCTAAAATGAGTAAGTAGTAGACACTTCCATTCAGTCATGTCATCGGTAAGTATTTTTCGAAAAAATACCTTTTAAAGAAAAATTAATTTTGCAGACGATGGTAGCCAGAGCTCCCTGACAGATGATGACTTGCCCAGCAATGAGATCAACCTGCTGATGACTAGTGCTTTAGAGCAAGCTATCGTATACAGGTAAACAGGTTGTGTAAGGGTGGGTTAGAAGGAGTTGGGAAGTGGGGGGGGGGGGGGGGGTCAGAGGAGGGGGGGGGGGGGGGTGGGAGCGAGGTTGAGTGTGTAAACGTGTGTATGTGAAACTGTGTGTGGGGTGTTGGAGAGGGAGGGTGCAGGCATCATGTGTGTCTGTGTAAAACTGTGTGTGTAGGACTGGGCCGGTATGGGGAATGGTGATGGAGGTCTTGAGAATGCATGTGTGTGTCTGCACATGCATGTGTGTGTGCATGCATGCGAGCATGTGTGTATTCACATTCTGTATGTGTATGTGTCCATGCATGACGCATTGTATACTAATGCAAGTTTCCATGCATGTACAATGTACAGTTTGTGATGGATTCATAATGCTCCTTTCATTCATTTCATGTTTTACAGAAATGTACTACACAGCGGCCTGTCAGAGGTATTATGGCTGCCGGAAAGTGACCATTATGACATTGGGCTGTGCAGTCTGGCTGCGGATATCGACTTTGATGGTCAGAATGAAATACTGGTCGGCACATATGGGCAGGTGTGAAAGTCCACCCGTTTATTATTTTATGGTTGCTTTTTAGATGTTTGTTCACATAGTGTGAGTGTGGAGCTTATGAATGTTTTTAGATGATTTAACCCTTATCATTCAGAATACACCATTGTGTGAAATAAGTTTGATAAAAATAGTTCAAGGGTAGTGCCAGAATAGCTTGGCGCCTCTAGGCACCAAGCTATTCTGGCACCACCCTTGAACTAAAGCCATTGGTCTATATCCTTATCTGTAAGTACTATAATGTAGCTTGCATATGGCGGTGTACAATTTAAAGCTTTTAGCTTCAGTATATGGGTTAGCCTTTCTCACTGGCAGTAGTCATAGATTGTGTCCTTGAAATCTTTGTCACTTCAGTATCAAAGAGCCCCAGCCGTGCAAAGCATTATGGATACACTGTGGTGTCAAGGCCCCGCCACACATGCCCGATTTTGAGGTCGATTCTTGAGCAGTTTCGAATCGGAGTGTGATCGGACTGGACAGCAAAAACGTGTGCACTGCCACACATTCCCCGACTTTTTTTTAGCCGACCGGTTTGAACCGAAGATCAAAGTCGTACCTGTTCTGCAAAATGGCTGCTAGTTTTGACAGTGATGATGATGTGCTTGCATTATCAGCAGTTTTGCATCATATTCGGGAAGAGGCATGCGAAACATCAGCAACGAAGGTGGTAATGATCTTTCGCCATTTGCAAACTGAAACGATGTGCTTTGCGAGACGCACTCTGATTGGTTGAAGCTTACAATCGGGGCCGATTCGGATCGGAGAAATAGAGCAGTTTCTAAACACCCGATTCCCAGCCGATTGCGATCGGATCGGATATATGATGTCATCCGATCGCAATCGGATCGGAATCTGCTTCAAAATCGGGGCACAACCGGCAAGTGTGGCGGGGCCTTTAGCAAGAGGCATTGGTCTATTTATGAGCCCCCACAAATGAGGATCCCTGTCTGTTGCAGTTGGACTGTGTTCACTTTTTATTTGGGAACACTACAGACAACACCACAATGCATAGATTCTCATGTATCACCATCCCCGCAGTCGCATGGGCTTATGAAGATACAGTGGAGTCCACTTAACTCATTCAGCCCGGCGGACGCATTTCCCAAATTTGGGAGGCGTTATCTAACGTCTATTCATCTGTTGCAGGAGATGGATCGACCATGATAATTCTAGGGCATTGCCAGATTAGCTTGGCGCCGATAGGCGCCAAGCTAATCTGGCACTACCCTTGAATTATCATGGTCGACCCATCTCCTGCTGTAGTGCATCAGGGCTGAATGGGTTAACATGAATGTCTGGGGACAGAGAACATTTTGTGTTAACTGATTCGGACCCAAAATTGTTCAGTCTGAAAGAAGAGAATGTGTGGGAGATGTGTGACTGAGTGTGCCCTGCCCTGGGGGTTAAAAGTGCACAGTATCATACTCTACCTGCTTACTCTCATCTCATTAGGACAACAATAGACTGCATCCAAACGGCTCGCGAATTTGATGTACAATCCAACAGGAACACAATAATCCACCTGATAAAATAGCTCCGGAAACACTGGCAGTGTAGGAGCCAGTGTGCTATTTTTAGCCGTGTACTAATATGTACGGGCAATACTATGAACACTTCGCGTTGATCAGCGGCACGATCCTTCGAACTGCTGTTTTCACTCTCTGTGGCACTTTGCGTCTGTTGCTTACAAATCAGATCTGTATGTGTTTTATGACCGTCATATTGAGGAATGAAAAATCAAACACTAAAAATGACTGACTGTGAAAGAATGAATGTACAAGATCGGCAGAATACAGAAACACTATTGATTGAGATGGCAGTTCCCCCATCTTGCTCACTCCTGCCGCACATCACATGGTCAGTCTTTGTCTTTGGTTGAATAAAGAAAGGAAGAATCTCATGTAGACTAACTCGCTATGCTTACCACCGATGGATCATTTTCAGAAACAGGGCTCTATGTAAACAACGTGCAGCCCTCCCCTCCTTTCTCCCTTCCTCACCTACCACTACTACCCCCCCTCCCTCTTGCGGGTCGGTGTGTGTAGGGGACCTGTGGCCGGCATGTGTCTGTCACTTGTGGAGAGGTGTACATATACCGATACATGTGAGTGCACCTGTTGAGCACTAGTGGTTGAAAACAATGGAAAGTCTTGGCCATCGTTGATGCAGATCAGACTGAGGTGTGAAAGCTAATATGAGGTCATTCAGGCGTATTAGCTATTGCGTAACGGAGTTCGCGGGTACTTCTGCAAACAAAGCTTCCACGTGTAGTGTTACATGGAGGATGGCATCATCTCAGTCCTTGGGATGGTTGTTTGTAGTAAACAGGTGAAAATACTAAAAGTTGTTCTGTTGGGGAAACAAAATCATCTTCATGTTAAGCAGGAATTTCTCAGTTCTAAGTCACAGGTCTAGAGACATGTCAACTGTGATAGTTTAAAGGTGATATCGGAAGAGCTTGGCATCTATGTGCACCAAGCTATTCTTACACCGCCCTAAAACTGTCATGGTCGATACACATCCTGTCATAGCATGTGTGGCCTTTATGGGTTAATTGTTGTTTTAGTGTTGTAGTCTCCCGTTATTTCATCCCTTTTTGCATTAAAAAACCCAACTTTCATGGTAATAAAACTATAGTATGTACATGCACATGTGTGTCGGAGGAGGGTGGGTGGGTGGGGTGTGTGTTTCGGCGAAGAATTTAGACCCCCCATTTAGACCCCCCAGGATCCGCCCCTGTTACTGGAGGCAGTCAAGTTGAGTGGCGGGCAGTCCACAAAAGTTGCTGTTACAGTAATCCAACCTGGACATGATTAGTGCCAGTGCAAGGGAATTTGCAGTTGATTTTGTCAAATACATGTGGTGGTTTCAGAGACTTTAGCAGTGAAGGAATTAACTGTTTATTCAATATAAATTCTGGATTGTGTTTTGTGCAACAATTCAGCAAATGTTTATCCATGTAGTGCATCTTTTACAAAATGCTTTTGGAGGTCAGCACCAGGGAGACCACAATGCAGACCACGTTACATGTATTCACATTTGCATTATATTGTGGTGCTGAATTAATTTTTTTAAACTGCAGGAATTGCTGGTGTACAAGTTCCACCCCAACAGAGACAGATGGCTTCCAGGGGGCCCCTCCGAAGTCAACCCTCAGGACACAGTGAAAGAGACAACTCCTGCTAGTGATAAAGTCCCTACAACTGATCAGTTTTCCAGCGAGGTCAGCGATAAAGATTTGCCCAAAACGGAGGAGGTGGAGGAGACAGCGAAGCAGCGACACAAGTCGGATGAAAGCAACATGACTGAAAAATCTCAGTTTCAGCGGAAAGTGAAGTCTCAAGAAGATCTGACTAGTCATGAGCAGAACAAAATGGAATATGCCAGGTAAATTACTGTGCGGCCCTGCCTTTGTATCTGTGCTGGTCAGCGATTGGGGACGTTACAGCATGTAGGCCGTAAGGTTCTCAGTCACAGACCAGCACACATATTTTCCCAAACTCGTGATGTCGCAACTCTGAAACTTGAAAGTTGTCCTCTAAAGACTACATAACAGTTCTGGAGACAGTTCAGTCACTGTATTTGAAGGATGCTGCCAGGCTATTCTGGCACTACTCTTGAACTACCATGGTCAGTCCAAATGTCCTTGTACTGTGTCAGGGCTCAGTATAACCGAACAAAACAAAGTAAACAAAATATGCCAGGCTAGTTGTGGTGTGGCTCTGCCTCAATGTGTGTTGGTCTGAGTTTTGTATTTGTTTCTTCAAAAACATTACCGATGACATGACTACCAGGAGTGTCCACTCCTTGCTCAATTCTAGCCTAAGAACCCGTTGTGTAAACACAACCCGGGAGGCACTCGGGGAACCCCCAGAGGGACCGAGAGTTGTCTCCCGCTCCTACCCACCAGCCCTATTCACCTGTGAACTCCAGTCACGCTTCTTAGGCTCACGCGTTCAGACGTGTTGTCTCTAGCCTCTGGACTTAGAAGTTTATTTCATCAAAAACATTACCGATGACATGACAAATGGGAGTGTCTACTACGTGCTCAAATTCTAGCCTACGAACCCGTTGTGTGCACACACAACCCGGGAGGCACTCGGGGAACCCTCCAGAGGGGCCAAGAGTTGTCTCCCGGACCTGCCTATCCGGTTCCGAGTCACCTGACTCGCCAGTCAGCTACGTAGGCTCACGACCTTCGGACGTGTTCTAGCCTCGCGCTCCCTTCGACCGGTCGGTCTTGGTGCTCGAGTTCGCCGTGACTTTGGCTTCGCCTGTTGCTTCGCTTCTGCTTCGCTTCTTGCTTCGCTGCAGCTTCGCTTGCGCTTCTTCGCTTGGCGTCCTCCTTGGTTGGCTTCGCTTGGCGGACCTGCTGGTTCCCGCCATTTCGCCGGTGGCGACATGGACGTCTCTTCTCCCGCTACCGCTTCGGCAGAGAGGTAGGATAGTTAGTGGGGCCCGGAGCCGGTCCCCGGGCGGGGTACCGGCCTGTGCCTTTGGACTCTACCTTGTTCGTGTTGTGTGGGTTTCGTTGAGCGGGGACTCTTAGCTCGGCGGGGCCCTGGTGCCCTCGCCTTTCCCCTTTTGGGGTGATATTACTGGCTTCCCCTGGTAGCCTTCGGGGAGCATTGTTTAAACCAGCTGCGGCGCGTGGCTCATGTTGCATCTCCGGCCTGGCTGGGGTATGCTTGTTTCGAGAGCGCGCTCTTAGCTTAGAGCGCTACAGCATTATTGCCTGGGGGCACGGCCTTTCGTCCCTATTGTCGTTTGGCCCGCCGTGTGATGGCCTTAGTCGCCTGCGCGGCGTTAAACCCAAATAACTAAACTAAACTAAACCTATTGTCGTTTGGCGCACATTCCTCTCCAGCCTGGCTGGGGTAGGCTTTGTTCTTAAGACGCAAGCTTAGCTTCGGGCGCTATAACAGTATAGCCTGGGGGCACAGCCCGTTTGTCCATATCGTTCGGTACGGTTCCCCTTGGTAGGACGAGCCCTGTTGGTCTCGACCACGTACCGGCACGTTGTTTGTTTGGTGTGTTGCAGTGCCCTCCTGATGACCTGCACGCAGTGTGGAGGTTTCCAGTGGCCCTCGGATTCGCACAAGGTCTGCCTGCCGTGTGTCGGCTGTACATCTGAGCGTTCTTGTGACGTTTGCGCCGTCTGGCCGGAGCTCCGCTGGGTCCAACTTTGGAGCTTCTACCGACGTGAACGCCCGACACCTGTGCCTGTTGCAAGACCTGCGGAAGTGCCGGCTGTCATCTCAGACACACCGACCGCTCTTGCCCCCGATGGCCCCAGTCTGGAAAGATCTCCACAGCGGACACAGCAAGGTAGTGTGCGGAGTCGGGAGTTCGAGGCGCGGATTCCCAGGAGGGAACGCGCTTGGACCAAGCCTTACGACAGGCAGAGAACCCATCTCGAGACAGAGGTCAGTTCGGAGAGACGTGCCTCGCGCCGTCCATGGTCAACCGGTCCCCACTCGTCTCCTAGGAAGGCCTTGGATCCCCCTCGGCCGCTGCGTGCCCGCCTCGCCACAGAGTCCGGTTCGCGGAGACATTCGCGCACACTCACCACACCACTACCTGTGTCCAGTTCCTCCTTGCGATCGAAGTCTGACCACCACTCTCGCGCTCCTTCGTGTGAGCGTCGTAAAGTTCGGGATTCTTCTCGTCATCTGGACCATGGACCTTCGCGCTCTACCTCTTCGCGGCGTTCGTCCCACGTTCCCCGCCGTCTGCCTCGTCCCGCCCGTTCCCCTTCCCCTCGCCCAGCCTCTTTCCTTCCTCCTCGTTCCCGGGGATCACGGTCTCCAGCTCGTAGTCGCTCGTCTGGTCGCCGCCGCCGTTCCCGCTCCTCTAGTGCGTCGCGTCGCCGTCGCGGACGTCGCTCTCCCCTGCGTGCTTCGGCGCCTTATGGCTCCCCTCGTCCTCGTCGAGCTGCTCGCTCTCGGAGTCACGGTCGCCGTCCCTCTTCGACGGCTCTCGGCGGCGTGGACGACGATTCGTTGAGTCTTCTCCCTGATGATTCCATCTCAGTTCTCCTCGGAGGTCTCAGCCGCTCTCCTTCGCCGCTCTCTCCTTCGGATGCGTCGACAGCCCACGGGTTACCGGCCTCCTCCCGCACAGAGGTTCTTCTGGCCCTCGACGAGGTCGCTCGCCTCATCTCCGCCACGCTTCCGGCAGCGGACTGCCCTCCATCCCCCCCCCTGAAGAGGAAGCCTTCTGCCTTCGTCGACGCGGGTAGACAGGTAAAGAAGTTCAAGACTCTCCCTCAGCCCCCCTCCTTTCGTGAGCTTCGGGATGTGTTCTCGGCCCACCTGTTGTCTGACTCAAGAGACAGTAATTTCTTCTCGGACCACAGATGGCCTCCGGACCTCGATATGTACTTCCGCCAGCAGTGGTACGCCGGCCATTCCCAGGCCTTCCTCTGCCCTCTCCCTCCGGTGGATCCAGCCGCCGTGGTTCAGGCGGGTGGGGCCTCTGCACTCAGACGCGCGCTCCCCGCGGGTTTAGACAAGACGGCTTCGCTTGTCAGGAATTCCTTGGCCTGCGCCGGCTTCATGGAGCTCCTTACGCAAGCCTTCCTCCGGCGCGTGGAAGATTCGTGGCACCCGTCCCTGACCCCCCTTCTTGGCGACCTCCTCGTCCTCGCTGAAGCGGCCAGCCGCGCCGCGTATCACTCTTCGGTCAACGCTATGGCTGCAGCCGCCAATTGTGATTTACTCCGCCGCGACGCTGTCCTGCAGGCCTGCCGGGGAATGCCTGCCGACCTGAAGACCCAGCTGCGTCGGGCCCCCCTCGGGGGACCCCTTCTCTTTGGTGACACCTGGCAAGCCGTCAAGGATTCCAATGCGGACAGGTGGCCTCCCAAGTCTGTTCCTCGGCGCTTTCAGTCAGCCCGCAAGGCCGTGGGTCGCCCCCTGCGGATCTCCAGACCCGTCGCCCCGACGTCAACAACCCAGCTGCAGTCCCTGCGTCGCCGTCGCCCCGCCTTCGGTCGCCCCGGCCAAGCTAACGCCCCCGCCCCCGCTTGGCCCCGTCCCGCCCGTCGCCCTGGGTGCGGGCGGGCTCAGTGACTCCTCCCCTCCTCCGCCTCCGCCGGCCGTCTCGGGTCCTCCAGTCGGCGGCAGGCTCGCCCTCTTCAGCGACGAGTGGCGATTACTGATTCCAGAAGACCCGTGGATTTTAGACACTGTTTCCGGCGGCCTACGGATCTCCTTTCGTTCCCCTCCTCCTCTGCGTACGACTCCGCTGTGGACCGAGATCCCCGCAGACCCGCTCAAGGAGTGCGCCCTACGGGGGGAAGTCGACTCTCTCTTGAGGAAGGATGCCACAGAGGTTGTGCGCCGCGCAGACTCGCTGGGATTTTACAGCAGACTTTTCGTCGTCCCCAAGCCTGGCGGCAAGTGGCGCCCAGTGATCGACCTCTCAGCCCTAAATCGCTTCATCGTGGCTCCTTCCTTCCACATGGAGACGGCCCGAGCCCTGCGTACCGCGGTGCGACCCATGGATTACGCCGTCAGCCTGGATCTCTCCGACGCTTACCTACACGTACCCATACATCCGGCCGCCCAGAGGTATCTGCGCTTCGCGTTCGATGGAACCGTTTACCAGTTTCGAGCCCTACCCTTCGGCCTCAACCTCAGCCCCTGGGTCTTCACCCGCTTGATGGATGCAGTTATGGCCAAGGCACGGCAGTCGTCTCTCAGCCCTATGTCCAACTACCTCGACGATCTCTTCCTGAGAAACCACGTCGAGTCCGTCTTGGAAGAGGACAGGGATACTCTGATGCGTCTGCTGTCGCGACTGGGGTTCCTCCTCAACGTCGGGAAGTCAGATCTCACGCCCTCGCGCCGCTTCATTCATCTCGGAATGGATTTTGCCACCGATCTCAACGTTGTTCGCCTCCCGGATCCCCGGATTCGGAAGTTGGCCACCTTCGCCAACCAGCTAGCTCAGCAGGAAGCAGCTCCCGCCCGAGTTTGGCTTCAACTCCTCGGACTGATCAACGCAGCGGCGGACCTTCTCCCCCTGGGTCGCCTCTACGCCCGCCCCCTTCAGCTGCACCTCCTGCTTCTCTGGAGACCCTCTTCTGGCGACCTTACCCACCTGGTCCCGGTTTCCCCCCTGGTTCGCCCTCACCTTCTACGCTGGACCGACACGGCTTGGTTGGCTTCGGGAGTCCCTTTGTCCTCCCCCCCCCCCCGCACCTCTCCCTGTGTGTCGACGCGAGCCTCTCGGGGTGGGGAGCCCACCTGCTTCCTCAATTCTCCTCGGCTTCCGGCCTCTGGCCCCCGGAGTTTGCGGACAAGCACAGCAATTGGTTAGAGCTGCAGGCAGTCTGGCAAGCCCTCTTCGTTTGGGAGAACCAGCTCAGGAACCAGCGGCTTCTCGTCCTCTCCGACAACTCGACGGTGGTGGCCTACATCCAGAGACAGGGGGGCACCCGATCTCCCGACCTCTGTATGCTCCTCTTCCGTTTGATGCGCTGGGCCGAGGAACACGACATTACACTCCTCGCACGACACATTCCTGGCCACTTGAATGTGTTGGCGGACTCGCTCTCTCGCCGCGGCCAGTTGCTCCACACAGAATGGACGTTGCGCCCGGATATCTTCCAGATGATCTGCGCCCGTTGGGAGACTCCCTTAATCGACCTCTTTGCTACGAGGTGGAACCGCCAGCTTCCCCTCTTCGTCTCCCCGATTCCAGATCCGCTGGCCTGGGCAGTCGATGCCCTCTCGATTCCTTGGGACGGCCTCATCGCTTACGCGTACCCCCCGACAGTCCTCATTCCCAAGGTCCTCCACAAACTTTGAGGGAGCAACGCAGTCCTGCTTCTGGTCGCCCCGCTGGCTTGGGCCCGGTCCTGGACCACCGACCTACTCAACCTCGCCACCTCTCCTCCCCTGCGCCTTCCCACGCCCCGTTCCATGCTCAAGCAGCCCAGGCAGGCTCTCTTCCACCCTTGTCCCGAACGCCTGTCTCTTCACGCCTGGAGGTTGTGCAGCGCGCCCTCACCGCTCGAGGCTTCTCTGGTGCAGCAGTGGAGGCAATCGCTGCAGCCCGCAAGCCGTCCACCCGGCGTGTTTACGAAGGGAAGTGGCGCGTCTTGTGTGCCTGGTGCGACGCCCGTCGCCTCCTACCCACCGGACTGACTAACCCACAGCTAGCGGACTTTCTCCTATGGCTCTTCGAGGTCCAAGGTTTGGCGCCCATCACCATCAGGGGATACTTATCCATGGTCGCCGACACGTACCGTCATCTCGGCCTTCCAGACCCCGGCGCCTGTAAGGACCTCTCCGACCTCATGTCCAGCTTCAGCCTCCAACGTCCGACTCAGCGTTCTCTCGTTCCTCGCTGGGACCTACCTTGGGTCCTGACGTGGCTGAATTCTTCCCAGTTCGAGCCACTCGCTCTAGCCCCTCTGGCAAATGTGACACGCAAGACCTGCTTCCTTCTAGCCTTGGCCACCGCGTCCAGAGTTAGCGAGCTACACGCTCTTTCTACCCGCCCAGACTGCCTCCAGTTCAGGGCAGATCGCTCCGTGCAGCTCTTAACGGACCCCAGCTTTATTGCCAAAACAAGGTCGCCCCTAACTGCTCCACAGATCATCACCTTGCGGCCCCTGGGAGGGCCTGCCTGCTCTCCGGAGACTCGGCGACAGGATCCCGTGCGTGCCCTACGCATCTACCTGCGCCGTACCAAAGTTACCCGTAGAGGGCGCTCCCGCCTCTTCCTGCCCATACGCCAGGGCAAGACTGATATCACAGCCCAGACGATCTCCTCCTGGCTGCGCTGGGTAATACGATCGGCATACATGGATCTCTCCCCACGCGTAGCGCAGAGACTGAAGATCCGCGCACACGAAGTACGCGCCATGGCCACGAGCGTCGCATTCGATCGGAACTGCGCTGTCAAGGACATCGTGGCCGCGGTGGGCTGGCGAGCAGAATCTACCTTCGCTCGTTTCTACCTTCGGGATCTGGCGGGACAGCGAGACAACCTCGCCTTGTTGGGGGACCTCACGGTGGCACAGCACTCCCTCCCGGCGCAGCAGGCGCCGTAGGTACGCACCTAGCTCGTTACCTGGGAATTAGCAATGGGAGGACGGTCTTGGTCTCCGGTAGTACCGGGGCGGCACCCTCCTCCTATTCGTGATTCTCCCATTTGTCATGTCATCGGTAATGTTTTTGATGAAATAAATGCATTTTTCTTTAAAAGGTATTTTTTCGAAAAATACTTACCGATGACATGACACGGAGGACCCTCCCACCTGCCCCGCTTGCCGCTGGTGAGCCTAGTATCTGACTGGCGAGTCAGGTGACTCGGAACCGGATAGGCAGGTCCGGGAGACAACTCTTGGCCCCTCTGGAGGGTTCCCCGAGTGCCTCCCGGGTTGTGTGTGCACACAACGGGTTCGTAGGCTAGAATTTGAGCACGTAGTAGACACTCCCATTTGTCATGTCATCGGTAAGTATTTTTCGAAAAAATACCTTTTAAAGAAAAATGCATTTTTCGACCGGTTCGGTCTGCCTTGCTTGCTTTGTCTTCGCCGGCCTGGGATTCTACGCGTGCGACGTTGGTCGACTGCAGCTTCGGTCTTGTTCAAGGGTTCCCTCTCTGGCTTTGCCGGTCGGGCTGCGGGTGTCATGGAGCTTTCTCCTTCTCGTACCTCTCCGACTGACAGGTAAGGTAGTTAGAGGGCCCTCGGCTGGTTGCCCGGGCGGGGCACAGGCATGAGCAGCTTGCTTTTTGCGTCGCTTCTCCCTCGGTTGGGGTTTTTTGACCTCTGTTTGGTGGCCTGATTAGCTGAAGAATGTTGGCGCCAGTTTTGGCGGGATTTTCGCGCCATTACCAGATGCGAGCGGTGAGTCACGTTACTGTATCTCAGCCATACCTAACGTTTTTCGGCTTTCGGTTTAGACACCCCTCGTTATGACGAAGGCTTGGATACTCACCTGTCCCGGCAGGGTTTGTTTTCCCTCCGCCGTGGTTTTAATTAAATGTTGATGGCAGGTGACCGTACGTTGGTTAATCGGGTGCATAACACCACAGTGGCTTGGGGGCCTAAAGCTTAACGGGGTGATTGGTGGACGCTCGCCGAGTGCCTTCATGTTTTGTGTGTTGCAGTGGCCTACTGATGACATGCACAAAATGCGGAGGCTTCCAGTGGCCGTCGGATAAACATGCAGTCTGTCTCCCCTGCGCTGGGTGTGCGTCCGACCATACGTGTGACATCTGTGCTACATGGCCGGAACTGCGGTGGTCTAATCTCTGGAACTTTTATAGGAGAGAGCCTTCTACCCTCGCGGGTACCTTGAAGATTTCCGAGACGCCTTCCGCTGTGCCCCCGGCACCGGACGTGCGAGACCAACGGGATCAGACGCAGATAACGCCACTGAGTAATCAAGGGACTAGTGCACGGAGTGGGAGTTCGACCGTCAAGACCGCCTCCGTTCGAGAGCGCGCCCGGACACATTTGGTGGAAAGAACCCGCCTCTCCCAAGAGCCTGGTTTGGTGGGACGCTCGTGGCGTCCCTCCTCCACCGTCGTTCCCCACTCGTCTCTGAGGAAGCCGCCGGGATCCCGCTGGAGGTCCCCTGGCCGGCCAGTAACCCGCCTCTCCCAAGAGCCTGGTTCAGAGAGACATACTTGCACTCGTCCGGAGCCTCCTGGTTGTGAAGAACGTAGGTACAGGGGTTCTGCTCGACGTTTCCGCTCTCCTTCGCACGATCGTCACGCCTTTACCATAGCCGACACTTAGTTCGCTTCCAGCTGCCAGAGAGATAAGGCTGCCGCGAGTTCCACTCTCGCCCGCTCATTCTATTTATATCGCACTACTGAGCGGTACACGGCGTGACCGGCTCTCTGCCGCTATAACAACTACCTACACATTTGTATTCATAACACATCTCTGCCTAAAGTGACTGTTGTGGAAGCAACATCGTTCAAATGTTGAAATTCTCACCTACACACTGATACCAAACATGACAACATTACGACTTGCACTTGTGTAGCAGGTCATGGTGAAAATAAAGAGAACGGGAATTTGTTGATGTACGAAAACGAGAATTTATTGTGAAATTGACAAAGTTCCCACAGCCATAACACAAAGACGCTACTTTTCCCAGTGAAACACACTTGCATGCATAAGGGTTAGCATGCCTACAGTACGTATCACTTAATGGATTTTGGGTTCATGGTGGGGGACGGAAGCAGGAGGGTAATTAATGAGGTCACTGACAGGTGTCGACAGACAAGTTCCAGACATCCGACTTGGTGTTGTACACTCCCGGCATTGGGGAAAGAGAGGGCTTAGTTACACGGATACTATTGAGGAGATAGCCACGTTTCTTTCTTGGGAAATAGTGTAACACTAACAGTCAACCTTGTAAATGTACTTTTGATTTAACTTTTGATCATGATGGAGTCTGATGAAACGCGTACAGTCTGTGTACACACAGGTGTGTTCCATGCAATGAGAGTTAATGCATTGTGCAGAATATGTGGCGAGAGATCACAAAAGAGATACACGGATAAAAAGTCATTTCTTTGTATCAATTATGAACACTTAATCCACAAGTGTTATGGAATTAATATCCAGGAAGACAAAGACATGATGCACTCCAAAACAATGTGTAGGAGTTGCTATTGTCGGATGAAACTGATAGACTCGACTGAAACACGTGTGTCCGAGGAGACAACGCGAAATGCGGCGTCTGATATTGCCTCATCACAACACATTTGGACCATGTTCCATCCAAATACGAGTGTTGAAGAATGTGTCGCGTGTGTTCACTTCATGCAGCTAGGTAAAGGAGGACGACCAGCGAAGCGGGGTTCCCGGCATGGAAAGAAACGATCGTTTCAATCCGCGGCATGTGACACTCATAACACCGACACTGATAACAGCACTAATGAAGGTGATAGTGGTATACAAGTTTTTATTCCGCCGACGTCTACTCCCCGTAAAACGGTTCTTATGTCTAGTGTGTCAGAAAATGTGTTAAACCTCAAGGTATGTTTAAAAACACTGTTGAATATTGTGACCTGTTATGGACTGATCGTATTTCGGGATGGCAATAGCAGTATGTGGAGTACCGAGACGGCTGCGGGCGAGAAATGCCAGAACACGCGACCTGTCAGTGACCTCATTAACCACCCTCCTGCTTCCGTCCCCCACTATGAATCCAAAATCCGGTAAGTGATACTTACTGTAGGCATGCTGACCCTTATGCATGCAAGTGTGTTTCGTTGGGAAAAGTAGCGTCTTTGTGTTATGGCTGTGGGAACTTTGTCAATTTCACAACAAACACCGACATCAACAAATTCCCGTTCCCTTTATTTTTACCATAACCTACTACACAAGTGTAAGTCGTAATGTTGTCATGTTTGGTATCAGTGTGTAGGTGAGAATTTCAACTTTTGAACGATGTTGCTTCCACAACAGTCACTTCAGGCAGATTTGTGTTATGAATACAAACCAGTAGGTAGTTGTTATAGCGGCAGAGCACCGGTCACGCCGTGTACCGCACAACACGCGACCTGTCAGTGACCTCATTAACCACCCTCCTGCTTTCGTCCCCCACCATGAATCCAAAATCCGGTAAGTGATACTTACTGTAGGCATGCTGACCCTTATGCATGCAAGTGTGTTTCGTTGGGAAAAGTAGCGTCTTCGTGTTATGGCTGTGGGAACTTCGTCAATTTCACAACAAACACCGACATCGTACATCAACAAATTCCCGTTCTCTTTATTTTCACCATAACCTGCTACACAAGTGCAAGTCGTAATGTTGTCATATTTGGTATCAGTGTGTAGGTGAGAATTTCAACTTTTGAACGATGTTGCTTCCACAACAGTCACTGTAGGCAGAGATGTGTTATGAATACAAATGTGTAGGTAGTTGTTATAGCGGCAGAGCGCCGGTCACGCCGTGTACCCCCACAGTAGCAAGCGATATAAATAGAATGAGCGGGCGAGAGTGGAATGTGACCTCGCGGCGCCTTATCTCGCTGGCAGCTGGAAGCGAACTAAGTGCTAGGCGCCAGCACTGGCTGGTAAAGCCGTGTCGTAGGAGGAACTTCTCGCCTCATCGCTCGTCGCACCGGGACTCACCTCGCCGCAGACGGTTTTCACCTTCTTCGCATCCCCCCTCTCGGTTGGACTCCCGCTCGTCCCATCCCTCTTCCCAGCGACCGGCCACTTCCCCCCCTCCTCGTACTCACTGCTCCGTTCCCTCTCGTCGCAGCCGTTCTCCTCGTCGGGATCCGCCTTCGGCTCGCAGGAGGTCCTCACCGCATCGTTCAGACTACCGCTCTCCACTGCGGAGGGAGTCTTCGTCCGCTGCGGTTCTCCGACGGGATTCCCGGCCTCGGAGCCCTCGTCGCCCTCTTCGGTCGCCGGTTTCCGGACAGCGGGACTTCGACACCCTCAGTTTGGCGCCGGAGGATGCTTCGGACTGGTTACTTGGAGGCCTTAGCCGTTCTTCAGCTTCTCCCTCTTCGGCCTCCAGTGTGTCAGCTTCCGTCAGACAGGTTTCTTCTTCCCGGATGGACACGCGGTTGGCGCTGGACGGAGCAGCCAAGCTCATCGCCGCCGCCTTACCGGAGGATGTTTGTCCAGCTTCACCTCCTGTGAAGAGGAAGATTTCCGCCTTCGTGGACGCGGATAGGACGGTTAAGAGGTTCAAGTCCCTCCCACAGCCGGCTAGTTTTTTGGATCTGCGGGACGCCTTCTCGTCTCACCTGCATGCGGAGACTCGGAACTCGGACTTCTTCGTGGACGGGAGATGGCCTTCCGCTCTGGACATCGCATTTCAGCAGGACTGGTACGCCGGCCATTCGCAGTCGTTCCTCTGCCCGCTTCCTCCAGTGGATCCCGCCGCTCTGTTGCAAGCCGGAGGGGCTTCTATGTTGAAACGGTCCTTTCCACGGGGACTGGATAGGACGGCGTCGCTGGTCCGGAACACGCTCGCCTGCTCCGGTTTCTTGGACTTGCTGACTCAGGCTTTCATCCGACGTCTCGAGGAAGCTTGGCAACCTGCTTTGTCTCCCCTCCTGGGAGACCTACTACTCATGGCGGAGGCTGGGAACCGCGCTGCTTATCACTCACCGGTCAACGCGATGGCGGCTGCGGCTAACTGCGACCTCATGCGACGAGACGCCGTCCTACAAGCTTGCAGTGGTATGCCGGTCGACCTGAGTACTCGGCTACGTCGGGCCCCTCTGGGAGGGTCTCTGCTCTTCGGGGATACTTGGCAGACGGTGAAGGACTCCAACTCCGACCGTTGGCCTCGCAAGACTGTCAAGCAGCGCTTTCCTCCCGCCCGCACGGCCCTGGGGCGCTCCTTGCGGGCCCGGAAACGTGTCACCGCGGACCCGTCTGCCCCACCACGAGCTGCGCCGCGCCGTCGCCCGTCCTTCTGTCGCCCTGGCCCAGCTAGCGCCCCTGCCCCCGCCTGGCCCCGTCCCGCCCGTCGCCCTGGGCGCGGGCGGGCCAACTGACTTGTCCCCATTTCCGCCCCCGCCGACCGTCGTCGGGGCTCCAGTCGGCGGGAGGCTAGCACGATTCAGTGAGGAGTGGCGCTCGCTGTTTCGAGACGAGCCCTGGGTTTTGGACGTAGTCACCAGAGGATTACGAATCTCGTTCCGCTCTCCTCCGCCCTTGCGCTCCATTCCTCTTTGGACAGAGGTTCCGTCCGACGCCCTCAAGGCCGCCGCTCTGCGAGGAGAAGTCGCGGCTCTCCTTTCAAAGGAGGCCACAGAGATAGTGCAGCGTCCGGACTCGCCCGCCTTTTACAGCCGACTGTTTGTGGTCCCCAAACCCGGCGGCAAGTGGCGGCCAGTCATAGATCTGTCGGCGCTGAACGCCTTCATCGCGGCCCCTTCCTTTCGGATGGAGACGACCAGGGCTCTTCGTGCGGCGGTGCAACCCATGGACTACGCGGTCAGTTTAGATCTGTCCGACGCCTACCTACATGTCCCCATGCACGCTTCTGCCTGGAAGTACCTGCGCTTCGCGTTCGAAGGAGTGATTTACCAGTTTCGCGCCCTGCCGTTCGGTCTCAACCTCAGCCCCTGGGCCTTCACCCACATCATGGATGCTGTAGTGGCCAAGGCGAGGCAGTCGTCGTCAAGTCCGACCTCGAATTATCTCGACGACCTTCTTTTGAGAAATCAGGTGGAGACCGCGCTTGCGGCAGACAGGGACGCTCTTTTACAGCTGCTTTACCAGTTGCGTTTCCTGGTTAACACCGGGAAGTCGGACTTCACGCCAGCGCGCCACTTCATCCATTTAGGCATGGAGTTTGTCACGGACCGCAACAGGGTACTTTTGCCAGAGAAACGGATTGTGAAGTTGTCCGCTCTCGCCGCGTTGGTAGATCAGCAACAGGCAGCCCCCGCCAGGGTCTGGCTTCAGCTTCTGGGCCTGATCAACGCAGCGGTGGATCTTATCCCCCTCGGGCGTCTCTACTCCCGACCGCTACAACTTCATCTCCTACTGCTCTGGCGTCCCTCCTCGGGCGACTTGACCACGATCGTCCCCGTGTCCCCGTTGGTACGCCCCCACCTTTTACGGTGGACCGACAGAGCCTGGTTGGCTCTGGGAGTCCCCATTTCCTCCCCATCCCCGCACCTCTCCCTGTGTGTCGACGCGAGTCGGGCTGGTTGGGGAGCCCACCTGCTTCCTCAGTTCACCACGACGTCCGGCCTCTGGCCTCCGGAGTTCGCGGACAAACACAGCAACTGGTTGGAACTGCAAGCGGTGTGGCAGGCCATCATCGTTTGGGAAGAGCAGCTCAGACACCAGCATCTTCTCGTCCTTTCGGACAACTCGACAGTGGTAGCGTATATACAGAAGCAGGGAGGAACTCATTCACCCGATCTATGCATGCTACTCTTCCGATTGATGCGATGGTGCGAGGACCGCGATCTGACTCTCAGCGCTCGCCATATTCCCGGTCGCCTGAACGTTTTAGCGGACTCCCTTTCTCGCCGAGGACAGCTCATTCACACGGAATGGACGCTACGCCAGGACATTTTCTGGATGATTTGCTCTCACTGGGAGACCCCAATGGTGGACCTGTTCGCCACGAGGTGGAATCACCAGCTTCCCCTCTTCGTTTCCCCAGTACCGGATCCCCTGGCTTGGGCGGTCGACGCCTTATCCATTCCCTGGGACGGACTCATAGCATACGCCTTTCCCCCGACAGTCCTTGTCCCCAAAGTCCTCCTAAAGCTGCGAGGAACCAATGCGATCCTGCTCCTGGTAGGCCGTTCGCATGGACTCGTTCCTGGTCCACCTACCTGATCAGCCTCGCCACGCACCCTCCTCTACTGCTCCCCACGCCCCACACTATGCTCAAGCAGCCACGCCAGGCGCTGTTCCACCCCTGTCCGGAACGCTTACTGCTACACGCCTGGAGGTTGTGCAGCAAGCCCTCTCAGCTAGAGGTTTCTCGGGTGCTGCAGTGGAAGCGATCGCTACAGCTCGCAAGCCCTCGACTAGACGTATCTATGAGGGGAAATGGGGGGTACTCTGTACCTGGTGCAGCGACCGTCGTCTCTCCCCCACCGAACTGACAAACCCCCAACTTGCGGACTTCTTCCTCTGGCTCTTCGGAGACCAAGGACTGGCCCCTATTACCATTCGGGGATATCTCTCGATGATTGCCGACACCTACCGGCACCTCGGCCGCACGGACCCCGGCGCGTGTAAGGACCTGGCAGATCTTATGTCACACTTCAGACTACAAAGGCCTGCCTCTCGCTCTCTTCTTCCCCGCTGGGATTTACCATGGGTTCTTACCTGGCTAAACTCACCACGTTTCGAACCACTACCGTTGGCCAGGCTTGCGGATGTGACGCGGAAGACCTGCTTCCTGCTGGCGCTTGCCACCGCGGCACGAGTAAGTGAGATACACGCTCTATCAGTCCGGCCTACATGCCTGCAATTTCGAGCTGACCACTCGGTCCAACTGGTAGGTATGCTCCTATTAGGGAGTGCAGAGTGTCGGAAGAGAGGAGGGGGCCATGAGCCTAGAGAAAACCATCTGGGGGTGCGGCACCCTCCTCCTGTTCGGCATTCTCCTGGTAGTCATGTCATCGGTAATGTTTTTGAAGAAACAAATTCATTTTTCTTTAAAAGGTATTTTTTCGAAAAATACTTACCGATGACATGACTACCAGGAGTGTCCACTCCTTGCTCAATTCTAGCCTAAGAACCCGTTGTGTAAACACAACCCGGGAGGCACTCGGGGAACCCCCAGAGGGACCGAGAGTTGTCTCCCGCTCCTACCCACCAGCCCTATTCACCTGTGAACTCCAGTCACGAAATTAGGCTCACCAGCGGCAAGCGGGGCAGGTGGGAGGGTCCTTCGAGTCATGTCATCGGTAAGTATTTTTCGAAAAAATACCTTTTAAAGAAAAATGAATTTTATTTTATTTTATTTTTTTTTTTGGGGGGGGGGAGAGGGATGAATTGGTCATGGGAGAGGTAAAGGGTAGTACCCACCCAGGTGCCAAGCTAATCTGGCTCTACTCTTGAGCTATCAAGGTCAAACTATCACCTGCTTAAAGTTATTTTCCCCAAGATCAAGCATCTCAACAGTCAGAAAACTGTCTGCACCAGATTCTGCTGACAGTATGTGTATGGGTCCTTTGTGTACTATCTTAGAGCTTTATGGTGTAAGTACAATGCCAAATGTCAAAATTTATCGTTTGGAGGGTGTATTGTTTTTGTACCCGGGTCGCGGATTTATCATCTGCATCGGCCTTGTCTTGAATTAATATGCATATTTATAGCCTACGTCACAAGGCAGAACCCGGCCAACTATCAGTGTATCGCAATACTGCAGGTGACGAGGTCATCAGTGTGGCGTACACACGTGTCAGTGTACACGTGTACTGATGTTTTCCGGCATCCCTTTGATGTAATTTTTCACGAGAAAAGTAGAATAAACCTTCCATATTTGCTATGCTGTCAAAATCACAATGCGGGTTCCGCTTAACCTGCTAGTATTTACTAGTAACGATCATGCTGAGGGCGTGGCTTATTTCAGTGACTCGCAACTGAAACCGGCGAGCCTGCGTCAACGGTGCCGGGCCGTTAGTTTGACCTTTGATCCTTTACCCCTCGGAAACACGCAACGCATTCTATCATTAAAACATAACATTGGTATTTATACCCACTTTCTGCACATAACTATATGATAAAACAGGTTTAAAATCTTGCGAAATCAGTAAGAGATAAATTCTACTGAAGATCATGAATTCTGAAAATCACTAGCGCTCGCGGAACTATAGGAAGATCGACAAAGACTGTAGATTACTCACCGATTCAGCAGGAAAGGAACAAATTTTAGATGGGCGGTCAAGCCACGCTCTTGCTTTACACGTTGCCACATGTTTAAATTCCCTTGTCTGATGTCAGTTCTACTTAGGGGTATCTTGTCTCTCTTCCTCTTTCTTCTCTTCAATTCCGAGTCTGTCATTGTCGGCGCGAGTCGATACTTTCTTGTTTTCTTCGCTGGTTCATCCGCCATCTTGTCTCTGATTGGTTATAATTATGCAGATGACATAAGGTCGTATAGAATAGTTATGACGTCAGCTACCATCGCCTATCAGAAGCAATCTTTTCATGGCGTTCAGTCACAAGATTCCGGTGGACCTCTTTTCGCTTTGAACGGACGAAAGAAAGCATTTGGTGGGACAATAGGGTGGTCACTGTCTAAGTGGGTATGTATACTGAATACCACTTACTTACTTACGCCTGTCACCCCTACCCGGGTATAGGCCGTCGACGAGAGACCTCCCGCGACTCCTGTCCTGTGCTTATCCTTCGATTCTACTCCAGGTGGTTTCCAGTCTCTTGATGTCTGCTTGGAGGTCTCGACACCAGGAGTTTCTCGGCCTACCTCTTTTCCTCTTTCCCTGGGGTTTCCATGACAATGCCTGCCTAGTGATACTGGAAGCTGGCTTTCTCAGACTGTGACCGATCCATCCCCATCTTCTTCGCCCAATTTCATTCTCTGCTGTTATCTGCTCTGTTCTCTCCCAGAGTCTGACGTTGCTGATCTTCTCTGGCCGGTGGATTTTCAAAATTCTTCTAAGGCAACTGTTCATGAAGGTCTGTACTCTGTTGACTGTGGTTTTTGTCAATCTCCAAGTCTCTGCTCCATATAGGAGAACTGCTTTTACATTGGAGTTGAAAATCCGGACTTTGGTGTGTTGTGACAGCTCTCTGGAACTCCACACTTTTTTCAACTGGAGAAAGGCTGCTCTGGCTTTACCGATTCGTGCTCTGACATCTGCATCAGTGCCGCCTTTTTTGTCTATGATGCTCCCGAGATAGGTGAAGGACTTCACCTCCTCCAACGGGGTGCCAGCAAGCAAGACTGGTTCTTCCCTGGTTGCGTTCAGCCTCATTGTCTTTGTTTTCTGTTTGTGAATGGTGAGGCCCACTTGGGACGAGGTGTCAGCAAGCCTCGTGGTCTTGTCCTGCATTTGTTGATGAGTGTGGGACAGTAATGCCAAGTCGTCTGCAAAATCGAGGTCGTCAAGCTGTGTCCACAGTGTCCACTGTATTCCACTTCGTCTGTGCTCTGTGGTCATCTTCATGACCCAGTCTATGGCCAGTAGGAAGAGGAACGGAGACAGCAGACACCCCTGCCTGCCACCAGTTCTGACCTGAAGCTCCCTGGTGAACTGCCCTTCGTGGATCACGCGACATGTCATGCCATCGTAGCTGCTCTTGATCAGGCGGACGAGCTTTGTGGGTACACCGTAGTGTCGTAGGAGTTTCCACTGAGTCTCTCGGTCCACACTGTCAAATGCTTTCTCATAATCCACAAAGTTGACGTACAGCGGGGAGCTCCACTCCAGAGACTGTTCCACGATGATGCGGAGAGTGGCGATCTGGTCTGTACATGATCGGTTCTTCCTAAATCCTGCTTGCTGATCTCTCAGCTGGGGGTCAACGGAGCTCTTCATTCTCTCCAGGATGATCCTGTTGAAGACCTTTCCTGGTACTGACAGCAAGGCGATTCCTCTGTAGTTGGAACACTTGCTGAGGTCGCCTTTCTTGGGAAGCTTGATTAGGTACCCCTCCTTCCAGTCAGCCGGCATCACCTCCTCTTCCCAGATCTTTCCAAACAGTGGGTACAGCATCTCCACTGTTGTCTCTAGGTCTTTTAATAATATGCACTAAACAGATTCCATCAAAATTGTAAGAAGTTTGGGGGGGGGGGGGGGGGGGGTAAATGGTAGAATGCCCTACAAAGTGAAAATTCCAAGGCAGGCATTAGATTTTTCCCTGAACGATGAAAAATATTACTGTGTCCTTTGCAGAGATGATCTCAAAGCGGATGCTGATCAGATGGAGTCGTTAACAAAAGAGGGCAGTGGCAATGAGCTGAGGACTGTGTATGAGCCACATTATGAGTTGCTATGGCAACGCAGTTTTCCAGGCCCAATCATGCGGTTAGAAAGTGCAGATATGATGGGGGACGGATTAGAAAATCTGATTGTCTTGACGCTGACAGGTCTGCACATCTTGCAGGTAGGTTTTGGCCTTATAAGCTGAGCATCTTGTTTAATCCATATCATACTGAGGCTAAAAGCTTCAAATTTGTACACTGCCATATGCAAACTAGATTATAGTACTTACAGATAAGGATATAGACTAATGGCTTTAGTTCAAGGGTAGTGCCAGAATATCTTGGCGCCTAGAGGCGCCAAGCTATTCTGGCACTACCCTTGAACTATTTTAGTCAAACTTATGTCACACATTGGTGTATTCTGAATGATAAGGGTTAATTCCCTTGTGCATGCAGCCACCTTTGTTATTTAGAGTAGCATTGGCCGCATGCAGCTACTGTTACCAGGTGGCTGCATGCTCAAGGGGGTTAGGTTATTGGTCCCTAGTGTCGAAATTCCTAAATTTGGGAGTTGTCTTCTAAAGACTAATACCAGTTCAGGAGCCAAAACAACTGTGATTGGTTAACTCATTCAGCCCGATGGCTGTATTTCCCAAATTTTGGAAGCATCATCTAATGACTAAGCACCAGTTGCAGGAGATGGATCGACCATGATAATTCAAGGGCAGTGCCAGATTAGCTTAATCTGGTACTACCCTTGAATTATCTTGGTCAACCCATCTGCTGTAGTGCGTCAGGGCTGAATGGGTTAAAGGGGTGCCAGAATAGCTAGATGTTGGAGGTGCCAAGCTATTCTGGCACCATCCTTGAACTATCAGGATCTTGTCTCACAAGTTGTACTTGTCAGGACTGAATAGACTAATTATTAAGCTTAACCAAAGTGACTGTAAGCTGAACTGGGATGGCTGTAAGCCGAGACTAAAAGATGCAGTTGGCGAATATTTTGATTCAGATGAGGCCATTAGCAGTCTCATTCTCAAATTTTCCTGCCAGGAGGAAAAAAAGGGTAGTAAAGCACTTTCATTTTGAGTGAGGTTGACTCTCTTGGAGCCCTAACAAGAAGTTCAGACTACCTAGAGCAGATATACTCATGACCGTACCTCCCTGCAGATGCATATCCTTGAAATTAAACATTGAAACTGGGAACACATAGTACAGTAAACTTCACTTTTAACAAGATAAATTCCTTTTTTTCTAAGAAATTTCAGATTTATTATTAGACAAATTTTGGTCTCTGGGGATTACGTACATTCCAAAGTCACAGTATTCCCAATTGCATCGTGATGCTCACAATATTCCAAGTTGCATTATGAACATGTAGTAAACCTTTGAAAATCTCTTTCTTTTGCAGCCAGACCTTGGTCAAGTTTCCGAGCTTTTGATCAGTCGACTGCAACAACTGTGTATGTCGGATGGAGAAATGGGGGATGAGTTCCACAAACTTCAGTCGGAGATGTCGTGATGTGCAATGCATTCAGAAGTGTGGACAATTCTATGGAGTCTGTTTCTACTGAATCCTCTTGGTGGTCCCCTTCACCCATATCATTCGGAATACACCAGTGTGTGAAATAAATTTGACTCAAATAGTTTAAAGGTGTTTTGCCCGAATAGCTTGGCGCCTCTATGCCTTCCTTGAACTCAAGCCATTGGTCTATATCCTTATCTGCAAGTACTATATTGTAGCTTGCATATGGCAGTGTACACATTTGAAGCTTTTAGCCTCAGTATGATATGGGTTAAAAAGAAAAAGCACCCAGTTAGCATACTAAAGCTATTATCAGCCAAAGAACCTTTTGCCCATCAGAGGCATCCACTGGGGAGTTCTGGCCATGCTGTAACGTTTCCATCTCCCCCTGTGGTGTGTTTATTTCTTAAGCATAGGTGGGACCGAAAAAAAAGTTGAATCCAGAAGCGAGGGTCTTGGGGCACTTTTTCAGTAAAAAAAAAAAAAAAAAAAAAAAAAAAAAAAAAAAAAAAAAAAAAAATTAAATCTGGAAATCCGGCTGTAGCCAGAAAAGTCCCACCCATGTTTAAAGCTGAGAAACAGTCAAAAAACTCCGCCCCGCACGTGTTTTAAAAAAACTTTGCAGGACCCAGCGAGGGCCCTGTCTTCGTGAACATTCGGCTAACTTCGGCAAACCGGTTTGCAACAGACTCGGTTGACTGAGTTTTCAACTGCGTTTGTCGTGCTGGCAAAACTCCCGTGAAAAAGACAGGCCACTTCCTGTTTGCAGCGAGTGGGCACCGCGATCACTGATCTAAACCAGCGATAATTTTACTGATATCAACAGTAGCAGACGACACTCGACCACCCGACGGACAGAGCAGGCCATTTGTGCCTTGCCTGGACGCACACTGGATATGGACCAGGCCGAGCTATCCGTTAGTTACACAGTACAGCCTGAAGCTTATTTGATATCGGAAGGGTGAGGAAGGAGGGGTTATTTGTCGTTTAGTGTTTGTTGTTATATCTTTTCATCTGGAGTGGCATACAGCAAATTTTTTTCTCCATACGAAGGGCAGCTACTAAAAATCAGCTTGACCCATGGCGACCTGTATCTTTTGGCATCTATGTAAACAGTCGATTCTCTCTCTCTCATCCAATTTACTGTGTTGGTTGTACATCACAATGCTTCTTTATTTATTTATATTAGCCTATATTGGACTGGAGGTACGTGTTGAAAAAATTCGTTCACAACTACAAAGTGTCAGGAGTCATACTTAAGCATGTACAGCCGTGCATTCTGCCATCATAGTCCCCAGCGCGTAAAATCCGTGGCTGTCGGTCAGTTTCAAAGTGTCACAGAATCATCTGCTGTTGTCCGATCTGCTAATCGCGATGATTTCCGTGCAACAGGAAGTGGTCTGTCGTTTTCCGAGAGTTTTGCAAGCTCGGTATACGCAGTTGCCAA